>OX451737.1:217369514-217969514 GCA_948472305.1 Vicia faba
CCAAACCTTAGAACCCTAACCCTATGTTCATATAACCCCCCCCCCCCCCCCTCAGAACCCCAAGAACCATAGGGTCCAGGGATGAACCCTAACCTAACCCCAAGAACCCTAGGAACTCAGAAGTCCCCAAATCAAACCCCAATCACGCAACAAAACATCAATCATCAGGCGATAAAAACCCTAAAAGCTAAGTGGTTTCAGGCTTACTTGAATTCATAACTCACTTTTTTCGTTCTTCTTCTCGTTTCTCCTCCTAATTTCTCATTTTCTTTCTTTGATTTGCAGGTACAAGATTGAAGATGGCGATGGTGACGATAGTGGCATGACTTAGATCTAGGGTTTCAGAAATTGAAACTCATATCCCTCTCCTTCATCTCCCCAATCTCTTCTTTTGTTCGCCAATTTATTCCTTCTCCCTTAGAATTTTTTTAGGGTTCTATTTATATGCTTAGGTTAGAGATAGATTAGGAAGTTTTGTTTATGATTGTTCTTACAAATTGTAATTGAATTAGGAATTAGGAAGATTTAGATTGTAATTGATTCTATTGTGGATAATATTAAGATTCAATTTGTAATTTGAGGATTTTGTAAAGATTTAATTTATGAGATTTGATTTAGTTTCTTAATGTTTTGATTCGATTTGATCTCAACGATATATGTTATTTGGGCTCTGGGTTTGCTTAGTGAGGAAGAAGAAGAACAGTAGCCGCCTGCATTAGGGTTAGAAATCCCTCGTGTTGACTTAGTCAGCAATTCTTATAAAACATAACTTAAAAAATAATAATAATAAAAATTGAAAATAAATAAAATAAAATGACAATAATAATAATTGGTAATAACGACATGGTTATTTAATAAATAATAATAACTATATAAAAAATTATAGAAATAACTTTATGAGAAAAACCACAGGTTGACCTCGGTCAACTTCCTTGGACCAAATGGGCCAGCCAAATCTAAACGGCCCACCCAAATTCAACAAATGCACCGCTATCTTTTCATAACGAGCCAATCAGTCTTACTTATTGGGCCATCCGATTTTATAAACACACCTCCCTTTCATTATTGTTCAACATGAGCCACAAACCTTTAATGGGCCATTAGACTTTGATGGCCCACTCGAAGCAATACAATCCTGTTTTATAAAAATGTACCTCCCTCTTTATATTCCCAAACACACTTATATATATATATATATATATATATATATATATATATATATATATATATATATATATATATATATATATATATATATATATATACACATATTTTAAATGATATTATGCACCAATGTATTAAAAAAAACATCACTATGTATGTACTAACAATATTTAAAATGATGTTTAGGAGGGTCAACTTTGGGCTATGACAATGCCGACTTAAAACAAAGTGAAATATGGATCTCGACCCACTAGAAAATCTTCCAACGGGATTTTCTGAATCAAATGGTGAGGGTCATTTGGTTTGAGTAAAATAGTGGGAGAATATTTAATTAAAGGCCTAATTGAATATGTTGTTTTAATGATACTTATATTTTTCATATTTTTCATGTGGATTACCGTGACAACAAACACCTCTAACAACATTTTACGATCAATCCTTGACAAGATAAAATTGTCTGGGACAAATTTTTTGGATTGGCACCGAAATCTGAGGATTGTCCTCAAACATGTCAAAAAGTTGTATGTCTTAGAGACAATTGTTCCTGAAGAGGAACCTCCCAGTTCTGCTCCTAAGAATGAAAGAGATGCTTATAAGAAGTATGTCGATGAGGTCAGTGAAACTGCTTGCCTCATGTTTGCTACCATGAACTCGAAACTGCGAAAGTAACATGAGAACATGGCAACGTTCGATATGATCGGACATCTGAATATGCTCTACCAAGAGTAGGCAAGGATTGAGAGGTTTCAGGTTAGCTGAGGGAACCCCTGTAGGTCCCCATGTACTCAAGATGAGTGGGTATATGGAGAACCTTGAAAGGTTAGGGTTTCCCGTTGGAAAGGAACTTGCGGATGATTTGATCTTGCAATCATTTCCAGAGAGCTTCAGTCAATTTATCCTGAATTTCAACATGAATGACATGGACAAAAGTATTCGAGAACTCCTAAGCATGTTAAGAATTGCTTAGCACAATCTAAAGTCAAAAGGAAGTCCATTTTGATGGTCAATAATGGAAAGAAGCTGGACAAAAGGCCCGCCAAGCAGGTTAGTAAGGGAAAGGAATGAAAGTTGCCAAAGGAAATGAAGTTGCCAAAGTCAATGAAGTTGCCAAACACAAATCTATTTTTCCTGTTTTGAAGCCTAGTGGAGGCATAGCAGAAGATGGCACTTTCTTCCATTGCGGTAAGACTTGACACTGGAAGAGAAATTTCCCAAAGTACCTGGAAGATAAGAAGAATGGAGTAGAGATTTCAAATTCAGGTATTTTTGTTATGGAAATTAATTTATCTACTTCTGCATCATGGGTATTAGATACTGGATGTGGTTCTCACATTTGTACCAATGTGCAGAGGCTTAAAAGGAGTACAGAGTTTGCAAAAGGTGAAGTTGATCTACGAGTTAGCAATGGAGCAAAGATTGTTGTTGTAGCCATAGGAACTTATGTATTAACTTTACCTAGTGGTTTAATAATTCAATAAGAGAACTGTTAGTATGTACCTGTAATTAGCATGAATATTTTTTTTGTTTCTAGTTTAGACAGGTTTGGTTTTTCATTAATAATAAAGAATAATTGTTGCTCTATTTATTTAAATGATATATTCTATGCTACTGCACAAATGAACAATGTTCAATATGTCCTTGATCTTGAAATGCCTATTTATAACATTAATACTAAAAGGATGAAACTTAATGAGTTAAATCCAACTTACCTTTGGCATTGTTGATTAGGCCACATAAATGAGAAACGCATTTTCAAACTCCATAAAGATGGACTCTTGGACTCTTTTGATTATGAATCATATGAGACATGCATATCTTATTTAATTGGAAAGATGACAAAGTCCTAAATCACGGGAAAAGGTGAAAGGGATAATAATCTTTTGGTCCTCATAAATATTGATGTATGTGGACCACTAAACATACCAGCCAGAGGAGGTTTTCAACACTTCGTCACATTTACTGGTTATTTCAGTAGATATGGTTATGTGTATTCAGTGCAACACAAATCTAAAACCTTTGAAATGTTCAAGGAATTCAAGAATGAAGTACAAAACCAACTAGGTAAAAATATTTAAGTTCTTCGATCAGATCGATACGGTGAATATTTAAGCCTAGAGTTTGATGACCATCTAAATGAATGTGGGATTCTATCCTAAATTACTCCTCCAGGAACACCATAATGGAATGGTAAATCAGAGAGAAGAAATCAAACCTTGTTAGACATGGTTCGATCCATGATGAGTCACGCTGATCTTCCAAACTCCTTTTAGGGACATGTTTTGTTGGCAGCAACTTACACACTTAACTGTGTTCCATCAAAAAAGGTTGAGAGAGACCATATGAGATATAGAGTGGTAAGAAACCACATATGTCTTACATGAAGATTTGGGGTTGTTAAGTTTATGTGAAACGACGAATCTCAACAAAGCTTGAGCCCAAATCTGACAAATGCTTATTTGTGGGGTATCCTAAGGAAACAATAGGGTATTAGTTCTATAATCCTTCTGTTTGTGGCTCGAACTGGAACTTTCATGGAATAAGATTTTATTTCCAAACAAATCATTGGGAGGAAAGTAAAGCTTGAATAAATTAAAGAGTCACAAAGCTTTGATACACCTATGGAGGAATTAGAGGAAACACAAGTAGTTGTGGAAGAGCAACTTGCTCAAGTAGAACAAGACCAGCGTAGGTCAAGCAGGATACGTCACGAATCTCAGAGATATGGATATCTCATAACTGATCAATGTGATGTATTGCTCATGGATCAAGATGAGCTTGTGACCTACCAAGAGGCCATTACTGGTCCTGGTCTAAGAAGTGGCTAGAAGCCATGAAATTTGAAATGGATTCTATGTACATAAACCAAGTCTGGACCTTAGTAGAGCCACATGTAGGAGTTAATCCTATAGGATGCAAGTGCGTCTTCAAAAAGAAGACTGTCATGGATGGTAAAGTACCTATAAGGCAAGACTGGTTGAAATAGGCTATAAACAAATTCATAGGGTTGACTATGATTAAACCTTTTCACCAGTTGCAATGCTTAGATCCGTTCGGATTTTACTTGTTATCGATGCATATCATGATTATGAAATATGGCAGATGGATGTCAAAATTGCTTTCCTTAATGGGAATCTCCTTGAGAATGTGTATAAGACACAACCTGGAGGTTTTTGAGTAGGTAGATCGCTCGTAATCGCTTTCTCACAAACTAAAACAATTTCCACACTTCAAACTTTCAAAACAACTATTCTCAAAACACTTTATAAACACTGTTGAGTACTGATACAAGGGTTATTATAAAGCAAACTGCCTTACATTGGCATTTTCAAAACACTTTCCAAAAGTAACACTTTCTTTCAATAAATATTTTCGAAACAAACATTTTGTATACATTCTCAACGATACGAGAATCATTACAAATTTTCCGCACTTAGGCATTTTCAAGATATTTTCAAACGTACACAAACACGAAGCATTATTTTAAAGTGAGCTAGCAATTAAGAGCCCGTAGATAACTACAGATGAAAAGGGTGCTAATACCTTCCCTTTTTATAACCTACCCCCTTACTCAGAAAAATCTCAAAGGTCTTTCTTGTTCTTTTCACCCTTTCCTTTATTGGATAAAAGAAAAGTCGGTGGTGACTCTTTCTATCCGTAACATTTGCGATAAAATGCAAAACCTAAAGTCAGTTCTCCCACCGTATTACAATGTCATATGTAGGGTCATACAACATCGCGCCAGAGCTGAGCTGAACAATTGTATTCTGTTATGATTTAACAGATACAGAATAGTTGGGGAATATTATGCTATTATATGTGGCACTTATTTATAGGCCAAGAAGAATCAAGAAGAACATTGAAGAATATTGACTTTTTAAATAAGGAGACTTTTTAGGAAAGATTTGATTGAAGACCTATTTTATAGCAAAATATTCTAAAAATTTGTAACAACTGATGAGCTGTGATTTGAAGCTTAAAATCCAGTTGGGAAATAGGTTATAAATAAAATCATTGTAAACTAGAACATGTACCAGCCGAGAATAGAAAAGATATAGTTTTTAGGGCTGAGTCTGTACCACTCTCTAGGAGAGTTGGTTGTGTCTTCCACTCGATATGTGAGTTGGAATATGTTCCTTGAGTTGTAAGGTTCTGTTCTCACTCAGAGATCTGTAGGTAATGAGTTAATTATTATTCTTGGAGGAAGCTTTTAAGCAACTCTAAGTATTGTTCTTAGCCAAGAGACTTGGCTAGGTATTATCATGGAAGTGTGTCTTCTAGTTTTGATGTCATGGAAGTGTGTCTTCCTGTTATTATCCAATCACTATTTGTGATTGATGAGGGATTGAGGAGGGCTTCATATCTAGGTGAGTCTTAGATAGAAAGTTATCACGGGTAATGATTAAGTGAGAAGTTATAAGCTTGGGACTATTTTAGCTTCGAATTGATACTATTATAGTTGACTTTATCCCTGGCTTGGTATGCCCTTAGAGTAGGAGAGTTTCTCCAAACTAGGTGAACAATTCTGATGTGTTGTTTACTTATTAGTATTGTTCTGATTATTGTTTATACCTTGCATGTGTGTTTTGTTCAGATCAGATGTCCCAACATGTCATAGAACATTTGAAGTCTAATGTAGTAGAATTTCAATATATATAGCACAATTGGGCCTTTGTGGTTTCTGCAATTAAGATTAAGAGCTTTTAGCGCATTGGGAATTTCTAACCCAACAAAGTTTAGTTGAAGTAGCTATTAAAACTTTCCTTAGATAAATATAAACTAAAGTAACTTAAGAAACATTTAGCATTTACAACCTTAAATAACAAACAACCCTTAATATTTTAAGATATCCATAGCCAAACATGTAGAAGAACCTTCTTTCTAGAGGTATCCTTTTATTTTTTCCGGATTGCATTACCAACTTCTTCAGTTATTTCTTTGATTACTAATCCTACATGTATGATGCAAAAAAAAGTTAAATCCGACATCGATTAAAAATTTAGACCCAAAAAGATTAGAAGGGGAACACATACTTCCAAGTGCATAATCAACACCTTCCTTTATCAACTGTTCTTTTGTATCCCTGGAATAAATAGTTGACGACATTAATCAAAATTCTAAATTCATCAATACCTCTAGTATAACTTATAATAGGTTCACCTTAAAAAGTTACTATGTAAATCTCTCCTTTCACAAAAACCAGAAAAACTAATAGAATAATCAACAACACAAACTCAAAGTTAGCATAGAATACTAAAGATATGAAATGAATAAAAGTTGAACACAAACCAAAAGTGAGATTTTTTTAAACTGATATGAAAGGAAGTGCAAAAAATGTATGAACTTTTCGCTGATATACGAAAACAACATGTAGAAAAAGTTTATTATCCACTCTTTTATGAAATCCTTCAGGTAGAAAAATGATTATCCACTCGTCATCGATTTAAACCCAGAAAAATAAATGGATTGAAACACAAAAAATCATCCAAAAACCACATAAAGCGATTAAAAGAGAAGACCAATGAACCTTGGCAAACAAAAGCATATTCACATACATATCTCGTCCAAAACTATATCTTTCGAGTATATATAGATTAGAATATTACTCACTCTGTAACGACACAACAAGGGCAATCTATTTTTTAACATGTTTCTTAAAAATCTTCAAATGACATCAAAATTATGGACATTACATCTCAGCAGTGAAATAATTCCAAGGTTCTGAGGGGTATAAATGACAAGGTTAGAGAAAACTACAAAATAAACTAAAACTGATTTAGGAAGTATAATATGTATTACATCACTATGCAAAGACATGAAACATTTCATGTGAAGACCACCCATAGATGACTTATAAGGTTTATCGTTTTCCCTATGGCAACATTATAAATTAATTCCAACTTTGTAGGAAGCTGATCAATTATTTTCTATGACCTGACTGAAAAATAATCAAGATTGTTAAAGATCTTATCTTTAGGATTGAGGGAAATTATATCATTGGGAAGGGAAATTGAAAATGACCATAAACCATATGAATATGTATTTAGGTTGCACACCATAATGCTTCATCTCCTTCAAAACCTGAAACGATTTCTGCCACTCCCCTTTAGCCCTATAACTCCCAAATATTTGACTATAAATAAACGAATTCACTTCCATTTCTTTCAACATAATCCTTTCACTCTCCCATCTTCCAATATGAGAATAAGCATTAACCAACAAACTATAATTATGTTCATCAGGAAAAACATCACTCTTCTCCATTTCAAACAATAAACTCTGTATCATGTTTGAACTTATCACTTTTCTCTCTTTTGCAGCAAAATTAAAGTTTAAAAGAAGCTTGTCTCAAAAAGTAAATCAGTTACAAACTACACTAACATAGAATAAATAATTGTAAAAATGTATGGCATGATTAATTGTAGAACTAATCTACTAATAAAACAAAGACTATTTCTTCTACAACTTGAAAAAGTAAATGAAAGGAAGCCAACAATCAAATGTAGCTGGAAGGTCACATGCATTGGTAACTTTAAACTAGTATCAATATAATTTCTTAAATTATCATGTAAAATTGAACTCATAAAGATAAAATAATATCTCTGAAATTTCGGTAGTTTTTTTGGTAATAGTATCTATATAGAATCATAGTCTACTATGAATTCTCAAAACTAAACAAGCATATGAAAGTTACAATAATAATCAGCAGCAACTATAAGCCATAATAAGTATTGTATAATCAAACAAACTCTGACTTTTAATACCAAATTTCCAGCAATACCAAGGTCATTGTTACACCCAAAAATTTCCCCTCTCATTTTACTCAACACATGCTCATTGAGGTCCTTAATTTGCCCAAGGATGCCTAAAGATTGACCAGACAAATCCTCCTCCTAAGACAATGAGCCTTAAACTAGGGTTTCCATTTTTATCAATATGTTTGAGTTCCAAGGGTAACAAATGATTTCCATGGTCCTAATACGTTCTCAAGATCATCCATGTCAAGTTTCATGCCTTGCGCAAGAAGTTTGCTCAGCCAATTGCTCAGATGCTTGAGAATCGACTGTATTAGGTCAAAAGTCAACAGTGGCCCACATACAATCAAACTTTAAGATTTTTGGTCAACATCAACATTTTTAACTGATATTCATAATTTTATCAAGGGTTGATCATGATTCCTCAAGGAATGCCCCTAATTCATCAAAACTCAAAAGTTGCTAAATTAGGGTTTCTCAGGAAAAGTCAACCAAACTTTGACCAGGCATAACTTTCTCATACTTTATCAGATATTTCTCATCCAAGTCTCATTTTTAAGAGCATTAACTTCCCGACAACTCATCTTCATCCCTCAAGTTCAAAATATTCACTCATCAAAAGATATGAATTTCTACATTATAGGTCCTTTTGAAAAGTCAACAAAAACACTTTTTGGGTCAAAGCTTCTAACGTGAACATAGAAGACCCAATTGATATGAGACCAAAAGGGTTGTTTAGGGGACATCCTAAGCTTTCTAAAAAGTCTAAGAACACCTCTCTAGGGTTAAAATTGGAAGAGTTATGTATTATCAAAGTTGACTATTTTTGGAAAACTGCCAAAAGTCAAATGTGCTCAAAAATGCATTTTTTGCCAAAAGGGCCTAACATTTTAGGATTGTATCTTGTTAAGGAAATGGTCCACGACCCAAGTCAGCAACCACATCTTATTTTCTCCATTTATTTATTTTATTATGATTTTTATCTATTAAAAATCACATTAAAAGAAATAAATCATAAAAAATACCAAAAATTGTTATGAAGATCTGATTTTGATTGAAATCAAATCTAATTATGTTGGCCAAATCAAATCAAAACGAATCAAGGCAATTTGAGGCAAAAAGAGCATAATTTACATGGTTATGGAAAGATATCATATGGAAAGAGAATCTCATTCAATCTCCATAATTCCAAAGGATTTTGTTCCTTTTTGTTACCCTAATTCTTTATACTACATATAATGTATGAAAACAAGGTAAGAGGACAAGGTTTGGCCACACGAAATTGACATAAGAACTTCAAATTTTTCACAAAAAGTGGCAATCGGTTTTAACTTTGTAGAGGGATTCAAGAAGTTTTGACACTTGCAATCACTTCCTGGGCATATTTGGAAGCTAACTGGATCATTTGCACGCATCAAGACGTCCAGAACAAGCATCTACAGCATCACAGTTTGCTTCTTGTTCTTGAAATCGATTTTGCCAATATATGCGTTATAAATGAATTTTGAGTATGCATTCATGTTTATATGATCATTTAGAGTGTGTTTGAATGATTAATTATTTGTTTTGATGCGTGTTTGACCACTTGCCATTGTTAGGGTTTCAAGCTCTGTTTTGGGGTTTTTCAATATATGCAAAATTAGGCCTAATGACGGATACCATTGTGATCAGAGGGTCAAACCCAATCGATCCATGATCTTGAATATTATTTATATTGCTTGTACGTAATTTTTGAAAGTCACAGGGTTATAGCCATGGAAGCTTGGACGTAGGTAAAGGTTACAGGCCAAAAATGACAGACAGGGGAAGGAGAAGATACGTGGCTAATCATCATTGGGCCATTCAAATAGTTGGCACATGTTTTTTTATTTTCCAGTGATCCACTTTGTTTTCATATATTATATATTGTTAGTATCATATTAACAATTGAACACATGTGATCCAGTGGCAAAGGCGTATGTTTGGAAGCGAAAGGACCTGGGTTCGACCCCAGGTCCCAAAGTTTTGTTGTTTTCTTACCATTTAATTGCAGATCACGTACACTATGCTTCCAGGAGCCTATCTTGCACTCCAGCAATCCAGCCAATGGATCATTTCTCTCACCAATCCAACGTCCCATACAAGAGGGAACCATGGTACGCCATCAGAAAGAAGGTACACTGAATCACGTGTAGGGATTGGGCTTGAGCATTATTGGGCCTAGTAAATTCATACTTACACCTCCCTTTCCAGCTTCACAAACAGGCCCAAATCTTTTATTTTCTTATTTTAATTATTTACTAATTATTTCCTTTTTTATAAAATAACCCAAAATCATTTTTTTTATTAAATCAAAAAATCACCAAAAACACAAAAAATCTTTTTTCGTAAAATATTTTTATATCTTTAATTAATTAGTTAGTGTAATCATTTTAGGGCAATTTAATTATTTTCATGTATACTTTAAATTAATTAGAAATTAGGTTTTTGTGTACATAACTTAATTAATTTTCTGAACTAAAATAATAATAATAACCTAATTACTTTTCAATTAGACTTTTAGCTTTTCTTTAATTTTCGCATTTTAAACCGCTGCATGCATTTTAATTCTTTTTATTATTATTGTAACTGTTTCAAGGTTGTAATAGTTATTAGGGCTTATATTCCACATTTTTATTTTCAGTCCAAGATAATCATGTATCTGCAAAAGCCCTGTAATAGCGTAGGACCTTTACCTTTTTCGCTTTTATATTATGCATGCTTGTAAATAACTGTTAGCAACTTAGGCGTGTATGACTAATGAATCAATCCTAGATCACTAAATTATAAGATAATTAACCGGGGGGAAAATACACTTGCACATATTCACTCCTAGGGTTTATTCCACTCGGTTGCCTCGAAAATAATGGTCGTGTCCTTCTAATGTAGGGATACCTTAGCAATGACCCACGATTCAAAGTCGTCATAAAGATCATAGTCCCTACTTGTCCCTCGAGTTGCCTACGAACTGATCTTATGACGATAGTCCCTTCGAAATGCTAAGGTATCCTTACTTGTTGCCTTCAGAGACCATTTCGTCCCTTCGAACGTCCCTTTAAAACTCCAACGACGATGTTACCTATTTCTCAATAATGGGATAACATTGTCTAAAGGAAAATGAACAGTCTTTTTCAAGTAGGTAGATTAGTTCCTAGGTACTTGCTCAAACAAACAAACTTTTTTCACACCGAACACTTTTTCAAGCAAAGTTTTCAAAAAAACAACTTCGTAACACTCTTGAGGACAGAAACAAGGGTTAATACGAAGTAAAGTAAAACTTTTCAAAACAAGCACACACAAGCAATTTAAAAATGAGCAAGTACCTAAGAGCCCGTGGAAAATCACGGATTGAAAGGGTGCTAACACCTACCCTTTCTATAATCTACCCCTCGTACTCAGAAATATTCTTGAAAAAGGTTTTTTTTCTATTCTTTTTCCTTTTCCTTAGTTGAATGAAATAAAAGTCGGTGGCAACTCTAGCTTACCACGACAATTGTGAATACAAAATGCAATGAAGCTTGCTTTTACACATGCTTCCATTTTATCAGAATCTAGTAGACTTCATATATAGCTAAACATCATATAATATCAGTTTAAAAAAAATCTCAGCTAGACACGATCAACCACATTAGATATTAAGTATTCAAATTATTGTTTGTCTCTTACAAGCATATCTAGAGATCATGCATTTTTATTTTGTGCTTCAATCCATTGCACATGTAAGACAATTTAAGGGTTTATGGTAGATTATAGGTAGGAAATACACAAGCTTCAAACCCAACAGTTATTATCTAAATGTACACGAATTCTTTCCCTTGCCATATCCTCTGGAACTATCCCTTCCTCTTCTTAAACATCTTGACATAACTAATGAAATAGTTTGCAAGTCTTATATTAATAATTACCTCTATCTTTTTGAATGTCAGAAGTACAAAGAGTCATGTTGTCCCTAACAAGTTTCATCATTAATGTACTATCTTTATAAGACTCCTCATGCAAGGTGTCGAGCTATGCATTAGAGGCAAAAGTTTGAGAAGTTAAACAACTCTTAATTGATGATAACTCTTACCTGCAAGTTGTAAATTCTCCTTGTTAAGCTCATTTGTCAGATGACCATAAAATAGATCATAAAATCATTAAAATACAAGAAAATACAACTTCCACCATCAACAATAAATCAAAAACATTGTTGAAAAAGTTGGAGCATAAGAAATAATACAATAGCTGACTAGTGCTTTTTGTTAGAATTAATTTATATTTTAGGAATATTTTTTAGATATTAATTTATATTTAGGAATATCCTTTTAGATTATTTTATATCTTTGTTAGAAGATATTTAGGATTTTATTATACCCTAACTTTGTGTATAAATAGCCTAGTGAGGTAGGTCAATGTAATTTTTTGTAAATAATTATTCCTTACTTTTGTAGTCGTCATTAAATATATTCCTTTTGTCTTTCATCTCTTCTTTGTGCACCAAAAATTGGTATCTAGAGCTCTGGTTCGAAACCCACAAGGAAAGTATTGTGTGATTGAGAATTACAATATTCTTAATCTGTGTAATTTGGGAAACACTGCTTTATTGAGTTTCTGTGTAAATTGCACAAGGTAGAAGATGAACGGAAACAACGGCGATATCCATTCCAAGATTCCAGTATTTGATGGCAAAAACTGGAATCGTTGGAAGATCCAGATGTGCATGTTATTTGGTTCTCAATATGTGTTAGATCTTGTCACCGATGGCTATGATCTATTAGAAGCAAACGCAACAGAGGCACAAAAGGTAACACATAAGGCGCTAAGGAAGAAAGATCAGAAGGTGTTGTTCCACATCCATCAATGTATGGATGAGAACGTGTTTGAGAAGATTGCTGACTCTGAAACATCGAAGGATGCATGGGATACACTAGTCAGATGTTACGGTAGTGACGCATCAGTGAAGAAGGTGAAACTTCTGTCTCTCAGAAAGAAATATGAGAATCTCAACATGAAGGACAACGAGAAGGTTTCTGAGTACATATCTAGAGTGACTCTGATCACTAATAAGATGAAAGCTTGTGGAGAAACCCTTTCTAAACAAGTAATCATTGAGAAGATCTTGAGATCTTTAACTTCTCAGTTTGATTACATTGTGGTAGCAATTGAACATTCGAAGGATCCGAACACCATGAGAGTTTAAGAGCTGCAAAGTAGTCTAGAGGTGCATGAGTTGCATATGACTGCGAGAACTTATAAGAGGGAAGTAGATCAAAAGTCTCTAAAAGTAACTTCTGGTAAGAAGTATCAGAAGTAGACTTGGTCAGAAGCCAGGAAGAAAACTAATGGTGGTCAAAGGTCAGAACCTTTAAATTCTGATAGGCAGAAGAATGTCCAGGAGGGAAAGGAGAAGTCTGACAAGAAGAATGTTCAGTGTTACTTTTGCTAGAATTTTGGTCATTATGCCAAAGATTGTTGGTCAAACAAATAAAGGAAGTCAGAAGAAGCAAATATAGCTAGAGGATATTCTGATGATGAACCTGTGTTATTAATGGCTTATGAATCAGATGAGGAACCTGTGCGGTTGTCATTTTCTGATTCCGAAGGGGAAGAATATGACTATGAATATTCTGATTATGGAGTGTTTAAATACGAGTCAGAATCAGAAGATGACACTGAAGATTCTGAAGATGAGTCAGAATCTGAGGTTTCTGAAGACGAGTTAGAGTCAGAAGATGACGCTGAAGATTTTCAAGACAAGTCAGAATCTGAAGAAGATTCTGATTCTGAAGAGTCAGAAGATGATGACTCTGGAAACTCTGAAGGTGAGTCAAATGGTGAATATGATTCAGATCCAAATTTTGATGATGATCCAGAATTTGGTGGTGATCATGCTTCTAGAAGGGAAAACTCTAAAGGTGTAGGTTCTGGAGGATAAGCTTCTAAAGATGATCAGGTTTCTGGTGGAAATCGTGACTCTAGGGATGAACCTTCTGAAGGAGGAGCTTCTGAAGGAAATTCAGTCTTTGACGATGATCATGATTCTGAAAGTGGAACTTCTGAAGATAGAGGTGACCCAACTTTTAAAGATGGTATTTCTGAAGTTAGTGGTTCTGAATCCGACGGTGATTCAGACTCCGAGAATTTTCCAGACTCTGAAGACAGTCAAGGTTTTGGAGAAAGTACAATTCTTGAAGCAAGTGCTTCTGAAGGGGAAAGTTCTGGTGTCCAAGGTTCTGAAATTCCAAGTCAGAGGCAACAAAGAGTTAGAAGCATCCCAAGAAGATTTGCAGAGCCTGACATGTTACAAGACACTAAAGTAAACTCCGAAGGAGAAGTTATTTAGTGTGCAATGTTAGTAGACTCTGAACCCGTGAGTATGGAAGAGGCTCTTAAGCAGCAAGTTTGGTTACAGGCCATGAAAGAAGAACTTGATGATATAGAGAGAAACAAGACTTGGAAGCTGACAGAACTTCCAAAAGGAAAGAAAGCCATCAGCGTCAGATGGGTTTTCAAGCAGAAGCTAAAGCCAGATGGATCAATTGAACACAAAGCAAGATTAGTAGAAAGAGGCTTTCTACAGAAGCCTGGGCTGGATTACTTTGAAGTGTTTCCACCTGTAGTGAGACGTGAAATAGTCAGACTAGTGATTGCAATAGCTGCTAATAGGAATTAGCCTCTGATGCATTTAGATGTAAAATTTGCATTTCTGAATGGTCCATTACAAGAAGAGGTATATGTGTCACAACCTCTTGGATTTGAGAAAAAGAATCAGGAAGGGATGGTGTTCAGATTACACAAAGCCTTTTATGGATTGAAGCAAGCACCCAGAGCCTGAAATCTGAAGATTGATTCGTTTTTCAAGAAACAAGGGTTTCAGAAGTGTGAGATAGAGTATGGTGTTTATGTTTAGCACAGTTCAGAAGGTAATATGATTCTGGTATGTTTGTATGTTAATGACATATTGCTAACAGGAAGTTCTGAACAAGAAATACCTGGGTTTAAGAAGGTTCTGATGAATGCGTTTGAGATGACAGATCTTGGGAAAATGAGTTTCTTTATAGGGATGGAGTTTATGTATTCTGAGAAAGTAATCATTTTGCATCAAATGAAGTATGAACTTGAGCTTATGAAGAGATTTAAGCTAGAAAATTGCAAAGTTTCTATCACACCTGCTTATACGAATCAGAAATTGGAATCTGATTCTGATGGAGAGGATGTGGATGCTACAACCTTCAAACAGATGGTTGGTTCTTTGAGGTATTTGTGTAATACCATACTTGATATTTGCTATGCAGTTGGAATGGTTAGAAGATTTATGAGTAAACCAAAGTGGTCTCATTACCAAGTTGCTGTCAGGATTCTGAGGTATGTGAAGGGAACTTTGAAGTATGGAGTATTATTCCTGTCTGGAAGAAAGATAGAATCAGAACTTCTGAATTATTCAGACTCTGATTAGTGTGGAGACAGAGTGGACAGAAGTAGTACTTCTAGATACTTATTCAAATTTCTGGGAGGTCCTATTTCTTGGTGTTCCAAGAAGTAACTTGTTGTTGCGCTGCCAACCTGTGAAGCTGAATATATTGCAGGCGCTCTGACTGCATTCTAAGCTGTTTGGATTCTAAACTTGCTGCAAGATCTGAAGATTGAGGTAAATAAACCTCTGAAGCTGATGATTAATAACAAGTTTGCAATCAATCTTGCCAAGGACCCTATGCTGCATGGGAAAAGCAAGTACATTAAGACCAAGAATCACTTTATGAGGAATCAGGTTCAAAATGGAATATTAGAAGTTGTGCACGATAGAATCCAGAAGCAACTGACATATGTTCTAACAAAGCCTATCAAGACTGATCAATTTCTTAGTTTGAGGGATGGAATTGGTGTTGTCAGTTTTGGGTAAATATAAATTAAGGGATGATGTTAGAATTAATTTATATTTTAAGAATATCTTTTAGATATTAATTTATATTTTAGGAATAACCTTTTAGATCTTTTTATATCTTTGTTAGAAGATATTTAGGATTTTATTATACCCTAACTTTGTGTATAAATAGCCTAGTGAGGTAGGTCAATGTAATTCATTGTAAACCATTATTCCTTATTTTTGTAGTCGTCATTAAATATATTCCTTTTTCCTTTCATCTCTTCTTTGTGCACCAACATTTCTTTAAACCATTAGTCTGAGTTCTGTTTGCAGACCTTTGTCTAAACATTTATAGAAACAAAAATCATCTTAGCGATGATCAAGCATGCAGAAAGACAATACTATTTTTTGAAGCGGTTAATCGGTAAAATAAACTTACCTGAATAGTATAAAGTCCAAATTGAAGTTTGTGATTAAACTTTTCATCTTCATCCATCTATAATAAACAAAAATATTATACTTTTCAATTCAAAAAATTTACTTCAATGTCATATATGCAAGAAAAATAAGTAAACTACCTACAAGTCATCAAACTCAATTTGATCCAACCGTTCGGTTTCAGCTTTTACTCTATCCAAATATTTGGTGGGGGAAATTTAGTACGCTCAAATGAAAAATAAGCCTTAAACTAATATAGCATTGAACAAATTCATTAAAGTGAAAAGATTGGAATCAATGGACTCACAATTAATTCACAAAGTAAGGACAGATAACCATTAAATTTTTCATCAATATTCATCTTTCATATTTTAGAATCTACTGCATAACTTTATCAAACACTTGGCGGGCATACTTGACATTTGAATAAATAAAAGATAAACTAAAATATTCATGTATTAAATTGATTTGGGCGAGACAAAAGTCAAATAGCAAAAATTAATATGAAAATCAAAATAGTCAAGCAACAATATAAACTACTTATGTTGCATTATGATTATTCAGAAGTATAAAATATATTCTCCAAAACTTCCTCTCTTTCATAACATGTGGACATAGCTCATACCTTAATCTTGAAATATCCTGCAAAGAATAAACTGAATGGTGAGAAGCGTTAGTTTTAAAAAATGAAATTTTAAGAAGAAATAAACTATAATCCAAGGTGTCATAATTTTTACTTTATTTATGCTAGAATAACAAAACATATATTCAGTGCTTTGGACCCTTTGATTTGCACAAACAACAAACTGGATAAAAGAATACTGCACACTCATATTTCTACTAAAGTAAAGTATAACCAATCAACATGAATGAATCTTAGTATCACCACAAGAATGTCACAGAAGCAATTATGGGTTGATACTTGTTGATCTAACAACCATGCTTTATATCACTTCACACACACATAAAATATCTATGTATTGGAAAGATAAACAATAATCAAGATACAAATAATCCACTATAGGCAACTCACATCCATACAATTACAACAAAATCATTAAATTATTAAAGCATTCAAAATTCACCTTCATTATGTTACTTTAATTTTTCTTTTTCTTCTCAACAATGAGCCTCTGATATAGACATTGATTTAACTTACATGTATTATTGACTTTGACATGGCAACAACATAAACTGACACTACATATCCAATTAGAAGATCAGTTAATAAAGGTGTAACAATAACTAATGCAACAATGGTATAACTTGTAAGAACAACGCATATGTCTACATCCCATTTGCTTATAAAGCTTGCATAACTAGATAAATGAGCCCCTGAAACACAAGTTATAAGGACAAAGAATGCATAAAACTTTCTCGGAAAACCAAAAACCTTTGCAATCAAGACGCCGAGTAAAGGTTTCATCGCGTATTGAGCAATAAGTCTAATGGAAAATGGTAAAGGCCTGTAATAAAATCACAACTTTCTTGTTAAAAATCACTACAAATGGAAAGTGGTAAAGGTCTGCAACAAAATCACTATTGATATACTGACATACTATTAAAATATAGGTAAAATCAGAAGTATTTAAAGAGAAGTTAAAAAAGATAAAACCATCCATACCAAGTGTTACAATTTGAATTAAAGGAATACATAGAGATAATAAACTTAACTTTAGATGATAAACACATACATTTTATAAAACAAATCTCTGTAGTAAATCCCAAACTGCATCGCGTAGCCTCGATCCCCTAAAATACTATAACGTGACAGCCATTATTGTAAAGAATAAAAATCATTGTGCAAATTGCAAAACATAAATACACAAAATAAAATAGACCTTCATAACTTATGATTAAAGAACCTTTAGTATAGAGAAATAAATTTTAACTGAGAAGAAAGACATAACAGAACTGAACCAAAAGTAAGAAGAACATATCGACTATTTGTGAGCAAGAACATAATGATGTACCATAATTTTACTCCTAAAAGGATCCAAATTGACTTTATGAATTATGAGACAATATAACTTAGCCCATTGTTATTTCAGTCGATAAATCATTGCGAAACAGCACTCCATTGTAAAATAACAGTAAATCACAAACATGTGATTCAAATACATAGTAATAATTCACCATCTTTAACATATCATCACCATTCAAACCTACACCACCATCTCATTCATCAATATTTAACCACACCAACAACAAATCAACAAACAACAATCACCATCAACATGAAAAATATAATATTATAACAAACCAACAAAGACAATACCATCATTATCATTTTCATTAACAATAGTTTTGAACTAGACATATACCTCAATTGCATGTCGCCTCATGCATGCAACATGCAACCAAATCAATGAAGGCTTCTCCATCAGACACATCAACATTGTATCTACGTATTATTGGACTGGTAACAACAAATTTTGCATCACACCAAACACCGACAACAATGTCCACAAAATTAGAATCAACACAAAGACCAAATTAGCTTGCTATAAATGAGCTATTTGAAACTATAGGCCATGTAACAATGATAATTTTTAGGGATGGTGACATTAGAAATCAAAGAGATAAGCATGAAAATGAAAATACAATACTTACCAAAATTAGCTGATCCCCAATGTTTTTTCAACTCCTTTAAGAGTTGCTGCAATTGCTTTACCTTTCTCAGCAGCTATTTGTGATATCAAGTAAAGCCACACGTCTCCATTCTCCACCACAAATAGATGCCTGAATTTCTCTGTCGACATATATCAATCATGTGTTTAAAAGGTAAAGATACATAATAGAAACTTGAAAAGTTGAGTAAATCTATATAACACTACCAACCTTGCACCATCTTTTGGAGGGCTTCCACATCAAGAGTTTCAGAAATATGTCTTGGTCACACCTTGGCTGCGAGGATTCTAGAAAACTAAAACATTAAAAAAAGTCACAACTCATTCTTGATAGAAAATAAACTCAAAAATAAAGATTTTACATCTGAAACATAAAAATTATACGTTTTTAGAATCGACCCACATGAATCGACCCATATGGAGAATGGAGAAGTGTCAACATGAGTTCTACTCTTTTTGAAAAATAGTTGATGAAAAGTCTCTAAATCCATCAAATACCAAGCATAACAAAGCAAATCAAAACAAGATAAGGTTATGTAACGCGGTGGAAGAACTGACTTGGTTGTTTTGCGTTTTATCGCAAATGTTGCGGATAGCAAGAGTCACCACTGACTTTTCTTTTATCCAAAAGGAAAGGTTGAAAAGAACATGAAAGACCTTTGAGATGTTTTCTTGAGTTAAGGGGGTAGATTATGAAAAGGGAAGGTATTAGCACCCTTTTCATTCGTAGTTATATACGGGCTCTTAGTTGCTTGCTAGATCACTTGCTTTTGTTTGAAAATATGCTTTGTGTTATTTTTGAAAGTATTTTGAAAAGGCGCCACCATTTAGGTAAACTTTGTAATAATTCTCATTCGTAAGAATGTATAGAAAATGTTGATCTTTTGAAAATATTTTCAAGTTTGAAAGATGTTTTGAAAGTGTTGGTGTTTGTTTTGAAAATAGCAAGGATGTTTTGGTTTGAAAATGAGCAAGCAACTAGGAACATTCTACCTACTCAAAAGTCTTTCATGTTTATTTCCTCTTTCCTTTGACATTGTTATCTTACCATTAATTTGGTAAGAAACCCTATCTTTGGATGTAAAGGGGACGGGCATGGGTCATCGTATAACCATGATTAGCAACATTGTAAGATATCTTAGCATTTTCTTTAAGGGACTAAGATCATTTTTGAAAGGTAACTTTGATAGCGTCATCGAGGGACTATGATCTTGTATTTTTTTGACTGCTTTTGCTAACATACCCCACATGCATAATATGGCCATTTTCATAAGGCAACAAAGTGGATTTACCCTAAGGGTGTAAGTGTGCAGGTGTATAGATTTACATGCATTGTTTTGTCTTTGAATTAGGGTTTGCTAATCATTGACTTTATCTTTCCATACAAACCCTAATTTACTAGCATTTATATATAAAGCATTAAATTGCGGAAAATAAAAATACTAAGCTATTACATCAATATGGGAGGGGGTGTACCAATTTACAAATGGGGATTTTGCAAGAAAATTAAATCCAATTAACTATTACAACCATATTGAATATTGTACAAAATTGAAAATAAAAAATGCAAGAATGTAAATGGAAAAAAGAAATGATTTTGTTTGTTTTTTATGAAAGGGTTTAGCCTTGACCTAATAAAAAAATGATTAAGAAAAATTAAATAAAATTAACTTAAACTAAATAAGAAAAGAAATTAACTAAAAAGGATTTTTTTAGGGTTTTATTTATGAAAAGGTTTTAAATTAATAAAAATAATATGAATATTAATTAATTAAAAGAAACCTAAGTTCTAAATTAATTTTACTTGCAAGAAAATAATATAATAGTTAAACCTAAACCTAAATATTAATTATTAAGAAAGAAGTTAATTTATTAAGAAAATGTTTTTGTTCTTTTAGTTTCATAAAACAAATAAACTAAATAAGTGTAAAAATAATAAATAAAATATTTTTTGGATTTTTATTAATAACAATAAAAATAATATTATTAATAATAATAATAATAATAAAGGAAAAAGAAATAAAATAAAATAAGAAAAAAGAAAATAATATTGAAAATTGGGCCAGGGGGTGCTGAAGTAAGGCAGGGGGTTAGAAACAGCAAAAAAAGGAAGAGGCCCGAAGTTAAAGGGCTCAGGCGCTGCAAACAGAAAGAACAGAAAAATGTGAGAAAAATAAGCAAAAGGCAGCATGCTGGGTGTTGAACCCACACCCTCTCGGTTACCAACGCGCTGCCTTACCAATGGGGTGGCTATACATCCGTTCATTTATATCAAACCATAAATATATATTACAAATCAAGTCCATGGCCTGAACATCATCTTCAACCTCACGCCCAGCCAGAGCACCTGTAACTTCTTCATCTCTCAACAAAAATGGAAAGTACAAACATGAAAGTTGTGGCATTTCTTCCCACGAATCCAACCATATAAATAACTAAAGCTAAAAGTCAAAGATAAGTGAGAATTTTTCTGGCCATAATTTAAAACCTAAAAATTTCAGAAACTTCAACTCTAAAATTCTCTAAGCTCAGGTCATATAAATGCAAACTATCGATATGTACAACTTCGTGGCAATGGTATCTACATTTTATCTTTGAAAATGAAAGCTTAATAATGCTTATATGAATAGTTCAAAGTCAGAAAACTTACCTTGTAAGAGGGTATCGTGTTTTGAGTTTGAGCAGCTTTCAATGAGTTCTAGCGATTGGGCTAGCTTCCTCAAGTTCCCAGGAAGCTAATGTGATGCTTGGCTTGAGCTAAAAGTGGCTGAGGAGTTCTAGAAAAGTCCACTTGCAGATCCCTGTTTTTGAAAATGGAACTTGATGATGGAGGTGTTACAGTTAGGCAAAAGGACTTTGGATGGTTTGTATTTGATGTTTATAAGATTTAGGAACCAAAAGGCTTAGAAACGCACGAGGGAGGTGTGAGTTTCAAGTTTTTGGTCAGATTATGCAACAATGGAGTTTTTGTGTGTGATTATGAGTTTTAGGGAGTTTGAGGGCTTAAGCATGCGTGCCTTTTCTTGCAAATGACTTGTGTATATGTATGGAAAAGATTGTGAGGCTTGAGAGGGTCAGAATCACACAAGTACAAGTTATGGGATTTTGCTTGTTTTTGAAGCTAGCTTGAAACATCTTGTTTCAATGTGAAGTACCAAGCTTGTAGGGTGGCTGTAACCTTTAAACATGCTTATTCTGATTGTGTATGGAAATCTTGTGTAGAAAGGACAAGTTTAATGCTCAAGATAAAACTGATTTTGTGGTTAAAGCAACTTTACTATAATGGAATTGTTACTTTCTTCCTAAAATGGAAATAAGCATGGGCAATGCATTGAATGCTTGAGTTGAAGCTTTTTAAAGCTGTGCAAACATTTAATTATGGAGTTTTAATTAAGTTTGAGGCCTGCAAAGGAAAGATTGTGCATCCTAGCATGGATTTGAATTCTTGTTCATCACAAAATTCTGCCTTGTAAACCAACTTGAAACCCTAACTTCCGACCTTCGATTCTCCTTGCTCTCAAATGATCTCAAGGAGTTCTTAGACTTTTTAGAAAGCTTGTAATGTGCTCTACAACCCCTACTTGAATAACTTTTGCAAAATCCAAATGGAACTATGTGAAACTTGGCTCAGAAGTTAGGTCAAAATCCTGACCAAAATGCTCAAAATTTCACTAAGTATTTTAGTTTCATGACCATGACTTCATGGATTAATAACTTGAAATCCAAGAATTTCTATGAATATTTGTGTAAAGAAATGTTTTAGATCTCATTGAGATCTACAACTTTCATGTTGAAAGTTTCCTTTTAATCATCTTACATCATGGTGAAAAATTGGCTCAAAGTTGTGAAAAAATATGAAGTTTTCAACACTTAGAAAAATTTCTAAGTTTGGAAACTTTGACTTTTCAAAATGAAATCTTGACTTTTTGATTTCTTGATGAACAAGTTTCATATTTTTACATGTTTTGATGAATTTTGATTTTTGACACTTGATTATGACCAAAAAGTCAAAGTTTGACGTTTTAGTGTACAGTTGACTTTTGATTAGTTGACTGAAAATCAACTATCAATCAATTGATCTTGAGGGAAGTTTTGAGTCATGCCATTAGGTCAAAATGATGCATTTGAAACCTTGATATCATGTCTCAAACCAAATGTGATACGGTGGCAGAACCGGACTGTTTTAGGAAAATGCTGGTTTGCGTTTTGTGTTTGTGTTCGTAAAATGTCACGGTAAGCAAGAGTCGCAACCAACTTTTATTTTATCCAACTGGAAAGGAAAAAAGCACAGAAAAATTCCTTTTTTGAGATTTTGAGTACGGGGGGTAGATTATAGAAAGGGAAGGTGTTAGCACCCTTTTTATCCGTAGTTTTCTACGGGCTCTTAGGTACTTGCTCATCATTTTAAAATTGCTTATGTGTTTTGAAAAGTTTGTTTTACTTCATTTTAACCCTTGTATCAGTCCTCAAGAGTGTTACAAAGTGTTTTTGAAAACTTTGTTTGAAAAGAGTGTAAGTGTGGAAAAGTTTATTTTTGAGCAAGTACCTACTAGCATCTACCTACTCGGAAAAAAGAATGTTTCTATTCTTTGCTTCCTTTAGACAATGTTATCCCACTATTAGTGAGTAGGTAGCACCGTTGTTGGAATTGTAAGGGTCAATTCGAAAGGGACGTACGATCACTAAAGCAATGTTAGGACGTCTTAGTAATAATCCTAATGTCTTAAGATCATATTCGAGGTAACATTTCTGAGGAAAAATTTCCGAACAGGACATTTGATCTTTGTTTAGACAAGAGGGCAACCACTAAGACACCCTATACTTAATGATCGTTTACCGAAGGCAACCGAAGTGAGAGTATACCCTAGGAGTGCGCATGTGCGAGTGGTTTGATTTCAGTTATTATCTTTGCATATTTAGGGTTTGCTAACCGTTTTAAAATTAACATACATTATTGTCATGCAATCCTATTATCATACATCTAACAGTTAATATTTGCAGAAATTAAAATGCGAGAAATAAAACTATGCTATTACAAGGCTTCGGGGAGGGGGATTAATTACATAGTCAAAAACTTGTAAAGCGATAAATGAAAGGAAAATCCTAATTAAACTATTACATCCCATGAGCAGTTACATTAATATTGTAAAAATAAACGCGCGCGATGAAACGAGAACAAGAAGAAATTAGGGTTTTGACCTCGTCTAACCTAATTAAAAGAAAAATTATTTTTGGTTGTTTTTGATTATTTTGAGAAAGAATAAGGTTTTAAATTAAATATGTGCAAACCTAATTACTAATAAATTTACATTAAGAAAAATAATTTATTTTGACTTATTTTTGTATTTTGGTTATTTTAAGAAAAGAAAAGAAAAATTAAATTAAACAAAAACCTAATTTTCTAATTTATTTTAATTTATTTACAAAAGGTTAAAATTTCCCTAAAATTAAATAAACTAATTAAATTAAATTTTGATAAAAAAATAAAACCTAAATCTAATTTGATGAAAATTGATTTTATGAATTTTTGATAAAAAAAGAATTAATTTTTGTGTGAGAAAATAATTAATTAAAATAATTAAAAGAAAATATAAAAGAAAAAAAGAATAAGAATATGGGCCTGGTGATCAGCAATTGGGGGGGTCTCCATAGCAAATTTTGAGCCCAAAATCCATTGGCCCACGTTTGACTTTCAGATTCCATGTTGTACATTGACCAGGGTGCATGGTAGACTCTTAAATGATGGCCTTTTGATCCAGCTTGTGGGTAATCTGATGGCTGAAAGATGATGGAATATGGTAGTCCATGCGCCTGTTCATGTGCATGATCATGCAAGTGATAAAATTATGAAATAATATGGGGGACCTGGGATTCGAACCGAGGTCCTATGGCCTTTTCCACACACCTCCTTACCAACTCTGCTAGCACGCTTGTTTGTATATGAAATATCAAATAAATAATATATTGGAAACAAGCAAAGATATATATTACACGCGTGAATTTTTGAATGGATGAATCATGGCCTGCCACGTCTCCTTTCTTCTTCCTCTCTCTGTTGGTAAAAGTCCAAGACTTTTACCTACGGACAAATGTCTATAGCTATAACCCCTGTGATTTTCCAAAACCCCATACACGCACCATAAATGAAATCTAATGCTACAGACCAATTCGTCTTGGCCTTGTGAACATCACATTACCTCTCTTTTGGGCCAATTTCACCTACATAAGAAAACCCTAAAACGAACCAAGAAAACCTAACAATGGTGGATCTCTGTATGGTTAGCAAAAATGCAATTAATCATCACCAATAGCTTGCAAATGTTTCACTGAACCAGAATATATAAAGAATTCATGCTACAAATGCCAAAATAATGATATTGGATTTCAAGAAAATGCCAAGGTCGTGAGACACTTACAGTGAGTTTTGGTACACGAAAATGCTTGCTAAGGATTGGTATGGACTCCTTGAACACCCAGGAAACGAATGAGATCGCTTGGAAGGCTTGAGATAGCCTGGAACTATGAAATCAGATTGCACTTTTTTCTTGATTTTTTGAAAGTTGTTCTTCACTCTACACGCCTCTAACCCTTATGCATTTGGTCTGAGTTTGTCCTATATATGTCCTTGAGTGAATTAGGTTTACAAACTTGCTCCAAATCTTTGTAATTATGAAGATTGAACCATGATTTGATTCTTATTCAAATCTTTCTAAAACAAGCCAAAAACCAATCTTTTTGTGTACAAACATGCCTTGCACGATTTGATTCCCTTGCTAGCTGTATAAGAGACCTGAAATATGCACAAAATCTCAAGGTTTAAATGATTTTGATATTTCCATGATTTTATTTTGATTTAATTTGATTTAATTGAAATAAAAATCAAAATAAATGAAAAAAATAAAATAAAGGCAAGTGGGAAGGATCATGGGTCGTGGACCATGTTACAAACTCAAAACAAGCACAAAAAGTTGGGCCCATTTGACAAAAATTGCTATTTGAGGCACATTTGACTTTTGGCAATTTTGCAAAACAGGTCAACTTCACCAATGCATAAATCTTTCAATTTTGACTCTATGAAGGTGTTCTTGGACTTTTTATAAATCTCAAGATGTCCTATAAGCAACCTTTTTGGTCTAATCTCAATTGAGTCTTCCATGTTCATGTATGAAGCTTTGACAAAAAAGGTGTTTTTGTTGACTTTTCAAAATGACCTATAATGTCCAAATTCATAACTTCTTGTGAGTGAATATTTTGAACTTAGGAGATGAATATGGAATGTAGGGAATTGTATCCTATTCAAAATGAGATTTGGATGGGTCATTTATAATAAAGTATGAGAAAGTTATGCTTGGTCAAAGTTGAGTTGACTTTTCCTACAAAACCCTAATTTAGCAACTTTTAGGTTTTGATGAATTATGAGCAATCATTGAAGAATCATGATCAACACTTGATCAAATGATTAATAATACTTCAAAATGAGGATGTTGACCAAAAATCATGAAGTTTGACTGTATGTGGGCCATAGTTGACTTTTGCCCTAGCACAGTCGATTTTTAGGCCTTTGAGCAATTGACTGAGCAAACTTTCTCTGTAGGGCTTGAAACTTGACATGGATGATCTTGAGAATATTTTAGGACAATGGTGAGAATTTGGTATCCCTTGGACTCAAGTATCTTGATTCAACATGAAACCCTAATTTGAGGTAGACTACCTTAGGAGAGAGCTTGTCTGGTCAACCCTCGGACTTCCTTGAGCAATTTGAGGACCTCACTTGAAATGTATTAAGAAATATGGGAGGGAAAATTTTGCGGTACAACAGCTGCCCCTGTTCAATCTTCTTAAACCTGAGGATGTAGATTGGCTTGTCTGCCTTTCGTGATCTGAAGGTTGAAGATGATTGAACACTAGAGTGCCCAAGAAATTTGCACTCGCATGAAGTGGTACTTGTCTTGTGATGTCGGGAATGGGCTTATAGATGCCATTTTGGAGATTGACGAAAGAAGATGGGCTTAAAGATGCCATCTGAAGGAGTGTCGACCACATAAGAGATTCCTTAGCGAGAGCTTGTATACATGTCACTAAGGAATACTACGCTGGGGAATGATGTTCTTTGTCTTGGGCGAAATAGAAGTTTAGGAGCTTCAGTTGTCTGTTATTCTACTGGGGAAATGTCTCTTGGTCGAAGGGGTGAAAATGAACTGCTATCTGGTCGTGATCCAGGCTTCATAGTGATAAGATCGACTGCTATTTGGTCGTGCTCCAGGCTTTACAGTGACTTACTAGGGAGATGAGATTAAACTTGCTATTCGGTCGTAATCCAGGCTTTGCAATTTCTTAAATCTTATCTGGTCGTAATCCAGGCTTCAGAAGGAATTAAGTTGTTATTCGGTCGCATCTGAGCTTCAACTTGACTTTAGGGCACACTAATATCCGGTCGACTCCGGGCTTCTTAGTAATTGTCCATGTAAACTGCTATTTGGTCGAAATCCAAGCTTCGCAGTGTCTTGTACTGTTATCTGGTCGTAACCCCAGGCTTCAGTCTTTCGTCGCTATCTGGTTGTAATCCAGGCTTCACGATGTTTCATACCATTATCTGGTCGAATCCAGGCTTCATCGTGTCCTGTACTACTATCTGGTCGATTCCAGGCTTCACAATACCTTACTTCCTATCTAGTCGTACTCCAGGCTTCAGAAGAAATCAAGTGGTTATCCAGTCGCATCCGGGCTTCCACTTGATTTTAAGGCCTACTAATATCCGGTCGATTTCTGGGCTTCATAGTAATTGGCCAAGTAGACTGCTATTTGGTCGAAATCCAAGCCTCACAGTGTCCCTTATTGTTATCTGGTCCTAATCCCAGGCTTCAGTGTCTTTTGCTGCTATCTGGTCGTAATCCAGGCTTCACGATGTCTTATACCATTATCCGGTCGAATCCAGGCTTCATGGTGTTCGGAGAAATCAAGGTATTATCCGGTCGAATCCGGGCTTCATAACTTGCATTAAAGATATACCACTATTTGGTCGAATCCAGGCTTCATAGTATTCTCGGCTGCTATCTCGTCGTAATCCAGGCTTCACAACGTCTTCTACCATTATCTGGTCGAGTCCAGGCTTCATGGTGTCTTGTATTGCTATCTGGTCGTTCTCCAGGCTTCACAATAACTTGCTAAGCTGTTATCCGGTCGATTTCCGAGCTTCACGGCTTGTGTTTATGATATACCACTATCTGGTCGATTCCAGGCTTCATGGTGTCTTTGTACTGTTATCTGGTCGTAATCCAGGCTTCACAGTAACTCGTATTGCTATCTGGTCGTTCTCCAGGCTTCACAATAACTTGTTGGGGATTACACTATTATCTGGTCGAGTCCAGGCTTCATAACTTTTTAAGAGATACCACTATCTGGTCGTAATCCTAGGTGTTGTACCCCAAAATTTTCCCTCCCATTTTTCATAGAAAACACAACCCTAGGGTTTCTCAGATATT
This sequence comes from Vicia faba, assembly GCA_948472305.1. Classification (NCBI taxonomy): domain Eukaryota; kingdom Viridiplantae; phylum Streptophyta; class Magnoliopsida; order Fabales; family Fabaceae; genus Vicia; species Vicia faba. The sequence goes on from OX451737.1 coordinate 217,397,842, forward strand.
CAAGTTGGCTCAGGAATCGATCAGACAGATTCTCTTCGGTGGCAGTAAACCAGCAATTAGGCTTTTTCTTGCAATCCTCAGAAGAAAATGAGTTCTCAGAAATTCAATTGGTTTTCACAGGTCTTCATGATTTCTCAAGTTTACTAAAAATAGACGATGTTTGTTCTCAAGGCATGGTTGTTTGGGACAAGAGATGGAATTTAAGACTGTCATTAGGGACAACCATGATTTTGATCCAGGTTAACCAGGTGATTTGCGTCTTTTAAAACATTTTCTTGGTTAAGAAATGGAATATACAGTGCGTGTTTGTTTGGAATGCAGCTGCAAGATTACAGAATTATTGGAATTTAAGTTATCAAATTGGAGCATTTTGTTTCAATTGTCTTGATTGGGCATTTCAAAAATCAAATAGGATATGAAGAGAAAATTACAAGTTATTGTTGATCAAAGATTTCAAGTAAAACCAGAACGTTTCATATGATTTTCTCCAATTTTAAATGTTGTTACAAAACAATTTATTATTTAAATACTTTAGGTTTTACAACTTATCGTATTTGAAAATGAATTAGTACAACTATTGGATACAGTACAAGAATGATTTTCTCTGAATTACAAAGAAAATCCAAACAAATGTTTAGCCTAGGAAAACTAATCTATGCCTAAGTTTGACTGAAGTTCTTTTGCTATCTCCAAAGATCTCCATGCTTACCATAAAGTTCTTGCCTTCCTTGCTTTGTCATCTCCATTTTGCTCACATGAAAACAAAAGAAAGAAAATAGTTAGTACAAGTTATTTGGGCATGAACAAAATTTTCCAAAAAAAATGCTATTCATCATTAAAGTTTGCAAAGTGGAATCAGAATGCCATTATTCATCATGATTTTATTTTTCTATTTTTTGCAAATCACAAGAAGGTTTTCCTTCTTGGTTCACAAAAAGAAGGAAAAGAAATGCAAGCAAGCTGTCCAAACAAGCAAATGTTACAAAACTGTCCAAGAAATGCTACAAAACTGCCCAAAGGCAAGCAAAGTTGTCCAAACAAACAAATGCGCAAACTGAAGCAAACAGCGGCGCAAATAAAACAAAATTTCCCAAACAAATATTGCAAACAGAACTAAACAAACAATAATATGGTAAACAACAAACAGCAGCGCAAAATTGGACAAAATGCAAACAGCATCAACAAAAAACGAGGTAGCAACATAGCAGTAGATAGTATCAACAAAAGGCAGAAGTACGGCCACATAAGATGCTAAGTCAAACAAAGAAACTTGTTCAAGAAGCCTAATTCATCATTTTCCATTTTTCATTGCAAACTTTTCAGAATTGGAAAAAAAGGCAAAAGAGCAATTGACTTTCTTAGTGTCATTGAGAGAGAAGAGAGGAAAGAAGTCACCTAGGTTATTGGGATGCACAGCCCTGCTGCCTTGACTGTCACAAGTTACATAAAAGTTGCTAGAAAACAAAACTGCCATCAAAAAGCCAAAAGAACAATATAATAATAATTTAGTTTATTTGTTTTCTTTAGATTTTACATAATAAATACAAAAGATAAAGTTTTTTTAATTTAATCAATTATTTATTTTTATTTTTAGAATAGGTTTTACCTTTTTCTTTTCAAGTAAATACATAACATTTCATTTTCCATATTTTGTTAATTTCATGGATTATCATAGCTTTAATTAAATCGCATAAAATTCGATTTGGTTGTATTGTTTGTTATTCGGACATTTCTATTTCATTTGATTCATCCCCATTTGTAACAATTGTACCCCCATTCCCGAATATTTTGTAATAGCGTAGAATTTCAATTCCCGCAATTTACCATTTTCCATATACTGTATAGTAACTAGGCATGTATGGCAAGATTCAAAAATCAATCGCTAGATGACCTAATCAAAGAATAAAATAATTTGAAACCAACACACTTTTCACACGCGCACCTCTAGGGTAACCTCGCTCGTTGCCTCGGAAATACAATCATGTCCCTCATATATGGGACGCTCTAGAAATGACCCTTCGATAAAAAAGATCGTAGTCCCTCGATGACACTCGATGTTGCCTTCGATTAAAACGATCTCGTCTCTTACGAAAATTGCTAAAGCGTCTCCTAAGTTACTTTCAATGATTGTAAAATTGACCCGCGCCTGTCCGTTCACATCCAATGGTAGGGCTTCTTACTAAATCAATGGTAAGATAGCACCATCAAAAGGGGGAAGAAAAGAACAACTTAAGACCTTTCGAGTAGATAGATTCGCTCTTAGTTACTCGCTTGCTCACGACAAAAACTTTTACACCTACGCTCTCATTTCAAAACATTTTCAAAAAAGATAAAATGTTTTGTATACGTTCTTATAGAGACGAGAACCATTGCAAAACCTCTTTTCAAAACACTTTTCGAAACACGATTCACAAACACATCTTTGGACCACTTTTTTGAAACAAAACTTTGTATACGTTCTTATAGAGACGAGAACCATTACAAAGAGATTTTTCAAAATAGTTTCAAAGCCCACACCACAAGCACACAATCAAATTAAAGCAAGTGATCTAAACGAGTAACTAAGATCCCATGGAAAACCATGGATGAAAAGGGTGCTAATACCTTCCCTTTTCATAATCTATCCCCTGAACCCGAGAAAATCTTGAAAGGTCTTTCTTGTGCTTTTTTACCTTTCCTTTTGGATAAAAGAAAAGTCGGTGGCGACTCTTTCTAACCGCAGAAGTGCGATCGAAACACAAAACATTAAGTCAGTTCTCCCACCGCATCACACCAGGCTTCGCGGTATTCTGATACTGTTATTCGGTCGTTCTCCGGGCTTCACGATATGATGGAGGAATCAAGATATTATCCGGTCGGATCCGGGCTTCATAGCTTGAACTTTATGAGAATTTGATTGTATCTTTCCCTGAAAGGTAAAGGGTTAGTCGTATGTAATGTCATGATGTATGAAATGTATTGAGCAATGATGTTCTCAAAATAAATGAGATTGTGTTGTATGATGCGTATGTGCATGTCATGATGTATGGATATGCAATGTTTTTATGATGTTCTCTAGCTGGGGGAAATAAATCCCGGACAGCTGCTAGAGAATATAAAGAGTTTCGCTTACTGGGGATAACGACCGAAGATGATTTGAGAATAACTTGGCAGGAGAATAATTCTGCTGGAGAATAAATTGGCGAGAAAATGACTCTGTGAGGAAGAGATACTCTGTCAGAAGATCCACTAATTTGGAGAAATAACCTCGCCTGGGGATGAATTACCGTTGCTGGCGATGATAAGCTCTGTCGGGGATAAAGTTTATGTTTGTGGAAGAAATAAACTCCATTGGGGATGGTCTTCCATTGTTGGTGAAAGATAAACTCTGCTTTGGGAGAATTAACATCACTGTATTCTGGTACCTCCTACCCTGCAGGGAGTGTATGCATTTTTAGTCATATTCTTCAGCTGGGTCTATCCCTGTACCTGGTGAATAGAGCAACTGTAAGGTATGGACATTTCTTGTTTTCCCCTGTTCCTGGAATTACGAGTAATCATCTTTTGTTTCGCATGTAAATATTTATGAGCAATAATTATTTTCAAATGCATATATCAAAAATGAATCATTGGACGTTCTTGCAAAACAAAATAGGAAAAGAAAAACAATTTTGAAATTTGTTGTAAAATGAATTGTATTGATTTTGAAGTTGGCCTTGTTGTACCCCAAATTTTGACCTAAGATATCATCTCCCATCTGCATCATTACATTACAAGTGTTTTGATCCGTTGATTTTTAAAATTCATAACTTTTTCAGGCCAAGAGCTATTTATTTTGAACACTAAATCATTTAATCGATTCATGCTAAAACAATGTTTATTGATTATTTATTATCTTAAATTCAAATAATTGGAATTTGTCTTCGATTATTATGTAATTTAAAGATGTATAGATAATAAAATAAACATTAGAAAAGAGGCGCATTAATCGTGCAAACAGAATTTATTTATTATGCACTATCTTAAATTTAAATAACTGGAGTTTATTTTCAGTTATTACATAATTCAAAGATTTATGAATAATGTAATAAATATTCGGAAAAAAGTTCATTAATTGTTCAATAATAATTATTTAATTATTTATCATTCTAAGTTAAAATAATTGAAATTCTATTTTAATTATTATACTTTGGAAAGTCATGAATAATGGATTAAATAATTGAAACTATTAATTGACCAATGATGTTATTTATTTATTTGTTTACTATTCTGAATTTAGGTAATTGAGATTTATTTTCAATTATTATACAATTTAAAGAATTGTAAACAATAAAGTAAATAATTAGAGAGAAAGAGGAAATTAATTGGCGAATATTGGAATTTTATTCATTTTTTCTAATTGTACAATTATTGTGGTAAATACTGTATTTATTACAACGAAATTACAATAATAATTTTACAAATTTAAAATGAAATAAAAATTAATCTAATGTTCCTAATTCTAAATCTTCTGATCCAATGCATTTTTTGTCTGCTCACTTGATGTTACCTGCAAAATTAAAAGAAATTAGAATTTGAACAAGTAATTAAAAGCAGAATTATTTAATGTTCATCATTAAAAGCAATGGCCGGAATCAGTTTACCCTTTTTTGCAAATCACGGGATTTCTCCCGGTTCACAAAAAAGGGAGGAATTTTTATTTCATAAATGAATGCACAATTTTGAAATATGCACAAATTCATCTTTATTTTTCAAAACTAAATATGCATAATTTCTTTGTCACAATGTATATTTCAAATTATACACAGCATACAAATACAGCATATGCCATTTCCCACAAGTAATGCAACGTAAACCTATGCAACTTAAGAAGAAGCCAAATAACATAGGCTCCCATGCAAGACAAAAAGAGAATATGCAGTTTCAAAACAATGTGCAAGCAAATACTTCCTCATTCATCATATTCCAGCCTTTTGCAATTTCAGAACAGCATTACAATACATCATTTCTATGTATCAAGTGTACCCATGAGAGAGAAGAGAGAAAGAAATTTGGTTTTGCAGGTTTTGATTAGGCAGAAATGGATACAAAACAAAATGCAGCAGTAACACAGTAAGAGGAAAGAAGCACAAAAGGGAATACAACAAACTGTATGAAGCAACATTGTGCAGAAGACCTCCAACTATAACGTAAACCTGAGCCATCAAACACAAAAATGCCAAGCAATTGATATAAGAAAACCAAAACCCCTTCAAGAAGCAGAGTTCACAACATATACCAAAAACTACCAAAGCAAAAGCCATTTTTTCTCAAACATTGCCTAAACCATAAACTGCATAAACCATTTCAAAGCCTCAAGCTTTAAAACCTCAATCACCCAAACCGGCATAGAACCAAAAATTAAACTCCTAAACCATCAACCTGCTACTGCATTAAACCAGATAACCTGCCATAACCATATCAAAACCTTATGGCCAAACACAAAAACCAATAGGGAACCTACTGTCATAAACCAAACCTGTTACCATCCTGTCTCAAAAAACCATGTCTACTGCATTCAAAAAACCAGTAAAACCTGTGTAAACCATACAAACACCTAGGCCTAAAAAACCAGTAAAACCTGGTACTGCATTATCCAAACATAACCAAAACCATTTTTCAAACCATCATTCACTATGGCCTAAAAACCATAAAATTGTCAAAACCTTATAAACTGATTTCCAAACCCACAAAAGCCTCAGGTTGGATCATCATTGGCCTTTAGAAAGCAGTAGCGAGGCGAGAAGAAGAAGAAAAGAGAAGCTAGTCAAACGAAAACGTTTCAACAGTAGCAATGTCAAGCATCAAAATTTCAGAAGTTCCATCATAGGCAATAACAAAAGCGACCAGAATCAGGGCAACAGAAGAAGAGAAGAAAGATAAATACAGAATACCGGTAATCGAAGCTAGCCCACAACACCGTGTCCCTTGTTGTCCAGCCTCCTACGCACACTCAAACTCCCTCCTCCGTCTCCAAGAGTAATTTCCTTTATCCTTCTTTTCCTTCATAACCCTCTCAATAATCACATAACATGAAATTAGGATCAAAATAGATAAAATCAATACATGCAAATAAAACAAACCCTAAGCGAATAAAAAACATAAGCTTACCGAGTTCGTCATCCCCTTAACGCTTTACTGGAGGGAAGAAGGAGATCGAGATCACTGGTGGCCATAGACAGAGGAAGATTTCAGAAACTCAAGCGAAGAAGATAAACGCGCGAAGACGAAGAAGATGAATCGAGAGTGATTGAGCGCCGTTTCGGCCAAGACCAAAACCCTAATCCCATTCAGCTAAACACATTTGTTTACCCTAAAACCAATTATTATGTTTTGGACCTAAACCTGTTTTCCTGCCTTAAAGCCCAAACGAAATTGCTTTTACACCCCCCTACTTCTGTTATTGATTGGGCCTCTTTGACACCTTTTAGCCCATACAATATTTTGTTTATCTACCCTTTAATTCTAATATGCCATTCCTCCTATTTTATTTTCTATTAGCCTTTTTTAGAATGTTATTAGTTTAATTAATTAGTGAACCTAATATAATAAAGGAGTTAATTTAATCAGACAATTTTTAATATTTTTATCCAATCCTATTTAGTTTAAGTTTAGGTTTATCTTAATAATTTTAGTCTTCCTTATTTCTAATTAGATTTAAATTAATGACTGTAAGCTTTAATTTAGTTTAATTATTTAATAAACTCTTAAAATAAATACTTTTTTATTAATATTAAAAAAAAAGCATATAAAAAAAGAAACTTAAAAAACTTTAAAAAAAACATTTTTATTCCCCTTAATTAATTCTCATTGCCTTCATCCATATGAAAAATACGTAAAAAATGAAGAAACAATTAAAACATTTTCTTTTCATATATTAAACAAAAAATCTAAAAATGCACGTTCACATACTTAGTCTCTTATTAAATTTGTCATATATCATTTATCTCTCATAATTTTCTGTTTAAATATTTCATCTTTTATTTGATTATTCTGTTTGCGCCAATCCAAGGGAATCGTCTAATTTTTTGTTGACTTCATGTCCGCAAAAAAAACGATCGAGCGAATACTCTCATTCATTAAAAGCTTAGGGTAATTTTTCATCACAAAAATTCAACCTTTTCAAAACTTATACCATTTTAAGTCAAAACTTCGACGTTAGGTCGTCGTATATTCCAAAACCTATCCGTATCCCTTTTCGGCCAAAACGATTTATTTTTATCAAGCAATCAAATTTTAAATAAACAGATATTTCAAAAGGTTCCTATAGAGTACTATAGATGCATTGGGTGCTAATACCTTCCCATTGTATAACCAATCCCCGAACCATAAGATCTCTTTTCAAAAAACGCTTTGTATTTTTATTATTATTTACATTGCATATTTAGGGTTTTATTTCGCTCTTTTCCCTTTTCCTTTGGAAACAATAAAGCGTGGTGGCGACTCTTGCTTTTGTGAGACGAATTAATCAATAATTCGATCTCTGATTTACCCCGCTACATTTTTTATCGCTACAGAATTGGCGACTCTGCTGGGGACAGATTGACCTCTTGCTGGTCCATCCCTAAGTGGGTTAAGCCTAATTTGTCTTATCTGTTTATTATTATTTGTTTTGTTTGATTATGTGTTTAAATTGGGGTTGTTTGGGTTTTTTGCAAAGGACGAATCTTATACCCGGATTAAGTAACACTTAAGGAATAGGACGGGCGGTATAGTCATGTTAACTTTGAGGGAGTAATCCCGAAGAAGGAGGCATGAGATCCCCCACTCAATGGAAGGCCCTCTTGAACTTAATATTTGTTTACCGAGTAATCGGGAAGACGTTATTATTTTCGACCTAGGAGCCCGAGAAGTTGAGAACCGTAGAACCCTAACCCATATTGGCCTTTTTAGGTGTAGCGCGGAGACTATAACGGAGTAATTCGGAAGTAGTTGTTACGCGATGCTACGCTCGGACGAGTTTCTCTTGAGAATATTGCTAATTATTGAGTAATAAAGACGTTGGTAATATCCGAAGGAGGAATGTAGACTCTGGGAACTCTTAGAACCATGTCTTACAGGTGTGATTGAACCATTAGTACATACCTTTGGGTGGGCTTTACCCTCGACTCCATGCTGAACGTTGAACCTTTGAACACCATGTTTGCAAGCTTGTGTGTGACTGTTGCATTATCATTCATTCATGCATTCACCAACATCTTTGTAAAAAACTTGTTTTTCAAGGAACTTCGGATTGATTTTTGCAGACATCTTAGGTTATTATGGAACTTGGAAGGAGAAATACTCGAAGCTTTAGTTTCAAGGAGCCCGAGATTGAAGAACTGAAGAGTTTGATTCCGAAGATCGAGAGTCCGACGTATTTTCAGAAGAAATATGGGTCCATCGTACCGCTCATGAAGCGCAAGATGAAGAAAGGCATCCTCAACACGTTGGTTCAGTTCTATGATCCCTTGTACCGATGTTTCACCTTTCCGGATTACCAGTTGATGCCCACTTTAGAGGAGTACTCTTATATTCTTGGTTTGCCGATTGCCGACCATGTTCCCTTCTCTGGATTAGAAGAAGAGCCCAAATCTCACGAGATAGCAGCTATCACCCACTTAAGGAAGTCAGAGGTAGAGGAGAACATGACTACGAAAGGGGGAATCCGGGGTTTGCCGGCGCAGTTTCTGTTGAAGAAAGCTCGCCATTTTGCTGAGACAAAGGATATTGTTGCCTTCGAAGACGTGTTTGCTTTACTCGCATATGGTCTTTTCTTATTCCCTAACGTTGATAAGTTTGTGGATATCAACGCCATCAGAATTTTCCTGATTGGAAATCCGGTCCCTACGCTGCTAGGGGATACATATTACTCCATCCACCTTCGAAACTCTTATCAAGGAGGGATGATTATTTGTTGTGTACCGTTGTTGTATCAGTGGTACGTCTCGCATCTACCTGGGTCTGATGCTTTCTGGGATCTCGAGAAGGAACCGCGTTGGGCGCCAGAGATTATGGCTCTCACTCATTTCGACATTGACTGGTATAATCGAGTTTACCACGACGTGGAGATCATTGATAGCTGTGGGGCTTTTCCTAACGTACCTCTTCTCGGTACGAGGGGTGGAATCAATTACAACCCTGTTCTAGCGCGCCGTCAGTTCGGGTACCCGATGAGAGATAAACCAAACAACATCCATGTGAGTGGTTTCTTTCTTCAGGAAGGACAAGATCATCAGGCTGCTAAGAGGGAGATTGAAGGAGCTTGGCGCCATATCCACAGGAAAGGGAGAGATATGCTGGGACATAGAGGTGCCGTTTCTTTGGAGCCTTACCTACAGTGGGTCCGTGTTAGGGCTTGTGCTCTCAAGATGCCCTATAAACTTGAGAAACCTTTATTCCCTGCCATTGCACCATCATCTGTTGTTATCCCTATCGCGGATGTAAGAGACTATCAAGGAAATCTGGCTAGGATGAAGTCCGAGAGGGATGCTTGGAAGGAAAAGTACCATATGTCTGAGTATGAGAATCGAGTCCTGACTCGACAGTTAAAAGAGAAAGAGGAGTTGTTGCTTATTCAAGACGGCCGGTTCGTTGACCATGATGAGAAGCTTCGCCAGAAGGATGCCTTGCTGAAGAAGTATGCGAGTGAAAGGAAGAGAAAAAGGGAAGGTTCGGTAAGCGTGGCTCTCGTTCCTAATCCGCAGGAAGAAATCATCGATCGACTGATAGCTGAGAAGAAAGTGATGGAAGACTTTTATGAAGAAAAGATCAAGAAGCTCCGGTTACAGCTGGTGTTTGGTCCTTCATCTGAGGATTCCGAGTGACCTTTAGCTTTTAGTTTGTTTTATTGATGTCATTTTGTAAAACTATGTAAAAGGGCTTCATGCTCCGAAGTTGTAATTTATTGTTTTATTATGGGCTTCATGCTCCGAAGTTGTAATTTATTGCTTTATTTTAGATTTCATGTTGTAAAATTGTAACTTATCACTTCATTATGGATTCCACGTTTCGAAGTTGTAATTTATTTCTTTCATTATTGGATTTTTTATCCCAAAGTTGTAATTTACTATTTTGATATTCCAAATTGTAAGTTGTAATTTATCGCTTTCGATTAATGGATTGAGTTTTTGTTGTTCCAAATTCCTTTACCATTGATGTATGCAAAATTATCAAAGTTCCTTGAAAAACTTTAAAATGAGTCATCATTTGCATCGCCATCATGCATCATTCCACATTCCACTTCACATGTTTTCTAGAGTCTCATCCTTGTTCTTTTTCCACCGAAGGTTGTCAAGCTGTCTCACCGATACGACACTCGGGCCAATCGTCAAAGGAAAATGGAAGATTTGGAACAGGAAAATCATGAGCTTCGTGGGGAAGTTGCTACACTTCGTGTCGAGATGGAAAAGTTAACTGCGTTAGTAGAAAGTTTGGTGGCTGTTCAGAATCAGCCATCGACTACAGCTGCCGAGATTCAGACTTCAACTCCAATGGTTTCCGAGATTGTCACAGTTCCTGCCTCCGTGACTCAAATCAACTATGCGCTTCAACATCAGATGCCGAAAGGTTTTCCGTGGGGAATGCCTTACAACGTTGTGCCAGAGGGGTATCAGCCTACCGTACAACCTTTATTTCAACCTGCTTTGCCTCTTCCTCAACCAGAGACAACTGCCATGCCGCCAGTAATTCCGTCTGTAACACCTTTTCCGCAACCGATTATGACGACCGTTGCTCCTGTGGTCCACTCCGTGCCTTACTTGAATGAACCTATTTATCCTGCCGAGCCTGCTGAAAGTTTGGGTCTCTTTGATAGAATGGAAGAATTTCAGGATCAATTCCAGGAAATGCAGAAGGAGCTTAGAGCGTTAAAAGGGAAGGACTTGTTTGGGAAGAATACGCATGACCTTTGTTTAGTTCCGAACATCAAGATTCCAGCAAAATTCAAAGTGCCATACTTTGAGAGATATAAGGGTGATTCGTGTCCTAGAAGTCATTTGACAATGTACGTAAGGAAGATGTCTACGTATTCCGATGATCATGACTTGTTGATTCATTATTTTCAAGATAGTTTGACGGGTGCTGCTCTAAAGTGGTATATGGGTTTAGACAGTATTCGGATCCGTAACTTTAACGATCTTAGTGAAGCCTTTGTCCATCAGTACAAGTACAACGTTGACATGGCGCCGGACCGGGATCAACTCCGGGCGATGTCACAGAGAGACCGGGAATCTTTTAAGGAGTACGCCCAGAGGTGGCGTGAAATCGCTGCTCAAATCTATCACCTCTTGAGGAGAAAGAGATGACTAAGATATTTTTGAAGACTTTAGGATCCTTTTACTATGAAAGAATGATAGCCAGCGCACCCAGTGACATCACCGAAATGGTAAGCATGGGCATGCGATTAGAGGAAGGGATTCGCGAAGGGCGTTTGGTTAAAGAAGGGAGTCCGTCTAGCAGTGCGAGGAAGTTTGGAAGTGTTTTCCCGAAAAGAAAAGAGCAGGATGTTAGCGCTTTGTTTCCAGGTAGGCCTAGGAGAGGTTACTCTCACGTTGCGGTAGTCACTCCGGCTGTCCGCCCAACTTTGATGACCCCAGCTCATCAAACTCCACCAACTCAACAACGGCCTTTTCAGCAGCAGCCTCGACAACAGGCTTATCCATTCAACAATCAGAACCGTTCACCCAGAAAACCGCAGTTCGATGCCATTCCTATGACTTATACTGAATTGTTCCCTGCTCTTATCAGAAAGAATCTCATCACGACAAAGCCTCCTCCTGTCGCACCGAACAGTGCTTCTACGTGGTACAAGGCGGATCAGTTTTGTGAATATCATCAAGGGTCGTCGGGGCATAACCTTGAGAATTTCTTTGCTCTGAAGGCGGACGTACAGAGATTAATTAAGAATGGTATCTTGTCTTTTAAGGATGTTAATCCAAATGTCAGAGATAATCCTTTGCCTCGACATGGGGCAGCTTCGGTGAATATGGTGGAAGGTTTTCCGGGGAAGTTCCGAGTTTTTCAAGTTGAACATATAAGAGAGTCGTTGATCAGGTTACATCAGAGTTTGAGAAGACTTGCCTTTGTTAGGCACCAGCATGATTATGATGTTTGTGAGTTTTGTTCAAGAGAGGATGATTGTCCTATCGTGAAGGAGGATATTCAGAAGTTGCTAGATCAGAGAGTTATCACTATTACCTATGACCGAAATCCGGAGGATGAAGTGAATGTTGTCATACCACAATTCAATTTGCCTGAATCAGTAGAGATTGCTTACAATAGTCAGACTGCGCCTATTGATCCTTTGATTATTTACCCACCTGGCCCTGTGCCTTACAGCTCAGACCAAGCTGTGCCGTACAAGTATAATGCCACAATGATTGAGAATGGGGTAGAAGTCCCCATACCAACAAGACCGTCTTTTGTTAACATTGCTGATGTGAGTAGAGTTACGAGAAGTGGACGTGTTTTTGCAGGAGTACCTTCGAAGAGACCGGAAGTTCAAGTTAGGAGGCCCATGTCGGCGGAGATTCCGGTGAGAAATGTTGAACCAAGGGTTGAGATAGGCCGACCCAGTGAACCTATCCCTCATCCCGAGGATGATGAGATTTTGAAACTTATCAAGAGAAGTGAATATAAGATTGTGGACCAACTTTTGCAAACACCTTCCAAGATTTCCTTGCTTGCCTTATTGAGAGATTCTGGTGCGCATAGAGAAGCCTTGATGAAGGTCTTGGACCAGGCATTCGTGGACCATGATGTGACAGTTGACCAGTTCGATGGAATTGTGGGAAATATAACTTCGTGTAACAATCTTGGTTTTAGTGATGAAGAACTCCCGGAGGAGGGGAGAAACCATAATATGGCTTTGCACATCTCAGTAAGTTGTGGAAACGATACCTTATCAAGTGTGTTGGTGGATACAAGCTCGTCGTTGAATGTGATGCCCAAGACTACGTTATCTCGGCTTTCATATCCAGGTACTCCTATGAGGCCTAGTGGAGTAATTGTTAAAGCATTTGATGGCTCCAGGAAGACAGTTATTGGTGAAGTGGATCTTCCTATAGTGATTGGTCCCCATACTTTTCAAATCACTTTCCAAGTGATGGATATCCGTGCTGCCTACAGTTGTTTATTGGGTCGTCCCTGGATCCATGATGTCGGGGCAGTCACCTCTACGCTTCATCAGAGACTAAAGTTTGTAAGGCATGGGAAGTTAGTGATGATTGGGGGAGAGCAAGCTATGGTGGTAAGCCATTTATCATCATTTTCTTTTATTGATGCGGACGATGATGTTGGAACCCAATTCCAAAGTCTTTCTGTTGCTAAGAGTACAGTAAAGAAGCAAGGGGCATCCATCTCTTCTATTGAGGATGCGCGGCGAGTGGTGGAAAGTGGTTCGGCCGAAGGATGGGGCCAGGTGTTGACGTTACCCGAGAACAAGTCTAGGGAAGGTCTGGGTTTTCATCCAGTATCTGCAAGGGTCAAGAAAGAGGTGGTTGTTCGTCCGATTCAAGAGGTTTTCCGAAGTGCAGGGTTTGTACATCCTGAGGTTGATGCTATCATAGATAATGATTCCGAGGAGGATTTGCCCGTGTTTGTGACGCCTGGATTGGCTTGCCAAAACTGGATAGCTGTTGATGTTCCTGTGGTTATGCACATTTCCGAGTAATGTTTTGTTTATTTTCCTTTGAAAAATTCGCTCTACCCAAGGCGAAACGTATTTTGTGTCGGGCTATGAAAAATAATTCCTTTTGCTCTGCCCAAGGCAAAAGAGAGATGTCTGGGCTCTTTGTTTCAAGTATTTCCCTTTAATGAATAAAAATGTTATTTTGTCCACTACTGTTTTATTTTTCACTTTTTCGGGGAAATAGTAATGAAAATTAATTAATAACCTTTTGTTTTATTTGCACAAATCGATTTCTAAAATAAAGCATAATCATATGTGCAGATTAATCCATGACTTAACCATCGAAAACAATGATCCTATGCCCTCTCCCAACTTTGAATTCCCTGTGTTCAGAGCCGAAAAAGAGGATGATGAAGAGATTCCTGTTGAGATTTCCCGTTTGCTTGAGCATGATGAGAAGGTCATTCAACCATTTGAAGAACCTTTAGAGTTAGTCAACTTGGGTGATGAAGAAGATAGAAAGGAAGTCAAAGTCGGAGCATTGCTTATCCCGGAAGTTAAAGAGAAAATGTTGGAGCTTCTCAAAGAGTATGTTGACGTGTTTGCTTGGTCCTACCAAGATATGCCAGGTTTGGACAATGACATTGTGGAGCATCGTTTACCGTTGAGACCTGAGTGTCCGCCGATCAAGCAAAAGTTGAGAAGGACTCGTCCCGACATGGCTGACAAGATCAAAGAGGAAGTTCAGAAGCAGATCAATGCAGGTTTCCTTGTTACTTCGGTCTATCCTCAATGGTTAGCCAATATAGTGCCTGTTGCAAAGAAAGATGGTAAAGTTCGGATGTGTGTAGACTACAGAGATCTGAATAGAGCTAGTCCGAAGGATGACTTCCCATTACCTCACATTGACGTATTGGTCGACAGTACCGCCAAGTTCAAAGTCTTCTCTTTCATGGACGGTTTCTCTGGTTACAATCAAATCAAGATGGCACCAGGAGACATGGAGAAGACCGCTTTCATTACACCTTGGGGAACTTTCTGTTATCGGGTTATGCCGTTTGGTTTGAGGAATGCTGGCGCAACATACCAAAGGGCCATGACTGCTTTGTTCCATGACATGATGCATAAGGAGATTTAAGTGTATGTGGATGACATGATTGCCAAATCACAGACTGAGGAAGATCACTTGGAGCATTTGTTGAAGTTGTTCTAGCGTTTGAGGAAGTACAAACTCCGTCTGAATCCCAACAAGTGCACTTTCGGCGTTCGTTCTGGAAGACTTCTGGGTTTCATTGTCAGTCAGAAAGGTATTGAGGTAGATCCTGATAAAGTCAAAGCTATTCGAGAAATGCCCGCACCCAAGACGGAAAAGCAAGTAAGAGGATTCCTTGGGAAACTGAACTATATTTCTAGGTTTATATCCCATATGACTGCTACCTGTGGGCCGATTTTCAAGCTTCTCCGAAAGAACCAAGGATGTGTGTGGACAGAAGATTGTCAGAGAGCTTTTGATAGTATCAAAGAATATTTGCTTGAACCTCCCATTTTGATTCCTCCGGTGGAAGGAAGACCTTTGATTATGTACCTGACTATATTGGAAGACTCCATGGGATGTGTGCTTGGTCAGCAAGATGAGACTGGCAGGAAGGAACATGCTGTATATTATTTGAGTAAGAAATTCACAGACTGTGAGTCTCGATACTCATTGCTTGAGAAAACCTGTTGTGCTTTAGCTTGGGCTGCTCGCCGTCTGCGCCAGTATATGATTAATCACACTACTTGGTTGATCTCCAAAATGGATCCGATCAAGTATATTTTTGAGAAGCCCGCCTTATCTGGAAGGATAGCCCGTTGGCAGATGTTGTTATCTGAATATGAGATTGAGTACCACACCCAGAAAGCGATCAAAGGAAGTATTTTAGCCGATCATTTGGCTCACCAACCAATTGACGATTATCAATCCATTAAGTTTGATTTCCCAGATGAAGATGTTATGTACTTGAAAGCTAAAGACTGTGAAGAGCCGTTACCTGAAGAAGGACCTGATCCTAAATCCCGTTGGGGTTTGATATTTGACGGAGCTGTGAATTCCTATGGAAATGGAATTGGGGCAATCATCGTCACTCCCCGAGGTACTCATATCCCGTTCACGGCGAGATTGAAATTTGACTGCACGAACAACATGGCGGAGTATGAGGCATGTATTATGGGTCTCGAAGAAGCAGTGGACCTAAGGATTAAGATTATTGATATTTACGGAGATTCGGCACTGGTGATTAATCAAATCAAAGGAGAATGGGAGACTCGTCACCCTGGCTTGATCCCTTACAGAGACTATGCTAGAAGGTTGTTAACTTTCTTCAACAAGGTGGAATTACATCACATCCCTAGAGATGAGAATCAAATGGCTGATGCTTTAGCTACTTTGTCTTCAATGTTTCAAGTGAATGGTTGGAACGACGTGCCTACAATCCGAGTTATGCGCCTCGACAGACCTGCTCATGTGTTCTCAGTAGAAGAGGTCACCGACGATAAACCGTGGTTCTATGACATTAAACGTGTTCTTCAAACTCAAGAGTACCCGCCTGGGGCATCCAGTAAAGATAGGAAGACGTTGAGAAGATTAGCAAGCAGTTTCTTTCTCAACGAAGAAGTTTTGTATAAGAGGAATTATGACATGGTCTTGCTCAGATGTGTAGACAGACGTGAAGCAGACATGCTGATGCAAGAAGTACATGAAGGATCCTTTGGCACTCATGCCAACGGACATGCAATGGCTCGAAATATGTTGAGAGTTGGTTACTATTGGATGACAATGGAATCCGATTGTTGCAGATATGTGAAGAAATGTCACAAATGCCAGATTTATGCGGACAGGATGCACGTGCCGCCGACCCTCCTCAATGTTATCTCTTCACCTTGGCCTTTCTCTATGTGGGGCATTGATATGATTGGAATGATTGAACCCAAAGCTTCAAATGGTCATTGTTTCATCTTGGTAGCGATTGATTATTTTATTAAATGGGTGGAAGCAGCATCTTATGCTAATGTAACCAGACAGGTGGTAGTCAGATTTATCAAGAATCAGATCATTTGTCGATACGGTATCCCGAGCAAGATCATCACTGATAATGGTTCGAATTTGAATAACAAGATGATGAGAGAGCTTTGTGAAGAGTTCAAGATCGAACATCATAATTCTTCTCCTTACAGACCGAAGATGAATGGAGCTGTTGAAGCTGCTAACAAGAATATCAAGAAGATTGTCCAGAAGATGGTGGTGACTTACAAGGATTGGCATGAAATGCTTCCGTTTTCTTTACACGGGTACCGTACTTCAGTTCGAACTTCAACAGGCGCAACCCCATTTTCCCTAGTTTATGGTATGGAAGCTGTACTCCCCGTGGAGGTGGAGATTCCGTCTTTGAGAGTGTTGATGGAAACCAAACTTTCTGAGGCTGAATGGTGTCAAGGTAGGTATGATCAGTTGAATTTAATCGAAGAAAAGAGATTGACAGCTTTGTGTCACGGTCAATTGTATCAGCAGAGAATGAAGAAGGCTTTTGATAAGAAGGTTCGACCACGCGAGTTCAGAGAAGGTGACCTTGTGCTCAAGAAGATATTATCTTTCCAACCTGATTCTAGGGGAAAGTGGGCTCCGAATTATGAAGGACCGTATGTTGTTAAGAAAGTTTTCTCTGGAGGTGCCATGATTCTCACCAATATGGACGGTGAAGATCTTCCGCGTCCCATGAACGCCGATGCAGTCAAGAAGTATTTCGCTTAGGCAAGTTCTTGGTCATCCCGGCCGTGGCATCTGAGTACATTTTGGAATTCAAATTTCTAGGGAGAATAGTGATCATTGTTTTGTGTAACCTTTTATTTCATGTACGGTTTCCCACATTTTTGTAAATCGTTGGGGTCGCGTTGCTAGCGAACTGCCATCTTATTAATGAAATTTGAGCATTTACCTTCTGTGGGCAAAATTTTAATTTTTACGGCAATATTTGAAACAAAGTATTTAAAATATTCTTATTTTCTAAAAAAAAAGTGTCGTGAATAACGAAAGGAATATTAACAGTCGTTCCGAAGATGGTCAAGCCATGAAATGCAAAATAGTGCAGTAATTTATACTTGCGTGATGAACCTGTTTTCTTTCGAATCGTCATGAAGTGTTGGCTGTGTGCACGCTTGGTTATAGTGGTGCTAAGTTGGTGACTCCCCGGTTGTTCCAGTTAAGTGTTGTTTTAGCTACCTTCGTTTGGGATATTTTTGAAGTGCGGTACACTTCGTCTCATGCCAGTGGTTTATTGGTATTGTAAGTTTGGATTTGAATACTTTTCTCCTCAAAAGACTTGAGCCTTGTAGCGTTACGCTCCGACATTGCTTTGTGTTTCCAGTTCCGGGTATATTCCATCTTCTCAAGATTGGCCGAGTATCTATTTTGCTGTGACAGTATATTATCTTCAAGATATTCCATCTGTCTGTTTTGTCAGCATAACATTCATTTACTCATTTACACTCATATCAGCATGCATACCACGTTTTCCGTTGATTTTGGGTCGTACTTTGTTTATTCGAACAACGTACATTTTTGTCCTTCCAAGTAGAAGCTTAGCTTAGGCAGAAAATATGCTTCCTTTCTAAATTCCCCAACTGAGCTAATCCTCGTGGATGATTTTTGATTTAGCTTACCTTGTCCATTTTTGGATTGGATGAATTCCCAATCGAATCTCATTGAGTAGAGTCTCGTTTGACTGTTGTTCCCTCTGGTTATTGGAAAGTGGTCGCCTCTTGCATAGGCTATCTCATTGATTTTTCCCAGTGAAATTGCGACCTAGACGTTGGTGCATTTATTTTGCACATTTAAGTATATGATCCCCTCGGGAAGGATTGATTCAGAGTTCTCTTTGATAAAGATTTTATTCTCTGCCAATATCATCGTAATTTCCTTCTGAGTTATTCTTTGGAAAACGACAAGCGGCAGCTCTTCATGAGCAACTTGTACGTTATAGACACCGTTGGAAAACGACAAGCGGCAGCTCTTCATGAGCAACTTGTACGTTACTTCTTGAAAGCGCCGAGCAGCAGCTCTTCACGAGCTACTAGTGCGTCATTACTTTTTTGAAAGCGCCGAGCAGCAGCTCTTCACGAGCTACTAGTGCGTCATTTACTTTTTTGAAAGCGCCGAGCAGCAGCTCTTCACGAGCTACTAGTGCGTCATTTACCTTTTTTGAAAGCGCCGAGCAGCAGCTCTTCACGAGCTACTAGTGCGTCATTTACTTTTTTTTGAAAGCGACAAGCAGCAGCTCTTCACGAGCTACCAGTACGTTATTATTCTTCGGAAAACGGCAAGCGGCGGTCTCTTTATTTGAGCAACTTGTACGTTATTACTTTTCTGGAATACAGCAAGTGGTAGCCTCTTTATTTGAGCAGCTTGTATGTTATCGGTTTTCTTTGGACGACAGCAAGTGGCAGCCTCTTTATTTGAGCAACTTGTATGTTATTGGTATTTTCTTTGGACAACAGCAAGTGGCAGCCTCTTTATTTGAGCAACTTGTATGTTATTGGTATTTTCTTTGGACAACAGCAAGTGGCAGCTTCTTTATTTGAACAACCTGCGTATCTACAATCTTATTACTTCAGCATTAATTGGTATCTCTCCGGAAATCTCGCGGAGAAAGTTTGTTATGAATTTTTACCTTCAGAAGTTAGTAACCCGTCATCAGCAAATTTGATACTTTTTGTCTATCTTCGACCTTGGGTTGTGAACTCACTGTTTTGGGTCAATAATCTTTTTACGGCCTATGCAAGACGCCTTCTTTGTTAGGGTCAGAGGTCGTATCCCCTCAATTTTATTCGCTGTCAGGAGTCTGTCGTTTGAAGTCGATAGCTCGTTTCCCCAGTAGCGTATAATTCATGTCTCTGTGTTTTGTTGGTGTTCGATTCCTCCAGCATTGTCTTGTTTCGTACAATATCTTTCTCTGTGAATTCAAGCACTACATTCATATCACTGCATGATGATGGCATCTTAGGACAAAATTTGCGTAATTATGTATTTAAGTACCTTCAATCTCGTCGAAACGAAGATTTTAATCTTCATATCTCCGGATAGAAGGAACTTAAATAGGGGCAGCTGTTGTACCCCAAATTTTGACCTAAGATATCATCTCCCATCTGCATCATTACATTACAAGTGTTTTGATCCGTTGATTTTTAAAATTCATAACTTTTTCAGGCCAAGAGCTATTTATTTTGAACACTAAATCATTTAATCGATTCATGCTAAAACAATGTTTATTGATTATTTATTATCTTAAATTCAAATAATTGGAATTTGTCTTCGATTATTATATAATTTAAAGATGTATAGATAATAAAATAAACATTAGAAAAGAGGCGCATTAATCGTGCAAACAGTATTTATTTATTATGCACTATCTTAAATTTAAATAACTGGAGTTTATTTTCAGTTATTACATAATTCAAAGATTTAAGAATAATGTAATAAATATTCGGAAAAAAGTTCATTAATTGTTCAATAATAATTATTTAATTATTTATCATTCTAAGTTAAAATAATTGAAATTCTATTTTAATTATTATACTTTGGAAAGTCATGAATAATGGATTAAATAATTGAAACTATTAATTGACCAATGATGTTATTTATTTATTTGTTTACTATTCTGAATTTAGGTAATTGAGATTTATTTTCAATTATTATACAATTTAAAGAATTGTAAACAATAAAGTAAATAATTAGAGAGAAAGAGGAAATTAATTGGCGAATATTGGAATTTTATTCATTTTTTCTAATTGTACAATTATTGTGGTAAATACTGTATTTATTACAACGAAATTACAATAATAATTTTACAAAGTTAAAATGAAATAAAAATTAATTTAATGTTCCTAATTCTAAATCTTCTGATCCAATGCATTTTTTGTCTGCTCACTTGATGTTACCTGCAAAATTAAAAGAAATTAGAATTTGAACAAGTAATTAAAAGCAGAATTATTTAATGTTCATCATTAAAAGCAATGGCTGGAATCAGTTTACCCTTTTTTGCAAATCACGGGATTTCTCCCGGTTCACAAAAAAGGGAGGAATTTCTATTTCATAAATGAATGCACAATTTTGAAATATGCACAAATTCATCTTTATTTTTCAAAACTAAATATGCATAATTTCTTTGTCACAATGTATATTTCAAATTATACACAGCATACAAATACAGCATATGCCATTTCCCACAAGCAATGCAACGTAAACCTATGCAACTTAAGAAGAAGCCAAATAACATAGGCTCCCATTCAAGACAAAAAGAGAATATGCAGTTTCAAAACAATGTGCAAGCAAATACTTCCTCATTCATCATATTCCAGCCTTTTGCAATTTCAGAACAGCAGTACAATACATCATTTCTATGTATCAAGTGTACCCATGAGAGAGAAGAGAGAAAGAAATTTGGTTTTGCAGGTTTTGATTAGGCAGAAATGGATACAAAACAAAATGCAGCAGTAACATAGTAAGAGGAAAGAAGCACAAAAGGGAATACAACAAACTGTATGAAGCAACATTGTGCAGAAGACCTCCAGCTATAACGTAAACCTGAGCCATCAAACACAAAAATGCCAAGCAATTGATATAAGAAAACCAAAACCCCTTCAAGAAGCAGAGTTCACAACATATACCAAAAACTACCAAAGCAAAAGCCATTTTTTCTCAAACATTGCCTAAACCACAAACTGCATAAACCATTTCAAAGCCTCAAGCTTTAAAACCTCAATCACCCAAACCGGCATAGAACCAAAAATCAAACTCCTAAACCATCAACCTGCTACTGCATTAAACCAGATAACCTGCCATAACCATATCAAAACCTTATGGCCAAACACAAAAACCAATAGGGAACCTACTGTCATAAACCAAACCTGTTACCATCCTGTCTCAAAAAACCATGTCTACTGCATTCAAAAAACCAGTAAAACCTGTGTAAACCATACAAACACCTAGGCCTAAAAAACCAGTAAAACCTGGTACTGCATTATCCAAACATAACCAAAACCATTTTTCAAACCATCATTCACTATGGCCTAAAAACCATAAAATTGTCAAAACCTTATAAACCGATTTCCAAACCCACAAAAGCCTCAGGTTGGATCATCATTGGCCTTTAGAAAGCAGTAGCGAGGCGAGAAGAAGAAGAAAAGAGAAGCTAGTCAAACGAAAAGGTTTCAACAGTAGCAATGTCAAGCATCAAAATTTCAGAAGTTCCATCATAGGCAATAACAAAAGCGACCAGAATCAGGGCAACAGAAGAAGAGAAGAAAGATAAATACAGAATACCGGTAATCGAAGCTAGCCCATAACGCCGTGTCCCTTGCCGTCCGGCCTCCTACGCACACTCAAACTCCCTCCTCCGTCTCCAAGAGTAATTTCCTTTATCCTTCTTTTCCTTCATAACCCTCTCAATAATCACATAACATGAAATTAGGATCAAAATAGATAAAATCAACACATGCAAATAAAACAAACCCTAAGCGAATAAAAAACATAAGCTTACCGAGTTCGTCATCCCCTTAACGCTTTACTGGAGGGAAGAAGGAGATCGAGATCACTGGTGGCCATAGACAGAGGACGATTTCAGAAACTCAAGCGAAGAAGATAAACGCGCGAAGACGAAGAAGATGAATCGAGAGTGATTGAGCGCCGTTTCGGCCAAGACCAAAACCCTAATCCCATTCAGCTAAACACATTTGTTTACCCTAAAACCAATTATTATGTTTTGGACCTAAACCTGTTTTCCTGCCTTAAAGCCCAAACGAAATTGCTTTTACACCCCCCTGCTTCTGTTATTGATTGGGCCTCTTTGACACCTTTTAGCCCATACAATATTTTGTTTATCTACCCTTTAATTCTAATACGCCATTCCTCCTATTTTATTTTCTATTAGCCTTTTTTAGAATGTTATTAGTTTAATTAATTAGTGAACCTAATATAATAAAGGAGTTAATTTAATCAGACAATTTTTAATATTTTTATCCAATCCTATTTAGTTTAAGTTTAGGTTTATCTTAATAATTTTAGTCTTCCTTATTTCTAATTAGATTTAAATTAATGACTGTAAGCTTTAATTTAGTTTAATTATTTAATAAACTCTTAAAATAAATACTTTTTTATTAATATTAAAAAAAAAGCATATAAAAAAAGAAACTTAAAAAACTTAAAAAAAAACATTTTTATTCCCCTTAATTAATTCTCATTGCCTTCATCCATATGAAAAATACGTAAAAAATGAAGAAACAATTAAAACATTTTCTTTTCATATATTAAACAAAAAATCTAAAAATGCACGTTCACATACTTAGTCTCTTATTAAATTTGTCATATATCATTTATCTCTCATAATTGTCTGTTTAAATATTTCATCTTTTATTTGATTATTCTGTTTGCGCCAATCCAAGGGAATCGTCTAATTTTTTGTTGACTTCATGTCCTCAAAAAAAACGATCGAGCGAATACTCTCATTCATTAAAAGCTTAGGGTAATTTTTCATCACAAAAATTCAACCTTTTCAAAACTTATACCATTTTAAGTCAAAACTTTGACGTTAGGTCGTCGTATATTCCAAAACCTATCTGTATCCCTTTTCGGCCAAAACGATTTATTTTTATTAAGCAATCAAATTTTAAATAAACAGATATTTCAAAAGGTTCCTATAGAGTACTATAGATGCATTGGATGCTAATACCTTCCCATTGTATAACCAACCCCCGAACCATAAGATCTCTTTTCAAAAAACGCTTTGTATTTTTATTATTATTTACATTGCATGTTTAGGGTTTTATTTCGCTCTTTTCCCTTTTCCTTTGGAAACAATAAAGCGCGGTGGCGACTCTTGCTTTTGTGAGACGAATTAATCAATAATTCGATCTCTGATTTACCCCGCTACATTTTTTATCGCTACAGGCCTGTAATAGGCGTTTTGTACAAGAGGCTGACGTCCTAGTAAGAGAACGCCGCCGATAGATAGAATTTACAATTTGTGAAAAATAAAGAAAAACAGCTTTGTGAACAATCCCACTGGGTTCCAACTCTGTTATTGCCTTTATATCTTAGAGTGTCTCATCACTTTGCTACTTAGTTGAAGGTAGATCAGATTGATTAGCGTCGTCCGAGCTTGATAGTTGATACTGAAGTCTGGTTGCAAGGTGATCCAATGAGACATAGTGTTACGCTTTAATCCCTAATTTTTGCCTGGACCGCCCTTTCGGGTTTTCAGTCCACCGGGTTACCCTTTTTTGCCCAAGCCACCTTTTCAGGTTTTCGACTTGCCGGGTGTACATTTTTTTCATTTTCATCCCTTATTTTTGCCCGAACCCTTTTGGTTCGCCGGGAAGCCCTTATTTTTTCCTAGGCCAGTCAACCTAGCGGGTCTTTGATTATGCGTAGTATTTTTTCACTATGTCTGCATTGACAGGGTGAGGAAGGTCATCACCACCCATGGTGGTTAAAATCATAGCCCCTCCCGAGAAGATGTTCTTAACCACAAATGGCCCTTCGTACGTAGGGGTCCATTTGCCCCTGGGATCACCTTGCGGTAGTATGATGCGTTTGATTACTAGATCCCCGACTTGGCTCTTGTCGTATGACTTTCTTGTTAAAAGCCTTGATCATTCGTTTTTGATACGTCTGACCATGACAAATAGCAGTAAGTCTCTTTTCATTGATTAAGTTCAGCTGATCAAGCCGGGTCTGGATCCAATTGTCCTCGCTCAAACCTGCATCTTTCATGATCCGGAGAGAGGGTGTCTGGACTTCGATGGGTAGGACTGCCTCCATGCCATATACCAAAGAATAGGGTGTTGCCCCTGTTGACGTCCGCGCTGAGGTACGGTACCCATGAAGAGCGAATGGTAGCATCTTGTGCCAGTCTTTGTATGTCATTGTCATCTTCTGCACAATCTTCTTGATATTCTTATTAGCTGCTTCAATAGCCCCTTCATCTTTGGCCGATAAGGAGAAGAGTTGTGATGGTGTATCTTAAACTGTTTGTAGAGCATAATGATCATTGTATTATTGAGATTTGTCCCATTGTCCGTAATGATCCTCTCTGGTACACAGTATAGACAGATCAGATTGTGTCGGATGAACCGCGCCACGACGTTCTTGGTTACTGTAGCAAAAGAAGCTGCCTCAACCCACTTTGTGAAGTAATCAATAGCTACCAGAATGAAATGATGTCCGTTAGATGCAGTAGGTCTGATCTCGTTGATCATATTGATGCCCCACATTGCAAAGGGCCAAGGTGCCGTTAAAACATTCAAAGGAACTGGAGGTACATGCACCTTATCAGCATAGACTTGGCACTTATGACAGGTCTGAGAATGCTGATAATAATCGGCTTCCATAGTAGACCAATAATATCCTACCCGTAGGATTTTCTTCACCATGGTATGTCCACTGGAATGAGTTCCGAAAGTACCTTCATGTAACTCTGCCATGATCTTTTCTGCCTCACTCTTGTCCACACATCGCAGCAAGGTTGAATCATGGTTACTGTGATCGGTGGAAATAGAACTGACTGTTTTTTAGCTGGTTTCGCGAAATGTCGCGGTAAGCAAGAGTCGCCACCGTCTTTTATGTTCTCCAATATGGAAAGGACAAAAGCACAGCAAAATTCCTTCTTTGAGAATGTTTCTCGGTTCGGGAGGTAGATTTATAGAAAGGGAAGGTGTTAGCACCCTTTCTATCCATGGTTATCCATGGGCTCTTAGGTACTTGCTCTTATGTTTTCAAAATTTGTTTGCTTTTCAAGTGTATGTGGATTTTGAAAAAGTTTCGTTTTGAAAGATTTCTAAGTAACTCTTGTATCAGTCCTCAAGAGTGTATGAAAAATTTGTTTGAAAACTTTTAGAAAGTGTGAGGTGTGAAAAGTATTTTCGTTTGTTTTGAGAAAGAGCAAGTACCCAGGAGAATCTACCTACTCTAAGGAATTAAGCTGTGTAAGAGTCCTTTGGATAGTGCTATCCGACCATTGAGAGGTAGGTAGCACCATCGTTGGAGTTATTCGGGTCAATTCGATTATCGGGACATGTGTGGTCACCGAAGCAATAGTAGGACACCTTAGAAGTAACCCTAATGTCCTAGATCCTTTGTATCCGAGGCAACCGTTTCGAGGCAACTGGATCTTTAGACAGAAGGGCGACCTCTAAGACACCCTATACTTGATGACCACGTTCGAGGCAACCAGTGAGGCGTACCCTAAGAGTGGCATGTGCTTGTGTGTTGTTTTCATGTTATGTTTATCTTGTACATGTTATTTGTGAGCTACGGATTGGTTTCATTTGTCATACATTCTTTCATGCATTTTTTAACAGTTAGGAGTGCGGAAAATAAATTGCGGAAAGGTAAATCTAACTATTACAAGGCGCGGGTCTATACATCGCCGAAAACAAAAACCCGTTTTTGAAAAGTAAATGCAGAAAATTAAAGAAAGCAATAAAATCCTAATTATTATTACATCCTTTGTACAGATACATAAATATAATCAGAATAAATAAATACACGCGAATGGAAATTTAATCGGGAACGTCCTAAGGGTGTTGACCCTTTTTTGAATAAGAATTGAATTTTTGTCCCCTTTTTGCAATTAATGAAATTATGCCTAATTATTAATTATTTAATTTATTTACAAGAAAAAGTATTTTTTGTGTTTTTATGTTTTTAATGAAAATAAAAATAAAAATAAGAAATTTAAAGTTAAAAGAAAAAAAAAACCTAAGTCTAATTCATTTTTAGTTATTGGAAAAGGAAATTAAAATTACCTAATTAAACTAAATCAATTTATTAGTGTTTTATTTACAAAAATAATTAATAGTGAATAATAAAAAATATTTACATTTTTTAGTTTTTTTTGAATTTTTATGAAAAATATTAATTATGTTAATTTTGGTGGTAATAATAATAATTAAAAAAAACAATTAATAACTAAATTAGAAAATATAAAACAAAAAGAAAAAAGAGTGAACCAAGGGGGGTGTTGGACCCTTAAGGAGGTTAATCTGGAAATTTAGGCCCATTAACCAGCCAAGCCACGTTGACTTTCTTGCTTGCCTATGCACAAGGTTGACCAGGAGCATGGTGTGCGTCATCTTTAGGCCACTGGATGGACGCTTGAGGACACTTGACGTCTGGATGAGGAAGGTGTATGATGAACCTTCTTTTGGAACCTACACACAAGCATGTAAAGAAAAAAAATGTATAGAAATTTTGGGGGACCTGGGAAGAACTTACAGCGCGGTATGATGGATCTTAGGACGTGGCAAGGGTTGCTTTAGCTTCAGGGGATGGCGAAGAAGAGAGTCACGTTCTCCTTTTGGCCTGAAAATGCTTGCAATACTCCTTTTGATCTCACACTTTTTTTGACACTTTTTGGATTTTTCTTTGGCCGTTTTGTGTAAAGTTCTAGGTCGTGTATACTGTATGGAGCACTTGCATATGTATGTATCAATGAGAATAAGTCAACATTAAGAGCCTTAACCTTGTGCATTGAAGTTTTGGATTTCTTCTTAACCACCATTAAAGAAACTTTCCAAGTTTGCTCAAATTTGAATTTTTATGCTTAAAATGGGCTTGGCACGAATTTGGTAGGTGTATTATGACACATGAAAGCCATTCAAATCAAAAGATGTTATTGAATTAAATTTTTTTGATTTTATTTGAATTTTATGGATTTAAAATGAGTTAAATCAAATAAAATTAAATAAAAATAGAAAAATTAATGTTTAATCTTGAAATTGATCATGGGACACGTGGGTGGCATGATAAGGCTGAATCAAGTGGAAAAAAGTGGGCCCTTTTGTCAAAAATTGAAGTTTCAAGGATAGTTGACTTTTGCCATTTCACAAAAAATTCCCAACTTCTCCAATGCATATCTTGCTCAATTTTGATCATATGAACATGTTCTTGGACATTTTGGAAAGGTCTTGAAGTCCTCTAACCAATGCCTTTGGTCCCATGTCATTTTGATTTACCAATCTCAAGTTATGGTCTTTGACTTAAAGTGCCTTTTTGTTGACTTTTGAAAATGACCTATAATGTTGAAATTGATAACTTTTTGTGAGAGCATTTCTTGGACTTGTAATGTGAAGATGAGTTGTAGTAAATGTCATCCCCTTCAAAATGAGCATTGGATGGGATCTTTCTTATGAACCATGAAAAAGTTATGCCTTGGTCAAGTTACAGTTGACTTTTCAGCTGTCCAAAAATAGAAACTTTTGCATCTTGATGATTTTTGAGCCCTTCTTGTGAAATCGTGGTCAAGATTTGACCAAATGATGATTGTGGCTTCAAAATAAGATGTTGACCAAAAAATTTGACTTTTGACTGCCAAATGACCATTTTGCCCCTGCAGTTGATTGTGAAGCAATTAGGGTTTTTGACTGTGCAACTTGACCTTGTGAGCCTTGAAACTTGACATGTGGATGCTTGACAATGTATATAGGCATATGTGACTTGATTGAGCCCTTGAAAACCTCAACTTCCTTGCAAGAACCAAAACCCTAATTTTGACTGGCTTAGGCGGGTGTTTGAAATGTGCAACCCTTGAGTAGACTTGAGCAAATTGAGATGATGCTTGTCAAAACTTTGAAGAATATGGGAGGGCAAATTTTGGGGTACAACAGTTACGCTTGTAAAGAATCCCATTGCTAATGAATAACTTTGTAGTGAACCTTCTCAGAAACTTCTTGTCATTAACAGATGCACCCTCGGGGTAATCTTGAACTTCAAGATACCTCTTTACCTCGTGAAACTAGGGTTTATCTGCTACCTCTTCAGTCTCAATATCATAGCAATGTGCGGGTTCGTCCAACCTCTTAATGGTAACCTGGGGTGCCTCATTGTCCCATCTGACTTTGAACATAGAAGACATGGTGGCTAGCGCGTCCGCTAGATGATTCTCATCTCTTAGAAAGTGTTCAAAGGTTATCTCCTCAAAGTGTGGAAGCAATGTCAGTACATACTCTTTGTAAGGAATAAGATTTGGGTGCTTCGTATCCCACTCGCCTTTGATCTGACTGGTCACTAGAGCGGAATCTCCGAATACACTCAAGAACTTAATCATTAGGTCGATAGCAGCTCGAAGGCCCATGATGCACGCCTCATACTCCGCCATATTGTTGGTGCAGTTAAAACATAATCGGGCGGTGAACGGAGTATGACATCCTTCAGGAGATATAATCACAGCGCCAATGCCATTACCCAATGCGTTTAAGGCTCCTTCAAAATACATGGACCACCGGGATCCCTCCTTAGGTCCTTCATCTGGTCCAGGTTCTTCACAGTCGGTCACCAACATGATGTTCTCATCCGGGAACTCGAAATTCATGGATTGGTAATCATCCACGGCCTGATGTGCCAAATGATCCGCCAATACGCTCCCCTTGATTGCCTTTTGGGTCGTGTATTAGATATCATACTCGGTTAAGATCATCTGCCATCTTGCTATTCTTCCGGACAAGGAAGGCTTTTCGAAGATATACTTGATTGGGTCCATCTTTGATATCAATAGGGTAGTGTGAGTCAGCATATACTGTCTCAGCCGGCGAGCAGCCCATGCCAAAGCGCAGCAAGTTTTCTCAAGCAGTGAGTATCGGGTCTCACAGTCGGTAAACTTTTTGCTAAGGTAGTAAATAGCATGCTCTTTTCGGCCAGACTCGTCATGCTGCCCCAGCACGCACCCCATTGAATTATCCAGTACTGTCAAGTATAAGATCAAAGGTCTTCCTTCAATTGGAGGCATCAGAATAGGTGGATCTTGGAGGTATTCCTTGATCCTTTTGAAAGTGGTCTGACATTCATCATTCCATTTTACCACTTGATCTTTCTTCAGCAGCTTGAAGATCGGCTCACAAGTAGCAGTCAGATGTGAAATGAATCGGGCAATGTAATTCAGACGTCCCAAAAAGCCTCTAACTTCCTTTTCCGTTTGGGGAGCTGACATCTCCTGTATAGCCTTCACCTTTGTAGGATCCACTTGAATACCTTTGTCACTAATGACGAAACCCATCAGCTTACCGGACCTTACCCCGAAGGTGCACTTGTTCGGGTTTAACCTCAGCTTGTACATCTTCAACCTATCGAACAGTTCCTGGAGATGGTCAATGTGTTCTTCTTTAGTATGGGACCTTGCAATCATGTCATCAACGTAAACCTAAATCTCATGGTGAATCATGTCGTGGAACAAAGCGACCATGGCGCGCTGATAAGTTGCCCCAAGATTCTTCAACCCGAAAGGCATTACCTTGTAACAGAAGGTGCCCCACTGTGTAACGAAAGTTGTCTTCTCCATGTCCTCAGGAGCCATCTTAATCTGATTGTAACTGGAAAAGCCATCCATAAAGGAGAAGATCTTATGCTGCGCGGTGTTGTCGACCAGAACATCGATGTGAGGCAGTGGGAAATCATCCTTGGGGCTCGCCCTGTTCAGATCTCTATAGTCTACACACATCCGTACCTTACCATCCTTCTTCGGCACCGGAACAACATTGGCAACCCACTGTGGGTAAGAAGTGACAACTAGAAATTCGGCGTTAAACTGTTTCATGACCTCAGCTTTGATTTTCTCAGACATCTCAGGGCGCATACAGAGAACCTTCTGCTTTACCGGAGGGCGGTCTTCTTTAGTTGGTAGGCGGTGTACCACAATGTCAGTGTCCAAACCAAGCGTAGCTTCATAAGACCAAGCGAAGATCTCAACATAGTCGCGTAGCATCTGTATCAACCGTTGCTTGACACTAGGCTCCAGATTTGCACCTATCTTGACCTCTTTCTTGTCTTCCTCCGTACCCAAATTCACTGATTTCACTGGCTCCTCATGAGGATGTATGGCCCTCTCTTCCTGTAGTAACAATCTAGCAAGTTCCCCAGGCACTTCACAATCATCCTCACCTTCGTCCTCGGCTTGGTTGATCGGATTTTTGAAGTCATAACTGGAAGTAGCAGAGTCGTTACCAATGGGATCCATAGTGGATGTGGATCTGCATTATGATATGTGAGTGTGTGTAAGACAATAACTGTTTTATAAAGTGCGAGATAGAAAGGAAAAATAAGGAGCACAAAATTTGTAATGCAAGAAAACGTCCAATGCTTTATTGATGATATATGAAAATGACAAATAATAAGCCCTCACAAATAAAGTTAAAGTGCCTTGGGCAAGGCACCAGACCGTAAAGTTTCAAACTGTTTGTTACAAATCTCAAAACAAAAGTTAATTACTGTGTAATAAAAGAAACGGGCACGAAGTCCTTCGCCGTCCAGTTGTTCAATCCACCGTTGGTAGTTGGGTAAATCTAGCTGTCGATATTTAACTCTTCTTTATCATTCTCAATTGCATTCACTCCTTGATTACTGATGTGCAGAGGAGGTCTTCCAATTTGCGCGTGCTGAACAGCCCTTTGAGCCTCTGCAATAAAGCCCAAACCAAACTTGTCAGTTTTGTGTGCGAAGTTAGGGAGTTGACCCTAATTTGCACACCCACCTTTCTTAATTACATCCCTGGCATCTTTGAGGGAAGCCATCTTCATCGGAGGCTCATCAACAGCAACTTCAGTTGACGCCAAAGTCTAGGGAACCTCTTCAAAGTTCTGACACGGGGTTTCGATGAACTCCCCATCCATCTCCATATAGCGAAAGGAATTAAGATGACTCACCATGTACTCCTCCTCACCTTGTACCGTAAAAATCTTCCCTTTTATTGGATATTTCAACATCTGATGAAGCGTAGAAGTCACTGCCCTAGCCTTATGAATCCAAGGGCGACCCAACAAGCAAGAATAAGATGGTCGGATATCCATCACATAGAACGTAGATGCAAAAGTCTGAGAGCCAACTTTAACAGGGACGTCCACCTCCCCGTGCACCATCCTTTTTGACTCGTCGAAGGCCCTAACTACAATATTACTCGGCTTTAGAATCAAACCTTCACAGTCTAGACGATCTAATGCTTTCTTTGGCAAAACATTTAATGAGGACCCATTATCCACCAGTACATGAGCCAAAGTGGTGCCCCTGCACTCCATCGAGACGTGCAGAGCATCATTGTGATTTCTTCCTTTAGCAGTCAGATCTGCATCTGAGAAACCCAACCCGTTGTCGGCAGTCAAACTAGCCACACAGTCTTTGAATTGATCAGCAGAAGTTTCCTGCGGCACATGCGCAGTTTTGAGGAAAACAATTAAAGCCTTTGCGTGGGCTTCAGAACATAATAACAAGGACAACATGGAGATTTTTGACAGGGTCTGCCCCAGCTGCTCGACTATATTGTAGTCGCTCTTCTTGATAATCTTCAGAATTTCCTCTATCTCCTGCTTGGAGGTTTCTACAATGATCTTCTTAGGTGCCTCCCTCCAGGCAGGCTCACATGTAACTTCTTTGCCCCAAGTGTCAGATGACTCGACGTCAAGAGTGATAACTGGAGTAAGAATTGGAACAATAGATGATGTACTAGCAGATGCAATAACAATAGGTTTTTGAATAGTTGGAGGGGAAATCTCGGGAGAAAAGAGTCTTCCACTTCTGGTGACCTTGCTAGCCCCGACAATATTGCTGACATCAGCATCAGCTTCTTCAACCTTTAAGTCTTGCTTAACTCCATGGTAATACACATCGGCCCCATAGTGCCAAGGGACAGCTTTGTCCGAAGTGTATGGGATAGGACCAAGGATAGTAATGATTAACAGAGCGATTCTCGGAACGAGTGTAATCCTAACAGGCTTTCTCGAGGAAGCCTTGGAAGGATCGGCGGAAATGGTTATGATGGCAACATCTTGAATTGGAACAAACAGAATCATTATCTTCTCGAACAGGATCTCTTTGCTATCCATCAGGCGTTGAACACCTGATTTCAATAGGTGGCAACAAGCAGGAAAAACTGAACACGGGTGGAAACCTTCGCCACAGCCTAGAAATAAACCGGCCAACAATAAATTCTTCTTCACGGTCATCAAAGGAGTAGAAATGTATTCCACGGAAGTCACAAATAAATCACCGTCCACAACATTTACTCCATGACCATGCTTGGGCATAGGAGCAGTTATGACATTGGGTTTCTCTGGAGCGTCAAACTCAATCTCTTTAGCTTCAATCAAATCTTGCACCTTATTCTTCAAGGCCTAACAGTTGTTTGTATCATAACCTGGGCTATCAGAGAGATAGGCGCAGCGGGCGTTTGGATTATATAGCGGAGATGTGGTGCTGGGATTCTTCTGGGCTTCCCTTAGAGTTACCAGGTTGGTCTTCAATAGTTGTGGTAGAATTTGAGGCAAGGTTATATTAATCTGAGTGTACTGTCTCTGCGGTCTCTCCATTCTTTGCTGGTTGCTGCATTGTGGGGCAACGGTGGGTCTTGATATTACTACTACATTTACTGCTTGACGGTGTTCAGGTCTGCTTTGGCTCCTCGAGTCGTAGACTGCACTAGCTTTTTTCTTACCGGTGAAAGGCTTCTTTTCTGCACTTGATGAAGTACCTTTCTGTATCTTACCACTTCGGATACCAGCTTCTACTCTCTCCCCAGTCAAAATTAATTCAGTAAACCCATATGACGAACTGCCGATCAGATGATTGAAAAATCGACCAGATAGTGTCCCTAGAAACATGTCAACCAACTCCCTGTCATACAAAGGGGGTTGGACTCTTCCATCCAAATCTCTCCACTTCTGAGCATAGTCCTTAAAACCTTAACTTGCACCCATAGACATACCCTGAAGCTGGGTATGAGTGGGAGCAAGGTCGGCATTATACTGGTACTGCTTGTAGAAAGCAGCAGCAAGGTCCTCCCAGTTTCGGACATTAGCTCCTTCTAATTGATAAAACCATTCAAGTTGAGTCCCTGACAGACTATCTTGAAAGAAATGCACCCATAAATTTTTATCAACAATGTAAGGTTAGATCTTTCTGACGTACGAGCGGAGATGGAGTTTTGGACAGGATACTCCATCGTACTTAGCAAAAACCGGAGCTTTGAATTTGTGAGGGATCACCACTCCAGATGCTAGTCCCAGATCTCTGAAATCCAAACCAGGGATCTTCTGAATATCTATAGCACTCAGATGGTCTTCAAGTTGTTTGTACCTATCCTCAACAGGAGGATACTGCTCATCATCAAAATCGGTATCATTATCAGAGACCATGGGACTGGGACCCTTTTCTTCCTCTTGATTCTCTCCTCATTTGGATGAAAGAGACAGATCAGCTTCCTGTCGCAACCTATTCCCAAATCTGTGACCCATATTCAGAAGAACCACCTTCTTCTTCTTCTTCTTCTCCTTCAGGATGAGAGTCTTCAAATCCTCTTGCCCTTTAGCCAAGTTCAAGAACATCTCTTAGAATTGGGCATTATGTGCCTGAAGAGCTTTGATGGCTTGATCAGTAGGTATTTCAGAAGACATTTCGTGCTGAAATAAACAGCGAAGAAGATGAGAAACCTGTAATGGTACCTGTAATGATGTGCATGATAATGGGATGCGTGTGTAATGATTTCAAAGACTTTGGGAGATTTAAGTTTGCACACCAAGAAATAAACAAACATTATTAGATTAAACTTGGAAAAAGGTTCAACAACGCCTTTGAGGCGTTACAAAGAAATAAACTGAAAACAAATCTAAGTTAGAAAAAGCAAAAATCAGAAATCCCATTGACGTTTCCCCTTCGTGCTGACGTAGTCGTTGATTGTCCTTTCATTCTCAAGTTGCCTAGTGAGCTTCAAGATCTTCCTTTCCTGCTCATGATACTTCACCCGGTAGGTATCCCTTTCCTCTTTTAGTTGAATCCAAGATCTCTTTAATGCCCCAAGATCAGTGGGCATGTATGGATAAAGGACTGTATAAGGAACACCATCTTTGTTGGTAGGCTCCACAATCACTGGCAACACAGCTTCATAAGGCATCCCAAGCTTCTGGGCTCGAGCTCAGACCCACTGGAGATAAGGTTGCATAGGGAGAGAAGTCTTTGGTCCTAGCTCTTGAGGGTCAGACCTGTTCACCATGCCCCAAGCTCGTATAAACCTGCGGCGATGCTCATCAATGTCCCCCTTGTAGTCAAAGACAATATCTATAAGAAGTAGCTCATGAGGACCGTCTCTCTGAGCATGACCAAACTATCGTAAAGCCAAGAAAGGACTGTAGGTTATTTCTCCTCTAATTCCAAGCAACAGGACATTAGGGTATCCCCCACATCGATCAATGACAGTAATGTTTTCCATAGCCTTAGAACTCTAAAGAATGTCCATATGGGCAAGGGACATTATCCTGTACGACCAACCTAAACCTTCCTCATTCTTCAATACGGACTTGGGGAGGTGCGAAATAAACCACCTCGCTAGCAAAGGCATGCAACACATGAGGGTCCCTCTTCTACGCACAATACGAGTGTAGAGAGCATGTAAAATATCACCCAGAAGAGTAGGCACAGGATTGCGAGACAAGAAGATCTTAACCGTATTCACATCTATGAAGGAATCTGGATTCGGGAAAAGAACCGAACCGTAGATGAGGAGAGCCAAGATGTCTTCAAAATACTGAAAGTCTAAGTTATCCTAGAACAGTTGAGCTTGATCTATCAAAAACTTAGCTAAGAAACCTTCAACCCCGCTTCGTGTCTCCCAGTTGGATACTACATCAGCCCTTTTTAGATGCAAAGCTGAAGAAATGTCCTCTGGTCTAGGAGCCTCCTCCAAACCTGTGAAGGGTGTCTGCTCAAGGATGGATATGCCCAGTAAGTGAGAAAACTCCTTCATAGTGGGAACTAGCTGATAATCCGGGAAAGTGAAACAATGATGCGCCGGATCGAAGAACTGGAAAAGCATACTCATCACTGCTTATCAAACTTTGAGGTAACCAAGCTAAGAAGCTGACCATGTCTCCTAATGAATGAATAAGTATCAAAAACTCTCGAGGATAAATCTTTAAGTTGATCAGGTATTTGCACAAAGTTAACTCGGATGGTGTTTCTGCGCATGGAAGCCATAATCTACAAAACAGAACAAAGATAAATCCCCTCGGTCTTTGAAATGGTTAGTATAATGAAGTATGCATGTTATGTTATGATGCATGATGTCATGGTAAAACACACAACAGGTATAACAAATAACAGACATGGTAAAGGCAAATAAGTCACACAAGAGCCCTTAAGTTTAGGCTTGCATGGGGTCTAGGTACTACCCTCTTGAAGTTCAGTTGGTTTCAACCTGTCCTAATAATAGTAACTAGGTTCTAGAGGTTCTCAATATCACTGACCATCCTCCATCGGTCATGGTTTCAGCTCACACAATCTTTTCTTGCAGCTAGAACTATCTCGAGAGTATGGTCTCAATGAGTGTAGCATCGAGTATCGACCAGTTCTAAGCTTTACACCGAGGTCGTTTATCTCACTACTTCCTAATGGCCAAGTTGGTCGATTAAAGGTTCTAAGGTCAGTTGATGCTTAATGATACACGCAGCGGCCCCGTATTCTCCTCGTTTCTCCATAAGGGATACCGGTACCAACCAATGTGCCACATCAACGTAGCTACTGCTTCAACCGTATCGGTCTATGCTGTACAGTTCCCTCACGGTTTATTGCTACTTACCTAAAAGGTGTCCTCAGATCCGGGTTAGGATCTATAGTAACTCCCAATACAAAACCCTTTAATAGTAAAGCAACCAAAACAAACAAGAGAAGCAATTTATGATGAACTAGTCCTAAGGTATACTCCACTTATTAATTCTTCCCCAGCAGAGTCGCCAGTTTTGTGATACGGTGGCAGAACCGGACTGTTTTAGGAAAATGCTGGTTTGCATTTTGCGTTTGTGTTTGCAAAATGTCGCGGTAAGCAAGAGTCGTCACCGACTTTTATTTTATCCAACTGGAAAGGAAAAAAGCACAAAAAAATTCCTTTTTTGAGATTTTGAGTACGGGGGGTAGATTATAGAAAGGGAAGGTGTTAGCACCCTTTTTATCCGTAGTTTTCTACGGGCTCTTAGGTACTTTCTCATCATTTTAAAATTGCTTCTGTGTTTGTGTGTTTTGAAAATTTTGTTCTACTTCGTTTTAACCCTTGTAT
The DNA here is from genome assembly GCA_948472305.1 of Vicia faba. Classification (NCBI taxonomy): domain Eukaryota; kingdom Viridiplantae; phylum Streptophyta; class Magnoliopsida; order Fabales; family Fabaceae; genus Vicia; species Vicia faba. The sequence goes on from OX451737.1 coordinate 217,434,580, forward strand.
CAGTCCTCAAGAGTGTTACGAAGTGTTTTTGAAAACTTTGTTTGAAAAGAGTGTAAGTGTGGAAAAGTTTATTTTTGAGCAAGTACCTACTAGCATCTACCTACTCGAAAAAAAGTATGTTTCTGTTCTTGCTTCCTTTAGACAATGTTATCCCACTATTAGTGAGTAGGTAGCACCGTTGTTGGAATTGTAAGGGTCAATTCGAAAGGGACGTACGATCACTAAAACAATGTTAGGACATCTTAGTAATAACCCTAATGTCTTAAGATCATATTCGAGGCAACAATTCCGAGGCAACATTTCCGAGGCAACATTTCCGAACGGGACATTTGATCTTTGTTTAGACAAGAGGGCAACCACTAAGACACCCTATACTTAATAACCGTTTACCGAAGGTAACCGAAGTGAGAGTATACCCTAGGAGTGCGCATGTGCGAGTGATTTAATTTCAGTTATTATCTTTGCACATTTAGGGTTTGTTAACCGTTTTAAAATTAACATACATTATTGTCATGCAATCCTATTATCATACATCTAACAGTTAATTTGTACGGAAATTAAAATGCGAGAAATAAAACTACGCTATTACAAGGCTTCGGGGAGGGGGATTAATTACATAGCCAAAAACCCATAAAGCGATAAATGAAAGGAAAATCCTAATTAAACTATTACATCTCATGAGCAGTTACATTAATATTGTAAAAATAAACGCGCGCGATGAAACGAGAACGAGAAGAAATTAGGGTTTTGACCCCGTCTAACCTAATTAAAAGAAAATTCATTTTTTGGTTGTTTTTTATTATTTTGAGAAAGAATAAGGTTTTAAATTAAATATGTGCAAACCTAATTACTAATTAATTTACATTAAGAAAAATAATTTATTTTGACCTATTTTTGTATTTTGGTTATTTTAAGAAAAGAAAATAAAAATTAAATTAAACAAAAACCTAATTTTCTAATTTATTTTAATTTATTTACAAAAGGTTAAAATTGCCCTAAAATTAAATAAACTAATTAAATTAAATTTTGATAAAAAAATAAAACCTAAATCTAATTTGATGAAAATTGATTTTATGAATTTTTGATAAAAAAGGAATTAATTTTTGTGTGAGAAAATAATTAATTAAAATAATTAAAATAATTAAAAGAAAATATAAAAGAAAAAAAGAATAAGAATATGGGCATGGTGATTAGCAATTGGGGGGGTCTCCATAGCAAATTCTGAGCCCAAAATCCATTGGCCCACGTTTGACTTTCAGATTCCATGTTGTACATTGACCAGGGTGCATGGTAGACTCTCAAATGATGGCCTTTTGATCCAGCTTGTGGGCAATTTGATGGCTGAAAGATGATGGAATATGGTAGTCCATGCGCCCGTTCATGTGCCTGATCATGCAAGTGATAAAATTATGAAATAATATGGGGGACCTGGGATTCGAACCCAAGTCCTATGGCCTTTTCCACACACCTCCTTACCAACTCTGCTAGCGCGCTTGTTTGTATATGAAATATCAAATAAACAATATATTGGAAACAAGCAAAGATAGATATTACATGCGCGAATTTTTTAATGGATGAAACATGGCCTGCCATGTCTCCTTTCTTCTTCCTCTCTCCATTGGTAAAAGTCCAAGACTTTTACCTACGGACAAATGTCTGTAGCTATAACCCCTGTGATTTTCCAAAATCCCATACACGCACCATAAATGAAATCTAATGCTACAGACCAATTCGTCTTGGCCTTGTGAACATCACAGTACCTCACTTTTGGGCCAATTTCACCTGCATAAGAAAACCCTAAAACAAACCAAGAAAACCTAACAATGGTGGATCTCTGTATGGTTAGCAAAAATGCAATTAATCATCACCAATAGCTTGCAAATGTTTCACTGAACCAGAATATATAAAGAATTCATGCTACAAATGCCAAAATAATGATATTGGATTTCAAGAAAATGCCAAGGTCGTGAGACACTTACAGTGATTTTTGGTACACGAAAATGCTTGCTAAGGATTGGTATGGACTCCTTGAACACCCAGGAAACAGATGAGATCGCTTGTAAGGCTTGAGATAGCCTGGAACTATGAAATTAGATTGCACTTTTTTCTTGATTTTTTGAAAGTTGTTCTTCACTCTACACGCCTCTAACCCTTATGCATTTGGTCTGAGTTTGTCCTATATATGTCCTTGAGTGAATTAGGTTTACAAACTTGCTCCAAATCTTTATAATTATGAAGATTGAACCATGATTTGATTCTTATTCAAATCTTTCTAAAACAAGCCAAAAACCAATCTTTTTGTGTACAAACATGCCTTGCACGATTTGATTCCCTTGCTAGCTGTATAAGAGACCTGAAATATGCACAAAATCTCAAGGTTTAAATGATTTTGATATTTCCATGATTTTATTTTGATTTAATTTGATTTAATTGAAATAAAAATCAAAATAAATGACAAAAATAAAATAAAGGCAAGTGGGAAGGATCATGGGTCGTGGACCATGTTACAAACTCAAAACAAGCACAAAAAGTTGGGCCCATTTGACAAAAATTGCTATTTGAGGCACATTTGACTTTTGGCAATTTTGCAAAAAAGGTCAACTTCACCAATGCATAAATCCTTCAATTTTGACTCTATGAAGGTGTTCTTGGACTTTTTAGAAAGCTCAAGATGTCCTCTAAGCAACCATTTTGGTCTCATCTCAATTGAGTCTTCCATGTTCGTGTATGAAGCTTTGACAAAAAAGGTGTTTTTGTTGACTTTTCAAAATGACCTATAATGTCCAATTTCATAACTTCTTGTGAGTGCATATTTTGAACTTGGTAGATGAAGATGGATTGTAGGGAATTGCATCCTCTTCAAAATTATCTTTTGATGGGTCATTTATAATAAAGTATGAGAAAGTTATGCTTGGTCAAAGTTGAGTTGACTTTTCATGCAAAACCCTAATTTAGCAACTTTTGGGTTTTGATGAATTGTGAGCAATCCTTGAGGAATCATGATCAACCCTTGATAAAATAATGAATTATACTTCAAAATTATGATTTTGTCCAAAAATCTTGAAGTTTGACTGTATGTGGGCCATAGTTAACTTTTGCCCTAACATTGTCGATTTTCAGGCCTTTGAGCAATTGACTGAGCAAACTTTCTCTGTAGGGATTGAAACTTGACATGGATGATCTTGAGAACATTTTAGGACAATGGTGATCATTTGGGATCCCTTGGACTCAAGTATCTTGATGCAACATGAAACCCTAATTTGAGGTAGAATGCCTTAGGAAAGAGCTTGTTTGGTCAACCCTTGGACTTACTTGAGCAATTTGAGGACCTCACTTGAAATGTATTGAGAAATATGGGAGGGAAAATTTTTGGGCACAACACCAAATAACCATTTTCTAGGTCAAAAATCAAAAATTGCCCTTTCTCAGTCAAAACCCTAATTTTGACCATTTTGCCCTTTTGATGATCTGATCAAATTTCTTGAGGAATTATGGTACGAACTTGATCAAATGACATATAGGAGTTCACAATGTTGATATGGATCAAAAGCAATGAAGTTTGACTTTAAATTGACCACAGTTGACTTTTTCCCCAATACAACTAACTTTTAGGTCAACTGATCAATTGATTGAGCAGAAATGTGATCCAAGACTTGAAACTTGACATGAGAAATCTTGAGGGTCCAAAATGATCCATGAAAGTTATATGTGGCATTAAAAGTTCAATTATCCTTGTGCAATCTCAAACCCTAATTTCAGTCATCAGTGCTTAAGGAGATGTCTTAAGCTGATCAACCCCTGTGAAATCTTGAACCAAAGAAGATCTTATGAGAAAATACTTGATAAATGAGAGGGAAAATTTTGGGGTACAACAGCTGCCCCTGTTCAATCTTCTTAAACCTGAAGAGTTAGATTTGGGGATCTGTCATTCGTGACTTGAAGGTGGAAGGTGTTTGCACTCAGATATGGATTGTGAATGGGCTTATAGATTCCATTTGGAGGAATGATGGAGATTTTCCGGATATGGGCTTGTAGATTCCATCCAAGGGGTGACTGTTGTACATTGACCAGGTAGCATGGTAGACTCTCAAACGATGGCCTTTTGATCCAGCTTTTGGGCAATTTGATGGTTGAAAGATGATGGAATATGGTAGTCCATGCGCCTGTTCATGTGCCTGATCATGCAAGTGATAAAATTATGAAATAATATGGGGGACCTGGGATTCGAACCCAGGTCCTATGGCCTTTTCCACACACCTCCGTACCAACTTTGCTAGCGCGCTTGTTTGTATATGAAATATCAAATAAACAATATATTGGAAACAAGCAAAGATATATATTACATGCGCGGATTTTTCAATGGATGAATCATGGCCTGCCATGTCTCCTTTCTTCTTCCTCTCTCCATTAGTAAAAGTCCAAGACTTTTACCTACGGACAAATGTCTGTAGCTATAACCCCTGTGATTTTCCAAAATCCCATACACGCACCATAAATGAAATCTAATGCTACAGACCAATTCGTCTTGGCCTTGTGAACATCACAGTACCTCTCTTTTGGGCCAATTTCACCTGCATAAGAAAACCCTAAAACAAACCAAGAAAACCTAACAATGGTGGATCTCTGTATGGTTAGCAAAAATGCAATTAATCATCACCAATAGCTTGCAAATGTTTCACTGAACCAGAATATATAAAGAATTCATGCTACAAATGCCAAAATAATGATATTGGATTTCAAGAAAATGCCAAGGTCGTGAGACACTTACAGTGATTTTTGGTACACGAAAATGCTTGCTAAGGATTGGTATGGACTCCTTGAACACCCAGGAAACGAATGAGATCGCTTGTAAGGCTTGAGATAGCCTGGAACTATGAAATCAGATTGCACTTTTTTCTTGATTTTTTGAAAGTTGTTCTTCACTCTACACGCCTCTAACCCTTATGCATTTGGTCTGAGTTTATCCTATATATGTCCTTGAGTGAATTAGGTTTACAAACTTGCTCCAAATCTTTGTAATTATGAAGATTGAACCATGATTTGATTCTTATTCAAATCTTTCTAAAACAAGCCAAAAACCAATCTTTTTGTGTACAAACATGCCTTGCACGATTTGATTCCCTTGCTAGCTGTATAAGAGACCTGAAATATGCACAAAATCTCAAGGTTTAAATGATTTTGATATTTCCATGATTTTATTTTGATTTAATTTGATTTAATTGAAATAAAAATCAAAATAAATGACAAAAATAAAATAAAGGCAAGTGGGAAGTATCATGGGTCGTGGACCATGTTACAAACTCAAAACAAGCACAAAAAGTTGGGCCCATTTGACAAAAATTGCTATTTGAGGCACATTTGACTTTTGGCAATTTTGCAAAAAAGGTCAACTTCACCAATGCATAAATCCTTCAATTTTGACTCTATGAAGGTGTTCTTGGACTTTTTAGAAAGCTCAAGATGTCCTCTAAGCAACCTTTTTGATCTCATCTAAATTGAGTCTTCCATGTTCGTGTATGAAGCTTTGACAAAAAAGGTGTTTTTGTTGACTTTTCAAAATGACCTATAATGTCCAATTTCATAACTTCTTGTGAGTGCATATTTTGAACTTGGAAGATGAAGATGGATTGTATGGGATTTCATCCTATTCAAAATTATCTTTTGAGGGGTCATTTCTAATAAAGTATGAGAAAGTTATGCTTGGTCAAAGTTGAGTTGACTTTTCATGCAAAACCTTAATTTAGCAACTTTTGGGTTTTGATGAATTGTGAGAAATCCTTGAGGAATCATGATCAACCCTTGATAAAATGATGAATTATACTTCAAAATTATGATTTTGACTAAAAATCTTGAAGTTTGATTGTATGTGGGCCATAGTTAACTTTTGCCCTAGCATAGTCGATTTTCAGGCCTTTGAGCAATTGATTGAGCAAACTTTCTCTGTAGGGCTTGAAACTTGACATAGATGATCTTGAGAACATTTTAGGACAATGGTGATCATTTGGGATCCCTTGGACTCAAGTATCTTGATGCAACATGAAACCCTAATTTGAGGTAGACTGCCTTAGGAGAGAGCTTGTCTGGTCAACCCTTGGCTTCCTTGAGCAATTTGAGGATCTCACTTGAAATGTATTGAGAAATATGGGAGGGAAAATTTTTGGGTACAACACCAAATAACCATTTTCTAGGTCAAAAATCAAAAATTGCCCTTTCTCAGTCAAAACCCTAATTTTGACCATTTTGCCCTTTTGATGATCTGATCAAATTTCTTGAGGAATTATGGTACGAACTTGATCAAATGACATATAGGAGTTCACAATGTTGATATGGATCAAAAGCAATGAAGTTTGACTTTAAATTGACCACATTTGACTTTTTCCCTAATACAATTGACTTTTAGGTCAATTGATCAATTGATTGAGCAGAAATGTGATCCAAGACTTGAAACTTGACATGAGAAATCTTGAGGGTCCAAAATGATCCATGAAAGTCATATGTGGCATTAAAAGTTCAATAATGCTTGTGCAATCTCAAACCCTAATTTCAGTCATCAGTGCTTAAGGAGGTGTCTTAAGCTGATTAACCCCTGTGAAGTCTTGAACCAAAGAAGACCTTATGAGAAAATACTTGATAAATGAGAGGGAAAATTTTCGGGTACAACAGCTGCCCCTGTTCAATCTTCTTAAACCTGAAGAGTTAGATTTGGGGATCTGTCATTCGTGACTTGAAGGTGGAAGGTGATTGAATACTAGAGTGCCCAGAAATTTGCACTCAGAGATGGATTGTGAATGGGCTTATAGATTCCATTTGGAGGAATGATGGAGATTTTCCGGATATGGGCTTGTAGATTCCATCCAAGGGGTGACTGTTGTACATTGACCAGGGTGCATGGTAGACTCTCAAATGATGGCCTTTTGATCCAGCTTGTGGGCAATCTGATGGCTGAAAGATGATGGAATATGGTAGTCCATGCGCCTGTTCATGTGCCTGATCATGCAAGTGATAAAATTATGAAATAATATGGGGGACCTGGGATTCGAACCCAGGTCCTATGGCCTTTTCCACACACCTCCTTACCAACTCTGCTAGCGCGCTTGTTTGTATATGAAATATCAAATAAACAATATATTGGAAACAAGCAAAGATATATATTACACGCGCGAATTTTTGAATGGATGAATCATGGCCTGCCACGTCTCTTTTCTTCTTCCTCTCTCCATTGGTAAAAGTCCAAGACTTTTACCTACGGACAAATGTCTGTAGCTATAACCCCTGTGATTTTCAAAAATCCCATACACGCACCATAAATGAAATCTAATGCTACAGACCAATTCGTCTTGGACTTGTGAACATCACAGTACCTCTCTTTTGGGCCAATTTCACCTGCATAAGAAAACCCTAAAACAAACCAAGAAAATCTAACAATGGTGGATCTCTGTATGAGCAAAAATGCAATTAATCATCACCAATAGCTTGCAAATGTTTCACTGAACCAGAATATATAAAGAATTCATGCTACAAATGCCAAAATAATGATATTGTATTTCAAGAAAATGCCAAGGTCGTGAGACACTTACAGTGAGTTTTGGTACACGAAAATGCTTGCTAAGGATTGGTATGGACTCCTTGAACACCCAGGAAACGAATGAGATCGCTTGGAAGGCTTGAGATAGCCTGGAACTATGAAATCAGATTGCACTTTTTTCTTGATTTTTTGAAAGTTGTTCTTCACTCTACACGCCTCTAACCCTTATGCATTTGGTCTGAGTTTGTCCTATATATGTCCTTGAGTGAATTAGGTTTACAAACTTGCTCCAAATCTTGGTAATTATGAAGATTGAACCATGATTTGATTCTTATTCAAATCTTTCTAAAACAAGCCAAAAACCAATCTTTTTGTGTACAAACATGCCTTGCACGATTTGATTCCCTTGCTAGTTGTATAAGAGACCTGAAATATGCACAAAATCTCAAGGTTTAAATGATTTTGATATTTCCATGATTTTATTTTGATTTAATTTGATTTAATTGAAATAAAAATCAAAATAAATGACAAAAATAAAATAAAGGCAAGTGGGAAGGATCATGGGTCGTGGACCATGTTACAAACTCAAAACAAGCACAAAAAGTTGGGCCCATTTGACAAAAATTGCTATTTGAGGCACATTTGACTTTTGACAATTTTGCAAAAAAGGTCAACTTCACCAATGCATAAATCCTTCAATTTTGACTCTATGAAGGTGTTCTTGGACTTTTTAGAAAGCTCAAGATGTCCTCTAAGCAACCATTTTGGTCTCATCTCAATTGAGTCTTCCATGTTCGTGTATGAAGCTTTGACAAAAAAAGGTGTTTTTGTTGACTTTTCAAAATGACCTATAATGTCCAATTTCATAACTTCTTGTGAGTGCATATTTTGAACTTGGTAGATGAAGATGGATTGTAGGGCATTGCATCCTCTTCAAAATTATCTTTTTATGGGTCATTTCTAATAAATTATGTGAAAGTTATGCTTGGTCAAAGTTGAGTTGACTTTTCATGCAAAACCCTAATTTAGCAACTTTTGGGTTTTGATAAATTGTGAGCAATCCTTGAGGAATCATGATCAACCCTTGATAAAATGATGAATAATACTTCAAAATTATGATTTTGACCAAAAATCTTCAAGTTTGACTGTATGTGGGCCATAGTTAACTTTTGCCTTAGCACAGTCGATTTTTAGGCCTTTGAGCAATTGACTGAGCAAACTTTCTCTGTAGGGCTTGAAACTTGACATGGATGATCTTGGGAACATTTTAGGTCAATGGTGATCATTTGGGATCCCTTGGAATCAAGTATCTTGATGCAACATGAAACCCTAATTTGAGGTAGACTACCTTAGGAGAGAGCTTGTCTGGTCAACCCTTGGACTTCCTTGAGCAATTTGAGGACCTCACTTGAAATGTATTGAGAAATATGGGAGGGAAAATTTTTGGGTACAACACCAAATAACCATTTTCTAGGTCAAAAATAAAAAATTGCCTTTTCTTAGTCAAAACCCTAATTTTGACCATTTTGCCCTTTTGATGATCTGATCAAATTTCTTGAGGAATTTTGGTAAGAACTTGATCAAATGACATATAGGAGTTCACAATGTTGATATGGATCAAAAGAAATGAAGTTTGACTTTAAATTTACCATAGTTGACTTTTCCCCCAATACAACTGACTTTTAGGTCAACTGATCAATTGATTGAGCAGAAATGTGATCCAAGACTTGAAACTTGACATGAGAAATCTTGAGGGTCCAAAATGATCCATGAAAGTCATATGTGGCATTAAAAGTTCAATTATCCTTGTGCAATCTCAAACCCTAATTTCAGTCATCAGTGCTTAAGGAGGTGTCTTAAGCTGATCAACCCATGTGAAGTCTTGAACCAAAGAAGATCTTATGAGAAAATACTTGATAAATGAGAGGGAAAATTTTGGGGTACAACAACTGCCTCTATTTAATCTTCTTAAACCTGAAGAGTTAGATTTGGGGATCTGTCATTCGTGACTTGAAGGTGGAAGGTGATTAAATACTAGAGTGCCCAGAAATTTGCACTCAGAGATGGATTGTGAATGGGCTTATAGATTCCATTTGGAGGAATTATGGAGATTTTCCGGATATGGGCTTGTAGATTCCATCCAAGGGGTGACTGTTGTACATTGACCAGGGTGCATGGTAGACTCTCAAATGATGGCCTTTTGATCCAGCTTGTGGGCAATTTGATGGCTGAAAGATGATGGAATATGGTAGTCCATGCGCCTGTTCATGTGCCTGATCATGCAAGTGATAAAATTATGAAATAATATGGGGGACCTGGGATTCGAACCCAGGTCCTATGGCCTTTTCCACACACCTCCTTACCAACTCTGCTAGCGCGCTTGTTTGTATATGAAATATCAAATAAACAATATATTGGAAACAAGCAAAGATATATATTACACGCGCGAATTTTTGAATGGATGAATCATGGCCTGCCATGTCTCCTTTCTTCTTCCTCTCTCCATTGGTAAAAGTCCAAGACTTTTACCTACGAACAAATGTCTGTAGCTATAACCTCTGTGATTTTCCAAAATCCCATACACGCGCCATAAATGAAATCCAATGCTACAGACCAATTCATCTTGGCCTTGTGAACATCACAGTACCTCTCTTTTGGACCAATTTCACCTGCATAAGAAAACCCTAAAACAAACCAAGAAAACCTAACAATGGTGGATCTCTGTATGGTTAGCAAAAATGTAATTAATAATCACCAATAGCTTGCAAATGTTTCACTGAACCAGAATATATAAAGAATTCATGCTACAAATGCCAAAATAATGATATTGGATTTCAAGAAAATGCCAAGGTCGTGAGACACTTACAGTGAGTTTTGGTACACGAAAATGCTTGCTAAGGATTGGTATGGACTCCTTGAACACCCAGGAAACGAATGAGATCGCTTGGAAGGCTTGAGATAGCCTGGAACTATGAAATCAGATTGCACTTTTTTCTTGATTTTTTGAAAGTTGTTCTTCACTCTACACGCCTCTAACCCTTATGCATTTGGTCTGAGTTTGTCCTATATATGTCCTTGAGTGAATTAGGTTTACAAACTTGCTCCAAATCTTTGTAATTATGAAGATTGAACCATGATTTGATTCTTATTCAAATCTTTCTAAAACAAGCCAAAAACCAATCTTTTTGTGTACAAACATGCCTTGCACGATTTGATTCCCTTGCTAGCTGTATAAGAGACATGAAATATGCATAAAATCTCAAGGTTTAAATGATTTTGATATTTCCATGATTTTATTTTTATTTAATTTGATTTAATTGAAATAATCAAAATAAATGACAAAAAGAAAATAAAGGCAAGTAGGAAGGATCATGGGTCGTGGACCATGTTACAAACTCAAAGCACAAAAAGTTGGGCCCATTCGACAAAAATTGATATTTGAGGCACATTTGACTTTTGGCAATTTTGCAAAAAAGGTCAACTTCACCAATGCGTAAATCCTTCAATTTTGACTCTATGAAGGTTTTCTTGGACTTTTTGGAAAGCTCAAAATGTCCTCTAATCAACCTTTTTTGTCTCATATCAATTGAGTCTTCCATGTTCGTGTATGAAGCTTTGACAAGAAAGGTGTTTTTGTTGATTTTTCAAAATGACCTATAATGTCCAATTTCATAACTTCTTGTGAGTGCATATTTTGAACTTGGTAGATGAATATGGATTGTAGGGCATTGAATCCTCTTCAAAATTATCTTTTTATGAGTCATTTATAATAAAGTATGAGAAAGTTATGCTTGGTCAAAGTTGAGTTGAATTTTCCTGCAAAACCCTAATTTAGCAACTTTTGGGTTTTGATGAATTGTGAGAAATCCTTGAGGAATCATGATCAAAACTTGATAAAATGATGAATAATACTTCAAAATTATGATTTTGACCAAAAATCTTGAAGTTTGACTGTATGTGGGCCATAGTTAACTTTTGCCCTAGCACAGTCGATTTTCAGGCCTTTGAGCAATTGACTGAGCAAACTTTCTCTGTAGGGCTTGAAACTTGACATGGATGATCTTGAGAACATTTTAGGACAATGGTGATCATTTTGGATCCCTTGGACTCAAGTATTTTGATGCAACATGAAACCCTAATTTGAGGTAGACTGCCTTAGGAGAGAGCTTGTCTGGTCAACCCTTGGACTTCCTTGAGAAATTTGAGGACCTCACTTGAAATGTATTGAGATATATGGGAGGGAAAATTTTTGGGTACAACACTAAATAACCATTTTCTAGGTCAAAAATCAAAAATTGCCCTTTCTCAGTCAAAACCCTAATTTTGACCATTTTGCCCTTTTGATGATCTGATCAAATTTCTTGAGGAATTATGGTACGAACTTGATCAGATGACATATAGGAGTTCACAATGTTGATATGGATCAAAAGCAATGAAGTTTGACTTTAAATTGACCACAGTTGACTTTTTTCCCAATACAACTGACTTTTAGGTCAACTGATCAATTGATTGAGCAGAAATGTGATCCAAAACTTGAAACTTGACATGAGAAATCTTGAGGGTCCAAAATGATCCATGAAAGTCATATGTGGCATTAAAAGTTCAATTATCCTTGTGCAATCTCAAACCCTAATTTCAGTCATCAGTGCTTAAGGAGGTGTCTTAAGCTGATCAACCCTTGTGAAGTCTTGAACCAAAGAAGATCTTATGAGAAAATACTTGATAAATGAGAGGGTAAATTTTGGGGTACAACAGCTGCCCCTGTTCAATCTTCTTAAACCTGAAGAGTTAGATTTGGGGATCTGTCATTCGTGACTTGAAGGTGGAAGGTGATTGAATACTAGAGTGCCCAGAAATTTGCACTCTGAGATGGATTGTGAATGGGCTTATAGATTCCATTTGGAGGAATGATGGAGATTTTTCGGATATGGGCTTGTAGATTCCATCCAAGGGGTGACTGTTGACAGAAAATGGACTAAGTCTGAACTTGATTACAACTGGAAACAAATCAGAATAAATCTTTGGAGTGATTTATCTGAAACTAGCAGAAGTCTTATATGTTGTTTGACTGGGAAGAATCAGAATAAATCTTGGAGCGGTTTATCTGAACCAGAAATGTTCATTTGGAAAGTATCAGGATAGACCGTTGAGAGGTTTAAGCTGAACTAAAAGAGGTCTTGAATGTTCTTTAACTGGAGAGAATCAAAGTAGATCTTTGAGCGACTTATCTGAACCAGAGAAAGTGCCTACTAGGAAAGAATTAGAATAAATCATTGAGAGATTTATCTGAACCAGCAGGGATTTGGATACGAATCAAAATAAATCATTGAGAGATCTATCTGAACCAGAGAAAGCGTCTGCGGGAAAGAACCAGAATAAATCGTTGAGAAATCTAAGTTGAACCGGCAGGGATCTGGAGAAGAATCAGAATAAATCATTGAGAGATTTATCTGAACTAGAGAAAACGTCTGCGAGAAAGAATCAGAATAAACCGTTGAGAGATTTAAACTGAACCGGCAGGGATCTGGAGAAGAATCATAATAAATTGTTGAGAGATTTATTTTAACCAAAGAAAACGTCTACTAGGAAAGAATCAGAATAAATCATTGAGAGATTTATCTGAACCAGCAGGGATCTGGAGAAGAATTAGAACAAATCATTGAGAGATTTATCTGAACCAGAGAAAACGTCTACTAGGAAAGAATCACAATAAATGATTGAGAGATCTATCTGAACCAACATGGGTATGAAGGAAATATTTGTTATGTAGATGGTTGACCAGTCCTTTCTTGGGAATTAATCTGTAATTGACTTGTTGAAAATTTGACGATAATTTTCTGTTGATTGATCTTTCCTGAGAAGATGAAAGGTTAGTTGCATGCAATGCCATGATGTATGAAATGCATGGTATAATGCTGTTTCTCAAAATAAATGAAATTGTGTTGTATGCACATGTGTTGTCAATGTTATGACGTATGGATGTAATATATGGACACATTAATTGTTATGCCACAGTGTTGCTGTAGTCGGGGAAAATAAATCCCTGAGCACTGCTGAGAATGAGGAGTGTAAGTCTTCATATCTTGACGTGTTGATGGATGAGTTTCCATTTGTTAGAGAAATAAACTCTGTTGTGGAAGGGAAACGCCGTGCACTGCTTGTGGACCTCGTGAAATCCTGCTGGGGGATCCTGAGAAGCTGGGCGACTTTCATTGGGGAATCTTTGGAGCGGTAACCGAAAGTTTTGTTCCGTAGGGGATGCGAGAGCACTTGATACTATTAGGTTGTATACTGGAGATATGTTAGTGATCCTGTAGTGGGATGTCATGAGTTCCGCTCTTGCTGGAAAAGTACCTGCGGGGTATTTTATGGAATAGTCTAAAGATATTATCCTATTTCTTAAAGCCATTAGTGATTGTCTTTCTATTTTCAGTTCCTTTTTTTTTTTGCTTATTTGTAAACAGTAGTTACGTTCAAATGCATATGTTCAAAAATAATCATTGGACATTTTCGCAAACAAAACACGGAAATAAAAGAAAAACAAATAGTTTTGCACTTTCAAAGGGATATCTTTGTATTAACTTGAATAAGTATTTATGTACAACGAGACGAACATTCTAGTAAGAGAATGTCGTCGTAGAATACGAAAACTGATACAAAGAAAAGATAGCTATGTGAAATAATCCCATGGGGTTCCCATTCTGCTATAGTCTTTGTGTCTCTGAGCGTCTCATCCACTTGCTGCCTTGTCCGAAGTTGATTGGATTGATTAGACCCGTTTGAGTTTGTTAGTCGATGCTAGAGGTTGTCTGTAAGGTGATTCAACGAAACATAGTCATACACTTTAATTCCCTAACTTTTGCCTGGACCGTCCTTTCGGGTTTTCAGTCCACCAGGATATCCTTTTTTGCCCAAGCCGTCCTTTCGGGTTTTCAACTTGCCGGGTGTACATTTTTTTTTGTATTTTATCCCTAATTTTTGCCCGGACCTTTTTGGTTCGTTGGGATGCCCTAATTTTTGTCTAGGCCAGTCGACCTAACGAATCTTTATTTATGTGTAGTATCTTTTTGTAAGTGCCCTGGCTGGAGAGTTGGCTTCATTTGTAAAACAAATAAGAAAGCAAGTTTACCCAGATTCCCTCTGTTATTTTAATATGTGGTGTTGAAGAAGTTCAACATCTGGACCAACATGTTATGTAAGATGTCACAACATCAGCATATGACATCGCGCCTGAAATTAAGTACTGATTAAGTAACTATGTTATATGTTGAATGTTTGTAACAGCTGTGACTTGTAACCTAACTATTCTAAGTGATCTAAATTATGAAAGAGGTTATTTGTTGTGTTGAAAAAGTTCAACATCTAGGAAAACATGTTAGATGTAATGTCATGACATCTGACTTGACATCACGTCAACAGAATTGATAATTCAGTTACAGTTCTGGTACTTAAGTACTCTAAGAATATATGTGGCGTTTCTTATGGAGAATCTGAAGATCAATCAAGAATCAATCAGAATATTTGAAGAAAATATTGTTTCTAAATATGGAGATATTTTAGGAACTAGAAGATTGAAGACCTTGATTATAGGAGAAGTTTGCTGCTGAGTTGTAACAACAAGGAGAAAAGCTTGCTGAGGTGGGTAATAGGTTATAAATAGCATATTGTAACCTAGGGTTTAAGACACTCACATAATGTAACATTAGGGGTTTTTTGTTAAGTAAACCTGTCGGTCTGTGGCAAGGTTACCATGTATGTAACTCGAGACCTGTAGGTAAGAGTTTGAGTGTTCTTGGATGAAGCTGTGAAGCAAGTCTAAGTATTTTTGCATTACTTCATATTCATTGTAATGTAGGAAACCAAGTGGGAGGGCACTGCTTCTTGAGTAGGAGTAAGACGTCTGTTGCTGTGGCAATAGGAATGGAAACTGGTAGGTTTCTATCTAGGAGTTCCTAGGTATAGGTTGCACTGGGTAGGTGATTAAGTGAAGGATGGGAACTTGTGTAGTTTAGTCCTGAATTAATATTGCTGATAGTGGATCTTCTTCCTGGCTTGGTATGCCCCCAGAGTAGGTGTGTTTCACCGAACTGGGTCAACAACTGATTTGTGTTTTTACCTTCAACACTTTATAATTCTGTCTGTTATATATCAAGGTAAAACTGTAATGCTGTAACAGATGATGTCTCAGAACATGTTAAGACATCATGCTGATATCTGTGCAGAAGAAACAGAATTGTGAAGGATGTTTGCTCTCTGCTGATCATGTGAAACAGATGAACAGAACTAGGTACATCGTTGTTCTATCCTCTGCACCTTCAAAGCATATCTGGCACAGCTTGGTTAAACTGTGTTTCTGGTTCTCTTCAGTACTGAATCACGAAAAATTGGGTATCTACCTTGCAGTGTATTTATTATGTCATATCAGATGTCTAGACATTGAGTATAACATCTGAATTCTGGCATACACCAGAATTTCAATTGGTATCAGAGCAGGCATCCTGTTCTGTTTCTGGATGAGATCCATGGGTGATACTTTCTGGTATCTGCAAGGTCAATTTTAGTACTGAAGATTGTAACCTGGAAAGGTTTGTTATTTCCCTGAATGGTCCCTTGAAGTGGGAGGATGGACTATCCTTGAAAGGAATTGTGTGTACCTGTCTTTGGTGATTGGCATTTGGCCTGGTTGTGTGGTAGCTGTTCTAGGTTTGATTTATTTTCAAACCTAGGATGTGTGTACGCCTGAAGTTGTGTGTAGTAGTCATGTTAGGTTTGTACCGTAGTCAAACTTGATCTATTTTTGAAGACTAGTCTGGTGGAGTGTGTGTGCAAAGATTGAGTTGTATTGTGTTCTTCCGCTGCATAATACTTGGCAAAACTCAAGCTCTGATGTGTTTCCCCTCTTATGGATTGAAGACTACTGTATTCAAGATTTCAACATAATCTATTGAAGATGTCACAGATATTTGAGTCCTCTCAAGTCCACTCATGAAGACGTTCTACGATGCTACTAGTTGAAGAGCATATGTTTTGGGTGTCAAACAAAGGGATACTTTTGTTTGGAACCTACTCCTGACCTGGAAGAGGAGACTTCTGTATGTGCAAAATTGACAATGGTAGAGTCAACTATGTCTGTGTGCTCCCGATGGTTACTTTTAGAAGTCAGAACTCTAGAAGTGGAGCTGGTTGAGATGTGACATTGGGCAATCCCTATTGGTGGGCTTATTCCTGAAGATTGATGAGGGTTGAGCAGTTGTTCCCTGAAAGTACTATGGTGTGAAGAAAGACAAGCACATTGGTTAATAAAAGTCAATGATGGTGCAGCATTATTGGTCCTTCATAGAAGTAGATTGGGATCATGAATCTTGTCAATTAAACATCATGATTAGAAGTGGAAGATCTTTCAAGATGTGAGAATATGAAGACTTAGAGTTTGGTTAAGGTAGTATGTTCTGGCAATACATATCTGCTGAAGTATGATTGGTGTGATTGGAGTATGAACAGGTATAACTCTTGGAGTTACTTGAATCTAGTAGGGATGTCATATGTCATGTCGAGACAGTTGTGTACAATGCATGGATATTTTGTGTGGAGCTTCCATGATTGGTAGTTTGAGGGGGAGATTTGGTTAACCTCCTCACATTAGTTCAGCCTGGTGTTTGGCTGATGGCACATGGGTTCTGGGAGTTGGGTGACATATTTACAAGGAAGGATTCATCTCTCTCATTCCTAAGGATGAATCTGATCTGGTAGGAGTTTCAAATCTGTTGAGGTGAGTAGAGTTTGTTCAGAGAAAATTCTATTTACTTGAGTCAAGGGTGGCAACCTAGATATCTCAACTCCTTGGTCTCTCAAAAGAAAGAGCTTGCAAGAAGAAGATATTAACACACGAAGAGTATGTCAAAGTATTCAAATGGTGAAAGTATCTTACAGGATAATGGGAAGGATTTATGATCAATTGCTATTTGTGACAAGTACTAGTATTTAATTGATTATCCTTGGAGTTCAAGATAACTGATGTTCTTAAAGATGTGGGAACATTCCTTCTTCTAGACCCTGTGAAGAATCACAGGAAGAGTGATGCTTTAGAGCTATCTCTTTGGTGACAGCAAAATCATTTGATCCTTGAAAAGGTTTCCTGGAAACATGTTCAGACTTAAAGCTACAAGAAGAAGAAGACATCATAACCTTGATGATGGTCACCTGGATCAGTCTGGAGCTGAATTCAGCAACTAGATGTTATAACATAATGCTGTGACATTTGGTTCAACATCAAATTCTTGGTTGATGAAGTGGCACATCAACTTAAGATAGGATGATCTACGAAGTTGAAGATTAGATTCTTCAAAAAGATCGTCTCTTTGCAGCTCTTTGGAGTTGTTGGGTGGAGAAGATGTTACATGTTCCTGTCTTAGTGTATCTAAGCCTTTTGTGAAAACTTGTAGCTTGAAGTTCAAATTTCAATTGGAAGATCAGAATATCTTTGGGAGAAGTCTGATAAACATGGAGAAGTCAAAAGGTGGCATTTGATTTTTCATATATGAGGATTCATGAAGGAGATAATCAAACAGTGGCATTTGGTCTATCTCAGCAGTGGATTCAGAGAATCAAGATAATCAACATGTGGCAGCTGATTATTATCAAGAAAGTTTGATTCACAGTATGAATGCGTTCAATCAATATTGTTGAACAGAGGGTGCGCTCTTGAAGACATGAAGATGCGTCTTATGTTTTCCATTCATCAAGGGGTCTTATTTACTTTGAATCAGAAGTTGCCTTGAAGGTCCAACTGAGTATTGAATGTGTCCTACTTGTTTCCATGAGGAGAAGTAATTGTCCCTAACAGGGGGAGTATTGGTTTGTACAAAAGGTCTTCATCAAACTCGTAGGATATAAAGTGTGGCACCTTATTAACTATTGGAATGATGTGTTCAAACTGAAAAAGACTATGTCTGACCGAATGTCATCACATTGGTAATGACATTGTTCCTAATTTCCTCTAAAACTACAGACAGGAGGAAAATTGGATGAAGTGTGGATTATTATTAATAAATCCATGTGTGTACAGCTGTATGACTCAGAGGGAGTAACCATCCTCTTTGTGAAAATGGAATGGTTTCAAATTAGCTGAATGTATGACGACATAGGATTTGAGCATGTTTTCATCTGCTAAGAAAACAGGGCGGTTGTGTCTCATTATGGAGCTGTTTAGTGAGCTGGAATGTTTAGATGATAACTTGTCATCTAATAAAGGTTTTATATAACTGAGGCAGAGTACTTAAAAGGAGTAGTCGGTTCTAAAAGACAAATGTCTGACAATGGTCAAAGGGTCAAACCCAAGGGTAGGTACCTGCATTAAAACCAGTCCTAGGGTACTGAAACTGTCAGAGTAAAGTACCAAGATCGTTACTATCTATGCCAAAATTGCATTATTTATGAAGACTCTCTCTATTCTTTCTCTTCATCAGAGGGTTTCAGCAATATGAAGTTTGTTAGCATCTGGGAAAATTGTGCATGGGTATGGATCTGTATGGGCAGTCTTTGTCAAATTCTGGCCAAAAAGGGGGAGAAAGATAGGGACCCAGTCTCAGGCGAGACTCAGGTGAAAGCAACACACGGCAATGTCCAGCGAGACTCAGGTGAAAGCAACATGATCTCTAAGTAAGTGACTTTGTTTGTGTCTTGTGTTCTGAGTTAAGAGGATAGTTGTGACTTGTGATCTGAGTTACATGATCACAAGTAATAAGTATCAAGATTATCAATAATAATCTTGAGAAAAGAAATCCTCTTGGGGCATCGATGGTTTGGAGTTGCTCACAGTTGAGGGATAGAGGTTTGTTGTTTGCTCAAAGGACATCAGCCTCTACAAAGAAGATGTTGGACAAGATGTTGTAACATCTCAACTGTGTTGTGGCCTGGTCCCAAAATACAACTTGCACTTATTTGTTTTAGCCAAAATTTGCCAAAGGGGGAGATTGTAAGTGCCCTGGCTGGAGAGTTGGCTTCATTTGTAAAACAAATAAGAAAGCAAGTTTACCCAGATTCCCTCTGTTGTTTTAATATGTGGTGTTGAAGAAGTTCAACATCTGGACCAACATGTTATGTAAGATGTCACAACATCAGCATATGACATCGCGCCTGAAATTAAGTACTGATTAAGTAACTATGTTATATGTTGAATGTTTGTAACAGCTGTGACTTGTAACCTAACTATTCTAAGTGATCTAAATTATGAAAGAGGTTATTTGTTGTGTTGAAAAAGTTCAACATCTAGGAAAACATGTTAGATGTAATGTCATGACATCTGACTTGACATCACGTCAACAGAATTGATAATTCAGTTACAGTTCTGGTACTTAAGTACTCTAAGAATATATGTGGCGTTTCTTATGGAGAATCTGAAGATCAATCAAGAATCAATCAGAATATTTGAAGAAAATACTGTTTCTAAATATGGAGATATTTTAGGAACTAGAAGATTGAAGACCTTGATTATAGGAGAAGTTTGCTGCTGAGTTGTAACAGCAAGGAGAAAAGCTTGCTGAGGTGGGTAATAGGTTATAAATAGCAGATTGTAACCTAGGGTTTAAGACACTCACATAATGTAACATTAGGGGTTTTTTGTTAGGTAAACCTGTCGGTCTGTGGCAAGGTTACCATGTATGTAACTCGAAACCTGTAGGTAAGAGTTTGAGTGTTCTTGGATGAAGCTGTGAAGCAAGTCTAAGTATTTTTGCATTACTTCATATTCATTGTAATGTAGGAAACCAAGTGGGAGGGCACTGCTTCTTGAGTAGGAGTAAGACGTCTGTTGCTGTGGCAATAGGAATGGAAACTGGTAGGTTTCTATCTAGGAGTTCCTAGGTATAGGTTGCACTGGGTAGATGATTAAGTGAAGGATGGGAACTTGTGTAGTTTAGTCCTGAATTAATATTGCTGATAGTGGATCTTCTTCCTGGCTTGGTATGCCCCCAGAGTAGGTGTGTTTCACCGAACTGGGTCAACAACTGATTTGTGTTTTTACCTTCAACACTTTATAATTCTGTCTGTTATATATCAAGGTAAAACTGTAATGCTGTAACAGATGATGTCTCAGAACATGTTAAGACATCATGCTGATATCTGTGCAGAAGAAACAGAACTGTGAAGGATGTTTGCTCTCTGCTGATCATGTGAAACAGATGAACAGAACTAGGTACATCGTTGTTCTATCCTCTGCACCTTCAAAGCATATCTGGCACAGCTTGGTTAAACTGTGTTTCTGGTTCTCTTCAGTACTGAATCACGAAAAATTGGGTATCTACCTTGCAGTGTATTTATTATGTCATATCAGATGTCTAGACATTGAGTATAACATCTGAATTCTGGCATACACCAGAATTTCACTTTTGACTATGTCCGTGTTCACAGGGTGCGGAAGATCGTCGCCATCCATAGTGGTTAAGATCATTGCTCCACCAGAGAATATGCTTTTGATCACAAATAGTCCTTCGTATGTAGGAGTCCATTTGCCCCTGGGATCACCTTGTGGAAATATGATAGACTTGATTACCAAATCACCAACACGATATACCTGACGTCTGACCTTCTTGTTAAAAGCTTTGATCATACGTTTTTGGTACATCTGACCATGACAGATAACCGTGAGCCTCTTCTCATCGATCAAGTTCAACTGGTCAAGTCGAGTTTGAATCCATTCATCTTCATTCAGCCTTGCATCCTTTATGATTCTCAGAAAAGGTATTTGGACTTCAATTGGTAGGACAACTTCCATACCGTATACCAAGAAGAAGGGAGTTGCCCCTATTGATGTGTGCACCGTGGTACGGTAATCATGGAGAGCAAATGGTAACATATCATGCCAGTCCTTGTAGGTCACCATCATTTTTTGTATGATCTTCTTGATGTTCTTATTTTCGGCTTCGACAACACCATTCATCTTTGGCCAGTAAGGAGAAGAATTATGGTGCTGGATCTTGAATTGTACGCATAGTGCGATGATCATAGTATTGTTGATATTGGTACCATTATCCGTAATGATCCTCTCTGGGATACCGTACCGACATATGAGATTTTGTTTGATGAATCAGGCAACAACATTCTTGGTAACATAAGCAAAAGAAGCTGCCTCAACCCACTTCGTGAAGTAGTCAATGGCCACCAAGATGAAGCGGTGTCCATTAGAAGCTGTAGGTTTGACTTCTCCGATCATGTCGATGCCCCACATCGCGAATAGCCAGGGAGCAGTCAGGACATTTAGAGGAACTGGAGGCAAATGTACTTTGTCAGCATAGATCTGACACTTGTGATAGATTCGTGAATGCTGATGGCAATATTCTTCCATGGTAGACCATTAATACCCCACCTATAGGATCTTTTTATCCATCGTGTGCCCACTAGAATGGGTGCCAAAAGTGCTTTCATGTAGATCAGCCATGATCTTATCTGCCTCAACCTTGTCTACGCAACGAAGCAAAGTAGAGTTATGGTTGCGCTTGTAGAGAATGTTGTTACTGAGGAAGAACTTAGCAGAGAATCTTCTCAAGAACTTCTTATCATTGACTGAAGATCCCTCCGGATACTCTCGGGCCTCGAGATACCTCTTAACTTCATGGAACCAATGCTTGTCCACTACTTCTTCAGTATCGATCTCATGACAGTAAGCTGTTTCATCCATCCTCTCAATGGTGATCTGGGGAGCCTCGTTACCTCACTTGAGTTTAAACATGGATGGCATAGTGGCTAGCGCGTCCGCTAGTTGATTTTCCTCTCGTGGAAAATGCTCAAAGGTAATTTCCTCAAAATTTGGGATTAATGTCATTACATGTTCTTTATAGGGGATGAGATTAGGGTGCTTCGTGTCCCATTCTCCTTTGATCTGACTGATGACTAAGGCTGAATCTCCAAATACACTTAAGGACTTGATTCCCAAATCTATGGCAGCTTTGAGACCCAAAATACATGCTTCGTATTCTGCCATGTTATTGGTACAGTTGAAACAAAGTCTTGCAGTGAAGGGAGTATGACATCCTTCAGGGGATATGATTACAACACATATACCATTGCCAAGTGCGTTAGAAGCTCCGTCAAAAACCAAGGTCCATCGGGATCCTTGTCCAGGTCCGTCATATGGTCTGAGTTCTTCACAATTGTTTACCATCATGATGTCTTCATCTGGGAACTCGAATTTCATGGACTAGTAGTCATCCATAGCCTGATGAGCAAGGTGATCAGCTAACACACTGCCCTTTATTTCTTTTTGGGTAGTGTACTTAATGTCGTACTCAGTCAGGATCATCTGCCATCTTGCTATTCTCCCAGAGAGGGTAGGCTTCTCGAATATGTATTTAATTAGATCCATCTTGGATATCAATAAGGTAGTATTGGTCAACATATACTATTTTAGCTGGCGAGTAGCCCATGCCAGAGCGCAGCAAGTTTCCTCGAGCATTGAATATCTGGTTTCACAGTCGGTAAACTTTTTGCTCAGGTAGTATATTACATGCTCTTTTCGGCCAGACTCGTCATGCTGCCCCAGCACACACCCCATTGATTTTTCCAAGATAGTTAGATACATGACCAAAGGTCTTTCCTCGACGGGCGACATCAAAATAGGAGGCTCTTAAAGGTACTCTTTGATCTTGTCGAAGGCAGCTTGGTATTCATCATTCCATTTGACTACTTGATCTTTCTTCAGTAATTTGAAGATTGGTTCACAAGTACCGGTTATGTGAGAAATGAATCTGGCGATGTAGTTTAGCCGTCCTAAGAATCCTCTGAATTCCTTATCGGTGCGAGGAGCAGGAATTTCTTGTATTGCTTTTACCTTTGCAAGGTCCAGTTCAATACATTTACCGCTGACAATGAAGCCTATGAGTTTACCGGACCTCACCCCAAATGTGCATTTATTCAGGTTCAACCTTAGCTTGTATTTCTTTAGCCTTTCAAACAGTTTCTTCAAATGGTCAAGATGTTCCTCTTCAGTTTGAGATCTGGCTATCATGTCATCCACGTAGACCTCTATTTCATGATGGATCATATCGTGAAACAGAGCTACCATGGCGCACTGATAAGTTACCCCAACATTTTTCAACCCGAATGGCATAACTTTGTAACAAAACGTGCCCCACTGTGTGATGAAGGTCATTTTCTCCATGTCCTCAGGTGCCCTTTTGATTTTATTATAGCCTGAGAAACCATCCATAAATGAGAACACTTTATGCTGTGCGGTATTGTCAACCAGAATATCGATATGGGGAAGCGGGAAATCATCCTTAGAGCTTGCCCTATTCAAATATCTGTAATCCACACACATGCGTACTTTACCGTCCTTTTTAGGCACTGGAACAACATTGGTGACCCATTGTGGATAAGAGGTGACAGATAAGAATCCGGCGTTGAATTGTTTCATGACTTCAGTTTTGATCTTCTCTGACATGTCTGGCTGCATGCGACAGACTTTCTGTTTTATCGGAGGGAAATCTTCTTTTGTCAGTAGACGATGGACCATGATATCAACGTCAAGTCCTAGCATGTCTTCGTATGACCAAGCAAATACCTCAACATAGTCATGTAGTAACTGAGTTAAGCGCTTCTTGACACTCGATCCCAGATTGGCACCTATCTTGACTTCTTTCTTGTCCTCTTCGGTACCTAAGTTAACTGTGTCAATCGGTTCTTCGTGGGGCTGTATGGTCCTTTCTTCCTGTTGTAGTAACTTGGCTAGTTCCCTTGGCACTTTACAATCTTCCTCACCTTCGTCTTCGGCTTTGTAGATCAGATTTTCAAAGTCACAATAGGCCATAGCAGAATCGTTACCCATGGGATCCTGAGTGGATGTGGATCTGCATTTGATATGTGAGTGTATCTAAGAGCATAGCTATCATTGAAAAAAAAAGTAGAAAAAGAAGAACAAGGAGCGTAAAGTTTGCATGCAAAAACGTCCGTGATTCATTGATGACATATGAAAATGAAGTAACAATCCTTACAAATGGACCGTTGTGCCTCGGGTAAGACAGAAGGTTTTAAAGGTCTAAATTGTTTAATTATTACAAGTCCGACAAAAATTTAAAGACAATTATTATCGAATAAAAGTAATAGGGACAAATTCTTTGGCTTCCCAGTTGTTGAGTCTTCCATTGATAGTTGGAAAAATCCATTCTTTCAGGTCACAACTGTCATCACTATCTTCCACTGTGTTGACTCCATGGTTGTTGATCCGCAAAGGTGGTTCCCCGGTACGAGCACGATGAATAGCTTTTTGGGCTCCCGAAGTGAAACCCAAACCAAATTTGTCAGATTTGTAGGGAATATCCGGGAGTTAGCCCCAAATAGTACACCCACCTTCTTTGAATACTGCCTTGGCATCTTTCAGAGAAGCCATCTTCAGCGGAGGTCTGGTAATCTTCGAAACTTTGGAAATAGTCTTGGTTGCAGCAACTATTTGTGGGAGTTCCTCGAAATGCTGACATGGAGTTTCGATGAATTCACCATCCATTTTCACATATCTGAAGGAGTTCATGTGACTGACCATATATTCCTCCTCTCCATGGATAATGATGATTTTTCCCTTGATTGGGTACTTCAACATCTGATGTAATGTAGATGTGACAGCACTAGCGTTATGAACCCAAGGTCGGCCCAATAAACAAGAATAGGAAGGGCGAATATCCATCACATAGAAAGTTGAATCAAAGGTCTAAGTTCCAACTTTAATAGGGATGTCCACCTCCCTGTGCACCATTCTTTTCGAACCATCGAAGGCCCTTACCACTATGTTGCTGGGTTTTAAGGTCAAACCTTCACAGTCTAGTCTATCTAGAGCCTTCTTATGCAGCACATTCAATGATGAACCAATATCTACTAGGACATGGGCCAAAGTGGTGCCCCTGCATTCGAAAAAGACATGCAATGCCTCGTTATGTTTCCTTCCTCTAGGTGTCAAGTCAGCATCAGAAAAGCCCAAACCTTTGTCAGCTGTCAAACTAGCCACACAATCTTCAAATTGGTCAACAGAGGTTTCCTGCAGCACATGGGCAGTTTTAAGAAATTTCACCAAGGCCTTCGTATGAGCTTCGGAGCACAACAGTAAAGCTAGCATAGAAATCTCCGAAGGGGTCTGCCCTAGTTGTTCGACTACATTGTAGTCGCTTCTCTTTATGATTTTCAGAATTTCTTCCATCTCCTTCTTGGAGACCTCTGGGATAGATACTGATTGCGCCTTCATCCGGACAGGTTCAACCAAAATGCCTTTGCCCCGAGTCTCAGTCGACTCGGCGATAGGGGTGTCAGTAGGGGTAACCATAGGAATTGTATTAGTAGTGTCAACAGGAACAAAATCAGGGATGATCACAGGACCGGTAACAATTTTTGGAGGAGAAATCACAGGGGAGAACACTCTTCCACTTCGGGTTATTTTGCTGGTTCCCACAATGTTGCCGATGTCGGGGTTAGCCTTCTCAAAAATCGAGTCTTCATCATCCATCCAATCCTACTTGACATCGTGGTAGTAGACGTCACCCCTATAGTTCCAGGGGACGGTTTTGTCTGAAGAGTACGGGATTGGCCCTGGCATAGTAATTATCAGTGGAGTCACTTTCAGAACAGATGTAATCCTAACAGGTCTTTTGGTGGAGACCCTGGAAGGATTGGCGGAAATGGTTATTATTGAAACATCCTTGTAAGAAATGGTTGGAATGGGAGTCTTTTCAAACAAAATCTCTCTGTCATCCATCAGGCACTGGACACCTGCTTTCAATAAATGACAACCAGTTGGTACGAATAAACAGAGGTGGCAACCTTCGCCACAGCCCGAAAATAAACCAGCCTTCAATAAGTTCCTCTTGACGGTCAGGAGTGGAGTAACAAGCTCATCAACAACAGTAACAAACACATCATCTTCAATAGCGTTAACATCATGACCGTGCTTGGGCATAAGAGCGGTGATAACATTTGGGATCTCAGGAGCGTCAAATTCAATTTCTTTTGCCTCGAGAAGGTCTTCCACCTTGTTTTTCAAAACCCAACAGTCGTTTGTATCATGACCTGAACTTTCTGAATGGTAAGCACAACAGGCATTTGGGTTGTAATAGGGAGAGTCAGTGTTGGGATTCTTCGGAGCTTCCCACAGGGTTACCAGATTAGATATCAACAAATGTGGCAAGACTTGAGACAACGTCATATTTATCCGGGTAAATTGTCTTACTGGTCTTTCTGTTCTAGGCTGGTTGTTCCTTTGTTGAGTAGGTGCAGGCTTAGGGATCATGACGACCCCTACCGTTGGACGGTGTTCAGTTCTGTCCTGATTCCTTTTATGGTACACAAGACCAACCTCTTTCTTCCCAGTGAATGGTTTTCTCACGGCACTTGAGGATGCGTCCTTTTGGATCTCCCCACTCTTAATCCCAGCTTCCACTCTCTCCCCGGTCAAGATTAGTTCAGTGAAGCCGGTTGAGGAGCTTCCAATTAGATGATTAAAGAAAGGATCGGATAGGGTACCCAGAAACATGTCCACTAGCTCCCTTTCAGACAGAGGAGGCTGGACTCTTCCTGCTAAGTCCCTCCACTTCTGAGTGTAGTCTTTGAAACCCTCGCTCGAACCCATAGCCAGACTATGAAGTTGAGTACAGGTGGAAGCAAGGTCTGCGTTATACTGATACTGCTTATAAAAAGCAGCGACCAGGTCCTCCCAATTATGGATATTGGCCCTCTCCAGTTGATAGAACCAACCTAGCTGAGTCCCAAATAGACTATCCTGAAAGAAGTGGACCCATAAATCTCTGTCTGCAGTGTGAGGCTGTATCTTTCTCACATAAGATCGGAGGTGAATCTTGGGACACGAAACCCCGTCGAACTTATCAAACACCGGTGCCTTGAATTTCAGTGGAATAACAATCCCAGAAACTAAACCCAACTCTTCAAAGTCCAGCCCGGGCACTTTCTGAATCTCCATTGCACTTAGACGCTCTTCCAGATGTTTGTACTTCTCATCAGCTGGAGGATATTGCTCTTCAGAGTAATCATCCTATTCTTCCTCTTCAGATTCTGGATGGTCAGTCACTTCCTTGTTTTTCCCTTCTTGATTGTCCCCTTCACCTGATGATGTTGCGAAGTCTAGGGTCCGTCTGGCTGGCCCTTGGAACCTTCTTCCCAGATTCAAAACACTGGTTGATTTCTTCACTTTCTTCTTCTTTTCTTTGATCAGTAAAGTTTTCAAATCCTCTTGTCCTTTTGCCAAAGTCAAGAACATTTATTGAAAGTGAGCTTTCTGCGCCTGAAGATCTTTTACTGTCTGTTCCATGTCCATCTCACTGAAATAAACAATAGAAAGATGAGGAGACCTATTGTAAGAAACTTGTTTGTGTTATGATGAATGAAGATGCATATGCATGATTTCAAGGAAATTAGAGATTTAAATTTGCTTTAGACCAAAAGGAACACACGCCATATTAATAAATCAAAAGTTTAAGTACATCATGCCTCTTTGGGCTTACAATGAAAGAAATAAAATACAAAACTCTAAGACAAAAAAGTCGAACGCATCCTCTTTGGTGCGATGTAGGCGTTTAGACTCCGCCCCTCATGAAGCTGCTTGGTGAGTTCCAGAACTTTCTTCTTGCTGGCGTAGAATTGGGCTTCGAAAGTGTCTTGCTCTTCCTTAAGCTGCATCCAATCCCTTTGCAAGTCTTCGAGAGAGGTGGGCATGTTACGATGAAGGATAGTGTATGGGACCTCTCCTTCCACAACATGCTCTATGATAAATGGTAGAATGGAGGGGTAAGGCATCATAAGACTTTGAGCACGGGCTCGTACCCATTTGAGATAAGGCTCAAGAGGGATGGAATTCTTGTGCCCCAATGTCTTGCTATCCATCTTGTTTACCATACTCTATGCTTGCATAAACCTCTGACGGTAGCCTTGATCATCACTTTCATAGTCGAACACCAAACCTTAGATGAGCATCTCATGAGGACCATCTCTCTGGGCATACCCAAACTGTCGTAAAGCTAAGAAAGGGTTGTAAGTGATACCTCCCATAACGCCAAGTAGAGGGACGTTAGGGAATTCCCCACAACAGTCAATGATAGAAGTATCATTCAAGGATCTTGAACGCCAATGGATATCAGAGTGGGTGAGGGATATCATCCTTTGAGACCATGTCAATCTTTTCTCGTTCTTTAATGTTGATCGAGGTAGGTGTGAAATGAACCACTTGGCGAGTAGGGGAATACAACACAAAAGGGTACCTTTTTTCTTCATGGTGCGGGTATGGATGCAATGTAAGATGTATCCCAACAAGGTAGGTATAGGATTACGGGAGAAAAAGACTTTGATGGCATTTACATCTATGAATTGGTCCGAGTTGGGAAAAAGAACCACACCATAGATGAGAAGGGCCAAGATATCTTCAAAGGCTTGAAAATCCATATCTTCCCAGAATGAACGAGCTTTCTCTAATAAAAATTTGGCTAGGAACCCTTTGACTCCATTTCTAGTCTCCCGATTTGCTATGATGTCAGCTCTCTTCAGATGTAGAGCTTCATCCATGACCTCAGGTTTCGGGATCCCTTCCAGACCGGTGAACAGTATCTGATCAAGCACGTGCACTCCTAATAGTAGAGAGAACTCTTCTAGTGTAGGTACCAACTGATAGTCAGGAAAGGTGAAGCAATGATGTACGAGATCAAAGAGTTGAAAGAGCACACACATCATCTCCTCTTGGAAATTGAAGGTAGCCAAACTGAGGAGTCGTCCATATTTCTTGGTAAAAGGAGAATCTTTGGGCACCCTTGATGCTAACTCTTGGAGCTAAGGGTGTGATTTCACGAAGCTGATTCAGATGGTGTTTCTTCGGATGGAGTTCTTGGCCTACAAAACAAAAAACAAAGATAAATTCCTAAATCCTTGAAATGGTTAGTGAGATTGCGTATGATGTTATGATGTTCATGATGTTATGTACAAGTAAGCATATACACACAAGGCAAAAATAAGTCCTTGGGATTAGGCTTGCATGGAGTTTGTAGGTAAGTACCCTCTTGAAGTTTAGTTGGCTCAAACTTATCCTAGTTAATAGTAACCGAGTTCTAAGGGATCTCAATATTACTGACCTTTCATTTAGGCATTGTCCCAGCATAATCAATCTTTTCTTGCAGCCAGGATATCTCAAAAGTCTAGTCTCAATGAGTGTAGTATCGAGTATCAACCAATTTTCAGCTTTCCACCAAAACCGGTTATCTGACTACGTCCTAATTGGCCAAGTTTGTTCAATTAAGGTTCTAAAGTCAGTTAGTGCTTTATGACGCCACTCAGCATCCCCATATTCTCCTCGATTCAACACAAGGGATACTGATACCCACAAATGTGACACACTAACGTAGCCATTGTTTCAACCATATTAGTCTATGCCGTACAATTTCCACAATCTATTGCTACTTACCTAACAAGGTGTCCCAGATCC
This sequence comes from Vicia faba, assembly GCA_948472305.1. Taxonomy (NCBI): domain Eukaryota; kingdom Viridiplantae; phylum Streptophyta; class Magnoliopsida; order Fabales; family Fabaceae; genus Vicia; species Vicia faba. Next base: position 217,464,558 of record OX451737.1, read on the forward strand.
GGGTGGAGGATCAAAGCAAGCCCAACCAAGGAACCATAATGTAAAACATGCAAGTCAAATAGAAAGTAAATGTGATCTAGACCTAAGGTAACCCTACTTTTAAGTTTAGTCCCCAGCAGAGTCACCAATTATGTAACACGGTGGGAGAACTGACTTGGTTGTTTTGTGTTTTATCGCAAATGTTGCGGATAGCAAGAGTCGCCACTGACTTTTCTTTTATCTAAAAGGAAAGGTTAAAAAGAACAGGAAAGACCTTTGAGACATTTTCTTGAGTTCAGAGGGTAAATTATGAAAAGGGAAGGTATTAGCACCCTTTTCATCCGTAGTTATGTATGGGCTCTTAGTTGCTTGATAGATCACTTGCTTTTGTTTGAAAATGTGCTTTGTGTGGTTTTTGAAAGTATTTTGAAAAGGCGCCACCGTTTAGGAAAACTTTATAATAATTCTCGTTCGTAAGAATGTATACAAAGTGTTGATCTTTTGAAAATGTTTTCAAGTTTGAAAGATGTTTTGAAAGTGTTGGTGTTTGTTTTGAAAATAACAAGGATGTTTTGGTTTGAAAATGAGCAAGCAACTAGGAACATTCTACCTACTCAAAAGTCTTTCATGTTTATTTCCTATTTCCTTTGACATTGTTATCTTACCATTGATTTGGTAAGAAACCCTATCTTTGGATGTGAAGTGGACGGGCATGGGTCATTGTATAACCATGATTAGCAACGTTGTAAGATATCTTAGTATTTTCTTTAATGAACTAAGATCATTTTTGAAAGGAAACTTTGATAGCATCATCGAGGGACTATGATCTTGTATTTTTTGATTGCTTTTGCTAAGATACCCCACATGCATAATATGACCATTTTCATAAGGCAACAAAGTGGATTTACCCTAAGGGTGTAAGTGTGCAAGTGTATTAATTTACATGCATTGTTTTGTCTTTGAATTAGGGTTTGCTAATCATTGATTTTATCTTTCCATACAAACCCTAATTTACTAGCATTTATATATAAAGCATTAAATTATGGAAAATAAAAATACTAAGCTATTACATCAATAGGGGAGGGGTGTACAAATTTACAAATGGAGATTTTGCAAGAAAATTAAATCTAATTAACTATTACAACCATATTGAATATTGTACAAAATTGAAAATAAAAAATGCAAGAATGTAAATGGAAAAAAGAAATGATTTTGTTTGTTTTTTTATGAAAGGGTTTAGTCTTGACCTAATAAAAAAAATGATTAAGGAAAATTAAATAAAATTAACTTAAACTAAATAAGAAAAGAAATTAACTAAAAAGGATTTTTTTTAGGGTTTTATTTATGAAAAAGTTTTAAATTAATAAAAATAATATGGATATTAATTAATTAAAAGAAACCTAAGTTCTAAATTAATTTTAATTGCAATAAAATAATATAATAGTTAAACCTAAAACTAAATATTAATTATTATGAAAGAAATTAATTTATTAAGAAAATGTTTTTGTTCTTTTAGTTTCATAAAACAAATAAACCAAATAAGTATAAAAATAATAAATAAAATATTTTTTGGATTTTTATTAATAACAACAAAAATAATATTAATAATAATAATAATAATAATAATAATAAAGGAAAAAGAAATAAAATAAAATAAGAAAAAAGAAAATAATAATGAAAATTGGGCCAAGGGGTGCTGAAGTAAGGCAAAGGGTTAGAAAAAAAAAAAGGAAGAGGCCCAAAGTTAAGGGGCTCGGGCGTTGCAAACAGAAAGAACAGAGAAATGTGAGAAAAATAAGCAAAAGGCAGCGCACTGGGTGTTGAACCCACGCCCTCTTGGTTACCAGCGCGCTGTCTTACCACTTGGGTGGCTATACATCCGTTCATTTATATCAAACCATAAATATATATTACAAATCAAGTCTATGACCTGAACTTCATCTTCAACCTCACGCCCAGCTAGAGTACCTGTAACTTCATCTCTCAACAAAAATGGAAAGTACAAACATGAAAGTTGTGGTATTTCTTCCCACGAATCCAACCATATAAATAACTAAAGCTAAAAGTCAAAGATAAGTGAGAATTTTTCTGGACCTAATTTAAAACCTAAAAATTTCAGAAACTTCAACTCTAAAATTCTCTAAGCTCAGGCCATATAAATGCAAACTATGGATATGTACAGCTTAGTGGCAATGGTATCTATATTATCTTAGAAAATGAAAGCTTAACAATGCCTATATGAATAGTTCAAAAGTCAGAAATCTTACCTTGCAATAGGGTATCGTGTTTTGAGTTTGAGCAGCTTTCAATGAGTTCTAGTGATTGTGTTAGCTTCCTCAAGTTCCCAGGAAGCTAATGTGATGCTTGGCTTGAGCTGAAAGTGGCTGAGGAGTTCTGGAGAAGTCCACTTGCAGACCCCTGTTTTTGAAAATGGAACTTGATGATGGAGGTGTTACAGTTAAGCAAAAGGACTTTGGATGGTTTGTATTTGATGTTTAGAAGCTTTAGGAACCAAAAGGCTTGGAAACGCACGAGGGAGATGTGAGTTTCAAGTTTTTGGTCAAATTATGCAACAATGGAGTTTTTGTGTGTGATTCTGGGTTTTAGGGAGTTTGAGGGCTTAAGCATGCGTGCCTTTTCTTGCAAATGACTTGTGTATATGTATGGAAAAGATTGTGAGGCTTGAGATGGTCAGAATCACACAAGTATAAGTTATGGGATTTTGCTTGTTTTTTAAGCAAGCTTGAAACATCTTGTTTCAATGTGAAGTACCAAGCTTGTAGGGTGGCTGCAACATTTAAACGTGCTTATTTTGATTGTGTAGGGAAAGCTTGTGCAGAAAGGACAAGTTCAATGCCCAGGATAAAACTGATTTTGTGGTTAAAGCAACTTTGCTAGAATGGAATGATTACTTTCGTCCTAAAATGGAAATAAGCATGGGAAATGCATTGAATGCTTGAGTTGAAGCTTCTTACAGCTGTGCAAACATTTAATTATAGAGTGCCAAGCAAGTTTGAGGCCTGCAAAGCAAATATTTTGCAGCCTAGCATGGATTTGAATTCTTGTTCATCACAAAATTCTGCCTTGTAAACCAACTTAAAACCCTAACTTCTGACCTTCGATTCTCCTTTCTCACAAATGATCTCAAGGAGTTCTTGGACTTTTTAGAAATCTTGTAATGTTTTCTACAACCTCTATTTGAATCACATTTGCAAAATACAAATGGAACTATGTGAAACTTGGCTCATAAGTTAGGTCAAAATCCTGACCAAAATGCTCAAAATTTCACTAAGTGTTTTAGTTTCATGACCATGACTTCATGGATTAATAACTTGAAATCCAAGCATTTATAGGAAGAGTTGTGTAAAGCAATATTTTAAATCTCATTGAGATCTACAACTTTCAAGTTGAAAGATTCCTTTGAATCATCTTGCATCATGGTGAAAAATTGGCTCAAAGTTGTGAAAAAATATGAAGTTTTCAACACTTAGAAAAATTTATAAGTTTGGAAACTTTGACTTTTCAAAATGAAATCTTGACTTTTTGATTTCTTGATGAACAAGTTTCATATTTTGACATGTTTTGATGAATTGTGATTTTTGACACTTGATTTTGACCAAAAAGTCAAAGTTTGACTTTTCAGTGTACAATTGACTTTTGATCAGTTGACTGAAAATTAACTATCAATCAATTGATCTTGAGGGAAGTTTTGAGTCATAACATTAGGTAAAAATGATGCATTTGAAACCTTGAGATCATGTCTCAAACCAAATAACCATTTGCTAGGTCAAAAATCAGAAATTGCCCTTTCTCAATCAAAACCCTAATTTTGACCATTTTGCCCTTTTGATGATCTGATCAAATTTCTTGAGGAATTATGGTCCAAACTTGATCAAATGACATATAGGAGTTCACAATGTTGATATGGATCAAAAGCTATGAAGTTTGACTGTAAATTGACCACCGATGATTTTTTCCCCAATACAACTGACTTTTAGGTCAGTTGATCAATTGACTGAGCAAAAATGTGATCCAAGACTTGTAACTTGACATGAGCAATATTGAGGGTCCAAAATGATCCATGAAAGTCATATGAGGCATTAAAAGTTCAATTATGTTTGTGCAATATCAAACCCTAATTTCAGTCATTTGTGCTTAAGGAGGTGTCTTGAGCTGATCAACCCTTGTGCAGTCTTGAACCAAAGAAGATCATGTGAGAAAATACTTGATAAATGAGAGGGAAAATTTTGGGGTACAACAGGTTAAAACCTATATTATTTCAGAATAATCACCATCGTCCGCCACAATCAAACATCGACGAAGAATCCATTATCGAAAAATGAAACTACTGCCATTTGCATTTCAACTCTGACCACCATCACACCATGAAAACACATATCTGCCACCGCCACTAACAAAGTTCAATCAGAGAAGATGATCAAGAAAGTTGAGTGAAAGAAGATGAAATGCAAAAAGAGGATAGGTTTGGAGAGAAGATGATGAAGAAAGTTGAGAGAATAAAGATGAAATGTTGGTTAGAGTTCAAAGCAACGTCCTTTTCATGAATAGAAGATAGAGAAACAATATTGTAAAATGAAGAGGAATATAGTAAAAAGTAATATTTAGACAAAAGGAAATTGAAAACGAACCATATGACATCATCATTTAAACCAATCCTAGCCAATAAAGGAATAATACAATAACTATATAGTTGGAATCAAACAATGTGACATCATTAGTTGCAAAAAGTAATTTTTGGACTAAAATTGCCTCCATTTTGAAGATGTGGCAGATTTAGAAGAAAGGGCAATATTGAGATTTCCACAACATCTTCTTTTCTTATATTATAGATAATAATATTTTATTAATACCCATCAACTTCATTTTGTCCATCAATCTTCATCTTGTTAAATCCCCCAAATTACTATCTGAGTTACTGATTTTAAGCAATCTTCATCACATGGATAAAAAAAACAAAAAAATCAGAAAAAAAACTTTAAAAAAATGAAAAAACACTAACTCAAATTCTTTCAAGTCTCTCTTTCATCCCTAACATAGGAAAAATAAAAAATCAAGAAAAATAAGGTTACATCTAGATTTAGAATAAAATAAGAACATGATTAAATGACTTAGAAAATAAAATAAAGAAAAATTTAAATCAAGTTGAATGGATGAAAATAAAAAGTCAAAAGATATCTAGATCTAGAATAAAAACAAAGAGCCAATAGACTCTAAACAAATACAAACTAGTTGTTGCAAAAGGTGTTCTTCTCCAAATACAAACCCTAACTTATCACTGCGAGGAATCTTTCTAAAGGCCACCGAAGCAACTCAAATTCCTCTCCGTCTGTATTTTTTGAGATCAATTTTATAAAATTCAATTCTATTAGTGGAAACAATCTATAGATATGAAAGAGAGTTAATAATTTTAGCATTGAACTAAATCAACATGCATTTTGGAGAAATCATAGATTGAATAATACTTCTAATTCCTGAAGAGATTGAAACAAAGTTGTGAGATTTTCAACAGAGAGAAAAGATTTACATGTTCATGTGTTAATGCGTGAAATGCATTTTTATTGACTAAGATTTTTAATTTATTTTAATTATACATTGTTAATTTTGTTAATTGATACAATGTTAAATGATATTTTAAATGCATTCTCTAATTTAATTAAAATCAAATTTAAATAATTTTATGAAATTTTATATATCATATGTGAAATATTATTTTAATTAAATATTAATAGGTTATTATTATTATTATTATTATTATTAATAATAATAAAACTATTATTGATACGAATAAAATATTATTATTATTAATTAAAATGACATGAATTTAAATTTGATAATGCGACAATAACACACCATCATTAATTACTCTCAAATTAAGAGACTAAAATTTTAAGAAAAACTTAAAAAAAAATTAAAAATTTAAATTTTAAAATGAAGAAACCAAAACTTAAAAAGAAAAGTTTCAATTAAGTCTTTTTATTTAAAGAGGACAAAATAATTCATTTAACATGTTTTTATCATAAGACATTAACAAAAAAAAAAAAAAAAAAGAAATAAAGGGCTTTTAAAAATGAATTAAAACCTTTTAGTAATAAAGAAAATAAAATACTAAACCCTAAACAACGAATCTCAAAAAGCCCCATCAGCGTTGGCATTGTATCATGAACTTGTAAATTGGTGTAGCATTTAACTCAACCGCCGGTATAAAACCTAAAGTTAGCCGGAAAATACAGTCATCGCCGGTCGCTGGTCGCCACAAACTCTGAGAAACTCCGTCGAGGTTTTCCTTTTCGTTTAACTTGTATTTCAATTTTCAATTTTCATTTAAAGTTGCATGCATTTATCGAATCTTGTTCTACAAATCAGTGCGCGTAAGTACATCGTTAATTATTCGATAAATTGAATTGATCTTTTGAATATGAGATTCTTGATTATTTCTCTCCTATGAAAGCACTGACACGTACCCCGACACAGACACAGACACTGCGACACCAGTAATAATTTTAAGAAATAAATAAATTAAAAGTAATCACAAGTGTCGGTGCACATATGTGATTGGTACTGGTTGAATTATAGATTTTTGAATATGTTATAACTTTTCTATGACAATGAATTTTGTGCTGAGTTCATATTTTTGCCATGGTGCAATTCCGGTGAGGTAGCGGTTTTCGACACTGAATGATTAAATGATGAAACTCTAGGATACTACAGTGTTCTCATATAGTGTCCGTAGTGCTAAAAAATGGTGAAATTTGAACAAGTGTTTTCAAATAGCCGCGCCTTAACGTCGATGTAACAGAATTTGAACAAATGAACTGTGATTTTCTGTTGGTTATCTGCAATTGACAACACTGAACCAATTGGTTTTTTGATCAGGATGGTCTTTTTTTCCATAAGAAATAGAACCAAACCAAACCTCATTGCAGCCATGATGTGGCGTCGATGTCTTATTTACATGTTAAAGATTCACTTTCCCTTTCTGGGTACTCTATTTGTTTGTCTGTTAAAATCTCACATCTTTACTTTTCTGTAGAAGGTTGCAACTTTTAAAGATGGCTGCAAGCTTTGCTTCCAGATGTTCCCGTGGTATGTTGTTTTATGTTTCCGTCTTGTATTTTTACACTGACATTGGATAGCAATTAAACTCTCTTTATGTAAACCGGAGATGTCTCAATGTTTTGTGGATTGTCTTTTTTTTTACCCAAAAGTTATTGTAGAATTTTCTTTGGCATGTTGAAACTTGGAGGAATTTTATTTCAATTTTGATTTTTCTAGTGATCATTTGTAGTTATAGAGTTCCAAATCTTGTAGGGACTCTGAAAGGTTTTTTTTTTTAATGCAACCACAATTTTGGTTGCACTTAATGCCAGTATAGCTATTTTTATTAGTGACTCTGACATTGGCCCAAGGTCTAATATTACTGTAAGTATATGCTAGGAGGCATTAAAGGCCTAGGACACAGGAAATGGTAAGACCATTGAATTCAGTCTTTGTTTTCTCTAAGAATCTGATGTTTTTATATTCAAAAGAATTAAGTAAAGATTTTTTTAGAAACAAAGCAAAATTACTTTAGTAGCAAAATATTGAGGTTTGCATGGACTGGCTTGATAATTATCAATTATTTCTATGGAAATTTTATGAGACACCTAGACATGTAGAGACATATTCTAGAAGTTGCAGAAGAATTGTGAATAAGAGTTAGTTGACATATTCTCTAATTTTAAGTAATTTATGTTATAAGAGAGAGGAGGGGAGAAGTTGAGTGTCATTCAGAAAAGTGGTTAGTTAGATTTCCCCCTGGGTTAGGAGGTTTTGCTCTGAATTAGGAGCTCGTTGAGTTCTGGCTTTCTTTTTCTGTTTCTGTTTTAACCATTGTAAGAGTTTTGAGCTTACCATTTTCCAACTCAGTAACAATCAGTGTTATCAAATGTCTGCAATTGCGGCGCTATGATGGATATACATGGCGGTTTTTGGACTTGCCGCAATGGTAAATATTTGCGAGATATTGCGGATTTTTCCGCTATAACGGCGCCACAAAGCGTCCAGTATGGAGGGATTTTGGCTCTCCGCCATGAACCGCCATTTGCTACACTCGTAACAATCAGTTGCTTACCTAAATTTCTGATTTCTATCATTGGTCCGACCTACCAAAGTATCAAGAGGAGCTAGCACAGTCACAATCTCAGTCATGTCACTGGAAATATCCAAATGATTGGATGCATTGGAAGCTATGAAGCACGGACACCTCTAGGATTAGGCGTGTCTCGGTGTTTGACACACGTTGATGTCTGACACGTATGACACCCGTATGACACGTGTCGGAAAAGTCAAACATGTGTCTCAAAAAATTTATGTTTTTTCTTTGTTTCGGGACTCTTTGATCCGGTGTCCGACACCCGTGTAACACTCATACCACAAGTGTCAGACAATTCAGAAAAGTTTTTTAAACAAAATTTATTTATTTTTGCTTCAACACACTTTTAACATTTTTTGAACAAATCTCACTTACATTGAAAAATGTTAAACACATATTGAAATAACATTATTGATACAAAATTAAAGACATTAATTTTAATTGGAATATCTTTAACTATTAATAATAAATGGACAAAAGAAGTTCAAATACTCATATATGTAGCAGTGTCGGTGTCTTATGTTTTTGACATTATCAGAGTCGGAGTGTCTTTGTCGTGTCCTGATATCTGTGTCAAAGTCCGTGCTTCATAGATTGAAAGTGAGAATTGCTGCAACAGAGAGATCCTTGCTTTAAAAGATGGAGAAATTTTGTCAAATCATGATGACAGAGTTCACGGAAGTGCGAGTTCTTGGTTCTTCAAGAGGTGTTCATTCTTTCTCTTACAAGGAAGATTCGGTTTCTGAATCCAAATTGACGATGAAGAGTAAGGAAGTAGAATCATAGGGTAAGGAGTTTGAGGATCAAACTCTTGGCACACATGTACCTTAAGAAAAGAGAAAGTGATAATGTTCGGTGCATGTGTTGCAACAGAAACATTGGAGAATAATGAAGGAAACCCAAATTAATTAACAATGAAACTTCTATAGGAAAAGAGGAAATCAAGTTATAATTAACAATGAAACTTCTATGGGAAAAGAGGAAATGATTTTTAGTCTTTAAGCATATTGGTGCAGCTGTCTCCGAATTTCAGCTTTCAAGACAAGTCAGTTCCTAATTTGTTTTCATGCATGTTAATACACCTAGTCATATTCTTGAAGGTAGTAGAAGAAGTGTGAATATGAGTTAATTGTCTTAGAATTTGGGTTTGGCCGAATTCATCCCTACAAAAATGATTTGTAAGGTGAGGATTGCGCCTACTTATAAATACAAAGTATGCCATATCTCTTAGCAACGTGGGACTAAATTTACCCCTTCAAATTCAACATAATTAAGGTGTTGGAGACTGGCAATGAAGGCAAGTCAAATGCCTCAATTTAGACGACTAAGGGTGGACCACAATAAATGCAGAAATTCCGACACACCCTTTCACGCTGATAGGCCGTGATACCGTCTCAGAATGTGTGATTTGGGATCCCTACAAAACCGACTTGTTAGGTGAGGATTGTCCCCATTTATAAACACAACACATGCCATATCTCTTAGCAATGTGACACTAGATCCATCTCTTTAAATCTAACACAATTAAGGTGTTGGAGGCTGCAATGAAGGCCAGCCAAATGTCACAATTTAGGCGACTAGGGACAACAGACCATAATGAATACGAAAATTCCAACACACTCGCTCACGCTTAGGCCTCTATGATGAGGCTTAAGCATGGACAATGCGGGAAGACCAACAAGTGATTTAGGATAGACTCTGATACCATCTTAAAATTTGGGTTGGACATGACTCATCCCTACCATGGTTATTAAGATCTAGATTTAGATCGTGAGATCTTAAGATCTTACGATTTTCCAGCATGTTTCAGCGGTGACGCGCAGTAAAGATCGTCGAAGATGGCGGCGCGGTCGGAGCGCAGTGGTAGATCGTGAAATCATGGATGCAAAGATCTATTTGCAGTTGGAAAATTCGTTCAACCTGTTTCGACCCGGCCCAATCCAACGTGAAGGTTATCCGTTTCAAATTAAATTTGGCCATTTACAGCATTTAAAGCCATAAATCGTTCCTTTCTCTAAGGCTGATTTTTTAGGGGAGCATTACAGTTAATTAAAATTTCAATTTGGAAAATATCAACCTATTCAGTGATACCATTTATTCTATTCTTCAATTCCTTTCGTAAATAGTCATCATTCCTTCTCCATCTCTCATCAATCATCAGTTTTATATGATTTCTTCTCTTCTTTATCATACCTTCTACAAAGTTCTTCGTTCTATTCTACCACACTTTTTTTTCAATGTCTTCATCAATTTCAGTTTCGTGCATCTTCATCTGCACCACCAAAAATTCAAAAAAATGCTTCTTGAAGCATAACTGCTATTCCTAAGTATGGTGTCTCTGTTGATGGATAAACACGGAAAATCAAATGTAATTACCATTCAAAGGAAGTGATCAGAAGAGTGTACAGGCTGAAACATCATTTGGCTGATACACAGATAAATGTTGGTGCATGTAAGTCAGTTCCTGATGATGTTAAAGTCCAAATATGAGAGATTTTAAAATATCTGCAAAACAATTTACTAAAAAAACAGTAGAGGATGCAGATGAAATAGTAACAGAAAAGAGGCCAGTGGAGGATGATGGTAATGCGACGCCTGCAAAACTTTTCACGAAGAAGGGAATGAGTACTCAATCCACCGGTCAACTCCATCTTCAAAAAGAATTTCAGAGAAGAAGTATGTCTTGAAATTGCTTCTTTCTTGTACAATCATGCCATAGCTTTTAATGTGGCAAAAATCAAAGAATTTCAAAAAATGTTATAGTTTCAAGACATGGTCTTGGATGTAATTTCCCACATTTCCAACATTTTTTGAAATTCTTCACTTTTTACCACATTAAATTCGGGTCGAACGAATTTTTCAAATGCAAATAAATCTCTGCTTCCACGATTTCACGATATACCATTGCACTCCGACCACGCCGCCATCTCCGACGATCTTTGTTGCGCCCGCCGTGAAAACATGCTGGAAACTCGTTAGATCTTAAAATCTCACGATCTAAATCTAAATCTTGACAACCATGCTAGGGACCACGAAGGCACAAACGTCCAAAGGCAAGGCGTATATTCCACTTTTGTAAACTTTCTCTGGATACAATTTCTAGACGCATACTTTTGTGAACTTTGAACAAGTTCAATAACCCGACAAAATGATGTTTTTTCATAAGTGCACACTCACACACCCTTTCTCTCTTTCATTGGTCTTATCTAGTAAGCATTAATATAAGTTTAACATTTATTTTTCAAATCATCTTGGTTGATAATAATACCTCATAGCGACCATGTTTTGAATATGACAACCGCATTAGTTACCATACATTGATTTAGAGTTGGCAAGTTTAAGGTCTGATGTTTACGGTCTCAACATTTCTTATTGATTCTCATTTTATTAATTACTAATTAAATTTATTTTATTATAACTTCAATAAGCGTGGTGTGATAGAGCAGGTATCAAATGGACTAACAAGACTTAGATTTAATTTTTATTAACTTAGAAAAGGCGTATGATAGTGTCGAGAGAGATTTTGTGGAAAGCTCTAGAGAAGAAAGGGATTTGAATTGTATATATATTCGAGCTATTCAAGATATGTATGAAGGGATATCGACTAGTGTTCGGACACAAGATGGAAAGACAGACGATTTTTCCATTACAATTAGTTTGCATCAAGGGTCAACCCTAAGTCCCTACTTTTTTACCTTAATTTTGGATGTACTCACGGAACATATCCAAGAGCAAGCACCGAGATGCATGATTTTGTAGATGATATAGTCTTTTTTGGAGAGTCGAAGGAGGATTTAAATGAGAAGTTAGAAACTTGGAGACGATCTTTAGAAACACACGGTTTTTGCCTAAGCAGAAGTAAGACAAAGTATATGGAATGTAAGTTCAATAAAAGAAGAAGCGTTTCTAACCTAAAGGTGAAAGTTGGAGACCATATTACCCCTCAAGTCACACGGTTGGTATATCTTGGTCTGTAATATAGAATGATGGAGAAATAGAAGGGGATATAAATCATCGAATTCAAGTTGGATGGTTGAAATGAAGAAAGGCATCATGTGTTTTATGTGATGCAAAGGTACCGCTCAAGCTGAAGGGAAAGTTTTATCGGATTGCAGTAAGACCTACGATTTTGTACGAGACACAATGTTGAGCGGTTAAGAATCAACACAAGAATAAAGTAAGTGTAACAGAGATGAAGATGTTGCGGTTGATGTGTGGTAAGACTCAACAGGATAAAATTAAAAATAAAACTATTAGAGAGAGAATGTGTCGGGATAGCGCCTATAATAGAGAAGATGATAGAAAATAGACTTAGGTGGTTTGGGCATGTAGACAGGACCGGCCCAATCAATCCAGAGGCCCTGTTATAATTTAAAAAATAGGCCTAAAAAATATTAATTTTAATCGAATTTTAAAAAAAAAAGTATAAAATCATAGATTTTAAAAATAAATTATGATTTTACACCTCTTTTAAGATTTTACATCTGTTTTTAAAATCTATTTTTTAGTAATTAAAAAAAAGTGAACCCTCCAAAATTTGGGGTTCAGTGCTGTAGCGCACGCGACACCTACACTGGACCGGCCCTATTTCTACCATAAATTTAGCGAAGATTTTGTTGATGATTATGCAAATAATGCATTTGATATTATTGTTGAGTAAGTGCAATAAAACCTTACTCGAATCAAACTTTGTTGATGAGAAGGCAAACAATTCGAGGAAGAGGAAGACTCAAAAAAACTATAAGAAAAGTTATTAAGAAAGATCTTGAGATTAATAATTTTGATAGAAGTATGGTCTTTGATAGAACATTATGACAAAAGTTGATCTATGTAGCCGATTCCATCTAGTGTGAGAATACTTAGTTGTTGTTGTATAACTTCTTTAAGTGTCTTGGATAGAATATTATAGTAGAATTTGACCCATATAACCGACTTCCCTTAGTTGGATAAGGTTTGATTGTTATATAACTTCAACAAATGATTTGGAAGCTTAAAATATTATCAAAATATATCAGCATTGGTAAAAGAGAAAACCCAAGAAAATTGACTATTCATTCTTCATTAAATCTCATAGTTTCGGTTTAGGTCCTTAAAATTCTAAACAGGATGTTGTCTGTTGATGCCAGTACTCTTCCAATGGTTGTCTTAACTTTTGGTGGTAATGTCCAAATAGTCCTCTGTACTACAGTCATGTTGTAGTTTGGTTATTACATGATGGTTTTGCTTCCAAAACCATGGTGCATTGGCAAACCGTTGTTTTTACAATATTTGTTTTTGTTTGACTACATTTTGCAACCACTGAAATTTCATATATTAAGCACACTCATGCCACTGATACTCTTCCCCCTATTTACAATTCAAACATAAGCACAAGATTTTTTATGTTCATAAGATGATATTTTTATTAAATTAATTCTCTGTTTCATGTGTTGAAAAACCAAACTAGCGGGCCGATCTTTGTTTGGCGGATTAAGCAACAGTTCCCCTGGTCTATTTACAACGACACATGAGATGACATGCAGCAATTATCTTTTTCAGGTAACGGTATGAATCAGTTGCATAATTACGTTTCAGTTAATATAATTTCCTTATGATTCCCTCATGAAATGAAAAGTTTCGGTATATCTTTTTTCCAGCAACAACGAAACTTCATACAGATGAGAACTGTTCTGAAGGTTGTGGACAATTCCGGGGCTAAAAAAGTGATGTGCATACACGCATTGAAAGGGAAGAAAGGAGCAAGATTAGGTGATATGATAAAAGCATCAGTGAAGGAAGCACATCCTAATGGAAAAGTTAAGAAGGGATCAACCGTGTTTGCCGTAGTTGTTCGCGCAGCAATGCCGAAGGGTAGATGTGATGGAAGTGAGGTGAAGTTTGATGACAATGCTGTGGTGCTGGTTGACAAGCAAGGGCAACCTATTGGGACAAGGGTTTTTGGACCAGTTCCTCATGAACTGAGGCAGAAGAAGCATGTCAAAATCCTTACCTTAGCTGGGCATATCGCATAATGGAAAAAGAGTCAATGTGAAATTTTATTATGGAATCTAATGTCACTCCTATCATTCATGTAATTTGAATCTTATGGAATCTTTTGAGCAGGGATGTTATTCTTGTAAAAGTAATTTTAGATTTTTAATTTAATAAAAATGATTTTGCTACCCAGACAACTACTTATGGAATCTAAATGATGTTATCCTTTGGAGACGCTGCCTAGACAACTACTTTGCTACCCCTTCTTTTTGAATGATGAAAAATGGGGAGTATTAATTAAATACTTATGACTATTATTAGGATGCATTTTATCATCTACCATCACCAGTACTCCACTAAAATACTTAATTAGGTTCTTTTGTACTTCTGTTTTTATTTATCCTTTGAACATCCTTTGCACAATTAATCATTATGCATTGCTGCACCTTTTGTTACGAGAGTTATATTCTTGTATGCTCGTTTGTATAATCTGTTATTTTATAAAATATGATTATATGTATTATACCAATCAAGTGTTTCCTCCAACATTTTCTTCTCTCTATTAAAAATGGTTTATGCAACAAAAATCCCTAAATATTTATCATTCTCGAAAAGGGGAGAATATTGAAACATTCCATAAATTTTGAGGATAACAACTCATGCTTGTTTATAAATTTTGAGGATAACAACTCATGCTTGTTTATCTAACTTCTGTTACAAAGTTTGTAGACAGGTCATCGAATAATTTTTTTAAAGAGATCTCCTTTACATATTTAATTTTGTTTTAATATATTTGAAGATCCTAAAGGAATACTCCTACTCCTCATTCATCTATGTAATCAAAAGAGGATTCACCAAATGCAATTTTGTCCCCTCGAAAGTACAGTCAATAAAAAAGAAAGGCTAAAATATTCGCTACCATTGTTATGCCTCCTATCCTGAGGGTTCAACATTTGACATGACCTTTGAATATCCCATCACAATAGTACAAGGCTTCATTGTAACCTCTCAACGGTTACCTTTCAAATGTGGTTATAAAAAGGATAAAGTTGTCCTATGAAAAATCATCAATTGAGAAAAGAAAGAAAACGTTAAAGCACTTTCTACTTTTCTCACTATAAAGCTTCATTCAAATTGATTCAAATTCAAGTTCTCACTCATTTACAAAGCTAGTCACTGCCAAATAGTGTTTGAGTTTTTGTTCAAAATACTATCTCTTTGTATATCCCCAAGTGATTTAAAACGCTAGAAAAGTGTAATCAAAATCTAAAGTAAGAATACTTTAGTAAGTGTAAATCCTTTTGAACCTAAAAGAAAAATGACCACATTTATTCTTAAAAAGAATAATATGTGAGAAATAAGAAAAATCTCACTGTGTGTGAGGATTGGACTAACCAACATTGGTGAACTAGGATAAAATTATTGCGTGTTATGTTTACTTGTGTTATGTTTACTTTCTATATCTCCTCATTATCTCATCCTAAGCAAAATCCTTTAAACACAAATTTTTTAAAGGGTCACTATTGCAACCCCCTCTTTCTAGTGACATTTTTAGTTACTTCAACTATTGCATGTACCAAGACCCATGACAAAAATATTATCAGTATTAATGAACTTTGTCCTATTATGAAAATTGACATCCTTGAATATAGAGACTGAAACCAACTTCCCACAGTACAATGTCATGACATCCTGTTGGTCATTGTATGCTTTTAGCAACCAAATTAATTGAGAGCAATAACTTCCTTCAGCATTATACTTAGCCTTAGATAAAGACTAGGATAAATAAATTTACTTATTGTTGATCCAAGAGACAAGATTGTTTCCAAAGAAGAAACATCCTTTATTAACACAAATTCCATTAGACTTGTTCTTGTAAATTAATTTTGCACCAATAGCTTTACACCAAAATTCATCAGACAAGGTCTCATTAATTTGAATACAAAACTTGATATAAAACCATAATTAGACCTCACATATTTGATTATAGAGAATGTCTCCTAAACAAATAATTTATTCATTTAAAAGAAATTTAAAACTCAAGAGAGAACTTTGTTGACTTGAGATCTCTCTTATAAAGTTCCTGCTGGCTCTTAAGAGACTGCATCATTTTATGGAGTGTCAATTTGCTAAGACAATGTTTCAACATATGCTTCAACATCGGTCTCATTCTTAATGATTGAATCATTGATATTAATTATGAAGGTATCATCTCTATATGATCTGCTCTTGGTAAAGTAACTCTGACATATACATTCATCACATTTGGAACACATATTTCCTTGAAGAAGCTAATAAATAACTTTGAAGTCCTCATAGATGATTGCTTTTTATTTGCTATAGATTACCCAGGATATTTTAGAAAAATCATCAAAAACAACACAAACATGCCTCTATCCACCAAGACTCTTACCTTACATTTGCCTTATTAGATCCATAAAAGGAAGTTCTGGAAATTTTGTAGTAGTCTGATGTTGCAACTTCTGGTGTGGCATCTTGACTTAATCTTCCTTGGACAAAGAGCATGTGGATTAGCAAGAAGATTCTCGTGGTACCCACAAATAGCAATTGTCTTTAGACCTAACTTCCTCATCATAACTCCATTCTTCTCATTAGGGACCAAAACATTCTCCATTGATGGGATTTACTTTCAGAACTTGATCACATAACTGATTATGATTATCAGAATAGTTGTCAGACATTCAACAATGAGAACATCATCCATTCAGTTCTCTAACATACTTAATTTCACCTTTTGGCACCATCACCAAAAGTAACAAGACTGGTAGAATGTGACTAAATGATTACCATAAACTTCTTTACTCTAGTCATGTGTCTGGAACATCCACTGTCAAAGTACCAATCTTATTTGTTGAAGTTTCAAGAGAGATATGAGCACTTTCTTTGAGACTTAACCACTATTTGGTTAACCTTAGACTGAACTGGACCTTTGAAATAGTCATTCAAATTGAAACAAATGAGACCACCTATGACCAACTTTACCATAAAAGTGACAACTTTAGTGCAAGAACCTGTCTTTAGTTAGAGTAGTTTTGATGTCTAAAATGATTTTGAGACATTTTGATTGACATCATTGACTCATCCTACCTTTTGGAGGAACCAAGTTTTGTCACTAGAGGTTTCCTTTCTTGTTACAGCATTGATAATCAAACCCTATCCCTTATAGATTTCAATTCATCTTCCCATCTTGAAGAAATTCCTCCACCATATCTTAACTATTGTTCAACATCCTCACAAACTTGATCATGCTATCAAGTTTGTAGGTCAACAAAAATACCTTATTCTGCAGGTTATAGATGGTAGACAAATATCCTTCCTTTTCAGCCTGTAGTTGAGAAATAGTTACCTTTTATTTTCTCCTTGTTAACAAACTTCTTCCCTTTTGATGAAAAACTCTTTGTAAGAAACATCTAGCTCATTATGATTTATTTCTTCATTACAAGAGTCTACATCAGAAGCCCACTTTCCAGTTAAGGCAGTAACATACTTGGCAGATACATCATCAGTATCACCTCCCTCATTAGACCAATAAATAAAAATCCCCTTAAGATGTTTCTTGAGATAAGTGGGGGCATTTGTCCAACTTATTCAAATTCATGACACAAAATGCATTTACTTGGATTGGAATTTTCATTTGTTCTAGCTTTTCTTTGAGTAACATAGTTCTTGCTGTTGTCAGAAATGATGTCCTCGACATTTGTCCTTGACCTTCTATCCACTTCCTCAGAACCTGGTTGAATAGCCTCTAAAGGAACACAATAACAATGAATATCCCTTAATTAGAAACCATGTCACAAGCTCCTACAGAGTTGGAGACAAGCATGCTCTTATTCTTCAATTTAGATATTCATGTCAAATCCCTTGGAAGAGATCTGAGTACCTTTCTAACCAGCTATCTTATGAACTCTTTGCTCCCAAATCACTTAGATGTGCCTTCATGAGAGATCTTGAGAGATTCTAAAGCATTTTTGGCCATAGTGTAACACCCTTTTAAGCCCCACTAATTAATTTAAATAATTTAATTTAAAATTACCACACGAGGGTGTCATACATCATAAAAACATCATAAATTCAATTATGCTCTGTAATACGTGTTAGCGAAAAATATATATTTAATCATACATTTTCTTACCTGGGATGTTACACGACATCCAAACACATCTGATAACTTACCTAGGATGTTACATGACATTAAAACACATATGAATACATTTGAAAACATAAAATAAAAACACATAATTGGTCTCATAAGACCTTTTTTTAACTTCAATCAACATAAATAAGAAAGCCACAATGTTCTAATCTCAACAACATAATACATAGTTTCAACAAATAATCAATAATTGTAAGTAACACAAAAACGGTTCCCATCCTAATGTTACACGATCAGAGCAAGACCCTACTACAATTAAATGTCACTAAATGGAAAACAATTCAAGAGTTAGCATTCCACTTACTTCAATAACTCTACTTATGAGAATCTGCATGTTACCCACGTGGAGACAATATTCAAACAGAAGGGGTGAGAATTTATTTCAATAAT
The DNA here is from genome assembly GCA_948472305.1 of Vicia faba. Classification (NCBI taxonomy): domain Eukaryota; kingdom Viridiplantae; phylum Streptophyta; class Magnoliopsida; order Fabales; family Fabaceae; genus Vicia; species Vicia faba. Next base: position 217,483,226 of record OX451737.1, read on the forward strand.
AATGGTATAGAATGTAATATATAGTACAACATTTACACAAACATGCAAAACGATATTTCACATTCTCACGCCCAAATCATCATCTATATCATATACAATAATATCATCCTCACACATAGTCATATTCAACACAATCTTAACCATACTATATCAATTACATTCACACAACCAACATTTATATCTCAACAAATATATACGACTCATTATGCAACATGACTATGCTATGCAACTCGTTGCATATGAATGTGGTACCATCTCAACAAAAGGTTCCTTAGCGAACCAGGTTCACCCTACTCGAATCCCAAATTCACCTGCTCGGATTCGGGACTAGTCACTAATCTATCCTGCTCGGATTACAACTTGTTTCTTTCATCAACAAAAATGACATCATGAATGCATATCAAAATACGTCAATGCAACAACAACATAATGTTTAAAGTGTCCATCCGACAATAAACAAAACATGCACTGACTCAACAATAATAGTTCTCTCTACTCGAACTATTATTCACCAATCACAACAACAACATCAATATTATTCTTAACATCATAACATAACAACATCATAATAATCATCAACATCATACATAATAGCATCATAATCATCATTAACATAATACACAACTACATCATATCAACATCATCAAATATCATGCTCACACAACAACGCATACTTATCATAACTTATAATCGTTCAACACAACATCATCAATATTCAACACTTATATTATTAATCAATTATAATTAATATTCTCAAACATCATAACATCATCACAATATTAGAATCTCCTAATTTGACATTTTCTTGATTAAATAATTTTGAAATTATTAATTGATTATATACTCTTATCTCATCAAATAATCCCAAAATCATGCTTCATACTATTCACACATCATATTCTAATAATTATTTAAAACATTAAACAAAGTCAAAGTCACACAAATGAATATGTTCTGAAAAGTCTACAAATTCTATTTTCAGAATATGATTTTTATTCCAGGACTTAATACACCAATCAATTCAGTTTAATCAAACCATAAGAACATGTACTTGCATTGGGCAGAATGTTTCGCTTGACTTCCAAATAGCGTAAAAAATTATATTTGTATAATAAAATTATGAAAATTTCTAGTTGAAAATATAATTAAATCATATTTATAACGCAGCTGACCCCATCCCAAATGGACTCACGAGACTCTAGTTACACTTAAAACAAGCTGACCAACGCATGACTGAAATCACCACTGTTTATGGTATAAGAACTAGAAAATCTCTACTGTTGTAGCACTCCTTAACTCAATTTCTCCACTTAGATATAAATATTATTAAGTTAGCTTTTTAACGCATTTGACGGGGCCTCAAATGAACTTACGGAGCTCAAGATATGCCTGAAACAAGTCGATCAATACTCTCCTGCATTTTCCTGCAATTTCCTTACGGGAATTTAACTCTAAAACTCATTTTTTCAACTTAGATATATCTCAAACATCCCATAACATATCCAAATATCCTATTTCAAAAATCTATTATTATAGATCAATTACCTACTGTTACTTCACTCTAAATCTATCAATCAACATATAATTTCACAGAATCCTCATAACTCTCAATGGAGTAATTCACTATTATTATTACTTGTGTCAGACCATCAATATGGTAATAACCCTTAACACCAAGGCATACCAACACAATTCTAAAATATATCAGAGTTACTCAATTAGTAACTCTGACAACTCTGAGGTAACAAATCCCTAACACCAAAACTACTTATTTTAAGTTTCTGACACAATAAGCTAATTTAACATTATAAACCCATCACATACTCATCAATTTATCATCAAATAATTTTTTTTTTAAATATTACCATGGATCTACATTCTATATCAATTCCTAAAACCTTCAAACACCATCATTGGTGAACATACATTGACACATCAAAATAGAATTTTATTCACACATTGACACATGAAATTCAACAACTATAAACACATAAAATCACGTAGAATCATCAAATTCAAAATTCTTCCTTTACCCTTCATCATATCCCTATTATTGAACCAAATTCCCGCCCTTACCTTAGATTTTCTCTAGAAATTTTATTTCTCTTTTTCTATGGATGGATGCTCTCTTACCTTCTCCTTATCGTAGCCTCTTTTGTCTTCTTCCTCCAATTTCTCACGTATAATACAACTGATATCTTCTTCCCTTATTTTTCCCTTTTTTCTAATATAAAATATCAGTTATTATGTTTTTTCTCATAAGCCCTCACTTGCTCATCTAACTCTATTATGTCCTCATTATTCTCCAAAATGTCAATTTTACCCCTTATTTCTCTATTCTCCTATTTTAATTAAATAAGTCACTAAAATTTCTTTTATTTTTATTATAAAATAATTCTAATAATTTTAAATTACTCTACTAATATCTAATTACTCTCCACACTCCTCTACGTCATGGTCACACATCCCAACCATACAAAATAATTTATTCAAAATACTCTTTATTCTGATTTTTAAATAGTTTCTATCAACTCCAACAATACACAACTTATTCTATACACCTCTATTTATAGGACATACACCCCTACCCCTTATTTATCTAATTATTCATACACAATAATTAAATAAAATACATATAAATGACAAAGAATTCACAAATAACTCAATTAAAATAATTTAATAATAATTGGGGGTGTTACATATAGCACAAGTCTAGTTGTATGAACATAGTTCCATTAACTTCATTGGATATGATATTCAAAGCTTTAGAATTAACAAGAGCCTAACCATACTCTCTCCTTTTATATCCTTAGCAACATGATTTTATCATCCTGAAAATTTTTCAAGTTCTGTTGTCCATTAATATCAAGAATGCTACCATTCTATCCTTACAAAAGACATATAGTACCAAAAAAATTCTCCCTGTAGCTCACCCAATAAACAGACCAGGGTGCCTGCTCTGATGCAAATTGAAATTCTTGAACTTTAAAACAGATGTCCATACTGATATTCCAACATCAGAGCACAATATCAAGACAGATGTTATAACATCATCTGACTGAGAGAACAATAATATTAAACTGTAAAATATGCAGAAATAAATTGCAGAATGATAGATAACACAACTGATTATTAATCCAATTCGGTACAACATCATCTACTATGGGGGCTACCAAGCCAAGCAGAAAATTCACTATGGCAACATTTATTCAAAGCCTAAACAATCCCAATTTACAACTTCTCGTCTATTCACTACCTTGTGCAACTTCTACCTAGAAACCTTCTAGATATGAAATCATCCTCTAAATTCCCACAATCACCTCAGTGATAATTACAGTCGTAAACCCGTGACTAGAAAAAAAACCAAATTGAAGATTACACTTCAAATATAATACTAAACTCTTTGCTTAAAAGCTTAAAGAGTGAGAATAATAACTTGATAAACAATCAAGTAACAATCAGTCTATCTCACTGCATCAAAAGATACATGGGTGACTTACAAAAACACAAGAGACTCTAAAAACCTAAGACTCTAAACTTCCCCTAATTTTACAATTGTGAAAGGCCAATTACATTTGGTTTATGTTTCTCTTTAAATACTCCTTAGCAGTCCATGGGCTTCAAACTCTTCATCCAGATATTTCTTGGTCCACAAGCTAAGAGTTGTACCAGTTATGCAGAAAAATATCCTTAAATATTGGAACAAAATATCAAGTTTCCTAAATTGTCTCAACATTTAATTTTAGAAACTTATGTATAGTTGAAGATCAAATCTATTGTTCTAGATTAAATCTTCTTGACCTACGCAAATAAATGAGATATATCCAAAAAGAATCTCATAAAATCAAATCAAATCAAACCTCATAGTGTGTTCTGTTCATTGTTCATTGTTTATTTCTCATAAGTTGTGTAACAATAGTGTGTTCTATTTAATTGGAAGTGTATCTTCTACTTTGACTGTCTTGGTTGTAATTGTCACTGGGGGGAAGTGAGAGAGGTATCATATTTAGGATTTCCTAGGTAGAAATTGTATGGGCAGTGATTAGGTGAGAAGTTTCTAAAACAGGGATTGTTCAAAATTTCAAACTAATACTATTATAGTGAATTTCCTTCCTGACTTAGATGCCCCCAGATGTAGGTGAAATTGCACCGAACTGGGTTAACAATTGAACTGTGTTATTTACTTCCTGCATTATTTCTGATTTCAACTATCTGGTCTGTGATGTCTTAACATTGTATTCAACATCTATTTTGTAAAGTGCCATAATTTCATATACAATTACCAACTTCTCATTTTTCACAAATTTCAACCTCTGATGAATTGTGGAAGTTACTCCCTCTGCATCATGAATCTAGGGTCATCCCAACAAGCAGTTATATCTGGGATCAGATGTCCATCACCTGGAAAGTAATTTGGAACATATGAGGATCCACCCATATTGGAAAATCAAACTCACCAATTACTTTTCTTCTTGAACCATCAAATGCTTTCATAACCACTATAATGGGCCTTATCGGGACACCCTGATACAACAACCTATATAATGTCGCTTTTGACATTATATTCAATAAGGAACCTGTATCTACCAAAACATTAGACAAGGTATCTTCTTGACATCTGACTGAGACATGTAAAGAAAAATTATGGTTCTCGCCCTCAAAAGGAAACTCTTCATCACTACAACTTAGCATGCTGCAAGAGGTGATATTTCTGAATACGCCATCAAATTGATCAATAATTACATCATGGTGTACGTAAGCATGTTCCAACAACCTCATAAGGGAATTCCTATGAGCTTATGAATTCAACAATAATGATAAAATTAATACCATGGAGGGTGTCTGAAGTAGTTTGTCAACTACCTTATAATCACTTTTCTTAATTAGCCCCAACAATTCTTCTGTGTCTTCATTCTTCTTGGGCTTAATAGACTACCCAACAACCACTGGTCTTGGAACAACTTCAACAAGATCTTTCTAATGTACCTTCTTGATTATTAATACTGTTAGTTCCATGGTTTTAAGGTTGGCATAATTTATCTAAAAACATGGTTCTAAACTGATGTTGATCTAGATGGTGCATCATTTTTATCAATTGTCATAACAATTCTGCTGTTATGAGTTTTTCAGCCATATGTCGAAGTAGATATCATGACATCTTGGTCTGGTACAACAGACACAACTGTATTAAATCATGACAGATTTGATTTGATTCTGTTATATTTCTTTTGGATATATCTCGGTAAAATTCGCAGGTAAAAAAGATTTAATCTGGAACAAGTTTTATATCTCCAACTGTACATTAGTTACTAAATTGGGTCTTGAGACAATTTATGAAACTTTGTATTGGGTATTCCGAGATTTAAGGAGATTTTGTTGCATAATTGGTACATAACTTAGCTTGTGGATCAAGAAATATCTGGATGCAGAATTCGAAGCCCATGGACTATAGTGGTGTATTAAAGAGAAAACCTAACCAAATGTAAATAGAAATTTCAACAATTGTAAAATTAGGGGAAGGAAAAATAGTCTTAGGTTTTGAGAGTCTCTTGTGTTTTGTGTGTTGTAAGTCACCCGTGTATTTTTTGATACATGTGGTCGACATTATGTTCTCACTTAGAAGCCTTTAGGCAATGTGTTGAGTACTGTTCTTGGATGGAGCTTTTAAGAAAATCCAAGTATTATTCTTAGTCAAGAGTCTTGACTAAGTATTATAATAGAAATATGATCTTTTCGTTGAGTTATTCTTGATACAGTCACTGAGATTGGGACTGTTAGATATCACTAAGGTGATTTAGGAAGTGAGATGGCAATTTCTCATATTTAGGAGGTTCATAGGTAGAAGTTGCATTGGATAGGGATTAGGCGAGAAATTGTAAAATGGGATTGTTTAGGCTTTGAAATAATACTACTAATAGTGAACTTCCTTCCTGGCTTGGTAGCCCCCATAGTAGGTGATGTTGCACTGAACCGGGTTAATAACTCTATGTGTTATTTATCATTCTGCAGGTTAAGTTTTAGTATATGGTATACCTTGATAAATATGTTCAATCTATCAACAAATGTCGTAACATCTCTAGTGACATTATTATGATGTTAAGACATCAGTATTAACATGTGTTGCATTTACTAGGGAAATTCAATTAATATCAGAGCAGGCACCCTAGTCTATTGAGTGAGCTTCAAGGAGTATTTTTCTGGTACTGTTGTTCTTACTGGAAGGCTGGAATGATTGTTTCTAGTCATCAATGGACATCAGAGTCTTGAAGAATTATCAAGATAGAAGAATTCTGGTAATGAAGAGATAGAAGGGAAGAGTTTGAGTTGGCTCTTTGTCACTATGAAATTATCAACTTCATGGTGTATGGAATTGGCCGGTTTTATGCATCACTAGTGTTGTAAAGCCAAAGATACTTGAGAATTTCTCAAGTCCACTCATAGAGGCACATCTATGTGTGTTTGGAAGAGAAGAATTAATATGTGAGGATGATCAAGGAGAAGGTTTCTCAGGTTTCTAATCAAGTGCTTTGACATGGATGTGACAAGTCATCGGAAAACAAAAATAACAGTCTTTTGTTTCAAACTTTTGGGAATTTGTGCCCTGGTCTCTAATGTAAGGTTTCTTACCACTGTTATGTTCCTTGGAAAGAAATCCAATAAGGTGTTGGAGAAATTAGATAGTATGTCGTGACAACATGTCATAACATCTGTGGTGACTTCAACACGTTTGTGATGCTAAAAGAAAGGCTGGAATTGGTGTATACATAAATGTGTAAGCATTCATAGGAGTGTGAAGAACTTGGATCTTTGTGGAGCACAATGCCCTACTTTCTCAAGAACAAATGTACGGGTTTTCTATTTCTATTTCTGACTGAAAGATGGACTTCTAATGAAGAGTTCTGTTTTGAAGATTTATCTCATGATGTGCTGACTATTTTATTCAACTTTCTGTATGTCTAGAATAAAAAGATCTATAAACCATGAAGAAATAGAAGGTGGTTTATTTCTGATTTTATGTCTTAAGAGAATGAAAGATGGTCTACTATGTATATCTTACAAGGTGAAGTGACTTCATCCTTAAAACTTGATATCACGATCAAAAGGAAAGTTGTGTTAAGGATGTCAATATTAATGTTTCAACATTGTGCTAGACATCAGAAAGCTCAAGCTAAAAGCATATACTTGCACTGAAGATGTTTCTTCTGTGAAAAGTTGATCTTAATAGTTTTGGTTACTTTCTCTAAAGTCAAGTTCAATATGGATTAACCAAGCAGTGGTTAATACTTAGGGAATATGATAATTGCCTCATCTCTCATACCTTTCTTATAACCTCAACTAGGATGATTGGTATTTTAAAATTGACTGTTCCAGGCACTTAACTGCAATAAAAGTGTTTCTGGTTGTTTGTTTAAGTCTCATTCTAATCAACTGTTACTTAGGTTATTGGTGCAAAAAGGGAAGTTTAAGAGCATTGGATAACTAAAGAATTCATGATGGATTATCTAAGTTTTTGGTAATTTTGTTCCTCTTATTGTAGGAATGATGGCTATTGTGTTTCACATAAGTCAGTTGTGTGATCAAGTCTGAAGGTATATGTCATCAAGGAAGAATGTTGTCTCTCTAATGAGATGTAAGAAGTTTCTCATGAGGATTTAAAAACAATTTCTATTTGTGGAATCCATAAGTATTTAATTGCTTATCCTTTTACTTGGCGCTCAAGGAAGATGAAGTCAAGATGTCACACCAGAAGGTGCAACATCAAATAGTTGCAAAATGCTCTAGAACCTGTTTTATGGATCTGATTAGTTCAATGCATGACGAGTGTCCTAGTGGATAGAGGGATATATGTTATTCTCTTTTGTGATCTATAGAAGAGAAGAATATATTATATGTGAAGTCTTCAAAGGTTCTTATCTAGACCTTAAATGATAACAAGGTACATTTATGAGTTATTCTATTAAGAGAGGCACTTTAAGTAATGTTATCAGGACCAGAATCAATGATATGTTCATTGAGAAATGAATCGATGTCCAATCAGATTTTGGAACATCATTTCAGCAGTTTGATACTCTAAAGATTATGGAAGATTCTAAAGACTTGAAGGCACTGAATAAGAAGGCTCTCAAGAAAACAAAGTGTTTAAAAAGTAGTTTTTTATTTGGAGTTTATTTTAGTCTGTGATCATCATTTATTTCAAAAGTGAAATATGTGATGTTGAAGAATCTTGGTGTAAAAGCTTTTGGATCAAGTCTGAAGAAGATATTATTGTTTAAGAAACAATTTGGTTTCAGAGATTAGAATTAATTGAGTCATGATATGTCTTGAAGATTAGGTACATTGCTGGAGGAAGATGCATTCTATATTGGGTTGGTTACTAAAAGGGTACAATGTCTAAATGGATGTCATGACATTGTAGTGTAACATTCTACTACAATCAAGGTACAAGGATTGTATTATGCTTACATAACAAGATAATTGAGTCTGTCATATTTTTGTTAGGGTCTTTCTATAGGCTTATATTGACACTCTTAAATTTGGCATGGCTAAGAAGCTTTAGGAAGTATTTTCATCATAACTTGAGGAGGAAGTTAAATTGAGAATATGAGGGGTATTTTTGGAGTTACATTGATGAAGAACTATAGTAGTAACTGTTTTTGACGGTCTGCCAACTATATTATTTCACTTAGTGGAGTGTGAAATCTCAAAAGAATAATTTTCAATGGCATTGAAATGTCATTTCAAATGTTGTAACATTTTTCAAACAATCAAATCTTAGAAAGAAAGAAAGTTGATCTAGAATGTGTCTCTCTCCTTCTGTGAGTGGTTCACTGCTACGAAAGAAGACCTTATCTCCTACCAATAACATTTCCATTGACTGAATTGTTGTTACAAGTAAGGTTTTGTTACAACCTTAGTAACTCACCTTGTATTTAACGACCTTCCAACCTCACCATTCTCATAAGCTGCATTTCAAGATTGTTGATGCAAAAGAAAACTCTTCGGGTGAAAATACAGAAGGAAGTGGGTTTTGGCTCAAAGAAAGTAGAGTCTAACACAGTATTAAATGTTGGAGCATCTACTGGAACATCCAGGACAAGGATAACATATATGATCAAGGTGAAGTTCCTCAAGAAAAATCATGTGCATATACATGACTCAAACTCAGTGGCTGATGAAGATTGGGTCAATTTCATTGACTCAGGAGATTGTTTAGGATAGCTTGTATATGCTATATGTTTATAAAAAAAGTGTGTTTTGTTTATTGAGTCATTTTCTTTCTTCTCTTTCTTTTACCATTAGCCGACGTCTCTTTGGGTGAGTCCTGATCTGTTCTTTCTACTTTTGTTTGTTGTGTCTTTTGAGCCAGTTTTGAGTATTCCTTTGTGTGTCTTGAATTAATTCTTACTTCTATTAAATCTTCTTGTGCTAGTTTTTTTCCACTTTTTTATTTGTCAATTTTTTGCTAAAAAGGGGGGAGAAAAGTGTCATTGAGCCTAGTCAAGTCTTGTTTGCTTTATGCAACACTTTAGGGGGGGGGGGCATGAGTGTCTCTCATGCGTGTCTTGAGTCTGTCTTGTTTCTGCTACTTCTGTTGGAGTTATAGGCAAGATATCCTATAGGATGTTCTAACATTGTGTCTGTTATGTCTTGTGTTCTGTGTTATAAGCATTGTTTGTGTCTTGTGCTCTGAGTTATGTATGGTGCTTCAACTGCATGTGCTTTTAATGTGTTGTGTTCTTGAGAGGGAGATTTGTCTCTTTGTGACAAGAACTGGTTCTGTGTTTGAGGGGGAGTAATATCCATCTTCTTCCTCATGTACAAATTTTATGTAGCTTGTGTTGTGTAATTGTTGTATCTTGAATCCTTGATACATGTTTTGTGTAGTTTGACTTGTGGTGTTATTCCTTTGTGGTGTTATTCCTCTCTCTAAGAGTATTTGGACTTTTCGTTGTTTTAGCCAAAATTTGCCAAAGAAGGAGATTTTTAGTTCCATGGTTTTAAGGTTGGCATAATTTTGCTAAAAACATGGTTCTAAACTGATGTTGATCTAAATGGTGCAACATTTTTACCATCTGTCATAACAGTTCTACTGTTATGAGTTTTTCAGTCAGATGTCGAAGCATATGTCATAACATCTTGGTCTAGTACAACAAGCACTGCTGTTTTAAATCTTGACAATTTTGATTTGATTATGTGATATTTCTTTTGGATATATCTCAGTAAAATTAGCAGGTCAAAAAGATTTAATATAAAACAAGTTTTATGTCCCCATATGTATATTAGTTACTAAATTGGGCCTTGAGACAACTTAGGAAACTTTGTATTGGTTGATCCAAGATTTAAGAAGATTTTGTTGCATAATTGGTACATCACCCTGCTTGTGGATCAAGAAATATCTGGATGCAAAATTCGAAGCCCATGGAATGTAGAGGTGTATTTAAAGAGAAAACCTAACCTAACGTAACTAGAACTTTCAACAATTGTAAAATTAGGGGAAGGAAAAATAGTCTTAAGTTTTGGGAGTCTCTTGAGTTTTATATGGTGTCAGTCACCCGTGTATCTTTTGATACATGTGGTCGACATTATGTTCTCACTCAGAAGCCTTTAGGAAATGAGTTGAGTACTTTTCTTGGATGAAGCTTTCAAGCAAATCCAAGTATTCTTCTTAGTCAATAGTCTTAACTAAGTATTGTAATGGAAGTATGATCTCCTCGTTTAGTTATTCTTGATACAACCATTGGGATTAGGACTGTTATATATCACTGAGGTGATTTAGGAAGTGAGATGACGATTTCTCATATTTAGGAGGTTCCTAGGTAGAGGTTGCATTGGGTAGGGATTAGGCGAGAAGTTGTAAATTGAGACTAATTAGGCTTTGAACAAATACTGCTAATAGTGGACTTCCTTCCTGGCTTAGTACCTCCTAGAGTAGGCGATGTTACACTGAACTGGGTTAACAACTCTATGTGTTATTTATCATTCTGCAGGTTAAGTTTTGGTATCTGTTATAACTTGATAAATCTGTTTAGTCTGTCAACATATGTCGTAACATTTGTAGTGACATTATTCTGATATTGAGACATCAGTATTGACATATGTTTCCTGTATCATAGAAATTTCAAATACATCCTCAATCCTTCGAGGAGGTGTAGGAGAAAATACACGACCACTTCTGGTTAGGCCACTAATATCTGCAATGTTACCAACATAAGGAAGATGTTCAATGTTCATTTCTTTACCATTCTCAAGCATTGTAGCATTGTACTTCCATGGAAGTTCTTTTCCAGATTTATAAGGCATTGGCCCTGGTAAACAAATAACTAAAGGTTCAACAACATTCTATTTACCTTGGTAGGTAATTTCCACAGGCTTAAGGATGTCAAAATGGGGCATAACCACAACCACATTGTCCTCTTGGCGCTTTCTACATGCATGTAAAACCCCACAGTCTATCAAACTTTGGATATCTGTGTTCACCAAATCACAACCTTCTAGATTATCTTGGCAAAATTGGAAATCAGAATGATCATAAAAATAACTAACTTGACACAATCTAGTATGTACATCTGCTAACGAAGTTCTCACAAAATGGACAACAATAACCCTTTACTCACCAAGATATCATGCAACCATATTCACTGCATGTGCTCCATGATTGGGCAATGGATTCGCTAGAACATTTGGCCCTACATCACAGAAAGATAAGATCCCACTCTTTATCAACCTTTAGACCTTAGCTTTCAAAGTAAATCAACCTTATAAATCATGACCTGGTGCCCCTAGGTGATATGCACAGTGAGCATCAACCTTGTACCACCATTGTAATGACTCATGATCAGCTGGTGGAGAACGAGTCTGAACTAGATTTCGTTGAACCAAAGCAGGATACAACTCCATATATGTCATTGGAATTGGGTCACATTGGGCTTCCTCGGAACACAATTATGTTGATTGGGTTGTTGATTCCTTTGTTGTTGTTGATAGGCAGGTGCAACGAGAGTTGTATCAATAACAAGAGTAACAACGAAAACATACATACGATTACCATTACCTCTTAGTCTTCTTTTCCTTTCATGAGAAATAACATTAGACTCTTCCTTCTTCTTAGAGAAACCATTACCATGTTTCTTTACACCACTATATAAACCTCCTTCCTTGAATAAACGACCCTCACGAACACCTTCTTCTAAATAAACACCCATGCCAACCATTTCAGTAAAGTCACTGGGAGCGCTTGCAACTATTTTCTCATAATAGATAAGGTTCAAGGTCTTCAAAAACATATTAGTAATTTTTTATCTTCCATTGGTGGATTAATATGGGCGGCAACCTCAAGCCATCTTTGGGCATATTCCTTGAACGCCTCTTTGTCTTTCTGGGACATAGCTCAAAGTTGATCTCGTTTCAGAGCCATATCCAAGTTGTATTTGTATTGACTAAAAAAATCTTCAACAAGATCATTGAAATAGGTGATATGTGCATTTTCGAGACCCATATACAGTTTCAGTGTAGTACTAATTAAGCTATCTTGAAAGTAATGAATTGACAACTTATCATCATCAGTATAAGTGGCCATTTTTCTACAATACATGGTCAGGTTGTGATTGCATGCACTTCAATCAAAGTGTTTTGATGAAGACCACTATACATAAAGTCAAAGAAATATTAAGGTTGTGGAAAAGAAGATATTCAAGATCATATAATATTTCAAGATGATTCTATGAAGTCTTCTACATATGTAAAACCAACTTTCAAGATGAAGATTTATGAAGATTCATTAACAAGTTAGGTACAAGTTTTAATTTGAGGTTTTTAAGATGATATAATGCTCAAAATATACTCTAAACATTTTAAATAAGTGTCATGATCATTTAAGGGTAAAACATTGCATGTCCATCACTTAGAAAATAAACTTTTATCACTTTCACTCAGTGGTAACCGGTTACAGGGTTACAATAACCGGTTACAGGTCTTCACAAAAATAAAATAAATTTTTTGGTTCAGTGGTAATCGGTTACAGCTTTTGGGTAACCGATTACAGGCATGCAAATTTGAAAATATACACGTTATCACGTATGTGTAACCCGGTTACATCCCTACGGTAAACCGGTTGTCATACCCCAAATTTTTCCGCCCTATATTTCTACAGTAAAAAATATTTTAAACTTTGTTTTTATAATATTATTTGATTTTTATAAATATCCGCTTCCAAACCTATTTAAAAATATAATGATTTATTTTAGATCATTTGTATTTTTGAATAAATAAATACTTACTTAGCCTTTCATATACTTTCAATTGAGTTTATTTATTAATGAGTAACACAACACAATTGATAAAGAATAAAAACTTAGAAGTATGAAGTCGCGGGTTTGAATCTCGTGTGTGGCGCTTTTAAACATTACATTAGTCTGTCCTAATTTTTCATTCACAATTCGAACTTTTATTTTGGTTTATTAGTTTTCAATTTTAATTTTAATTTTAATTTTAATTTTAATTTGTTTACAGTTTTAACCAGATGATAATAGTTACCAGATAGTTTTTTTTAAACCTCTCACCATTTCACATTCTAATTCTCACTTGATAAACTTTTTTTTCTCTTACATTAAAATTATACATATGTATATTTTTGTTTTGCACTAAAACTAAAATTATTTGTTTCATATTTTCTTTATTAAAATTATATATTATATATTTTCCCTTTTACATTTAAATTTATATTTTTAATTCATTTATTTTCTTCAGTAATATGTAAACACCAGGTCACGTTGGGTTCCTCACTCGGAATTCCACGGCCATATTCATTACAGTATGTTTCTTTTTTCCTTTTGCTCTATGTTGATTTCATGTTGGTGCAAGTATATTGGTTTGTTATTTGCCTGGATTGTGAGAGAAGGGGAAGTTCTAGTTTTTACAAAGAAGAAGAAGCAGATGAAAGAAAAGGGTATACTGTAACTGGAAATAAGGAACGCACACTACTTTTTTTACATATGACATCATGAATCTGCATCTGTGACTTTTAGAACATTACCTCGCCATCTCAAGGCCGGAGATCCACCGTCGAAACCACCCACGACCTCAGGCGTAACCAGGCGACCTCTCAAGGTCGTGCATCACCATCCCACAACACTGAAGCCAGCCATCCACGGAGGCATGCCGCCTTCCGCATCCATCCTCCGTGCTTTCCTCTGTGCACAATCCCTCTGCGATGATCTGGACCACTAGACTACGCATCTGTTCGGATCCGCTTACGCCATATCCATGTCTGCATCTTGACTTAAAACTGGATTTGAAACAAAAGGAAATTGAAAAAGAGACGATACATATGCTGGTACTTGTTCAACTTGTACGTATTTATTATTTAATGTTTTTACTTTTTTTTAGAAAGAAAATTAGGTAGTAAGCATTGGGCCTTTGTCACTTTGGGCTTTAGTCGCTTTTACCAATTCATCACCCACATGCTCTAATTACACATCATTTTAGGTTTTAGTGATTTAATTTGTTTAATTTTATTGAACTCATTAATTTTAGTTTTAATCTATTTAATTTTAGTTAATTTAATTAGTTTTAGTTAATGTAATTAGCTTTTGGTTAATTTAATTAGTTTTGATAAATTAGTTTAATTCACTTATCAAGAAAAAAAAATACCAAAAGTACAAAAATATATCTTTAGTTTTAGATGAAATTAGGTTCTACGTATCGAGTAATTTTTCAAATCAAATTAATTTGATATTTTACAAAGGTATTAAAAAAATACACAATTCACCATCCGCAAGCGGCACACGGCCAATATCTGGCCACATGACGAAGAGACTATATCAGACTTTCTCCGATGTACATCTTAAAACAACTAACCAACAATAAACCGTTTTTTACTAACATAATACAAAACACTTGCACACTATGCACCTCTAGGGTTAAATTCACTTGTTTCCTTGAGAAGAAATGCTTATGCTATGCATGTGAGACGCCTTAGAAAAAATAATAAAAAATACAAGATCATAGTACCTCGATGACGCTTTGGATGTTGCCTTATAAATGATCTTAGACCCTTAAAAAATGCTAAGGTGTCTCACAACATTGTATTTTATGATTATACGACGACCCACACATGTCCTTTTACATCCAAAGATAGGGTTACTTACCAATCAATGGTAAGATAGCAATGTCAAAGAAAGAGAGAAATGAACAAAATACTTTTGAGTAGGTAGAGCATTCTTAGTTTCTTTCTCACAATCCATCTTCAAAACCAAACATCTTTTCAAACACACCAAACACTTTCAAAACATGAAATATTTTCAAAAGTCCAACACTTTGTATACATTCTTATAGAGACGAGAATCATTACAAAGTTTTCCTAAACAAAGGCGCTTTTCAAAAATACTTTCAAAACCAATCACAAACACATTTCAAACAAAGCAATTTCAAAAGTGATCTAGCAAGCAACTAAGAGCCCATAGATAACTATGGATGAAAATGGTGCTAACACCTTACCTTTTCATAATTTACCCCCTAAACTCAAGAAAATTTCCCAAAGGTCTTTCCTGTTCTTTTCACGCTTTCCTTATTGGATAAAAGAAAAGTTGGTGGCGACTCTTGCTATCCGCAACAATTGCAATAAAATGCAAAATCACCAAGTCAGTTCTCCCACCAGATTACAACCTGTTTTCTAGAAAGAAAGAAAGCGAAACAAATGTTGTCGTTTAAGAAAGAAAGTTTAGACCACCAAGAAGACATCATCGGTATAACAACAGGTTGCTTCTGTAACTCCAGTCGTTAATGTAGCTCCGACTACTATTGCCTATCAGAGAACACGTCCCCAGTGAAATCAAGGGAAAAGTCATAGGAGAGATGCTTTTGACTCTATTACCATGAGCTATGTAGAGTTATTTCCAGCTTTGATTTAGAAGAAATCGGTTCAGACTAGGCCTCCCCCTACTATACCTTCACCTTTACCATGGTATTATAAGGAGGATCATGCTTGTGCTTTTCATCAAGGAGCCCCAAGGCACAACATCAAAAATTATCATCACTTGAAATCTGAGGTACAGAAGATGGTGAGATCTGGCCTCCTATTCTTTAAAGATGTTGGTCCTAATATGAAAGATAATCCTTTACCTGAACATGAAGGTGCAAATACCGTGAATATGGTTGCTGGTTGTCCTGGGGACTTCCGAATTTTTGATATCAACCTGGTTAGAGAGGATTTAGTAAAGATGCATAATGATCTCTGTGAATTCAACTATTATATGCACGACCATGCCAGTTGTAGTATTTGCAGTACAAATATCCAGGGATGTGATGAAATAAGAGCTGATCTTCAAGAGATGATGGATGAAGGACTTATCCACATAATCAGGCCAAGGGCTGAGTACGAAGAAAATGTGAATATGGTTTATAGATGTCCCAGTGAATTCCAAATTTTTTATATGAATTATATGAATGATGATTTGGTACAGCTTCACACTACATTCTGTCACATGGATGGCCAAGAAGAACACCATTATGGATCTTGTCAGATCTGCTGTACGGATTCTCGTGGTTGTTCTATCGTAAGAAGGGGCGTTCAATTATTATTAGATAATGACACTATCAAATTCACAGGCAATAGAGACGATTACAATTCAGTTAATGTGATTGAAGATTGCTCGGTTGAGGCCATGTCTGATGATGAATATGTTTCTGCTGATGAGTTCTTTTCTTCTGATGAAGATATGTTCTTCGATAATGATTCTGTGATGTCCAAATATTCTGAAGAAGGTGTGAATGTTATTGTGCCGTGTTTTGGTGCTCCCACTCCTATAGAGATTGAGTACCATAGCAAGCCAGTTGTTGCTTCAGTGGTTATTTGTCAGCCTGGTCCTATCCCATATGAATCAGACAAAGTTGTGCCATATAAATACAATGCGAATATCTTGGAAGATGGTGTGTAAATTCCTATTCAACCTTTGTATGATGTCAAGAATATTGCTGAAGATAGTCGAGTAACCCGCAATGGTCGTGTCTTCGCCCCTATCATTCGAAGGGATGTTAATTCTAATAAAAAGGTTGTTGAAAATACTGAACCTAAGAAAGTGGTGGGAGAATCTAGTGGCACTGTTTTGGAAAAGGATGTGGATGACTTGTTTAAAATTATCAAGATGAGTGACTACAAGATTGTAGATTATTTATTGCAAACTCCATCTAAGATTTCCATCCTAGCTTTGTTAATGAACTCCTCTGCTCATCGGGAATTTATGATGAGAGTGTTGGATCAAGATTTTGTGGAAAGGGTATGTCTCTGGACCAGTTCAGCAGTGTTGTGGGGAATATTACATCTTGTAATAATATGAGTTTTTGTGATGAAGAATTACCTAATGAAGGAAGGAACCATAACCTGACTCTCCATATTTCCATGAATTGTAAGAATGATTATTTGTCCAATGTGCTGATTGATAATGGGTCTGCTTTGAATGTCATACCAAGGAGTACACTCATGAAAATTAAATACCAGGGAACTCCCATGCACCCAAGCGGCATAATAGTAAAAGCTTTTGATGGTTCGAGGAAGTCTGTCATAAAAGAAGTAGATTTTCCTATTCACATAGGTCCGCACTTATTCCAAATTACTTTCTAAGTTATGGATATTGTTCCCTCCTACAGTTGTTTATTAGGACGACCGTGGATCTATGAAGTAGGAGCTGTTACTTCAACCTTGCACTAGAAGCTAAAATTTGTTCGTGAAGGAAAAGATGGTCACTGTGAATGGTGAGCAAGCTCTGTTGATATCACATTTGTCTTCCTTTAGCATTGTAGATGCTGAATAAGCCATTGTTGGAACTCAGTTCCAAGCTTTTTCCATTGATAATGTAAGGAAGAATGATAATTCTATAGCCTCGTTTAAGGATGCACAACAGGTAGTGTAGAAAGGCCCTAGCAAGGTGTGGGGGCAGTTTATTGATCCACCGATGAATAGGAATGGCACTGGCCTGGGTTTCTCCATGAATAAGGAAATCGTGAAGCCGAAGTCTGCTTTGGGTAAATATCAAGACATCTTTCACAGTGGAGGCTATCTCCATCCAACTACTCCTAGGATCAACGCTATTCTGGAAGATGAATCAGAGTAAGAGATGCCGAACTATGTGACGCATGGAGTCAGAGTCCAGAATTGGATCACTGTTGATGTTCCTTCTTGCATTCACATTTCAAAGTAATTGTTTTTTGTCAGTCTTTTCAAAAATCTTTCATTCCTCCCAAGGTGAAAGTATTGATGTTGTATGGGCATATATGTTTTTTTTTTATTTTTAAAATCATTAATAAAAGTTGTTTTTGATTCCCAAATTATGTCTTATTCTCTGCTTTTTCTTGGAAAATGGTAATCAGAAAAATCCTTTCAAAATAAATAATAATTGTAATTAAATCTGCATAATCACTTTCTAAAATCAATCATAAATTATATGTGTAGATTAATTAAAAAACCCATTGAGTACAACGACCATGCACCCTCTCCCAACATTTAATATCCTGTATATGTGGTCGAGAGAGAAGAATATGATGAAATCCCAGAAGCAGTTTCACAGTTGCTTGAGCGTGAGGAAAGTACCATTCAGCCGTATAAAGAGTCATTGGAGATGATCAATTTAGGTTAAGAGGAAGACCCAAAGGAAGTCAAGATTAGAGCATTACTTCATCCCGATGTGAAGAGAAAATTGATTGAATTGTTGAAAGAGTATGTGGATATTTTCGCTTGATCTTATCAAGACATGCCTGGTTTGGATACTGATATTGTGGAACATCGTTTGCCGCTAAAGCCAGAATGTCCACCAATCAAGCAGAAGTTGCGAAGAACTAACCCTGATATGGAAGTGGAAATTAAAGAAGAAGTTTTAAAGTAGATTGATGCCGGTTTTCTTGTGACATCAGTGTACCCTCAGTGGATTGCCAATATTGTTCCAGTACCAAAGAAATACATTTTTTTGCATGTGCATTGATTATAGAGATTTGAACAAAGCTAGTCCAAAAGATGACTTTCCATTGCCACATATTGACATGTTGGTTGACAGTACAACAAAATTCAAAGTATTTTGATTCATGGACGAATTTCATGATACAATCAAATCAGAATGGATCTTGAGGACATGGAAAAAACAACGTTTATCACACCCTGGGGAACATTCTGTTACATAGTGATGCCCTTCGGGTTGAAGAACGCTGGTGCAACGTACCAGAGGGCTATGACAACCCTATTACATGATATGATGCACAAGGAAATTGAGGTATATATTGATGATATGATTGCAAAATCTCAGACTGAAGAAGGGCATATAGAAGATTTGTTGAAATTGTTTCAGCGTTTGAGGAAGTATCATCTCCACTTGAATCCAAATAAGTTTACTTTTGGTGTTCGTTCAGGAAAATTATTAGGTTTCATTGTCAGCCAAAATAGAATTGAAGCTGATCCTAACAAAGTTAAGGCAAATCAAGAAATTCCTGCACCAAGAATTGAAAAGCAAGTTAGAGGCTTCGTTGGACGTTTGAATTACATTTCCATATTTATCTCCTATATGACTGTAACATGTGAGCTGATCTTCAAGCTGTTAAAGAAAGATCAAGGTTGTGTGTGGGCAGATGATTGCCAAAGGGCATTTGAAAGCATTAAAGAGTATCTGCTTGAACCTTCTATCTTGCTCCCTCTTGTTGAAGGAAGACCATTTATTATTTACCTAACTATGTTAGATGATTCCATGGGATGTATTTTGGGACAACAAGATGAAACATGAAGAAAAGAGTATGCCATTTATTATCTCAGCAAGAATTTTACTGATTGTGAGTCGCGGTATTCTATGCTGGAAAAAAATGTTGTGCTTTGGCCTGGGCGGCAAAGCGACTGCGGAAATATATGTTGAATCATACTACTTTATTGATTTCCAAAATGGATTCAATTAAGTACATTTTTTGAAAAGCCTGCTCTTACTGGAATAATTTCCCGTTGGCAAATGATGTTATATGAATATGATATTGAATACCGTACTCAAAAGGCTATAAAAAGCAATGTATTGGAATATTATCTTGCTCACCAACCAGTCGATGATTATCGGTTTGTTAAGTTTGATTTCCCTGATGAGGATGTGATGTATTTAAAAGTAAAATATTATGATGAACCTTTGCCTGAGGAAGGTCCTGATCCTGAATCTCGGTGGGGTATGGAGTTTGATGGAGCTGTAAATGCTTATGGGAAAGGAATTGGTGTCATGATTATCACTCCTCATGGGTCACATATCCCTTTTACTGCAAGATTGGAATTTGATTGTACCATAAATATGGCAGAGTATGAAGCTTGTATCATGGGTCTCGAGGAGGCTATAGATCTCATAATCTAAATTCTAGATGTATATAACGATCCAGCTTTGGTAATAAATCATAATAAAGGAGAATGTGATACTCGTCACGTTGGCTTGATTCCCTACAAAGACTATGCTAGAAGATTATTACCTTTCTTTAATAAAGTTGAATTCCATCATATTCCCAGGGATGAGAATCAGATGGCAGATGCTTTAGCCACTTTGGCTTCTATGTACCAAGTAAATACTTGGAACGATGTACCTCGTATCACATCTCGACGTCTGGATAGGCCGGCTCATGTGTTTGCAGAAGAGGGAACATCAGACAAAAAACCTTGGTATTGTGATATCAAGCATTTTCTTCAGACTCAGGAATACTCGATCGGAGCGTCGAACAAAGATAGAAATACATTGAGAAGGTTGACAAGCAGTTTCTTCCTCAATGAAGATATGCTATACAAAAGAAGTTATGGCATTGTCTTGCTCAGATGTGTGGATAGATACGAAGCAGACATGTTGATGCATAAGATCCATGAAGGTTCCTTTGGTACCCATGCCAATGGATATTCAATGCCAAAGAAAATGCTTAGGGAAGGTTACTATTGGCTGACAATGGAATCTGACTGTTACAAATTTTCAAAGAAGTTCCATAAATGCCAGATTCATGCTGACAAAATTCATGTGCCTTTGACGCTTCTCAATGTTATTTATTCCTCGTGGCCTTTCTCTATGTGGGGTATTAACATGATTGGAATGATTGAACCCAAGGCGTCGAATGGACATCGTTTCATCTTAGTGGCAATATACTACTTCACCATATGGGTGGAAGCAACTTCCTATGCTAATGTCACTAAGCAGGTGGTAGTACGCTTTATCAAGAACAATCTTATATGTCGGTATGGTGTGCCGAGCAGGATTATCACTGACAATGGCTTGAATCTGAATAACAAAATGATGACAGAACTTTGTGAAGAATTCAATATTATCCATCACAATTCATCTCCTTACAGGCCAAAGATGAATGGGGTTGTTGAATCTTCTAACAAAAACATTAAGAAGATCATCTAGGAGATGGTTGTTACCTATAAAGATTGGCATGAGATGCTCCCTTTTGCTTTGCATGGGTATCGTACATATGTATGTACTCCAACAGGGGAAACCCCATTCTCTCTTGTGTATGGTATGGAAGCAGTGCTCCCCGTTAAGGTTGAGATTCCCTCTTTGCGTGAAATAATCAAAACCAAATTGTCAGAGGATGCATGGGTCCAGAACAGGTTTGAACAATTGAATTTGATTGAAGAAACGATAATGACAGCTTTGTGCCATGTTCAATTGTATCAAAAGAGAATGAAGAAAGATTTTGATAAGAAGGTCAAGCCTCGTGAATTCAGAGAAGGCGACCTTGTGCTCAAAAAGATCATGTCTTTTAACACTGATTCTAGGGGCAAGTGGACTCCCAATTTTGAAGGCCCATATGTTGTCAAGAAAGCCTTCTCTGGTGGTGCATTGATTCTTGAAACTATGGATGGCGAGGAGTTCCCACGTCCTATGATGCTGACGCAGTCAAGAAATAATTCTCCTAAAGAAATAAAAGAACAACTCTCTAAGCTGAAAACCCAAAAGGGAGGCTTAGGCAAAAAGGAGCGTCTCGGTAGGCTGAAAACCCGAAAGGGCGGTCTAGGCAAAAATAAGAGACAAAAACAAAATAAGTTTTCCCGCTAGGTTGAAAACCCGCAAGGGCAACCTAGGAAAAAGTTAGGTTGAAGTCTGTATCATTTGTCAAGGTTTTACCAAGAGCACTTAAGTGATTTGTCAAGTGCACAAATCTCTTTTATAAGTCAAGAATGGATTCTCCGGGCTGCATTCGAAATAGTTCATATTCTTGACTTAGGGTATTTAGCCTTGATCTTTTTACTTCAGTCGTTCCTTCATGAGTTTGTACCAAGGTATCCCATATTTCCTTTGCTGTTTTGCATGTCGAGACACGGAAAAATTCGTCCATACTAAGTGCACCTTGAAGAAGGTTTATTGCCTTTTTGTCATATAGAACTTTCTTTTTATCATCGTCGTCCCATGCAGTTTTAGGCTTTGAAGAGCCAACGCCATTGATTACCGTTACCGGGATAAGTGGACCATTTTCAACGGCATCCCATATTTTCTCTCCTTGCGCTTCTAGATGCGCCTTCATGCGTATTTTCCAGAAGTCAAAATATTCACCACAGAATAGAGGAGGCTTGTTGTTACTACCACCATCTCTGAAAACGGGTTGATGATTTGCAGAAGCCATTCTGGATCTCTAGGAGCAGGTTACCTATAACCTGCTCTGATACCAATTGTAAGTTTAAGATTGCATCTAAGAGGGGGGGGGGGGTGAATTAGGTGGTGGTCGATTTTTGACTTATTTTACACTTTCTGGTTTTGTTTTAGTGCTTTGGAAAATGGTAAAGTGTAGAAAGTAAAGAGACACAGATTTATCCTGGTTCCTTCCACACCCCGGAAGTACGTCCAGTCCCCTTGCAAACACGCAAGAGATTTCACTATTTTGTTAGAACTTTTACAAGACTCTTCCTAGTCTTATCAACCAAAGACACTAACAAATACCAAGAACACCCTCTTGGATTTCCAATAAGTCTGTTGAGAACAACCCTCTCAAAAGATACCTCTTGTTTCCAACAATGGACAACAAGGAACAAAAGTATTCTAATTCTTAATTCCAACAATCCTGGAAATAAGTTACACTTTGTATAATTCTATGAAATATGATTTCTTGAAAGATGTTGATCACATAGAGTGACTTCAATGAAGTTTCTTCTTTCTTATCTTGTAAGCAATTCAAACTGTAACACAATGGTTAGACAATGCTCAAAGATTTCTGTTCTTATATGTGTGAAAGTGCAGAAAATCTTTGTTCTTAAAAGTTAAGAAATATGAAGTTTGAATATTTTACAAAGTTCAGAATTATTGCATAAGAGAAGAGTTGTTTTATAATTTGAAAGATTTTGTATTTAAAGTAATCAAGATACCTTTCCAAATGGACACTTTTCTGTTTGAAAAACTTGAGAAGATGCAATGTATGACCATGCAACTATTGGAGAAAAGGTGTGAAGGATATTTAGAATCAAGTTCAGATTTTTCAAAAATTACAACGTGTAAATCAATTAGCATTAGATGTAAATCGATTGCACGGGTTTGTAACGTTCTTGTTTTCAAAAAATTTGAAGTGTAAATCGATTAGCATGATGTGTAAATCGATTTACAAGTGTTAAAAATTTAACTCAGTTCAGTAATCAATTGATTTACACTCCATGCAAATTGATTGCTGCCAGGGGCAATCAGATTTTAAAAAAACATGTGTAAATCGATTTACATGATATGTTAATCGATTTACATCAGTGAAAAACTTAGAATTTGCTTTAAAATTTAAGTGAAGTGTTGTGGCAAGTGTGTATATCATTTTTGAGCATTTCTAATCAATGTAGTTCAAATGAGAATTGATATACTTGATTGCTTTCCATGATCCTTGAAGCTTTGAGTGAATGATGCTTTAAGCTAATTTCACTTCTTTTCCTTCTTGCCATAGTGCTTGTTTGTCTTTCATCAAAACTAGCTTGTTTGTCTTTCATCAAAACTAAAGTTGAGTTGAGGCTTGAGATTACATTCTCCCCCTTTTTGATGATGACAAACCATCTTTCTTTATGAGTTGTTCAGAATTGAAGCAAAAGGAGTTTTCTCCCCCAAAGATGGATTTCTCC
Organism: Vicia faba; assembly: GCA_948472305.1. NCBI lineage: Eukaryota > Viridiplantae > Streptophyta > Magnoliopsida > Fabales > Fabaceae > Vicia > Vicia faba. The sequence continues at coordinate 217,507,299 of OX451737.1, forward strand.
CCTATGGAGAAAAAGTTTTGAAAACAAAACTTGCCCTGTAAAGAGAATTGAAACAAACAACCATAAAGTGTTATCACATCCTTCTCCCCCTTTGACATTATCAAAAAGAAGGGAAAGATGTAACATAAGATGATACTTATAACAATTTGAAACATATATGAAAATAAACTAAAACGCAAATTTCTAAAAATATCGAACAGAGTTTAAATACACATAATGCAAAACTAATACTTGAAATAATACAAAACAAAAACATAATGATAAATAACAAGAATTTAATAATATTGGGCAGGAAAACATTAGAAGGGTCCTTGATATGGAAATTGTTGTTGCAGAGGTGGTTCGGTGTATTGAGGAGGCGGAGGTGCTGGATTGTTTGGATCGTATGGAGGAATATGGAGATGTGAGTAGAAGTATGAAAACTGTTGGTTCACATCATTCTGGAAAGCATTGATGCGAGCGGAGATATAATCATTTATCGCGGTCCATTGAGCATTGATGTTAGTGTTGAGAGATGCAAACTATTGAGTCATAAAATCCATAACATCTTGGTTGGTTGGACCAAAAGAGGCAGCAGGAGGAGGAACTTCATTTTCTTCTTCATCCGCATTATTGCCTTCATCACCTACAACATCCTCTCCAATATATGTGATGGTTTTTGCTTCAGAATCGAAATGAACACCCATCCGAGAATCAACATTTTTGATGGAGATCCTATTGCTGATTGGATCCATTTCAACCCTCTCAAAACCAGTAAAATCAATATCAAATGCTTCCAAGATCCTTGTGATGAAGTATGCATATGGCAGAAAAGTAGCCCTTGTGGCAACTCTTAACATATGCACCACAATCAGTTTAGCCCAGTTTACCGGAATGCCATTTTTCCTCGCATAGAGAATTTGCAATTCTAGGTCGGCCACAGTACAATGATTTCCTGCTCTAGGAAATAAAATATATACCAGAAAATAATGGAACAATCTATCATCAATATGAAAATTACCAGCACTCCAAGTGTCCCGAGCCGGAATAACACCACCAAGACTACGAATCCGCTTTGCACGGTATTCTGCTTCTGACAACCGACCAATGCTGTAGAAGAATTATCTCTTCCTATAATTTTCCCAGTCAGCATCCTCTTGATCATAGAGAGAACTTCCAGTATATGGAATGTTCAAAATTCTGCCTATTATTTTTGAATGCAGAGGAATTCTTGTTTCGAGCACATAGGTATAGCATTTGTTGTTATCATAATGCATGTTGCTGTAAAATACTCGAACTAGATCCAGATAATAGTAACCACGTGATGATATTAACGGTTCTAACCCATAAGCAATCAAATCCGTTTGAAAAGTGAAGTATTCATCGGGAAAGGTAGATAACATACCGAATTTTGGAGCTGAGATTATTTTCTTTTGAAAATGCTTGATGAATCTTTCACGTTGTGTATCCGAGAGGTACTCGAGCAATGAGTTTTCAGAGGCTGCAACAATTTTCTTCTTTCCTTTTTCTGAGGCTGTTGCTTTTCGTTTGGGAGCCATGGAGATGGTTAGGGTTTTGAGTAAGGAAGATAGAGAATTTTTGGTGTTGTTATGAGATAGTGAGTGAGTTTTGGTGTTATGAGATAGTGAGGGAGTTTTGGTGAGATTAAATAGTAGAGTAGAGTAAGTGAGGTCTTTATGAGACTTAATTGAGTGAAGTTGGTCAAGATTCCATGATTGGTCAAAAAGAAGGTGGGAGGTTGAGGGGCAAGGTAAGGTTGACCAATATATTAAAGACTCATAAAAATATCACATGTTGAACAAGTGTAAATCGATTGAAGTGAAGGATCAATCGATTTGCACTGTGAAAAATTAAATAAAAACACTTCAGTTTCAGTGGTAAATCGATTTACATACCTGGTAAATCGATTTACACAAAATTTTTTTTATGAAAATTGATTTTGGTTCAGTGGTAAATCGATTTACACACTAAGTAAATCGATTTACTTAAAAGAAAAAATTTTAAAATAGTATTTTTAACATTTGAAACATGTTCTAAGCCCATATATATGTATATTTATGTATAATTAAGGATAGAGTGCACCTTATATATCTTGTTCATCTAGGATTCCGAGTTCACGACGGATTTTGAAGAATGCATCCTTTGCAAGTGGTTTTGTGAAAATGTCCGCGAGTTGATTTTGAGTGTCCACAAAAGTAATCTCGACATCTCCTTTGAGTACGTGATCTCTGATGAAATGGTGTCTGATGTCAATGTGTTTTGTCCGGGAATGCATAACTGTATTTTTTGTAATATTGATCGCGCTTGTGTTATCACATCGAAGTGGAATGCATCCAAGGTTTACTCCATAGTCAAGTAACTGTTGTTTTAGCCAAAGAATTTGAGCGCATCCACTTCCAGCCGCAATGTATTCTGCTTCGGCAGTGCTCAGAGCGACGCTTGCTTGCTTTTTGCATGACCATGAAACCAAGGCATTTCCGAGAATGTGACATGTTCCACTTGTACTTTTGCGGTCAGTCTTACAACCTGCATAGTCAGCATCAGAATAACCAACTAGATTACACATACTACCTTTTGGATACCATAATCCGACGCTGGTTGTTCCTTTAAGATATTTTATTATGCACTTGACTGCTGCAAGGTGAGACTCTTTAGGATTGGCTTGATATCTTACACATAGGCAAATGCTGAACATTATGTCAGGTCTACTTGCTGTTAAATAGAGAAGAGAGCCAATCATTCCACGATACTTAGTTATGTCAATAGAGTTCCCTGATTCATCTGGATCAAGATAGGTGCCGGATCCCATAGGAATTGCACTTTCTTTGCTGCTTTCCATTTCAAACTTCTTTATAAGGTCTTTGCAATATTTTGATTGGTTTATGAAGATACCGTGTTTGAGTTGCTTAATTTGAAGACCGAGAAAGAAATTCAATCTTCCCATCATAGACATCTCAAACTCTCCTTGCATCATAGATGAAAATTCCTTGCACATATTTTGGTTAGTTGAACCGAAAACAATATCATCTACATAGATTTGTACAAGTAAAGTATGATGATTAACATTTTTTATGAAGAGAGTGGTATCAACTTTACCCTTTACAAACCCTTTTTCACATAGGAATGCGCTTAGTCTATCATACCATGCCCTTGGTGCTTGCTTCAGCCCATAGAGAGCTTTCTTCAATTTGAAGACATGATTAGGATGTTTGAAGTCTTCAAATCCGGGAGGTTGCTTTACATATACTTCTTCATTTATGAATCCGTTGAGAAATGCGCTTTTTACATCCATTTGAAAAAGTTCAAAGTCCAATGAGCATGCATATGCAAGTAATAGTCTTATTGCTTCCAAACATGCTACCGGAGCAAAAGTTTCTTCAAAATCAATTCCTTACTCTTGGTTGTATCCTTGAGCAACTAGTCTTGCCTTGTTTCGAGTGATTATACCATTTTCATCCATCTTGTTTTTGAATACCCATTTGGTTCCAATGATACGTTTATTTCCTGGATTAGGAACAAGTTCCCAAACTTCGTTCCGCTCGAATTGGTTTAGCTCCTCTTGCATGGCAAGGATCCATTGATCATCTTCTAGTGCTTGAGCCACTTTGGTAGGTTCAACTTGAGATACAAAAGCCATATTCAAGCATGCATCCTTAAGATTTTGTCGAGTAGATACCCCTTTGCTAATATCTCTAATTATGTTGTCAATTGGATGATCACGATGAGTTCTCCATTCTTGAGGAAGACCATCATCATTTTCATTTTGATGTGAAACTTCATGTGTTTGTTCCGGGTTGACAATTTTTCCACCTTCGCAAGAATTCTCATGAGGTAAATCTATAGAATCATCATCATCACAAATAAAAACTTTCTCCTTGGAGGTGTTAGATTCATCAAAAGAAACATGCATTGATTCTTCTATAGTTAAAGTTCTTTTATTGTAAATTCTAAAAGCTTTGCTAGAAAGGGAGTAACCAAGAAATATACCTTCATCCGATTTTTCATCGAACTTACCTAGATTGTCTTTGTCATTGTTAAGGACAAAACATTTTCACCCGAAAATGTGAAAGTGAGAGATATTTGGTTTTCTTCCTTTGTAAATCTCATATGGAGTTTTCTTTAGTATAGGTCTTATGATCACGCGATTGCTTACGTAACATGCCGTGCTTACCGCATCCGCCCAAAAATATTTAGGCAAACTTGAGTCACTTAGCATGGTTCTTGCAAGCTCTACCAAAGACCTATTTTTCCTTTCAACTACTCCATTTTGTTGTGGAGTTCTTGGTGCTGAAAAATTGTGGAAGATCCCATTTTCTTCACAAAATTCTTCAAACAGACTATTTTGGAACTCTCCACCATGATCACTTCGGATTGATGTTATCTTTAATGACTTCTCATTTTGAACTTGTTTTGCATATCTCTTGAATGCCTTGAATGCGTCATTTTTGTGCACTAAAAACAAAGTCCAAGTAAAACGAGAAAAATCATCTACAATAACTAAAGCATAAATATTACCTCTGAAGCTTCTTGTTCTAGATGGACCAAAAAGATCCATGTGTAACAATTGAAGTGGTCTTGTTGTTGAAACCACATTCTTTGGTTTGAAAGTTGATTTTGTTTGTTTGCCCTTTTGGCATGCACTACATAATTTGTCTTTGATGAATTTCATCTTTGGTAGACCAATAACTAAGTCATGCTTAACTAATTTGTTCAAGTGCTCCATGTGAATGTGAGCAATCCTCTTGTGCCATAACCAAGCGTCATTGTTGTTTACCATAAGACATTGTACCTTCATAGACAAATCATCTAAAGTAATCATAAAAATATTGTTAGATCTTATACCTTTGAGTTTTACCTCATTGGTTGCCTCATCCATAATTAGGCATTCTTCTTTGTTGAATTTGATTTTGAACCCTCTATTGCAAAGTTGACTTATGCTAAGAAGGTTGTGCTTTAATCCTTCAACATAGAGAACATCCTCAATTTGAATGGATGTAGGTGTGCCAACTATTCCAACGCCAAGAATCTTTCCTTTGGTGTTGTCTCCATAGGTGACATACCCTTTGGCTTTATGTACTAGATATGAAAATTGGTGTACATCTCCTGTCATATGCTTTGAACATCCACTGTCAAGATACCAAAGGTTTGATGTGGATTTCAAGCATACCTACAAAAACAAATTATTTCTTGTTAGGTACCCAAGTTGCCTTGGGTCCTTCATAGTTAGTTCCCTTTTTCACCCATGCATAGTGTCCACTAGCCATACTGAAATTTCTAATATAGCATGCATTAGGTGTGTGTCCTAATAATACCACAGTAAAAACAGTTTGGAACAAATTTGCTCTTGTATCTAGGAATTTGTTTTCTTTTAGATACAATAGCCTTTTTCTTTTGATGATTATGAACAACTTGCTTCTTTTCTACTCTCTTGGGATTGGAACTATTACTAGCCTTTACAAAAACAATGGGATTGTTACTTGGTTTCTTAGAATTCACATAACCAAGACCTCTTTTATCATTTGGATAACTTTGTTGGCTTAGTAATCCTTCCAATCCTATTTGTCCTTTTTCATATCGTTCAATGACTCTTTTCAATTGAACAATTTGAAAGACATTTGATTCACACTTGGAGCATGCAAAGTTTTCCTTTTCTTTTATAAAATTATGTTTTTGAAGATCAAAATCTTTAGTCATGGTGTCAATTTTTTCGAGACAAATTAGAAGTTATTTTTCTTGGTTTGACACCTTTTTGTATAAACTTTTGCATTCTTTCAAGAGTTCATCAATGGCACCTTGAACATCATCATCAAAAAGAGTAAATTCATTACTAACCTCTTCTTCTTCGTCAGAGTGATGCGATGCCATTAAGGCTAAATTGCACATTCGTCGCTTTCCGATTTCGATGAACTACTCATATCATTATCTTCCCATGCTATGTAGGCTTTCTTGTGTTTTGAGTCCTTTCCTTTGAATTCGTTTTTCTTTGGGAGATTTGGACAGTTTGGCTTGATATGTCCTTTCTTTCCATATTCATAACATGAGACATCTTATGTTGATGTGGAGGCTTCTCTTTTCTTGAAGTTCTTTCTCTTATTTGCATGAGATCCGCCCTTGTCATTTCTGCCAAAAAACTTCCCAAGTCTTTTAACAAGAAGCATGAAATTTTCATCTTCTTCCGGATTGTCTTCTTTTACTACTTCCTTTGAATCGATTTTTAAGGCAATGTTTTTGGATTTCTTTTCTAGATTCTCATGTTTTTCAAGTCTACCGAGTTCCGTTTCATATTCTTGAAGTTTGCCAAATAATGTAGCGGAAGTCATTGCGGAGAGACTCTTCTTTTCCGAGATTGCCGTTACCTTTGGTTGCCATTCCCTAGTCAATGATCTAAGGACTTTCAAGTTGAGTTCATCATTTGTCAAGGTTTTACCAAGAGCACTTAAGTGATTTGTCAAGTGCACAAATCTCTTTTGTAAGTCAAGAATGGATTCTCCGGGCTGCATTCGAAATAGTTCATATTCTTGACTTAGGGTATTTAGCCTTGATCTTTTTACTTCAGCCGTTCCTTCATGAGTTTGTACCAAGGTATCCCATATTTCCTTTGCTGTTTTGCATGTCGAGACACGGAAAAATTCGTCCATACTAAGTGCACCTTGAAGAAGGTTTATTGCCTTTTTGTCATAGAGAACTTTCTTTTTATCATCATCGTCCCATGCAGTTTTAGGCTTTGAAGAGCCAACGCCATTGATTACCGTTACCAGGATAAGTGGACCATTTTCAACGGCATCCCATATTTCCTCTCCTTGCGCTTCTAGATGCGCCTTCATGCGTATTTTCCAGAAGTCAAAATATTCACCACAAAATAGAGGAGGCTTGTTGTTACTACCACCATCTCTGAAAACGGGTTGGTGATTTGCGGAAGCCATTCTGGATCTCTAGGAGCAGGTTACCTATAACCTGCTCTGATACCAATTGTAAGTTTAAGATTGCGCCTAAGAGGGGGGGAGAATTAGGTGGTGGTCGATTTTTGACTTATTTTACACTTTCTGGTTTTGTTTTAGTGCTTTGGAAAATGGTAAAGTGCAGAAAGTAAAGAGACACTGAGATTTATCCTGGTTCCTTCCACACCCCGGAAGTACGTCCAGTCCCCTTGCAAACACGCAAGAGATTTCACTATTTTGTTAGAACTTTTACAAGACTCTTCCTAGTCTTATCAACCAAAGACACTAACAAATACCAAGAACACCCTCTTGGATTTCCAATAAGTCTCTTGAGAACAATCCTCTCAAAAGATACCTCTTGTTTCCAACAATGGACAACAAGGAACAAAAGTATTCTAATTCTTAATTCCAACAATCCTGGAAATAAGTTACACTTTGTATAATTCTATGAAATATAATTTCTTGAAAGATGTTGATCACATAGAGTGACTTCAATGAAGTTTCTTCTTTCTTCTCTTGTAAGCAATTCAAACTGTAACACAATGGTTAGACAATGCTCAAAGATTTCTGTTCTTATATGTGTGAAAGTGCAGAAAATCTTTGTTCTTAAAAGTTAAGAAATATGAAGTTTGAATATTTTACAAAGTTCAGAATTATTGCATAAGATAAGAGTTGTTTTATAATTTGAAAGATTTTGTATTTAAAGTAATAAAGATACCTTTCCAAATGGACACTTTTCTGTTTGAAAAACTTGAGAAGATGCAATGTATGACCATGCAACTATTGGAGAAAAGGTGTGAAGGATATCTTGAATCAAGTTCAGATTTTTCAAAATTACAACGTGTAAATCGATTAGCATTAGATGTAAATCGATTGCACGAGTTTGTAACGTTCTTGTTTTCAAAAAATTTGAAGTGTAAATCGATTAGCATGATGTGTAAATCGATTTACAAGTGTTAAAAATTTAACTCAGTTCAGTAATCAATCGATTTACACTCCATGTAAATCGATTGCTGCCAGGGGCAATCAGATTTTGAAAAAACATGTGTAAATCGATTTACATGATATGTTAATCGATTTACATCAGTGAAAAACTTAGAATTTGCTTTAAACTTTAAGTGAAGTGTTGTGGCAAGTGTTTATATCATTTTTGAGCATTTCTAATCAATGTAGTTCAAATTAGAATTAATATACTTGATTGCTTGCCATGATCCTTGAAGCTTTGAGTGAATGATGCTTTAAGCTAATTTCACTTCTTTTCCTTCTTGCCATAGTGCTTGTTTGTCTTTCATCAAAACTAGCTTGTTTGTCTTTCATCAAAACTAAAGTTGAGTTGAGGCTTGAGATTACATGATTTAGTGGCTTCTTCAGTTGCTTTGCCTTTGTCTTGAATAATAGCCAGTGGAAGATTTTCATAATATGGTTCAACAACTTCTGAAGGTTGGTGCTCTTTCCAGGGAGCATTGTTCAGCAGAAGAATAGATTTCCTTTCCCAATGACTCAGAACTTGATCCTTGAAAACTTTCAGCTGATCACAAAAGTTCTGTTGGGCCAGTTTATAGCTTAATTCCTTGAGTTTCTAGGACTCTGAGTTGAACCATCTTCTGAACCGGTTCCAGTGAGAATCAGAAGCATCAAGATTTGGATTTTCTAAGCTTGCTTGCTTCAAAGAGTTAACCCATTCCATTATTTCTATTTCAAAAATCAATAAATTTCTACCAACATCTGCTTTGGTGATAGTTGGTTTTGGTTTGGGAATGACAATTTTGTGAGAGGTTGAGGCAAGGTGATCCAGTGCTTCTAACTCTATGATTGTTCTAAGGTGATCTTCTGGAGGATTAATAAGAGAGGGAGTAGGAGAATCAGAAATGATGATTGGTGATGGAGGTGTATTTGGTGGAGTGGAATGGTAAGATGATGGAATTTCTGGAATGTCTTGGATGGAGAGAGGTTGTTGAACCATGAGAGGTTCTGTTATTCCAGGAATTGGTGTGGTGGTATCAGAGTCTGTGCATGGATTTTCTGGTTGGGAAGCGATAGCATTTGGATTTTCAGGGTGAGTGGTTTGGAAGTTTGGATTTTATGTTTGAGGATTTTGAAAATATGGATCAAATTGATCAATATAAAAAAGAACTCTAGCAAGTTCTGGATGATTTTGTTCAAGATGTGTATTGGGAGAGAGAGGTTCGTTTAGTATGTTTTCTAGAATTAATGAGGGGTCAAACTCTATATCAAAATCTTCAAATGTTTGAGGTGAGGGATCTTCTATTTGTTTTGGAGAGGAGGGTGTTTCAAATATTGGAAAAACTATTGATTCTACAACAGAAATAAAAGAAGAGTTACCTTTCTTTTTAGCAGCTTTTGGAGTCTTTTGAGAAGATCCTTCTCCTGTAGCTTTTCTTTTTCTGGACTTCTTTAGGACAACATCTGGAGCTTGCTGACGCAGATCACGAATGTTTAGCTCTGGAGCAGTTCCATCCTTCTTGCATGCTTCTAAATATCTGATAACTATTTCTGGTGAAGCTTCAATTTCAGAAAATAGAGGAAAATCTTTCAGAGGGATTCTCCTTGATTTGATGACTTCCTTTGTAGAAATGGTTGGATCCTTCTTAATGCTGTCAATAAGCTTCATCTTTTTCAGGTTCTTGGCATTAAGGGGTTTTCCAGCACAAGCCTCTAGCGTGCTTATCTGTTGAGCTTCAGTCAGATGCTCTATCAACCTATTCTCAGTCAGAATATCTGAAATTAACCTACCCAGAGGTATCCAATCCCTCTTGGTTCTTTCATCTTCTCTTGTTTCCTTCATGCTTGTTCTCATATGATTGAAAAGCAAGTGAGGAAGGTTTATTTTTGTCTTCTTCATAATGAAGTATAGCAGAAACTGTTGATCAATATTGATGTAGTCAGGAGAGCTTGTTGGCTTCCTGTGGTTGATACAACCCATAATGATCTTTGCCCAGATTCTGAAGTAGTCCTTTAGATCTTTAATCTTGTTGGATGGCTGCGCATAAGTGAAGATTACTCTTGATATGGCTGTTAGGTCAGAACATTTCTCAGCCATGTAGCAGCAACGGATTCCTCCGCCATTATAACCAATCAGCTTTGCAATCAAATCTTCATTGATTGTAATTTTCTTCCCCATTACATAAGACGTTACTTGGTGATTAGAGAAGGTTGCATGAATCCAGAATTCCTTTACCAAAATTGGGAACACTGGACCTAGAAGACGATCGAAATACTTGTTCCAACCTTGAATAGCTACATCTGCAGTAAGATCAAACCCATTCTCCTTCATGCTTTCAAAATCAATGATAAGCTCGCAGAGAACCTCAAGAGAATCAATTGGAGTAAGTAAGGTTCTTGACGGTTCTTCGTACTGTTCTGCTGTTGATGAAGATGAACCAGGAGCATATTGAAGATTTTTATCCCTTGAAGATGAAGCCATTGTTCACACTGACTGTTTGAGATTTTTGAGAAAAAGGGTTTTTGCAAACGAAAACTAGAGAGGAAATAAAAATGAGAAGAAGTGAAAGTGATAGTAAATGTGTATTTATAATCAATTTGAAAACTTAATCAACAAGAAAGAGAAAAATATTAATGATTACACAACAATTATGAATCCTGAAAATAGGGGATGGCGTGGAGATATGAAACAGTTACCAATGACATGCGTCTCAATGTACCCAATAAAAGCTTTAGACCCTTCATAATTTGAACGCGTCTTCAGCCTTAAAAGGACGCTTGTGAGGGGATGGTAGATGTTGATAATGTGAACTGCATGCCTCTATCTTTGAAATGAATCATTCAGATCTTCTTAGATAGATTCTAATGCAATTGTCCTTCTAACTTCTAAAGAATTATTGATCAGATGTTCACAAAGAAAACATAAATTTTTGAGGGTTAATGAATATATAAATAAAACTCTTATTCTGGACATAATTTCATGTTGAGATGTTTCAGAATGAAATTAAACCTATCTTCAGAAAGTGGTTTAGTAAAGACATCAGCCCATTGATGGTCTGTGTCAATAAATTTTAAGGAAAGGATTCCTTTCTGAATATAGTCCCTAATAAAGTGATGTTTAATTTCTATATGCTTAGCCCTAGAATGCAAAATAGGATTCCTAGACAAACATATTGCAGAAGTGTTATCACAAAATATAGGAATGTTACTCTCAAATATGTTGAAGTCTTCAAGCTGACTTTTCATCCAGAGCATATGTGTGATGCATCCAGCAGCTACTATGTATTCAACTTCAGTTGTTGACAAAGAAATTGTGGACTGCCTCTTGCTGGTCCATGAGATCAGATTTTCTCCCAGAAACTGGCAGCTTCCAGAAGTGCTTTTTCTTTCACTCTGTCTCCAGCGAATTCAGCATCACAGTACCCTACTAAATTGTATTCACTAGTTTTTCTATAAAACAAACCAATATTAGTAGTACCTTTCAGATACTTGAAAATTCTCTTAACAACTGTTAAGTGAGATTCTCTAGGATCTGATTAGAATCTGGCACATAAGCATACACTGTATAGAATATCAGGTCTTGAAGCTATAAGATATAATAGAGAACCAATCATACCTCTGTAGATCTTCTATTCTACCTTTTTACTTACCTCTTCCTTTTCCAGAATGCATGTGGGATGCATTGGAGTCTTAGATGGCTTACACTCTGATAGGTCAAATTTCTTCAGAAGTTCTTTAACGTATTTGCTCTGGTGTATGTAGGTTCCTTCTGGAGTTTGATTGATCTGAATTCCCAGAAAGAATTTGAGTTCTCCCATCAAGCTCATTTCAAACTCTGCCTGTATAGACTTAGCAAATTCTCTTCTCAGAGAAGATTTAGTAGATCCAAATATTATATCATCTACATAAATTTGACAAACTAAAATGTCATTCTTAAATGAATTACAGAATAAGGTTGTGTCCACTTTCCCTATGGTGAATTCCTTTTCTAACAGATAGCTACTTAGTCTTTCATACCAAGCTATGGGAGCTTGTTTCAGACCATATAGTGATTTCTTTAGTTTGAAAACATATTCTGGATGTTTGGAATTTTCAAACACAGGGGGTTGGTGCACATAAACTTCTTCATCAATGTATCCATTTAAGAATGCACTTTTGACATCCATCTAATAGAGAGTGACGCCATTATTCACAACAAAAGAAATTAAGACTCTGATAGATTCTAACCTGACGACTGGAGCAAAGGTTTCTGTATAGTCTATCCCCTCTTGCTGACTATAACCTTGTGCAACCCGTCGTTCCTTATTTCTGATGACTTCTCCTTGTTCATCCAGTTTGTTTCTGAATACCCATTTTGTTCCAATGATGTTGAACCCTTTTGGTTTGGAAACCAGATCCCATACATCATTTCTGGTGAATTGATTTAATTTCTCCTGCATAGCCAGTATCCAGTCGTTGTCCAGAAGAGCTTCATCAATGGGAGTTGGCTCAATCAAAGATACCAATCCCATGAGAGATTCTTCAGAATTTTTGAATATGGATCTTGTTCTGATTGGATCTTCCTTCTTTCCCAGAATTTTGTCTTCAGGATGAGCTAGGCTACTTCTGGATAGTCTTTTCTGGAGAGGTTCTTCAGATGATGCTGTAGTGTTTGTTACATTTCCTTCTGATGTTGTTTGTGATTCTTTGTTGGGAACTTCTGATGTATTGCCTTCAGTACATGTGAACTAAACTTCTATATCTCCAAGAGATTCATTTTGCTTTGACTTTTGAGAGCCAAGCTTGTCATCAAATCTAACACTGATTGACTCTTCTACAATCTGTGTTTCTGTGTTGTATACTCTGTAGCCTCTCGAGCATTCAGAGTATCCTAATATGATACACTTTTGTGCTTTAGATTCAAACTTGTTCAGATGTTCTTTGGTATTAAGCATAAAATAAATACATCCAAATGAATGGAAATACGAAATGTTGGGCTTTCTGTTCTTCCACGATTCATATGGAGTCTTATCCAGAATAGGTCTTATGGAGATTCTATTCTGAATGTAACACGCTGTGTTAATTGCTTCTGCCCATAAGTTCTTCGCAATGTTAGTCTCGTTGATCATGGTTTTGGCCATTTCTTGTAAAGTTTTGTTCTTCCGTTATACAACTCCATTTTGTTGGGGAGTTCTAGGACAAGAGAAATCATGAGATATGCCATTCTCATTAAAAAATATTTCAAATTTTTTGTTTTCAAATTATGCACCATGATCACTTATGACTTTGACAATTCTAAGATCTTTCTCATTTTGGACTTGGTTACAGAAAGCAACGAACATAGAGTATGACTCGTCCTTGTGTCTTAAGAACTTTACCCATGTCCATCTGCTATAGTCATCTACGATCACTAACCCATACTTCTTGCCACTAATGGATGCAGTTTTCACTGGTCCAAGTAGATCTATATGCAGAAGTTCTAATGTCCTAGAGGTAGAAATAACATTTTTTGCTTTAAAAGGAGGTTTTGCAAACTTGTCTTTCTGACATGCTTCACACAGAGCATCTGAGCTGAACTTCAGATTAGGAAGTCCTCTGACCAGATTGAGTTTGTTAATCTGAGATATTCTTCTCATACTAACATGCCCCAATCTTCTGTGCCAGACCCATTGCTCGTTGTTAATAGACAGTAGGCATTTTACATTCTGACTTTTTAGTTCAGAAAGTTTTATTTTGTAAATGTTGTTCTTTCTCTTTCCATTAAATAGGATAGATCCATCTTTCTGACTAATAACTTTACATGAATTTTTATTAGATTATATCATAATCGTTATCACTTAATTGACTTATGGATAACAAGTTATACATTAATCAATCTACTAACAGAACATTATTAATAGAAGGGAGGTTACCGTTACCGACAGTTCTAGAGCCAATGATCTTCCCTTTATGATTGCCTCCAAAACTTACGTAGCCTCCAGATTTAAGTTCCAGGGTTTGGAACATATGCTTTCTTCCCGTCATGTGTCGAGAGCATCCAGAGTCTAGGTACCATGATTGGTGTTTTAGTCTTGCTGTCAAAGATATCTGCTACATATATAATTTTATCCTTAGGTACCCATATCTTTTTGGGTCATTGTTTGTTAGTGTTACCAAAATTCTGTTTGAATTTTGGTTTAGCAGAAAAATCATTACTGGTATATTTTAAGTCATGTGTGTGCCCATAGGTAAAGTGAGATTTTAAAGGAGTGCGTTTAATAAGTAAGTCCATGACTTTCTTAGGTTGGGATACTTTACCTTTGTATCCTATACCTTTTCTCCCATTTTTGCTAACTTCATAGATCATTGAAGCCATCTTGCTTCTATCTATGTTTTTAGCAAGGAACTTCTGAAAGCTATGATGATATTCCTTTATGATCTTATCAGAGTTACTGGGAACCTCTGAGATAGTTTCCTTCTGAGTATTTTGTAAATCGTTTCCAAGTTTTGAAATTTTTTCTTTTAGCTCAGAATTTTCCAATGTCAGATTCTCAGTGTCTTCAGAGTCAGAAACTAGATCCTTTTTCAGGTTCTTGAATTTGACTCGAAGCTGCTGATATCTTTCAAGAATTTCACTCAGACTTTCTCCTAATTCAGCTTTAGTAAAGTTTACAATAAATTCAGGAAATACCTCTTCAGTGTCTGATTCTGATTCTGACCCAGATGATTCAGTATCTTTTGTCACGTTGGCCATAGGAGCAATGTTGGCTCTTTCATCTTCTGATTCTGTGTCTACGTCAGAAGTATCTGAGTCATCCCATGTTTCCATGAGAGTTTTCTTCTTCTCCTTGAAGAACTTCTTTTTGGGTTTCTCCTTCTGAAGCCTTGGACAATCGCTTTTGTAGTGCCCTTGTTCATTGCACTCGTAGCAGACAATGTCCCTGCTGCTTGACTTTCTGTGTCTAGAAGATTATTCAGACATTCTGTATCCAGAGGACGATTCATTCTGATTCCCTGTTCTTTTGGAGTTTCTGAACTTCCTTTGCCTCTTCTTCCACAGTTGATTGACTCTTCTGGAGAGAAGAGATAATTTGTCTTCTTCTGATGAGGATCCACCAGAGGTTTCTTCCATAGTGTGCACAACTTTAGAATCATATTTTTTGTTAGATTAAGAGCTAACGACTTACCTTGCTTCTGGGACTCATCATCTTCTAACTCTATCTCATGACTTCTGAGTGAGCTAACAAGTTCTTCTAGAGATATCTTGTTAAAATCTTTTGCCAGTTTGAGAGCAGTGACCATGTGCCTCCATTGCTTTGGTAAACTTCTGATGATCTTCTTTACATGATCAGCAGTTGAATATCCTTTTTCTAGAACTTTCAGCCCAGCAACCAGAATTTGGAATCTTGAGAACATTGCTTTAATGGTTTCACTTTCTTCCATTTTGAAGGCTTCATACTTCTGCATGAGCGCAAGGGATTTGGTTTCTTTTACTTTCATGTTGCCTTCATGCGTCATTATCAGAGAATCAAACATGTTCTTAGTTGTCTCTCTGTTTGTGATCTTCTCATACTCTGAATATGAGATGGAACTCAAGAGAATAGTTTTGGCCTTGTGATGATTTCTGAAGTCACGCTTTTGATGATCAGACATTCTTTTTCTATTAATCTTCTGACCACTTTCATCCACAGGATGCATGTACCCATCAATTACCATATCCCAGAGATCAACATCATAGGCCAGAAAGAAGCTTTAAATTCTGTCTTTCCAGTAATCAAAGTTCTCTCCATAAAAGATTGGAGGTTTGCCGCCGATTATGTCTTTCTCATCATGGTATTCATTGCTGATGTTCTGACTTGGTCCCACCATAGTGTTTTTCTTAGCTTGGATCTTTTACTGACACGGTTAAGTGCTTGAACTCAGAACCATGCATTCTGATTCCAATTGAAGAATTGAAAAACACAAGAAGGGGGGGTTGAATTGGAATCTTAAAAATCAATGCAAATAAAACGATTATTTTTATCCTGGTTCATTTGAACTCAAACTACTCCAGTCCACCCGCCAAGGTGATTTCGCCTTTCTCCAACGAGGTCTTAATTCACTAATAAAACTTGATTACAAAACTTCTTTGACTACTTCCAAAGTCTTCTTGAGTATAACCACAACCCAGTTTTTCTCAAGGAATTGCACTAAACAAAATATGAATAAAGTTGTGTACAATATGTTTTTCTTTACAAAATCAGTATCACAGACTTGTGATGTATTACACAGTTTTGAGAATAGTATGAATGAGGAGTAGAAAGGATAGAGAATTTGAAGTATTGTAAATTGTTGTGTGTAAATCATAAACGATTTATCCTCATCCCTTGTTTAAATAGGCGCAACAATCTTGAGTAATTAGAAACTTGATAAATGACAGTTAATGCGCTTTCCTCAAATAAAAGATCCTTGTCTGTTTGTAGCCATTGCATTTGATATTGCTTTGATGAATTGTAACACTTCAGAATATTAAGGAATATGAGAATAGTCTACGTTCACAGCAGGAACATCCTTGTAGCTTAACTTCTGATCTACTTCCATCAGAACTTCTCTACAAAACAGAATATAATTTTAGAGTGCATAATTGTTCTTTGTGTTTGTTATCATCAAAACTCTTACGAGGGTTGTAGAATCAAACTATGTTCTAACAGAGAAGTCATATTTCTTTCCCCAACATGCTTCTTATAACAGCAAGTGGCATGTCTCTTTATTTGAGCAATCTGTACTTCCCCAGTAAGTCTGTTAGTTCCCCGAGAAGATTATTTTTTTTTACTCTAATGAATGGTAGTCTCGTCATTATGGGAGATAGTTTGTTGTTGATATTTGTTACACCGATGAACGGTAGTCTCGTCATTATGCGAGATAGTTCGTTGTTGAGATTTGTTACTCTAATGAATGGTAGTCTCATCATTATGGGTGATAGTTCATTGTTGAGATTTGTACTCCGATGAATGGTAGTCTCGTCATTATAGGAGATAGTTCATTATTGAGTTTTTGTACTCCGATGAATGGTAGTCTCGTCATTATGGGAGATAATTCATTGTTGAGATTTGTACTCCGATGAATGGTAGTCTCGTCGTTATGAGAGATAGTTTGTTGTTGAGATTTGTACTTCGATGAATGGTAGTCTCATCATTATGAGAGATA
Source organism: Vicia faba (assembly GCA_948472305.1). Lineage (NCBI taxonomy): Eukaryota > Viridiplantae > Streptophyta > Magnoliopsida > Fabales > Fabaceae > Vicia > Vicia faba. Next base: position 217,524,344 of record OX451737.1, read on the forward strand.
GTTTGTTGTTGAGATTTGTTACTCTAATGAATGGTAATCTCGTCATTATGGGAGATAGTTCGTTGTTGAGATTTCTTACTGTGATGAATGGTAGTCTCGTCATTATGGGAGATAGTTCGTTGTTGAGATTTGTTACTCTGATGAATGGCAGTGTCGTCATTATGCGAGATATTTCATTATTGAGATTTGTACTTCGATGAATGGTAGTCTCATCGTTATGGAAGATAGTTCGTTGTTGAGATGTTTGTTACTCTGATGAATGGTAGTCTCGTCATTATGGGAGATAGTTCATCATTGAGATTCACTTTGCTCTAAAGAATTCATATATTTCCAGTCATAAGTACTGATGCTAATCATTTGTTGCCTACCCTAATATCGGTATTCACTGATATTATCTTACCATTTCTATTCACTGTGAGTCGACATTACTTTTTTTCTATATTCTCTGTGAGTGGGTAGTTCGCAGTTACATGTTGATCTGTGTCATCCATTACTTTTTCCTTAGTATTTGAATTGATGATGCTTTATCTCTTCCTTGGTATTTACCCCAATAGAGTTGAGTCTTCTATTCACCAGTGATTTATTTTCCTAGTAGGACTTTCTTTGGATCCTTTATTTTTATCTTCTTCTTCCCTAGTGTTGTCATGTGTCACCTTTGGATTTGTTTGTTTGCATGCATAATCATATGGATTGCATGGAATCTTAGGGCCAAAAGTATGGCTCATTTTATATTTATGTATCTTCAATCGCGTCGACACGAAGATTTTACCCTTCGTATCTCCGGGTAGAAGACACTTAAATAAGGGCAGCTGTTAAACCCCAATTTTTGCCCTAAGATCCCTCTATCTTCTCATATTAACTCAATCATATCAAGATCACACTAGGGTTTGGTTCTTCTCCCTATCTTTAGGTTTTCTCATGAGGGATCACCAAGCACATTGATTTGTATATTATGGTCATATATGTCTTGTGTTGATTGACTTTTAAATAACAAATATAATGAATGTTTGCTCTATAAATGTTGGTACTATATGTGATGGCACAATACACTTCATCAGGTTGATTCATAGGTTCATGAGTTTATTTCCATTCCTTCTTCAATAAAGCTTCATTGAAATTTAAGCTTCATCATTAAGAGTGCTTTCAAATAATGTCATGACAAGGTCTACTATGATTCATCATACATCAATTTTCCAAAGAAAGTCAAGTGATGCAAGAATTGATTAAAGAAGTTTGACCTAATTGGACAAGTTCTTGATTCCTTGATCACAAGTTCATAACTCCCTCAATTCTCAACATTTATAAGTGGTTATTGTTACTATAGGTTCTTATTATCATCCACAACAACTTCTCTTCACATAGCAAAAATATTTGTACAAGAAAGATTGTCAAAATTGAAAGGGGTTTCCAAGCCACTTTGATGCTCTGGGAGTTAGGAATTTGGACTTCCGAGGGCTATAACTTTTCCATCTTTTGAGATTTTTGAGTGGTTTTAAAGATATGCTTCTCTTTAAAGGATTATCTACAAATCACTTCAAAAGTTTAAAGCAAATTTTGTGTGAAAGATCACTAATTATTGAGAAAGAGTATAAGTCCTCTAAATAGGCCATCAAATTCCATTATGTGACTTCAAAGGGTCATAATTTGATCAATTTTTATCTCCTTGAGCCTATTAATTTTCCATAATTATCTTAAGAGTGTTAACTTCAACTCTTATTTTATGTTAAAAACTTGAAATAGGTTAGAAGATGCCTTAAGAGCTCAAAAGATTATAGGTCACCTTATGGATTTTCATCAAATTTAAAGGATCATAACTTGTCTAATATTTGGAATTTTTGGGTGATACAAGTTTAACAACACTCTTTAAGGAGTCCACTTCAAGCTAGAGTCCTTTATCAAAGCAAAATTTTGAAGGAATACCTTGTTTGGAATTAAAACATTATAGGTCATTTTTGAAGAAAAACTTAGAATTTTTCTAAGTATAAAAGTCAACACATTTTTTTCCTGATTTTGACCAAGAACAACTTCTATCTCAAGCATACAAATGATATCTTTCTTTGCATATTATAAAGAATGTTACCTCATCTTTCTAATGCATCAAGAATCAGGTCCAAAGGTTTCCTAAATCATGCACACCATGAGTTCAAAGTCAGCCACTTGAAACTGAATTTTTCTTCCAAGTCAGAATTTGAAATCAATAATTCAGCTTCTTAACACCAAATTAGCACGCGCTTTTGATTTAAACATGTTTAACAAAGTTCTCAAAGTTGAATTAAGGATCAAAACGCAAGAGTTAGCTGAGTTTTGAGCAAATTCAAGTCACGCTCTTTTCACTTTCGAGATTCACTCATTTTCCCTCCAAACCTCACTTTTGCTTCCAATTATTTTCACCATTCACTCTTCTATAAATAGAGGGACATATTGCATTCATTTCCTCAAGCTAGAATATCCAAAATCACCCTGCCAAACTCTCTGCATAACTCACTTTTCTGAGTTTTCGAATTCATCTTTTCTCCACTTTTCAATCCAATTTCCTTGCTGATTCTTTATCCTTGAACTTCACCGAAGCTAACAGAAGAAAAACCAATCCTTGAAGTGTCTTAAATCGTGCTAGCCAAGTCCAGTTTCAGAGCAATTTTCTGCTACTTCGTTCAGGTAGAATTGTCAACCAAATTGAACCAAATAAATCCGTATTCTACTCTATTCATCCTTCTGATTCTCACACTTCTTACGGTTTTCATTTTCATTGAGAATTGAGAAAAATACTTGCAATTTTCATGCTCGCTATTTTTTCTGGTTTTTTCCAAATCCAGTCTTACTCAGCTTATATAAATTTTGTGTGAGAGTACCATTAGAATCGTCTTAAAGAGACGAATCTAACGGTACTGGTCTGGTTCTCTAATTTTACAGTTTGTGAAACTCCAGTTTAGGGCGTCTGGAGGTTGAAGACGACCTACATATCATGTGATTTTTTTGAATCTTATCTAGTGCCCCTGTCTTACCATGCACGTGTCATACAAACCTTTGGATCTGATTACTTTAATTAGTCAGACTTCATTCAATGTGCCAGATTTGAAGTCACTTTTAATTAAAAAATGATTTGGTGTGATTTTCAAAAAAGACCATGATATGCACATCGCGCCAAATCCATTGGATCTGTTTACTAACGCATTTTGGCTCTCATCCAATGGTCCATATTTTTTTATTTCTATTTTTATTTTCTGATTTTTATGTTTATTTGTTTTGAACTTCAAAAATTCATAAAAAATTCATTTCTGACTCAAAAATCATGAAAAAATTCACAAAAATATTTTCAAATATTCTCTTTCCAAATTTTATTTTTCCACAATATTCTTTTCAGATTTGATATTTTTTTATGATTTTTCTTTTGTTTTGACTTGTTTTTTTATTATTTAAAATACTTTTTGATACTTTTCAAATTTTAAAAAAATTCATAAAAATCATTTTCTTTATTTTTGACTTTCTGAAAAAAAATTTAGAATTTTATTCTAATTTTTATTATTTCTTATTATTTTTACTTGCTTAAGTGATTTTAAATAATTCTAAAAAATACTTTTCTGTTTTAAAAAATTACCAATTTTTTTGTATAAATACTTGAGATCATTTCTGATATTTCTATGTTTTCTTTTACTTTGAATATAGTTTGTTATTTTGCCTTTTATTTTCATTTAAAAATCATTTTCTTTTTTTCTATCTTGCCTATTAAATGTAATTTTATTTTGAATTTATTCTGGCTGACTTTGAACTATGTGACTTTTAATCATAAGCTTCATTAACATCATTGGATCTTGGGTGTTGAGTTTAACTCCACCAAAATGGATGCATGATTTTAATGATAGTTTGATTAAAATCTTTGGTTCAATTATATTCCCTCCCTCTTACTCTCATCCCTTTCTTACATGTGCTACATGTTGCTAGAGAATAATGTACATATTATTTCTCCAAACATATGGTACATAGATTGCTATTGACTGACCTCAAAATAGGTGCGAAATCTATATAAGTCCACTTACAATTGCTTAATATAGCGCTAAATTTTATCCAAATTCGAGAAATGATCATTCGTGGCCCAAACTTATGTTTGCAAGCCCAAATATGTTTAATTTGAAACCTTTGATCCAATAACCTTGATGTTCATTGTTATGAGGCTTTGGTCTTATCAATCATCTACTGAACCATCATAAGATTTGGTCTAAGTGATCATTAAAACATCATTGATCATTTGTTGTTGCCTCGAGAACATAAAAAGAATGATATACTTGACAAAAAATCAAATAAAACTTGTTGTTGAGAAGCTGTAATTTTATCAATCTTCTAATGAGTTTTCAAATGAAAGTTTCAAGATTGTCATTCAACTAACCTCTAATTCCTAACTCATTAACAATTGACTTTTATTATGTATTTTTACTTTATGCCCTTTATCTTATGCCTTTATTTTTACGTACCATTTACTTTAGCATTTACATTTCATGTTATTTTCATATTTGCTCACCTGAGCCTTTAATTTCCTTTTTGAAGATACTTAATAACCAACTTGAACCAATAAAAAACTTCAAGGTTACTTGGACTATTTGGTTACTATCCTTGGCATTATGGAGTTACGGACCTCTTGGACTTAGGATTAGAGATCTTGACTACCCTTGGGACCTTGTGACTTTGTTGTTATTTTGTCTGGAGCTCTTGGGGTTTACCCCAAGATATTGGGTTGATTTTCTTTGTATGCAGGATATTCTGATTATATGCTTTGACTGTGATAGGGAATTCCTCTGTATACAGCTGTTACTCTGCCCAATTTCTGTGAAGACCTAATGCATCTAAAGCTTGGTATTCTTAAGAGGTTTAGTATCTTTGCTTTCTTTGTTTCAATCCAAAGGGTGGGAATTCCATATTGACTTCATATGTCAAGTGTTGGCTTCTTTATGGTTAGACGGTTCTTTTCCCTAGCTTTTACCTTATGCTTTAGGATAGTCTCTTCATCTCCTCCCATCTTCTTTAATTTCAAAAAAAACTTCTCCCTGCTTTTCAAAACTCTTATGGTTTTCTAACTTGAACCGCTTTCATAATAAACTTGGACTTTGTGAAGTGAGACATTTTCCATTTGGGTGTTGAGCGAGGCTTTGTTGATTTTAAAATCCAAGCTATATCCTCCATTTTGAGATGATGCAAATTCTCCTTTCTCATAATCGTGTGTGGTAAGTATGTTTCCACTCAGATATGACGATGATGTCTCGTCTCTTAAAATTAACCAACACACTTGTGTTTTAAATTTTTTAATGGTGATTCCATATTGTACGAAAGGTGGTACGTAGGAACTAAAGGTTCACAACCGCAGCGGGTGCAAAAATTGAAAAAAAATACTTCTTTTCCCATCTCCACCATATATCTTTTATAAAACACCTATAGCCAAAATACACAAATTTTCAAAGAGGTTCATACGGAGTACCGTAGATGTTTAGAGTGCTAATACCTTCCCTTTGCATAACCAACCCCCGTACCTAGATTCTCTCCCCCTTTTTTTGGGTTATTTTCTCTTTTCTCATTCCCATGGAAACAATAAAGCGCAGTGGCGATTTTTATTTGATCTGTGCGAGTTAAGTCAATCCAATGGCTTAGTCTCAACATTTCTACCGCTACAACGACTTCTCAAAGTTGACTTATGAATATCAAAATTATGGTTGCTAATTCGGTCTCTACAGTGACAAAAAACTTTTGGTCACTAAAAGCGATTTTTCTAGTAGTGGTTGCACTATTAATGGAGTAGGTCCTTTGTGCCATAAAATTCTACAATGAAGGTTATGCTTGCAAGCTTCCAGCCCTAACAAATATTCTTCTTCCATGATCGAGATGGAAAACCTGTCACCTTTCACGCATGAAGTAGGAAGTTAGTTTGTGGGAATGTTGCAAATGTTACTGTTATGGAATAGCCCTATGCTTGGCCCACCATCGAGCAGGCCCAATACAACACCTTTACGATGGACCAATAATGTACGGCCCAAGTCGACAACCTTGGGAAGTTACCCACGTGTCTACCAAGGAGACGTGGCCAACGGTTATCTGGAGTCACCGTCATCATGCCCACCAAGAATAAAGGGTCCATAACTTCCTTACTATCTCAAAGAAGTTGGTTAGGGAGGAGGACACATGCTAGTTTCCACTACTCACGTAACCCTGTAAGTCTTTGTTATTGGGCCTAACTATCCTTCCCAGTGCATAGATCTTGGCCCAGTGCTGAGGGATATAAATACCCTCTCATACAAGAGGGTCAAGCCCTATTTGGGGAAATCAATCATACCAATTACATGATCTTCGTGTAGGGTGAACGCCTTAGAATATTGGAGAAGGACCTCCGACTACGCTCCCCTAGGAGGCACAGAAGACATGATTCATGTAGCCCGTCTCCATGACGACGTGAAACCCGTTCATGATCTCCTCCGTGGAGACACCAATGGGAAGACTCATACAACTCATATCCTCGTCACAATAGGCGAGGTTCTCGATTGGAGAGGACCTAACCTGAAATCGTCAAGAAGCACAATCACACTCCACTGTGTAAAGAACGATGATCCCCTACTCATAAGAGGAACAAGGGCAATGAAGAAACAAAGTGAACTCGAGCAAGGAATTCTCCCCGCCGTAGAGACCACCGTTTCGAGCATTCTCAGTCTCATTCCCCATAACAAAGAGATGAAGACAACCCACGCGGTTCATTATTCCAAGTTATTATGGAGGCCACTATTCCCAAGGGGAAGTAGAAACCTCCGCCTTTGAACAACTACGACAATGCTACAGACCCAGACGACCACGTTGAAAACTTCGAGGTAATGCTCCACTTCCACAACATCGGGGGTGCCATCAAGTGCATGATTTTCCCCATAACTCTAAGGAAATCTTCCATGTACTAGTACAAAAGCCTCGCCCCCGAGTCCATCAACTTATGGAAGAGCCTGAAGAACCAGTTCGCCAGAAACTTCACAGCCTCTCGACGGCACCCCAAGACTGAGGCGTCCCTCGAGGCAATCATCCAGGGGAGCGACAGACCTCTTATAGCTTACATTGAACGGTTCAGCCGTGAGGCCATGCAAGTCCCCACTATCGACCAAATGAAGAGGTACTTACTCAAAAGAGGCCTTCTACAAAGTAGCGACTTCCAGAAGGCAGTCGGCATCAAGCCTCCCTGATCAATTGATGAACTCCTCCATAAAAGCTTGGGCTTATATCACATACGAAGAGAAGGAGGCTGCCAACAGGGCCCGGGATTCTAGGAACCGCGGAACACCTAGTACCCTGAGGTACAATAATGTCAGACCGTCTCGACGAACCGAGGATAAGAGAAAAGAAGAAAGACCACGTGACTCCCGCGAGCACAGAGGCTCATATGGACGTTTCACCGAGTACACCCCGTTTACTGCTCCCCGCGAGCATATCCTTGCGGAGTGTGCTAATGCTGAATTCGAGGATGATGTTGTCCGATGATCCAAACCTACAACTCTCATGCCCGGGGTCAACATGACCAAATACTGCCAGTCCCACCAAAGTCATGGCCACGTCATTGAAGATTGCATCCACCTAAATGACTTCATTCAGACTCTCGTTAACACAGGGAGACTTGGGAAGTATAGAAGGAATGATGTCCCTCGCCGTGATAATCACGAGATAAAAGAGACCAAGGAGGAAACACGACCCTTCGACAAGGCTAACCCCCTCCATGTTTCTTTGAATATCTCGTGACCCAAGGATTTTTACATCCCCGAAAACATTGACGATGAGGAGCCGTTGTTTACCCACAGCAAATGGGAAAAATTCTCCCCTGCCATGGTCATATCCGGCGAGGGATTCAATGGATTTTCTAGGAATTCTGCAAAAAGAAAGTTCAACGAGATGATAGATGCAGCCTCGGATCAAACTGTAACCCTTGACAGGTTCCGGGGAAAATCCGAGCACATCACCTTCTATCTCGAGGAATTGCCCAGTGGAGCTCCCAACTCGAACATCCCTTTGATCGTGAGAGAAAATATGGCCAACTTCGATGTGCATCACATCCTGGTCGATGAAGGGGGTTCTGTCGACATCATGTACACCCTGTTGTTCCAGACTATCCATATCAATAAGTTCCATTTGTCATCGTACATGGGATTTGATCTGCAAGGCTTCATTGACTCAACCTCTAAGCCATGGGGTTATGTTAAGTTGCTCTTCACTTTCGGGATAGAAGTTGCCGCCTGGAAGGTCAAGGTCCACTTCCTACTGGTTGACTGCCTGTCTCTCTACAATTGCATCCTAGGGAGGCCAACGCTGGCTGAGCTGACTGCCATACCCTCCACGGTCCACCTAAAGATGAAGTTCTACACAAAGAAGGGTCGCGCCACCACCATCCACATAGACATCAAAGTTGCGAGAAGATGTTTCAATGCAGCCTCCAAGGGACAAAACATGGTCGACTCAAATCCACGAGCTGCCAACAGAGTAACCTCCTCAGCAACAACGACTTCCTTGGTAGACAAGCCCGCTCAAACTAAAGAACGGGAGGCTCCACCCAATGTAGGCTTCATTGACCTCAAAACCCGATTCACCAAAAATGAAATCGAAGTCCCCAATGGCAAACATGATCCTCTTTGTCCCATCCCCGACAGAGACTTCAAAATCACCCCCCTCAAAAATGACCCAAACAGAGGTATGAAGATTGGAGTTGTACTCCCCGATCTGGAGAGGAAGCAGCCCGAAGCCTGCCTAAGGATGAATGCTGATTTGTTCACATGGAGCGCTTCAGAAATGCCCAGACTCGACCCTGAGGTCGCATGCCACTAGTCCGTTGTAGATCCTGCCTCTATGGCACTAGTTCAACATAGGCGTAAGAAGTCTCCCGAGAAAGCGGAGGCTGCCGAAAAAGCTGTAAAAGACCTCCTAGAGGAAAATTTTATTTATGAGGCCCGATATTCAACCTGGCTCTCCAACACTGTACTTGTTAAGAAAAATAATGGAAAATGGCGTATGTGTGTTGATTATACTAATATCAACTGGGCATGTCTCAAAGACGCATATCCTTTACCTAATATTGACATGTTGGTCGATAACTTGGCCTACTATAAACTCTTATCATTTATGAATGCATATTCAGGTTATAATCAAGTTCCCATGGCGATGAGTGACAAATAGTGCACAACTTTAATGACCAGGTTGGGAAATTACTATTACAAGGTAATGCCCTTCGGCCTAAAAAATGTGGGTGCAACGTACCATCGGATGATGAATAGAGTCTTCCATGGTGAGATTGGGGACACACTCGAGGTATGCATGGATGACATGAGCATTAAATTCCGAGTTGAAACCGACCATGCAGCCCACCTAAAAAGAGTCTTTTACCGAGCAAGGTGATGCATGATGAGATTCAACCCGGAGAAATTCACCTTCAGGGTTAAGGCGGAAAAGTTCCTCGGCTTCTACTTGACTGAATGAGGGATCAAAGCTAACCCCAACAAATGAAGGGCATTCTTCGAGCTCTTAACGCCAAACTTGAAAAAATACATATAAATCTTGAACGATATGCTCACCTCACCCTCCTGCTTCTTGGAAAAGTCCATACAATATGCACTCCCTGTTTTCAAACTCTTACGCAAAGAGGTTGTGTTCGAATGGACCTACGAGTGCAAGCAAGCCTTCCTCCACCTCAAATGAGACCTTTTGTAATCACCCGTGCTCTCACGACCAGAGAACAGGGAAACTTTGTTCCTCTACATGGTCTTCTCAGTCGAGGCTGTAAGCATGGCCCTCGTCCATGAAACCTCAGACAGACAGAAACTGATATAATTCACCACCAAAGCACTACAAGACCCCGAGGTCAGGTATCAACAGATTGAAAAAATATCTTTGGCCCTTATCAATGCAGTAAGGAGACTCAAACATTACTTCCTAGTCCGTAAAATCATGGTGCAAATAGATAAACTTGTAAAGCAACTACTAGGACGTCCAAACATGGCCGGTCAAATGCTGAAATGGTCCCTAAAACTTTCGGAGTTCGATATCCAATGCAAAAGAAAAAAAGCTCTCAAAGCCAAGCATTGGCAAACTTCGTCGCACAAATAACCACCCCCGAACTCCCTACAGGTGGAGTCCAAAGATGGACAATCTTCATTGATGGAGCATCCAACTCGAAAGGAAGCAGAGCAGGAACCCTCCTCAAGAATGAAAAGCATGTTTTAGTCGAACATTCGCTCACTCTGTCATTCCCAATGTCAAACAACTAAGCCGGATATAAGGCCCTTCTCGCGGGGCTGAGACTGGCTGAAGACTTAGGTGCTCATGAAGTACAAATCTTCACCAACTCTCAGCTCACCGCATCCCATGTACAAGGAGAGTACCAGACCAAGAACGACAACCTCATCGAGTACCTAAACCTGTTCAAAGAAAGAATGAAGAGGTTCACCCACGCGAAGATCAAACATGTTCCTCACGAACTGAACACTCAGGCCGATGTATTATCAAAACTCGCAAGCATAAGGAAGAAAGGTGGGAACAAATCTATCATCCAGGAATCCATTTCTCGTTCGATCATCAAAAAATTTGTTACGTAGCTCGAGGCAAATTCCTTCGGGGACAGAACATGTTGGATGACCCCATTATTCAATTACCTCACTAAGGGGGAACTACTTGCAGTTAAAAAGAGGCCAATGCAACCAAACAGCGAGCTTGCTCCTACATTATGGTCGAACATAAGCTCTATAGATAAGGATTCTCAATCCCTCTCTTGAAGTGCGTCGAAGATACTAAAGTTCCCCACATCTTGCGAGAAATCTATAAAGGGATCAATGCCCAACACTTAGGGAGAAGATCCTTGGCACGAAAGGTTCTGCGAAGAGGATACTATTGGCCCACGATGCAACAGGATACTAAGGAGCACGTCAAAAACTGTGACAAATGCCAGCGCCATTCAGACATTCACTTAGCATCCCCGCACAAGCATAAAACACTAGCATCCCCATGGCCATTCACATGGTGAGGGACGGGCATCCTCAGACCTTTTACCCAAGGATCATACCATAATAAGTACCTTATCATCACTGAAGACTATTTCACAAAATGGATAGAGGTCGAAGCCATCACCAAAATCACGTCACATAACATACTTTTGCTTCTATAAAAGAAACGTACTCGCCCAGTTTGACACATCACAAGTGATCGTTACCAACAACGGGACGCAGTTCACCAACCAAAATTTCCAATGTTTCCTCACCAAGCTCGACACTAAGCAGCACTTCACATATGTCGAACACCCTCAAATGAACGGGCAAGCTGAAGTCACGAGAAAAGTCATTTTGAGAGGACTTAAGTGTAGGCTAGGTGAAGCCAAAAAGAGGTGGGTCGAAGAGCTACATAATATGCTCTAGGCTCACAAGATGACACCGCACTCGACCACCAGGGAAACTCCTTTCCGACTAACATACGATATTGAGGCGGTCATCCCCGTGGAGATCATGGAACCATCTAGGAGAACTGAATTCCCTCTCAACGAGGAACTAAACGATGAAGCCCTGTGAGAAGAACTTGACTTGGTCGAAAAGATTTGATCGGGAACGTCTCTTCGTGAGGCCACGCTACAACAACAAATAACTCTGCAACATGACGCAAAGTCATAAAACGCGAATTCTAAGTCGACTATCTAGTCCTACGGAGAAATCAAAAAGATTCACGTAAAGGAAATGTAGCCACCAACTGGGAAGGCCCCTATCGTGTCTGCGGGACAATAGGCAACAAGGCATATTACCTCGAGCACCTAAGTGGGGAACAACTACCTCGACCATGGAACACTATAAAGCTAAAACAATATTACAACTAAGTCTCAAGCAAAAGCGGGAACTTAGAAATCTACCGAACCTCTCCGACAAACGACGGGACTTGCTCGACCATGAAAGCATATTGAGGTACGAACATGGCCTCCAACAACCAAGGACAAAAGGAGGGTCTTCACTTACTGGACGAGCGGGACCTTAGCCCGACGAAGACACCTCCACCGAGCTCCGTCATCGAAGTACCAACTGGTAGAACACCCAGCTCATCATGGGACAATTCACGCCGCGAAGTCAAGGCCCCAACCACGACCTTGAACTCGTTCAAGTGGATTTCGAATCCACCTTCTCGACATGTCTCCATGTGTTGTATACCATAAATGTAAAATCAAGCTTCTCAAATGCACTTTTGTTTTGATGAAGACAAACCATGAGTGACAAAGAAGGCAAAGATTATTGATCAAGCTAAAAGCATCTATCGATAAAGTCTTCAGTTCAAGCACTTAGCAAATTTCAAGGTATAATGATAATACTTACTTTGAACTTAAGACATAGATGCTCAATGGTCAAAAGAAATATTTTATGTTGTCCAAATCTTTACTCAAGTTTTTCTAAGCTAAAAAACATTTTTTACTTGAGTGCAATCGATTTGCATATTAGTGCAATTGATTGCATGCTTCAATTTTCAAATCTTTTGCTACTGTTTCTAAGTGTAATCGATTTGCATGTGTATGCAATCGATTACACTCAATCAATTTTTGCTACTGACTTCACATGCAATCAATTTACACTCTTGTTCAATCGATTACACACTCAAAATATTTGAAATTCTAGCTGTTAAAACCCCGTGAAATCGATTTACACAAAGGGTGCAATCGATTGCATGCTGCACGATTTTGAAAAACAGTAGCTTTGCACATGCCTGTTCATAACACCATTTCATGGAAACCTTTCACTCAATCTTGCCATTTGTTCATGATTCATCTCCAGAACTTTATGCTGTTTCAAAAAGGTGCTATGAACATATAAATACTCATTTTCAAAATCATTTATGTACCTCTTCCAATTATATTTTCTGAATTTTCTAAAATCAAACTCAAGCTGTTATACATTTTCATACACAAGTTTTCTGCACACTTTCACATATTGTTAACCAGAAAACTTTGAGCATTATATATCTTGAGTCATTGTATACTATTATCATTGGAAGAGAAGATCAATTCATTGATTAAATCACTCAAAGTGATCATTGCTACTCAAACTCACTCAAATCAAGTATTGCTATATACTTGCTTATTTTCCAGGATTGTTGGAAATAAGTTTAAGTGGTTTTATAAATCTTATTTTTCCAGGATTGTTGGATACAAGTGAAGTCACTTTGAGAGGATTATTCTCATTGTTGACATAGTGAAAATCCAAGAGGATTGTTCTTGGTCCAAGAGGATTGTTCTTGGTTTTGGGTAGTTCTTGTTTAAGTTTGCCACAATAAGGAAATCTCTTTCATGTTAAAAGGGGACTGGAGTACTCTCGGACTGTGAGGGGAACCAGGATATATCACTTGTGTCTCTTTATTTTTCTGCACTTTACTCTTTCATAAACTCACCATAATCCAGAAAAATAATATCCATCATCACTAAAACCAGAATTTTTTAAAGTACCTAATTCACCCCCCCTCTTAGGCGCACTTCGTACTTATAATAAATTGGTTAGAGCAAAAATTTCCACACTTGTATAAAATAAACATCACAAACATAACGACAAAATATCTAACACGGAGTAAACAAGCAAAACGAGCATACAAAAATTCAAACATTTAGGTCGATGTTGTTGCGGTAAAGAGGCAAGCAAAAAGTAAGTTATTTATTTACCGGGTGATATTTAGGTTATATCAAATAGTGTCCACAAAGATTGGTGTATTGAAATGTCGTTTGACAAATCTATCATTAATGAGTTTGGGGGTTGAATGGGTTGTATGGAAAAGGTATCAACAAAAATAAATGTAAACAAAAACTATAAAGGATATACAACTTATCCGATATGAATTTACACTACACGTCACAAACTTAAATCTATCGATAAATTGCACTCAACCTACTATACTCGTCAAAATCATCACATACACCACGAGATGTACCCACAATGAAGGTTATGTCTAACGCCAAGTCACGAGACTAACCATATTACTCTATCGGCAATGTCTTGCGCGCTACAACAACACGAAGGAATTAAGATTTAGTACCCAAAGTGAATATTAGCTCTAAATCTATCTCTAGAATCTAGAAACTAATAGATATTCATCCCTAATCAAGATTTGTGAGGTATATGTCTATAACAACCTAAATCAAAATATAAAGCAAAAAGATCAAAGAATACATCAAGATTTATTTGTAAATCAATCTCTATACAACACCATGATCAACAAATATACATATGTTCAACATAAATATACAAAAAATACCCAACAAAGAGAAACACAAAGAGGGGAGAAGAGATAAACCACAAATCTTCCGATTTGTCAGTGTCGGTCGAAGAGAAATCCACCTCCAATCATCCATAAGCAAGACCCTAATGTTGTTTTCTAAGCTAATTGTTGTACCATAAAATTTTCCCTCCCATTTTTCTTCAATATATCTCCTCATGCTCTTAGGGTTCTCAATTGCTCAAGAATTTATCAGACAAATTCTCCTCCTAAGCAGTTGACCTACAACTAGGGTTTTATCTTTATTAAGGAAAATTGGACTTCTAATGTCTCGAGTGTATTCCATGATTCCTCATATGCTTTAAGGTACCCTCATGACAAATTTTAGGTCTTGCATCACAAGTTTTCTCAGTCAATTGCTTAGATCACTAAAAATCAATTGTATTGGACAAAAAGTCAATTATGGTCAACATGCAGTCAAACTTTAAGATTTTTGCTCAACATCAATATTTTGAAGTCACATTCATCATTTGATCAAGGGTTGATCATGATTCATTAAGAAAACTCAAGATTAATCAAAAGTCAAAAGTTACTAAATTAGGGTTTTCTTAAGGAGAAGTCAACCGAACTTTGACCAAGCATAACTTCCACATGCTTCATCAAATTTTTCTCAACCAAATCTCATTTTGAAGGGAATTAAATTCTCTACAACTTTGCCTCTTTAATCTCAACTCCAAAAAATGCTTCACTTGAGAGATATGAGCCAAAACATTATAGGTCATTTCAAAAGTCAACAAAAAGACACTTTTTGTCAAGGAGATTTACATCAATATAAATTCTTCAAATGAAAAAATGACCAACATAAAGATTGTAGAGGACATCTTTAGATTTCCAAAAAGTCAAAGACCACCTTCATATTATGAAAATTGAGAGAGTTATGATTGGTGCAAGTTGGATAAATTTGAGAAAATGCATGAAACCCAAATTGATCAAACTTGTGTTTTGGGGCAAATGGGCTTATGTTTTCAAGGTCCAAACGTGTTTTGTAACTCATAGTGAACCTACGAATCACTTCATAGACCCCTTTAATTTTTATTCCATTTATTTTTTATTTATTTATTTAAATTCAAAAATAAATTAAATAAAATCAAGGCTTCCATACAAAGGTCCAAGTCTACTTGTTTGACCTAATTCACAGTCTATATATACTCCTCATTCAGACAAGACAAGGGACACAAACCCTTGCAAGAGAAATCACCATTCCAAAATTTTAAAAAAATATCAAAAACTAAGGAAAATTACAAACCCTACTTTCAGCCTCTCTCAAAGCAAGCCAACCCTCCCAATCGATTCCAGAAGCATTGTAGGGTAAGAATGGATCAATTGTGATGATCCAAAGAGCATGAAACAAGTATACATGCCTCGTTGGTTTTCGTTTTGCATGAAATTCATATTGTCATTTTTATTATGTTTTGATGCATACTTACCTCACTAATGTTCTTCTGAGATGTCAATATGGAGGATAGACCCATCGCATGACCCCCATAACGATCGAATCCTATACGGCCATGTTCGAACCGAATGACCTCATTTGCATCATATCTCATCATACAGGATGATTTGGCCAAAACCAAGGGCACCATTGGATTCACAAGGCCCGAATTAAGGGGGTAGGGTACCTTTGAATCATTGTCTATACTTATTTTGCAAGAATGAAAAACGAGCTCGCCGGAAAAGACGACCGAAGCTAGGGCTCCGGCGCTTCTCCAACCCAATGATTTTGTTTATTATATTTTTGTTTGTTTCCATTGTATGATCGGATGAAACAGCCACCCCAGTGGCAAGCGCGTGCATGATAAGGAATTACTCTCTCAGGGCGTGGGTTCGATCCCTGCCTTTTTTTTTCTTCATGTTTTACAATTTTCATAAGTTTTATTATATTTTGTGTAGCACGCAACATATAGACACCAACACATGGTTGGCCCAGTGGCAAGCTATACTACTGAGAAGGAAAAGGGTGTGGGTTCAACACCCACCCCTGTCATTTTTCATATTTCTTGGTTTCTAGCCCTATTTCCATTGATTTATCTTCCCCTAATATTTTTTTAATTAACCTAAAAACAAACTTTTTGTAAACCCTAATCAATTAGGTTTTAGGTTTTTTTTAATTAACCTTTTTTTCAAAATTAAACCTTTTTTTTATTATTAATTAAAATTAATTAGATTTTTAAGTTTACTTAATTAATTATCATTAAATCCATTTTCATAAAAAATCATTAAAAAAATCATTTTTCATATTCTTTTTCTATTTTGTTTTCCTTTTCTCTTACTCGTAGATAAGGTTGTATAGATCGCATGTTTTCTATGTAATAGCGTAACTTTGTTTTCGCATTTTCCTATTATGTAATTGTTTCTGGGATGTAATAGTTTAGAGCTTCTTTTCTGGACCTCTATTATGTAACTTACCCAAAGATTTATAATAGCCTAGGTTTACCTTTCTGCCTTTATCTACTGCTACTCTATTTTTTATGCTACTGCTTAGTAACTAGAGTTTGTATGGCAAGATAAAACCAAATGCTAGAAAACCTAATTTCAAGACTAAATAACTGAATTGAACACACTTGCACACTAACACCTCTAGGGTAGCCTCTCTTTGTTGCCTTTGGAATAAACTCTCATGTCCCTCGAAAGTGGGGATGCTTTAGCAAAAAATGATCATAGTTCCTCGATGACCCTTCGACGTTTCCTTTCAAAAAATGATCTAGTCCCTTACGAAATTGATATAGTATCCTTAAAAGTTGCATTCGATGATCGTATGATGACCCTCCGCGTGTCCCTTCACATCCAACGGAAAAGGCTTCCTACTAACTAATGGTACGGATAGCACTATCTAAAGGAGAAGGAAAAGTACAAGAACGACCTTGAGTGGATAGATACTTTTAATCGCTTTTTCACGAATCTTTTTAAAACATAACATTTCTTACATCACACTTTTCAAAACAATGAAATATTTTTAAACACTTTGTATACATTCTTAAGGACGGATACAAGAGTCATTACAAATTTCACCTCACATTGGCAATTTCCAAAATATTTTCAAATACACACACAAAAGCAAGTTTTCAAAGTGAGTTAAGCGATTAAGAGCCTATAGATAACTACAAATGAAAAGGATGCTAACACCTTCCCTTTTCATAACCTACCCCCCAAGCTCAAAATCTATCAAGATCTTTCCTGTTCTTTTCACCCTTTCCTCATTGGATAAAAGAAAAGTCGATGGCGACTGTTGCTATCTGCAACATTTGTGCTAAAACGCAAAAACAAGTCAGTTCTCCCATTGTATTACATTAATCTATCAAAAAATGAAGGTTTGATGAGTTAGGAATAAATACCCCAAAACATAACCTAAAAATGTATATTTTTGCCTTTTTAATGCAATTGTGTCCAGGGGACTGCGCGAAGCAGCACAATCCCACTAAGTGCGTTCTACTGTCATGAGAAAAAAAATCAACTTTTTGTTTTCGCCATAACTTAAGAACCGTAACTTCGATTTACACCGGGTTCGAAGCACTGGAAAGATTATTCAATTATCTATCAAATAATTCCTAAATATCAACCAAATTCATGATTTATTATTCTTTGATTTTGAGCCTTATTCATTGATGAGTTGCTCAAAATCGCGCGTTTGAAGTCGTGTCTTCGACACTTTATTGCTCATGCTCTAAATATGCATCAATACCTATAAAATGAATGGAAAAACATAAAATGGTACACTATATACACAAAAAAACAAAAAAAAAACACAAACTAAATATAGTTATACAAAATTCGGGATTATTCAACAATATTAACAATAAAAAGTCGATAAGTGCAACAAAAAATATATACAAAAATAGCTACAATTTGCACTTATCAAACTCTCCCCAACTTGAACTTGTTTCTCCTCAAACAAAGCCAAACAAATCAAAGAACCAAAAGTAATCAACCAAAATACCATGAATCAATAAGTTTTGAAAACGGAAAACAAATGCAATGGTTCAAATGAAAAATGGTACACACGAAGAAACATACTTACCACTAAACTACGACGATAACATAAACACGAAATGAATACTAAATACAAAGAACATGCCAAACATTCTAAAACAAAACTAGTTAATAAATAAATCACACCTAGCAAAAACAGTCACTGGTATATGAAAAACACACAAAATAAGGTATTTTCACTCATCCACAATCTTGCAAACAAGAGACTAAATTATGCATTCATCCAAAAATTTACATTGAACATAAGAATCTCAAGGGCTTTTAAAGGTTGTAATGGAGCTTGGTTAACAAACAAGAGATAAGTACTAAATCTAATATAAACAAAAACTTGCCTAAACCTAAGGGAGTGATCAACTCACAAAGTCTCAAGCAGAATAATTTCAATCAAACTTCTTCTTCATTCCAAATTTTAAACCAACACACATCACTTATTAGCACAATTATTCGAACTCTTTTTTTTCTATTTTTTCTTCTTGTTTTTTTCTTTTTTTCTTTTTCACTTTTTCTTCTTCTTTTCTTTCTTTTTCTCTTCACAACCTCATAGCAATCACAACATAAGCATATAAACATTCTTCTCCCCAACTTGAATTCCACCATCATCATAATATGAATACTCCCTACTTTATAAGGAAAGGTAAAAATTAAAACTACAAATCATAGTTAAGGGTTCAAGAAAACAAAATAATCAACATCCATACAAAAATGTAAACTAAACACTCATAGACAAGCATTTAGCAAAAACAACATGGATATCGACAAAAAAGGCTCAAAAGAGGATACTAATAATCACACACTCACAAGGTGAATTGACTATTTGTCCAAGGTAGTTGTGCTCAAAATGGAACCAAACAAATGCCTTGATCATGTTCAAGCTTTCATGCAATCAACACAAACAAAAGATTAAATATAATAAAATCCAGTTAAAACAAGACTTGTGGTCTCCTGCATATGTGAATAATGGAAATCTACCTTACAAAAAAGGTAGGAACTAAAATGATTCACAAATTAACAAGTATACAAAAGAATTAATGACATGAAAATTGTAAAAAGTCTAAGTATCATGAATATGCTAAAGTATAGAAAGCGATAAACACATACCTCAAACGTGTAAAAAACTTTAACACAATCATTACCATGCATTCGCAAGTTGAAACACTCAAACTTGGATGTTGTACCCCAAAATTTTCCCTCTCATTTTATTCAAGACATACTCATAGAGGTCCCCAAATGCTCATGGTTGACTAAGAATTGACCAAACAAATTCTCCTCCTAAGCAATGGACTTCCAACTAGGGTTCACTTTTCACAAAAGAAGTTTGCGTTTCAAAGGCCTCAAGTGATTTCCATGATTCCTAATATGTCCGCAAGAATATCCCTGCCAAGTTCCATGCCTTGCATCACAAGTTTGCTCAGTCAATGTCTCAAATGTTTGAAAATCAATTGTATTGGTCAAAAAGTCAATTATGGTCAATATTCAGTCAAACTTCAACATTTTGAAGTGATATCTATAATTTGATCAAGGGTTGATCATGATTCCTCAAGGAATGCTCTCAAATTATCAAGAATCTAAAAGAGCAAAATTCGGGTTTCCTAGGAAAAGTCAACTGAACTTTGACCAAGCATAACTTTCACATGCTTCGTCCATTTTCCCTCAATCAAAGCTCAGTGTGAACAAGATTCAATTCCCTACATCTTTTATTTTTACTTCAATTCCAATAAATGCATCATTTGGAAGATATGAGCTCATACATTACATGTCTTTTCGAAAGTCCACAAAAAGGCATTTTTTATCAAGACAAGTTACATCAAGATGATTTCTCCAAATGCAAAAATGGTCAACATAGAGATTGCAGGGGACATCTTGATATTTCTAAAAAGTCAAAGATCATTCTCAAAAGATAAAAATTGAGCAAATTATGACCAGTGCAAGTTGGGCAATTTTCAAGAAATGCAAGAAGTCAACTTTTTGCAAAAGTGCATTTTTAAGTTCATAGACCTATTTTGTGGGATTCAAATATGCTTATGACTTACTCAAGGACCCCTAAATTCAATCTTACCTTGATTTGCATTTTTTCTCTATTTTATTCATATTCATTTTGTTTTTATTCAAAAAAACACAAAATAAATTGCATAAAATAATAAATAAAAAGTATGGAAACATGGGCTGATGATTTGGGTTAATGTTGGGCCTTAGAATTAGTGCAAGACATGAGGAAAAAGACCAGGCTCATTGCATCTCAAGAAGGGAAAGTTTTTCACAATGTTGGAAACATTTTAATATGTTTGATATTGCTTTGAAAGGGGCCTTAATGATATGATTCTTGCAATGTTTATTCACCAATCCACTCCTCTATAAATGCAATTCACTGCAAGCCCAAAGAGAGCATGAAATCCATCTTCAAAAATATCTCCAATTGCCTAACAAAAGCCCTACAAAATTTCCCAAAAAAATATCAATCTAGTGCAAAGTTGTATCTACATTTCAAAGCCCCAACAATCCAAACAAGTGATCGAATCACCTCTCAGAGGCATCCAGGAATCGAGTCCAACTCATAATTGAGTCCCTTCACGTTCAGAATGATCACCATGATCATCACCGGTTTTGTATAGTTACCTTGGATTCGATCTGTTAATATATATTGTTAAATCTAATGCATGCATATATGTTTATGGCAATGATTATAGCAGGTTTAACGTATCACATGTGATTTTAAATGATTAAATCACATGATGTCGTTGTTAGGGCTCAAGAACTTTTGAGCTTCGTAATTCAAAATGCAGGGTCTTTCAGGCCAAACTAAAGCCAGATCTAAAGACTCAAAGGCGCGTTCCCACCATACATCCTTCAAGGGCCATACGTACAAAATCATGTGCAAATACCCGGGCTCTGATTTATTGGGCTTGAGACGTTTTCAGATTCTCAACCTCTATTTGCTTGTTGCAACATGGCCCATATTATCATTTGTCTTATTTATTTTCTTTTGTTCTAATTAATTCCTTTTTCTTTTTATAACAAAAAATCATTAAAAAAATCGTAAAATCAGAAAATCACCAAAAATTTAGATTTAGTTTTTTTTATTAAATTTAATTTTCATGAATCAATTAGTTAATTACTTTGACTTATTTCCGCAATTATAAAATCAATTAGAATTTAGGATTTAATTAATTTCAATTCTTTAAAAAAAATAGAATTAGTTTTCTTTTTATTAATTTTAATTCTCATTAATAATTAATATTTTTCTTTAAGATTAGATCTAGTTTAGTTAATTTTTTATATTATTTAAACATTTTTCTTAAAATAAAACAAAAACCATAAAAAAAATTCTTAAATTACTTAGACCTTTCTTATGGTTTCGAACATTCTTTTAATCCTCGCGCGTTCATTTTACTTCCCGCATTATTATTTCCTTATTATTGTATCTGCTTATGGTTTGTAACAGTTAAAAATTAGGATTTTATTTACCGCTTTTATCCCCAATTTTTGGACTTGTAATTTTCCCCCTCCCCTAAGCCATGTAATAGTTAGATTTAATTTCCTCACTTTAATTTCCCGCACTGATATTCAACTGTTAGATGTATGCCTAATAGGATTGCATGACAAGAATATAAAAAACAAAACGTTAGCAAACCTAACATCAAAGAAAATTAACTGAATACAACACACTCGCACATGTGCACCTCTAAGGTACTCCTACTTCAGTTTCCTTTGGAATAAAACACTCACAACTCTCGAAACGTGAGAGATTTTAGTGGCTACCGTCCGGTTTAAAGATCACAAAAATGACCCTCTCGATATTGCTTCGGTGTGATCTTAAAATTCTAGGGTGGTTATTATAGTATCTTGTCCAGTTTCCTTTGTGACTGTAACTATGACCCTTCGATTGGCCCTCAATCATCTAAAGATAGGGCTACCTACTAACTGATAGTAGGATAGCACTGTCTAAAGGAAAAGAGGAAAATAACAAACCCTTTCGAGTAAAGTAGATAGTTCTTAGATGCTTGCTCAATTTTTTTCTTCACATACACAAAACTCTTCCCAAAAACATTTTCAAAACAGTTTGTATACATTCCCAACAATACGAGAAACATTACAAAGTTTGCCGCACTAAGGCGTCTTTTCAAAATACTTTTTTACGAACATACCAAAACACAAGGTATTTTCAAATGAGCTAGAATCTAAGAGCCCGTAGATAACTACGGAAGAAAAGGGTGCTAACACCTTCCCTTTCCATAATCTACCCCCATTACTCAGAAATAATCTCGAAAGGTCTTTTTCTTTTCTTTTCACCCTTTCCTTTGTTGGATTAAAGAAAAGTCGGTGGAGACTCTTGCTTACCGCAACATTTGCGAACACAAACGCAAAACCAGTATAACAGTCAGTTCTCCTACCGCATTACAGAATTGGCGACTCTGCTGGGGATATGACACTAAAAGTGGGGTTACCTTAGAGCTAGATCATATTTAAAATGCTTAACTTGTTTGACTTGCTTGCTTTACATTTCAGGTTTATGTTTGGGTATTCTTGTATAGATCTTATACCCGGATCTGGGGCACATTAGGTAAGTAACAATAGATTGTGGGGACTGTACGACATAATACCGACATGGTTGAAGCGATGGATATGTTAGTGTGACACATTTGTTGGTACTGGTATCCTTTGTGTTGAATCAAGGAGAATACGGGGCCGCTGTGTGGTGTCATGAAGCACTAACTGAACTTAGAACCTTAGTTGAACAAACTTGGCCATTAGAAAGTAGTGAGATAGCCGACTTCGGTGCAAAACTGAAGATTGGTTGATACTCGATACTACGCATATTAAGATCAGACTTTCGAGATATTTCGGCCGTGAGAAAAGATCGCTTGAGCTAAAACAATGTCCGGTGAAGAAAGATCAGTGATATTGAGATTCCTTAGAACCTAGTTACTTCTTTTATGACAAGTTAAACCAACTAAACTCCAAGAGGGTACTTACCTACAAACTCCATATAAGCCTGAACCTAAGGCTACTTGTGTGACTTGATTGCTTTCATTATCTAACAACTTGAACTCCTTGAAGGACTTGCTTGTATTTATTATCTAATAACTTGGATTTCTTTGTAGTAGTTACTTTTCTTCATCACCTTATACTTTCGCTTAGTGCATAGCATACACATCATGACATCATGCCATAGCATTTCGCTAACCATTTCAAGGATCTCAAAGGGCCTATGGTGCAGGTTATGATGAACCATACATCTAGCAAGGGGAAAGGGGATTTATTTTCCTCTAGCCAATGTCGTCAAAACACAATGTCTTGAGTCAGAGGCTATGACCCACTCGACACGGTGAGCTTGATTCTTGTAAAAGGACATTCAACAATACAAAGTTATTCAATCGAAGCTGTAGTCAAATTCAGCTGCTAACATTTTCTTATGTTTCCCCTACGAGATCCTTGAAAACATTGCATGCATATCATTACATAACAAGTATTCTCAAGACAGGTTTCTCATTTTCTCACTGTTTATTTCAACAAGGAAAATGGCTCTCAAACAGAATGACAGAGATCTCCAAACTCAAGATGCTTAGTTCAAGGAAATGTTCCTAAATCTATTCAAGGGGCAAGAAAAATTGAAAGCATTCCTCGCTGGGAACTTGACCAAGAAAAATCCTGATGACGACAAGGAAGGCCAGTTGGAACAACTGCAAGCTGAGATGGAAAAGATGAGAATCCAGATGAATAGTCAGATGGCTCTTATCCAAAATTTAGCTCGGGGACAAGAAGAGTTGAGGATTCTCATCAGTAAGTTTCATCAAGACAAATACGATCGTCTGGGGAAAACTGCTAGAATTTGGGGCCTATCAACAATCAATCTCTCTTGGCACACGAGGAATCGGGTGACATGTTCATGCGGGAACATGTTGAAAATAAACTCAGAGCGGTGAAATTCAGGGGACTATATCTTCAAGTATTCAAAAGAGATCATACAACGGAAAAAAGGAGTCTAGTACCGTGTACGACCAGAAGGGTCGTAATAAGAATGATCTCAACCAATTTGTGGGGTTAGTGCGGATCTGTAATCCAGCACCAGTGCAACAATAACGACAAGGCAATCAGCGTAAGCAGGACGCGCCCAAAAGGAAATTCACCAAAATCAACATATCCTCGGCTCAAGTATTGAAACACATGTTAAAGATGAAGTTGATAACATTAAAGGATCCTCCTCAGAATCCCAACACCACCTTTCCTTGGTACAACCCTAATGTGTGATGCACTTTGAAGAATGGAAAAACACAAGAAGGTGGGTTGAATTGGGATCTTAAAACTTAATGAAAAGAACACGTTGATTTTTATCCTGGTTCGTTTGAACTCAAACTACTCCGCTCCATCCTCCAAGGTGATTTCGCCTCTCTCCAACGAGGTCTTAATCCACTAATCAATCTTGATTACAAATCTACTTTGACAACTGCCAAAGTCTTCTTGAGTATAACCATAACCCGGTTTTTCTCAAGGAAATTCATTAAACAGTATATGAATAAATAGTGTACAGTATTGTTTCTTATAAAAATGTATCATAATATAGTGATGTTTTACACAGTTTAAAATATTGAGCGTTTCAGGATGAGAGATGATAACAGTGTTGTTGTGTGTGTAAAAAATCATAAATGATTTATCCTCAAGGCTTGTTTAAATAGGCGAAGCATGGATGATCATTTGGAAACTTGATTAATGATAATTAAGGTGCTTTCCAAAAATAAAGATCCTTGTTCCCTTCGAGCCGTTACTCTTGAAATGGAAATATTTGATTTGTAACGCTTCAGAACATTGAAGTATTCGTTGCTGCTTGCTTCAGAACTTTTGGAGATCAGAGCCATAAAATCCTGTTTGCAGAGTTAGAACTTCTTTCAAAGAGATTTATAATCAGAGTTGAAACATCCTTCTAGCGCATCTTATGATCTTCTTTCATCAGAGCTTTTTTAGAGATGTTTACAATCACAACAGAAACAACTTTGTAACTTATCTTATGATCTTCTTCCATCAGAACTTCTCTACAAAACAGAATATAATTTTAGAGTGCATAATTGTTCTTTGTGTTTGTTATCATCAAAACTCTTACAAGGATTGTAGAATCAAACTATGTTCTAACAATCTCCCCCTTTTTTATGAAGACAAAAACTAGGATATTTCAATCAAAACAGACAGAACATAAAGCATTATAGGGCCTCCCCCTGAGTTGAGTACTCAGATAGAGATGAATTACTTCCCTGAAGTTCATTCTGATCAGAGCTTTTGATGCATCTACTTTTGTCTTCATCAGAGTTTTGTTCTTGTTTTTCTTTCAGAAAAAAAACGAGAAGTTATGATATTCAAAATGTTTGAGACTATGTCTCGATACTGTTATTAGAAATATCTTACGTTCCTCTTTTTTTTTCAAGAATAAAAAAGCAATATAAACACTAATGTTAAGAAGCAAAAGTTAAGTTGTATTGAAAATGATTGCAATAACACATTCAGAGGCAAACAAAAAAATTGAATACAGTAAAGAAAACAAGTTTTAAAAACTAAGATTGAGGTGGAGGAAGTCGTGTGATCAGAGATTCCAACAAGCTCTTAATTTGAGTGTTCGATTCCTCTTGTTTTCCCTGCATTCCTTTGATTTCTTTGCATGTGTCATCTTGCTTGTCTAATATCTCCTTGATCACTGCATTTTCTTCCTTTAACTCCTCCAAAGTTTGCATAACCAGAGATGAAGAAGGGATATCCACTGAAGGTGCAATCTTCTCAGAACAAGCTGTAGCAGATTCTGACTCAGTAGATTCTTCAGTCTCTTTGCTTTTGTCTTGAACAACAACCAGAGGAAGATTATAAGAGCATGGTTAATCAACTTCTGAAGGCTGACAATCTTCCCAGGGAGAATTATCCAGTAGAAGAATAGGTTTCTTTTCCCAGTGACGCAGAACTTGATCCTTGAAGACATTCAGCTGATCACAAAAGTTCTGTTAGGCCATTTCATAGCTTAACTCCTTGAGTTTCTGGGATTCAGAGTTGAACCATTTTCTGAACTGGTTCCAGTGAGAATCAGAAGTAGCAGGATTCAGATTTTCTAAGCAGGCTAGCTTCAAATATTTAAGCCATTCAATCATCTATGTTTCAAAAATCAGTAAATTTCTACCAACATTTGCCTTGGTGATAATGGGTTTTGGTTTTGGGATATCAATTTTGTGAGAGCTAGAGGCAAGGTTATCTAGCGCTTCTAAGTCTATTACAACTCTTAGGTGATCTTCTGGGGGATTGATAGGAGAGGGATAGGGAGAATCAGAAATGATAATGGGTGATGGAGGTGTGTTTGGTGGAGTGGAATGGTAAGGAGATGGAATTTCTGGAATGTCGTGGATTGAGAGAGGTTGTTGAACCATGAAAGGTTCTGTTATTCCAGGAATTGGTGTGGTGGTATCAGAGTCAATATTTGGATTTTCTAGTTAGGGAGCGTGAACGTTTGTATTTTCAGAGTGGGGAACTTGGAAGTTTAGATTTTCTATGTGGGGAGCTTGAAATTATGGATCAAATTGATCAAATCAGAAAGAACTTGAGCAAGTTTTGGCTAATTTTGGTCAAAATGTATATTAGGAGAGTGTAATTCATTCAGAGTGTTTTCTAGTGTAACTGAGGGGTAAAATTCTATATCAAAATCATCAAAGGTTTGTGGTGAGGGGTCTTCTATTGGTTTTGGAGAGGGGGGTGTTTCAGATGTTGATAAAATTACTGATTCTACAATAGAAATAAAAGAAGGATTACCTTTCTTCTTAGAAGCTTTTGGTACCTTCTGAGAAGATCCTTCTCCTGCAGCTTTCCTTTTTTTGTATTTCTTGAGAACAACTTCTGGAGCCTGTTGACGTAGATCACGAATGTTTAACTCAGGATTAGTCCCATCCATCTTGCACGCTTCCAGATATCTGACAATGATTTATGGTGAAGCATCTATTTGAGAGAACAGAGGGAAATCCTTCAGAGGAACTCTTCTTGATGTGATGACTTCTTTGGTTGCAATAGTTGGATCCTTCTTAATGATGTCAATAATTTTCATCTTCTTTAGATTCTTCACATTGAGAGGTTTTCCAGCACATGCTTCCAGAGTGCTGATCTACGAGCTTCAGTAAGATATTCTACCAATTTATTTTCAGTCAAAATATCTGATATCAGCCTACTCAGAGGTATCCAGTCCCTCTTAGTCCTTTCTTCTTCTCTAGTTTCCTTCACACTTGTCTTCAGATGATTGAATAGTAGATGAGGAAGATTTATCTTTGCCTTTATTGCAATGAAGTACAACAGAAATTGTTGGTCAATGTTGATATAATTAGGAAAGGTTGTGGGCTTCCTGTGGTTGATGCAGCCCAAAATAATTTTTGCCCAAATTATGAAGTAGTCCTTCAGATCTTTAATTTTGTTTGATGGCTGCCCAGAAGTAAAAATCTCTCTTGAGATTGTTCTTAGGTCAAAACATTTTTCTGCCATGTCGCTGCAACGGGTGCCTCCGCCGTTATGACCTATGAACCTTGCAATAAGATATTCAGAAATTGTAATCTTCTTCCCCATCACATACGAAGTGACTTGATGGTTATGTAGAGGCATGAATCCTGAATTCTTTGACCAATTTTGGCAAAACTGGACCCAGTAGACGATCAAAATATCTGGTCCATCCTTGAAATTCCACATCAGGTGTAAGATCATAGTCGTTTTCCTTCATGCTTTCAAAATCTATAATGATTTCACGGAGAACTTCTAGTGAATCAATGGGGGTCAGTAGAGTTCTTGACGGTTCTTCATATCTTTCTACTATTGACGAAGATGAACCAGGAACATATTGAGAGTTTTGAGCGCTTGAAGATGAAGCCATTGTTCACACAGACTGTTGAGGGTTTTGGAAAGAAAATTTTGCACACGAAAAGTAGAGAGAAAATAGTAGCGATAAGAAGTGAGAGTGAAGGTGAATGGTGTATTTATAAGCAAATTGAAAACATAATTAGAAAGAAAAGAGTGAAAAAATAGTAATGATTACATAGCATCAATGATTCCTGAAAATAGGGAGATGGCATGGAGATATAGAATAATTACCAATATAACACGAGTCTCATGCATCCAATCAATGCTTTAATCCCTTCAGAATTTGAACGCGTATTCAGCATTAGAAGAACGCTTGTGACAGGATGACAGATGTTGATGATGTGAACTGCATGCTTCTATCTTTGAAATGAACCATTTGGAGACTGTTCAGATCTTAGATAGATCTTGATGCAACTGTCCTTCTAACTTCTGAAGAATTGTTGATTAGATGTTCACAAGAAAAACATAAAGTTATGAGGGTTAAAGAATATATAAATAAAACTCTTATTCTGGACATAATTTCATGCTGAGATGTTTCAGAATGAAATTAAACCTATATTCATAAAGTGGTTTAGTGAAGACATCAACCCATTGATGGTATGTGTCAATAAATTTTAAGGAAAGAATTCCTTTCTGAATATAGTCCCTAATAAAGTGATGTTTTATTTCTATGTGCTTAGCTCTAGAATGTAAAATGGGATTTCTAGATAAATAAATTGAAGAAGTGTTATCACAGAGTATAAGAATGTTACTCTCAAATATATTGTTGTGTTCAAGTTGACTTTTCATCTAGAGCATTTGTGTGCTGCATCCAGCTGTTGCTATGTATTCAACTTCATCAGTTGATAATGCAATTGTGGATTGCCTCTTGCTGGACCATGAGATCATATTTTCTCCCAGAAACTGGCAGCTTCCATAAGTGCTTTTTCTTTCTACTCTGTCTCCAATGAATTCAGCATCACAATACCCTACTGTGATCGGTGGATCTGGAACTGACTGTTTAACGCTGGTTCGCGAAATGTCGCGGAAGCAAGAGTCGCCACCGTCTTTTATTTTCTCCAAATGGAAAGGACAAAAGCACAGAAAAATTCCTTAAAGAGATTGCTCTCGGTTCGGGAGGTAGATTATAGAAAGGGAAGGTGTTAGCACCCTTTCTATCCATGGTTATCCATGGGCTCTTAGATACTTGCTCATTGTGTTTTCAAAAATGGTTTGTTTGCTTTTCAATTGTGGGTTTTAAAAAGTTTCTTTGAAAATTTCAGTTCGACTCTTGTATCGGTCCTCAAGAGTGTTTGAAAAATTTGCTTTCGAAAGCTTTTTGAAAAGGTGTCGGTGTGAAAAGTATTTTTTGAATTTGTTTTGAAATTAGAGCAAGTATCTAGAGTCGTCTACCTACCCTAAGGAATTCGTCTGTGTAAATGTCCTTTAAAGTAGTGCCATCCCACCATTGAGAGGTAGGTAGCACCACCGTTGGAGGTGTTCGGGTCAATTCGAGGTTCGGGACATGGTGATCACCAGAGCAATGGGAAGACACCTTAGAAGCTACCCTCATGCCAGGTTCCCGGATCATGAGGACTTACTAAGACATCCTCTACTCGAAGATCACCCTTCGAGGCAAGGCAACAGTGAGGCGTACCCTAGGGGTGGTGTGTGATTTGTGTGTCGTTTTCATTTATTTTCGTCTTATTCATGTCATGTTATTGGTGATCTAGCATTTGTTTTTTATTTGTTGTCATTCATTCTTGCATGCCTTGATTAACAGTTAAAAGTGCGAGAAAAGTAAAGTTCTAAAGCTATTACAAAAGGCGCGGGTCCACATCGCCAAAAATTCCAGAATCCGATTTGACAGAAAAATAAAGAATTAAAAGTGCGACAAATAAAAGATGTTACATGGCCTTGGGAGAGATACATAAATATTATAAAGAAAAAGAAATAAATATGCGAATTAAATAAGAATTAAAAACGAGGGCGTTGGACCCTTTTTGCAAAATTAAATTAAATGATGAAATTAATTAATTAAAAAAAGAAAAGAAATTGTTTTTGGTATTTTTTGGTATTTTATGGTATTTTATGATTTTAATGCAATTAGAATTAATTAAAATAAGATGCTAACCCTAATTCTAGTTGTTTTTAATTTATTAAGAAAAGATTAAATTTTGACCTAAAATTAAACCTAATTATTTTACATGCAATTTAATTATAAAAATAAATAATAGGAAATATTTAATTATTATGAAAGAAAAGAAAAAAGGATAAAAAAAATCAATTAAACCCTAATTCTACAAATTTTAGATTTTTATTATGAAAATATTACAATTAAACCTAATTTAACAACTAAAATTAATTAATGCAATTTATTTACAAAAATATTAAAATAAAATATTTATTATTTTTTTTCATCTTCTCTGATTTTTTATGTGTTTTTTATATATTATGAAAATATTTGAATTAAAAAAAAACTAATTAAAATAAAGACAATAATTAAAAATAATATCAAAATAAGGAAAAGAAATAAAGCAAACTTAGGGGGTTCTGCCCCTAATTTTGGAGGTGAAACTTTAGCAATCTGGGCCCAATGACCTTCAGGCCTGGTAGACTTTTTCCACTAGTGTGTGAGGTGTTGACTGACGTTCATCATAGTCCTGCAATCGTGACCCTTTGATTGGTCCTGGCATACGCGTGGATGGCTTGATTTTGAGGGTGTATGATGCGTCTTTACACTGAAACTGCACATGAATATTAAATGAAGAAAAATATGAAAGGGGGTGGGGACCTGGGGCTCGAACCCAGGTCCTGAACATTACCAATGCTTAAGCCTGCCAATTGATCCAAACGCGTTTTCTGTATATCAAACAACAAACAAATATTATAATATAAGATAATGCGTTAGTGCTTTCTGCGCGCGAAATTTTAAACGGGCCAACCATCTCTCTACACATCATCATCTTCTTCGTGTTATTTTTTTTTCTTCTGAAACACAAACATTGGCAACGGTTTTGTTAGCGTTCCCTTAGGCCAGTTTCTGAAAAATAGCGATTAGCCCAGGGATGCTCATAAATTGAGCGCGAGGGTGCCATTGTGTTCGTCCAAGCATGCTTGATTCATCTATGGCACTGTGAGATTCTAATTTTACAGCATTTGGAAACGCCTAAATTGAAGCTTGCAAAACCCTAAATGTTGTTAATGGTGGAATCGTGTACAACGCTCAAAAACACAATTAATTTACATGGTTAGCATTAGAATCAAACAATGAACACAAATCACATATTAAAAATTGCTAAATGCGCATGAATTGGGATGCAAGAAGATGAAATTTTCTCTGTACAGGTGAGATCGTTCTCACGTTTCTGGGCACGAAAGCTTGTAGTTTTTTAATCCAAATCCCTTCTTTGAAGCCTCAGCAAGCCAATGGAATTGATCTTTGGCCTTGAATCGTCCTGGAAATTGGTTTTCAGATTTGGAATTTTTTGCAAAAAACTTGAGTTTGATAATGGGGTTTATGCGCAGCTTTTTTGGGTAATGAGCATTAGGTCTTGATCCAGCTTATGTATGGAATGAATTAGGTTAAGTTTCTTGTCCAAGGAATCAAAGAATTGATGTATGGATATTTTATTTTTATGGCAAAATATTTTCAAATCTTTTCATGCAATTTGATATCAAATCATGACAAAACCTTCCACAAATGATTATGCACGAATCTTGAGTGTCCAATGAGAGTATTTTCTGCACAAAAGGATTTGATTTCATTAGGTTAGTATTTTTCATATTTTATTTAGTTTAAATGAATTAATTGTGATAAAAAATTCAAATAAATAAATAAAAATAATAAAAAACTTCCCTTTGGGCCAAATGGTCGTGTGCATGTCTTGGATGATGAATTGTGGAAGAAAAAGAGGCCCATTAGCAATTTTAGGTCATTTGAATCAATGTTGACTTTTCAAAATATCCAAAAATTTCCCAACTTCCACAAGGCATAACTTGCTCAATTTTTAAGCTTTGCTCATGTTCTTGGACATTTTGGAATGGTCTTTGAGTCCTCTAACCAATGTATTTGGTCCCATGTCATTTTGATTTACCAATCTCAAGTTATGGCCCTTGACTTAAAGTCCATTTTTGTTGACTTTTGAAAATGACCTATAATTGCTAAAATTGATAACTTTTTGTGAGAGCATTTCTTGGACTTGAAGTATGAAGAGGAGTTGTAGGAAATGTCTTTCTCTTCAAAATGAGATTTGGATGGAATTTTTCTGATAATCCATGTGAATGTTATGCCCTGGTCAATTTACAGTTGACTTTTTCAACTGTCCAAATAAGGAAACTTTTGCATCTTGATGATTTTTTGAGCCAAGCTTTGAGAATCATGATCAAGCATTGATCAAATGATGTTTGTGGCTTCAAAATGAGATGTTGACCAAAAATTTGAACTTTTGACTGTCAAATGACCATTTTGCCCCTACAGTTGACTGTAGTGCAATTAGGGTTTTTGACTGTGCAATTTTGTGCTGAAAGTCTTGAAACTTGATATGAGGATGCTTGACCATGTTTATAGGCATGTGGGACTTGATTGGACCCTTGGAAACTTCATTTTCTTGATCAGAACCAAAACCCTAATTTTGACTGCTCAGGAGGCTCTTACACTGTGCAACCCTTGGGGAGATTTTGAAGCTTTGACTTGGCAATTTCTTGAAGAATATGGGAGGGCAAATTTTGGGGTACAACAGTTGCCCCTGTTCAATCTTCTTAGACCTGAGGATGCAGATTGGCTGACGTGCCTTTCGTAATCTGAAGGTGGAAGATGATTGAACACTAGAGTGCCCAGAAATTTGCGCTCACATAGTAGCAGTGATGGTGGAAATGGGCTTATAGATGCCATTTAGAGATTGATGAATAGGATGATGGGCTTATAGATGCCATCTGGATGTTGATCGCGTAAGAGATTCCTTAGCGAGAACTTGCGTACCTGCAAAAGAAAAATGAGTACCTGACATGTTGCAGGATCTGGTTTTCAGATGCTTTGTGTAGATATGTCCTGACTGGTTACAGGAATCGGATCTTCGAATTCTTTAGACGTGCCCTGGAGAGATACAGGAATCGAGTCTGGTAATGCTAGTCTTCAACGGATACACCCTGGCAAGATTCAGGCATCGGATCCTCGAACTCTTCAGACACACCCTGGCAAGATACAGGAATCGGATCTGGTAATGTTAGTCTTCAACGGATACACCCTGGCAAGATTCAGGCATCGGACCCTCGAAATCTTCAGACACACCCTGGCAAGATACAGGAATCGGATCTGGTAATGTTAGTCTTCAACAGATACACCCTGGCAAGATTCAGGCATCGGACCCTCGGACTCTTCAGACACACCCTGGCAAGATACAGGAATCGGATCTGGTAATGTTAGTCTTCAATGGATACACCCTGGCAAGATTCAGGCATCGGATCCTCTAACTCTTCAGACACACCCTGGCAAGATACAGGAATCGGATCTGGTAATGTTAGTCTTCAACGGATACACCCTGGCAAGATTCAGGCATCGGATCCTCGAACTCTTCAGACACACCCTGGCAAGATATAGGAATCGGATCTGGTAATGTTAGTCTTCAACGGATACACCCTGGCAAGATTCAGGCATCGGATCCTCGAACTCTTCAGACACACCCTGGCAAGATACAGGAATCGGATCTGGTAATTGGTCATCAACAGATACACCCTGGCAAGATTCAGGAATCGGATCTTTAGTTGCGACCATTGATGGTAATCAATTTTGTACTTTTGTCCTGAAAAGACAAGCGTTAGTTGTATGCGATGCCATGTGGTATGACATGCGAGATGCTCTCCGAATACGTGAGATTGTATGTTCATGATGCGTATATGCATGATATAATGTATGAAGATGTTTATGAATGTATTTTTCGTCTAGGAAAGTACATCCTTGACGGGTGCCGGGAAGTCACTCCTGGGCTGATGTTGGAAGAATGGATTTTGCTTCCGCCGGGGATGATAGTTGCAAGAACACCGGTAGGAGAAGATAACTCCGTTGGGGAATAAACTTGGCGAATGGAATAACTCTGCGGGGAGGAAAGTACTCTAACGATCTTGCTGGGGAGCAATACTCTGTGGGGAGAGAGATACTTTGCTGAGTAGTTGATAATAACTTGCTGGGGAGGCCCTTGCTGTGTTGGAAGTGTTGATAGACTTCGCTGGGGATAAGAAAAAACTGCGTTGACGACGACCTTTCCGTGGCTTTTGGCTGAGGATAACCCAGTTATATCCTGGTAAGGAAATAACTCTTTGAATAAAGCCGGGCGACGCGTTCGTGCTCTGCGAGGATAAGCTTCCAGAATCTACTGGGGATAAGCTTACCGCTTGGGGAGATGAATTCCAACTTTCCTGGGGAACTAGATTGGACTCTCCTGGGGAAGTTTTGAACTGCGGGGGAAGTGATTCCTTTGATTGTCTGGTATACCGCCGGGGAACAATCTTTAGACCAAGACTGCCGGGGATGCTTGTTAAGAATACGTATGCTACTGGGGAATGTTGAGATCTGCTGGAGGATACCCAACTTCTTTAAGGTTGATAACTTTGCTTGGAGAGAGTGTATTTCTTGCTGGCTCACTCTCTGGGGAATTAAGATGCCTGGTTATGTTCTTTAGCTGAGCCTACCTTGGTACCTTGGAGGACAGAACAATTAGATTGCTCAGACTACTCTTTAT
Organism: Vicia faba; assembly: GCA_948472305.1. Lineage (NCBI taxonomy): Eukaryota > Viridiplantae > Streptophyta > Magnoliopsida > Fabales > Fabaceae > Vicia > Vicia faba. The sequence goes on from OX451737.1 coordinate 217,559,185, forward strand.
TGCCCCTGTTTCTAATGTTACCTGTAATTAATCCTTCGTTTCGTATGCAATTTATTCATGAGTTAGCAAATTATTGTCAATGCATATATCATAAATTGAACCTTGGACGTTCTTCGCAAAACAAAACAGAAAAAGGAAAAACAATTGGCACTTTTTAACTGAAAAATATATTTGTATTGATTTTTGAATGGCCTGAAAATAGGCGTTTTGTGTACAAGAGGCTGACGTCCTAGTAAGAGAACGCCGCCGAACAAAAGAGTTTATACAAATTTTGTACAAAAGAAAATAAAACAGCTGTGTGAAATGAATGATCCCACTGGGTTTCAACTCTGCTATTGCCTTTATAACTCCGAGCGTCTCATCACTTGATGACCTTGGTTGAAGGTGAAGCTGACTGATCGATGCTGTCTGAACTTGATATAGATACCGGATTCTGGATGCAAAAGTGATCAATGAGACATACTATTACGCTTTATCCCTAATTTTTGCCTGGACCGCCCTTTCGGGTTTTCAGTCCACTGGGATACCCATTTTTGCCCAAGCCGCCTTTTCAGGTTTTTGACTTGCCGGGTGTACAGATTTTTTTTCATTTTCATCCCTTCATTTTGCCCGAACCCTTTTGATTCGCCGGGAAGCCCTAATTTTTGCCTAGGCATGTCAGCCTAGCGGGTCTTTTTTATGCGTAGTATCTTTTTACTATGTCTGCATTAGCGGGGTGAGGAAGGTCGTCACCATCCATATTGGTTAGAATCATGGCTCCTCCTGAGAACACATGTTTAACCACAAATGGCCCTTCGTACGTAGGGGTCCACTTGCCCCTTGGATCACTCTGAGGAAGGATGATTCGCTTGATTACCAGATCCCCAACTTGATATACCTGTGGTCTGACCTTTTTGTTAAATGCCCTGATCATCCGTTTCTGATACGTCTGACCATGGCAGATAGCAGCAAGTCTCTTTTCATCAATGAGGTTTAGTTGATCAAGTCGTGTCTGGATCCAATCATCTTCATTAAGATCTGCATCCTTCATTATCCGGAGAGAGGGTATTTGCACTTCGATTGGTAAGACTGCCTCCATGCCGTAGACCAAGGAGAAAGGAGTTGCCTCGGTTGACGTCCTAGCTGAGGTACGGTACCCATGTAGAGCGAACGGTAGCATCTCGTGCCAATCCTTATAAGTCACTGTCATCTTCTGCACGATTTTCTTGATATTTTTATTTGCCGCTTCTACAGCCCCATTCATCTTCGGTCTGTAAGGAGAAGAATTGTGGTGCTGTATTTTGAACTGCTCGCAGAGCTCAGTGATCATCTTATTATTCAGATTGGTACCGTTGTCTGTAATGATCCTCTCTGGGACGCCGTACCGACAGATCAGATTATGCCGAATGAACCGTGCCACAACAGTCTTGGTTACCGTAGCGTAGGATGCTGCTTCGACCCACTTTGTAAAATAATCAATCGCCACTAGGATGAAGCGATGTCCGTTAGATGCCGTAGGTTTAATTTCACCGATCATGTCTATGCCCCACATTGCAAACGGCCAAGGCGCAGTCAGAACATTCAGGGGAACTAGAGGAACATGCACCTTGTCTGCATAAATCTGGCACTTATGGCATGTCCTGGAATGTTGGTAGCAGTCAGCTTCCATTGTGGACCAGTAATACCCTGCCCGAAGGATCTTCTTCGCCATTGTATGTCCACTGGAATGTGTACCAAAGGTCCCTTCATGTAGCTCTTCCATGATCCTTTCTGCTTCAGTCTTATCCACACAACGCAGTAAGGTTGAATCATGGTTTCGCTTATACAAAATGCCGTTGCTAAGGAAGAACTTTGCTGCGAACCTTCTCAGGAACTTCTTATCATTGACAGAGGCACCCTCCGGATATTCCTGCGCTTCCAGATATCTCCTCACCTCATGGTACCAAGGCTTCTCAGTCACCAATTCAGTCTCGAGATCGCAACAGTATGCCGGTTCGTCCAGTTTCCAGATGATGATCCGGGGAGCCTCATTATCCCATTTAACCTTGAACATAGAAGACATTGTAGCTAACGCGTCCGCCAGCTGATTCTCTTCTCTTGGGAAGTGTTCGAAGGTTATCTCTGTGAAGTGGGGGATCAGGGTCAACACACATTCTCTGTAAGGGATAAGATTCGGATGTTTCGTATCCCACTCTCCTTTGATCTGATTGATCACAAGAGCAGAATCTCCGAAGACACTCAGAAACTTGATCCTTAAGTCGATCGCAGCTTGAAGACCCATGATGCACGCCTCATACTCTGCCATGTTGTTGGTACAGTTGAAACATAGTCGGGCGGTGAGCGGAGTATGAGTGCCTTGAGGGGATATGATTACGGCGCCGATACCGTTACCTAAAGCATTGGAGGCTCCATCAAAATGCATAGACCATCGGGATCCTTCCTCGGGTCCTTCATCCGGTCCAGGTACTTCACAATCCGTTACTATCATGATGCTTTCATCCGGAAACTCGAAGTTCAATGACTGATAGTCATCTACGGCCTGATGTGCCAAGTGGTCTGCCAATACACTTCCCTTGATGGCTTTCTGGGTTGTATACTGAATGTCGTATTCCGTCAAGATCATTTGCCATCTTGCAATTCTCCCAGACAGGGCAGGCTTTTCAAATATGTATTTTATAGGATCCATCTTTGAGATCAACAAGGTAGTGTGAGTCAGCATATACTGTCTCAGCCAGCGAGCAGCCCATACCAAAGCGCAGCAAGTTTTCTCAAGCAGTGAGTATCGGGTCTCACAGTCGGTAAACTTTTTGCTAAGGTAATAAATGGCATGCTCTTTTCGGCCAGACTCGTCATGCTGCCCCAGCACACACCCCATTGAGTTGTCGAGTACTGTTAGGTATAATATCAGAGGTCTCCCTTCAACCGGTGGCATAAGGATGGGTGGTTCTTGGAGATACTCTTTAATTCTGTCGAAAGCAGCCTGACATTCATCATTCCAACGTACTACCTGATCTTTCTTCAGCAGCTTGAAGATTGGCTCACAGGTAGCAGTCAGGTGCGAGATGAACCGAGCAATGTAATTCAGGCGTCCTAAAAAGCCTCTGACCTCCTTCTCTGTCCTAGGAACTGGCATCTCTTGAATAGCTTTAACCTTAGCAGGGTCCACTTGAATACCCTTATCACTTACTACAAAGCCTAGCAACTTTCCAGATCTTACCCCGAAGGTGCACTTGTTCGGGTTCAACCTCAGTTTGTACAGTTTCAACCGGTCAAACAACTTTTGCAGATGATCTAGGTGCTCTTCCTCAGTATGGGACCTTGCGATCATGTCGTCCACATACACTTCTATCTCATGATGGATCATGTCATGAAATAAAGCAACCATGGCACGCTGGTAGGTTGCCCCAGCGTTCTTTAGTCCAAACGGCATGACCTTATAACATAAGGTGCCCCACTGAGTAACGAATGTAGTCTTTTCCATGTCTTCAGGTGCCATCTTGATCTGATTGTAACCTGAAAAGCCATCCATGAAATAGAATACCTTGTGCTGAGCTGTATTGTCAACAAGGACATCAATGTGAGGTAGAGGGAAGTCATCTTTGGGGCTGGCCCTATTCAGATCCCTGTAATCGAAACACATTCTGACCTTACCGTCCTTCTTAGGTACCGACACCACATTAGCAACCCACTGAGGGTAAGAAGTCACTGCAAGAAACCCGGCATCAAACTGTTTCATAACCTCGGCTTTGATCTTCTCAGACATCTCTGGACGCATACGACGTACCTTTTGCTTTACCGGAGGGCAGTCTTCCTTAGTTGGCAAGTGATGGACCACAATATCGGTATCCAACCCGGGCATGTCTTCGTAGGACCAGGCAAAGATCTCCATATAATCATGTAGCATCTGAGTCAACCGTTGCTTCACGCTGAGCTCTAGGTTGGAACCAATCTTTACCTCTTTCCTGTCTTCTTCAGTACCCAAGTTTATTATTTCCACTGGCTCTTCGTGTGGTTGAATTGCCCTCTCTTCCTGAAGCAACAGTCTTGCAAGCTCGCCAGGCACTTCGCAATCATCTTCACCTTCATCTTCGGCTAAGTTGATCGGATTTTCGAAGTCATAACTGGCAGTAGCAAAGTCGTTACCAGTGAGATCCAGAGTGGATTGAAACCTGTATGAGTGAGTGTGTGTGTAAATACAGCTGTTTCGAAAAATATGTAAAGGAAAGAAAGACAGAAAAGGAGCACAAGATTTGAAATGCGAGAAAACGTCCAAGATTTTCATTTATGATATATGAAATGACAATTTATATGCCCTCACAAATGAAACCACGGTGCCTCGGGTAAGACACCGGGCCATAGAGTTTATTTATTGTTTATTACAAATAGCAAAACAAAGAAGTTTATTACTGCGTAACAAAAGTAACAGGAGTATGGTCTTTAGCAATCCAATTGGTCAATCCGCCTTCGGTTGTCGGGTAGATCCAGCTATTGAATTCTGCTTCATCCACTTCATTGCCTTCCCCAACAGCATTCACTCCTGGGTTTGTAATAAGCACAGGAGGTCTTCTAGTCTTCGCCTTCCGCATAGCTTTCTGACCCTCTGCAGTAAAACCCAGCCCAAATTTGTCAGTTTTCTGTGTAAAGTCGGGAAGCCTGCCCCAGTTAGCACATTCACCTTTCTGAACCACAGCCCGGGCATCCTTCAGGGAAGCCATCTTCAAAGGAACATTCTCTTCTACCGCTGTTTCTGCTGCTGCTGAAATTGGAAGCACCTCCTCAAAATGCTGAAAGGGGGTTTCAATAAACTCCCCGTCCATCTCAATGTATCTGAAGGAATTTAAGTGGCTCACCATATATTCCTCCTCTCCTTGCACAGTGACGATCTTCCCTCTGACAGGGTATTTCAGCTTCTGGTGCTAGGTAGAGGTCACTGCCCCAGCCTTATGTATCCAAGGTCGACCCAGTAGACAAGAGTACGATGGACGGATATCCATCACATAAAAAGTAGAGTCAAACACCTGAGAGCCCACACGAATGGGAATGTCGACCTCTCCATGAACCATCCTTTTTGAACCGTCAAAGGCCCTGACGATGATATTGCTGGGTTTCAGTTCCAGGCCTTCACAATCCAGACGGTCTAAAGCCTTCTTTGGTAGAACATTCAAGGAAGAACCAGTATCCACCAATACATGTGCTAGAGTAGTGCCCCTGCATTCGATAGAGACATGCAGGGCATCATTGTGGTCTCTTCCTTTTGCAGTCAGGTCAGCATCTGAGAAACCCAAGCCATTGTCCGCTGTTATATTTTCTACGCAATCAGTGAACTGGACTGCAGATGTTTCCTGTGGCACATGGGCCGTCTTGAGAAATGAGATTAAGGCCTTAGCATGGGCCTCGGAGCACAGCAATAAAGAGAGCATGGAGATTTTGGAGGGCGTGTGCCCCAGCTGTTCCACAACATTGAAGTCACTCTTCTTTATAATTTTCAAGATTTCCTCCATCTCTTGTTGGAAGGCCTCAGTAGTTATAGGTATAGGTGCCTCCATCTGGGCAGGCTCAACTTCAATTCCTTTGCCCCGAGCATTGGATGACTCGGCAGCAGGAGAAACAACTTGATCAGCAACAGGAACAGGTACACTTGTAGGAGTTATAAGGAGTGGTCTTCGAGCAGCAGGCGGTGCAATGTCAGGCGAGAAGAGCCTGCCACTGCGGGTAACCTTGGCTGGGCCAGTGATATCACAGATGCTGGCGCCAGTGTTGAATTCTTGTTTGATCCCATTCACATACACATCTGCCCCGTAATGCCAGGGGACAGCTTTATCAGATACGTAGGGAAGAGGCCCCGGAACAGTGATAACCACAGGTGAAACAGTCATGATGGGGACAAGCTTCTTCGGGAGAGCCTTGATTGGATTATTGAAGATGGTAACCACAAAAACTTCTTCTATCGGAACCAACTGAACATCAGACTTCTTAAACAGAATCTCCTTACTATCCATTAGGCTTTGGATGCCTAACTTCAGCAAGGGACAACCAGATAGGGAAACAGCACAGAACAGGCAACCCTCACTGCAACCCGGAAATAAACCGGCCGACAGTAGGTTCTTCTTGACGGTCATTAAAGGAGTAGCCAGATCATCCACAGAAACAGCGTACACTTCTTCATCAACAACATTTACCCCATGCTGAGGCATAGGAGCAGTCACCACATTCGGCCTCTCAGGCGCTTCGAACTGTATCTCCTTTGCGTCGATAAGGTCTTGCACCTTATTCCTTAATGCCCAACAGTCATCAGTGGAATGCCCCGGGCTATCAGAATGGTACGCACAGCGGGCATTTGGGTTGTACTTATGAGATGTAGTATTTGCAAACTTCGGAGCCTCTCTGACGGTTACTAAGTTGGTTGAGAGCAACTGTGGTAAGATCTGCGACAAGGTCATACTCAAACGGGTGAATTCCCTTCTGGGTCTCTCAGCCCTTGGTTGGTTAGCTTGCCGAGGAGCGGCTGCAGGCTTCGCAATCACCAACGCGTTGACAGATTGGCGGCGTTCTGGTTTGTCTTGCCTTCTAGGCCCATACACCACACTGGCCTCTTTTTTGAAGGGTTTCTTCTCAGAACTAGACGATGCGCCCTTCGGAATATTACCAGACTTCAACCCAGCCTCAATTCTCTCTCCAGTCAGAATCAGATCAGTGAACCCTGCAGACGAATTCCCGATAAGATGGTTGAAAAATGGCCCAGATAGGGTCCCCAAGAACATGTCTACCAACTCTCGATCAGTCAACGGAGGCTGCACTCTGCCAGCCAGATCTCTCCATTTCTGAGCGTACTCTTTAAAACCTTCACTTGAACCTAACGAAATACCCTGGAGTTGGGTACGTGTAGGGGCAAGGTCGGCATTATATTGATACTGCTTATAGAAAGCAGTAGCCAACTCCTCCCAGTTACGAACCTTGGTCCTATCCAGCTGATAGAACCATTCGAGATGAGTCCCTGAAAGACTCTCCTGGAAGAAGTGGATCCACAAATTCTTATCCGCTGAGTACGGTTGAATCTTCCGAACATAGGACCTGAGATGTAGCTTGGGACAAGACGCCCCGTCGTACTTAGTGAAAGATGGTGCTTTGAACTTCCGAGGAATAATCACACCAGTTGACAAACCCAGATCTCCAAAATCCAGCCCAGGTACTTGTTGTATCTCCATAGCATTCAACCTATCCTCCAGTTGCTTGTATCTGTCTTCTGCAGGAGGGTACTGCTCTTCATCAAAATCAGTCTCGTTGTCAGAGACTACTGGACTAGGACCTTTTTCCGCTTGAGGAGTACTCTTGCCAATAGAAGAACAAGCCTCTTCATTCTACAGAGTATTGCCAAACCTTCGGCCCGAGCTGAACAGAACAGTTCTCCTCTTCTTCTTCTTTTCCTTCTTCAGGAGCAGAGCCTTCAGCTCTTCTTGGCCTTGAGCCAAACCCTTGATTAATTCCTGAAACTGCGCATTCTGCGCCTGAAGAGCTTTGATGGATGTCTCAGTTGATGACGAGTCAGGATTCATGATGCTAAAATAAACAGCGAAGAACTGTAAGCAACCTGAAAAGAGGAAAACCTGCTATGCACATGATGAATGATATGTGTTTATGCAATGCATTCAAGGGTTCGAAAGTTCAAATTTGTTGTAGACAAAAAGGAACACACGTTATCATTAAGGAAATAATTGTTCAGTACATCAAAGCCTCATGGGCAAAATAATACAAAAGCAAATCAATCCCAAAATATACTACGCATCCTCTTTGGAGCTATGTAAGTGTTGAGGTTCCTCTCCTCATGCAACAGGCGGGTGAGCTCCAAGACCTTCTTTTCACTAGCATGTAGACTGGTCTCAAGAGAATTCCGTTCTTCTTTAAGCTGGATCCAGCTCTTCTGCATCTCTTCCCAGGATGTGGGCATATCAGGGTGCTGAATAGTGTAGGACACTTCTCCTTCCAAGACTGGCTCTTTGATCACATGGAGCATATGAGGATAAGGCATTACCAACTTCTGGGAGCGGGCGCGTACCCACTTGAGATAAGGTTCCAACAGGATGGAATTCCTGTGCCCTAGTGTCTTGCTGTCTATCCTGCTTGGCATCCTCCAGGCTCTGATAAATCTCTGGCGAAGTCCTTGAGTATCGTTGTCGAAGTCAAAAACTATGTCAGGAATTAACATGTCATGAGGACCATCTCTCCGAGCATAACCAAACTGTCTCCAAGCCAGGCATGGGCTGTAAGTAATACCTCCTCTGATTCCAAGTAAAGGAACATTAGGATACTGCCCGCAACGATCAATGATAGTGACATCCTCTCTGGACCTAGGGCACCAATGTATATCCGCATGTGTAAGAGTCATCAACCGCTGTGACCATCTCAAACCCCGCTCGTTTTTCAAAACTGATTGTGGAAGGTGCGAAATAAACCACCTTCCCAGGAGAGGAGTGCAACACATAAGGACACCTCTTTTTCTCATGGTTCGAGTGTAACATGAGTGAAGGATGTCCCCCAGCAACGTAGGTATAGGATTCCTGGACATAAAGATCTGGACAACACTGATATCTATAAGCTGATCTGGGTTAGGGAACAACACCAAACCATAGACAAGGAGGGCCACAACTTCTTCAAAAGCTTGCAAGTTAAGGGAGTTCCAACATTCATGGGCCTTTTCAAACAGAAACCTGGCTAAGAACCCTTTGATACCACTTCTAACTTCCCAATGTCCCTTGAGATCAGATGACTGTAGGTGCAAGGCTTTAGCAATCTCTTCAAGCTTAGGTTCCTTTTCTATACCGCTGTAAGGTAGCTGATCAAGGATAGGGATCTTCAGGAGCCGGGAGAACTCCTCCAATGTAGGTACCAGCTGATAATCCAAGAAGGTGAAACAGTGATGCAGAGGGTCAAAGAATTGGAACATGACCTTGATCATGTCTTCCTCAATGTTGGTGTTGACCAAGCTGATGAGGCTTCCATGTCTTTCACTGAATGAAGAGTTCTCGGGAATCCTGGATATAAGTTCCTTAAGCTGAGGAGGGACCCTTACAAGACTGACTTGAATTGTCTTTCTACGAATAGTTTCCATGTCCTACAAAACAAGAACAAAGATGAAAATTCGAACCCCTGAAATGGTTAGTCAATGCGTATGATGCTGGATGATGTCATGATGCTATGATTAAACACACCACAGATATTTACAAAGACAAACATGTAAGGCACACAAGGCACACAAGACAAGCCCTTAGGGTTTAAGGCCAGCATGGGGTCTGGGTAGTACCCTCTTGAAGTTGGTGGGTTCAACCTGTCCTATTAGAAGTAACCGGGTTCTAAGGGTCCCAATATCACGGGGTTGCTTTCATTGTTCATCATTTCGATTTAGCCACTGAACTGGCGACCGAAATATTCCAGGAAAGCAACCCTCAATTGAGTGTAGTATCGAGTATCAACCAACCTCGGACTGCACCAAAGTCAGTTATCTCACTACCCTAAAGAGGCCAAGATAGTTCAATTAAGGTTCCTAAGGTCTGTTGATGCTTCACGACACCACGCAGAGGCCCCGTACTCTCCTTGACTGAACTCAAGGGTTACCGGTACACACCAAAGTGCCACATCAACGCAGCAGACTGTTTCAACCATGTCGGTATACCCCGCACAGTTCCCTCACAACCTTGTTGCTACTTTCTAAGAAGGTATCCCCAGATCCGGGTTAGGATCTATAGAACTCCCAAGACAGTCCCACAATTTAAAGCAAGCAAAGAAAGCAATTGAAAACACAGTTATGAACTAACCCTAAGGTACACCTCACTTTAAGATCGTCCCCAGCAGAGTCGCCAGTTCTGTGATCGGTGGATCTGGAACTGACTGTTTAACGCTGGTTCGCGAAATGTCGCGGAAGCAAGAGTCGCCACCGTCTTTTATTTTCTCCAAATGGAAAGGACAAAAGCACAGAAAAATTCCTTAAAGAGATTGCTCTCGGTTCGGGAGGTAGATTATAGAAGGGAAGGTGTTAGCACCCTTTCTATCCATGGTTATCCATGGGCTCTTAGATACTTGCTCATTGTGTTTTCAAAAATGGTTTGTTTGCTTTTCAATTGTGGGTTTTAAAAAGTTTCTTTGAAAATTTCAGTTCGACTCTTGTATCGGTCCTCAAGAGTGTTTGAAAAATTTGCTTTCGAAAGCTTTTTGAAAAGGTGTCGGTGTGAAAAGTATTTTTTGAATTTGTTTTGAAATTAGAGCAAGTATCTAGAGTCGTCTACCTACCCTAAGGAATTCGTCTGTGTAAATGTCCTTTAAAGTAGTGCCATCCCACCATTGAGAGGTAGGTAGCACCACCGTTGGAGGTGTTCGGGTCAATTCGAGGTTCGGGACATGGTGATCACCAGAGCAATGGGAAGACACCTTAGAAGCTACCCTCATGCCAGGTTCCCGGATCATGAGGACTTACTAAGACATCCTCTACTCGACGATCACCCTTCGAGGCAAGGCAACAGTGAGGCGTACCCTAGGGGTGGTGTGTGATTTGTGTGTCGTTTTCATTTATTTTCGTCTTATTCATGTCATGTTATTGGTGATCTAGCGTTTGTTTTTTATTTGTTGTCATTCATTCTTGCATGCCTTGATTAACAGTTAAAAGTGCGAGAAAAGTAAAGTTCTAAAGCTATTACAAAAGGCGCGGGTCCACATCGCCAAAAATTCCAGAACCCGATTTGACAGAAAAATAAAGAATTAAAAGTGCGACAAATAAAAGATGTTACATGGCCTTGGGAGAGATACATAAATATTATAAAGAAAAAGAAATAAATATGCGAATTAAATAAGAATTAAAAACGAGGGCGTTGGACCCTTTTTGCAAAATTAAATTAAATGATGAAATTAATTAATTAAAAAAAGAAAAGAAATTGTTTTTGGTATTTTTTGGTATTTTATGGTATTTTATGATTTTAATGCAATTAGAATTAATTAAAATAAGATGCTAACCCTAATTCTAGTTGTTTTTAATTTATTAAGAAAAGATTAAATTTTGACCTAAAATTAAACCTAATTATTTTACATGCAATTTAATTATAAAAATAAATAATAGGAAATATTTAATTATTATGAAAGAAAAGAAAAAAGGATAAAAAAAAATCAATTAAACCCTAATTCTACAAATTTTAGATTTTTTTTATGAAAATATTACAATTAAACCTAATTTAACAACTAAAATTAATTAATGCAATTTATTTACAAAAATATTAAAATAAAATATTTATTATTTTTTTTCATCTTTTCTGATTTTTTATGTGTTTTTTATATATTATGAAAATATTTGAATTAAAAAAAAACTAATTAAAATAAAGACAATAATTAAAAATAATATCAAAATAAGGAAAAGAAATAAAGCAAACCTAGGGGGTTCTGCCCCTAATTTGGGAGGTGAAACTTTAGCAATCTGGGCCCAATGACCTTCAGGCCTGGTAGACTTTTTCCACTAGTGTGTGAGGTGTTGACTGACGTTCATCATAGTCCTGCAATCGTGACCCTTTGATTGGTCCTGGCATACGCGTGGATGGCTTGATTTTGAGGGTGTATGATGCGTCTTTACACTGAAACTGCACATGAATATTAAATGAAGAAAAATATGAAAGGGGGTGGGGACCTGGGGCTCGAACCCAGGTCCTGAACATTACCAATGCTTAAGCCTGCCAATTGATCCAAACGCGTTTTCTGTATATCAAACAACAAACAAATATTATAATATAAGATAATGCGTTAGTGCTTTCTGCGCGCGAAATTTTAAACGGGCCAACCATCTCTCTACACATCATCATCTTCTTCGTGTTATTTTATTTTTTTCTGAAACACAAACATTGGCAACGGTTTTGTTAGCGTTCCCTTAGGCCAGTTTCTGAAAAATAGCGATTAGCCCAGGGATGCTCATAAATTGAGCGCGAGGGTGCCATTGTGTTCGTCCAAGCATGCTTGATTCATCTATGGCACTGTGAGATTCTAATTTTACAGCATTTGGAAACACCTAAATTGAAGCTTGCAAAATCCTAAATGTTGTTAATGGTGGAATCGTGTACAACGCTCAAAAACACAATTAGTTTACATGGTTAGCATTAAAATCAAACAATGAACACAAATCACATATTAAAAATTGCTAAATGCGCATGAATTGGGATGCAAGAAGATGAAATTTTCTCTGTACAGGTGAGATCGTTCTCACGTTTCTGGGCACGAAAGCTTGTAGTTTTTTAATCCAAATCCCTTCTTTGAAGCCTCAGCAAGCCAATGGAATTGATCTTTGGCCTTGAATCGTCCTGGAAATTGGTTTTCAGATTTGGAATTTTTTGCAAAAAACTTGAGTTTGATAATGGGGTTTATGCGCAGCTTTTTTGGGTAATGAGCATGAGGTCTTGATCCAGCTTATGTATGGAATGAATTAGGTTAAGTTTCTTGTCTAAGGAATCAAAGAATTGATGTATGGATATTTGATTTTTATGGCAAAATATTTTCAAATCTTTTCATGCAATTTGATATCAAATCATGACAAAACCTTCCACAAATGATTATGCACGAATCTTGAGTGTCCAATGAGAGTATTTTCTGCACAAAAGGATTTGATTTCATTAGGTTAGTATTTTTCATATTTTATTTAGTTTAAATGAATTAATTGTGATAAAAAATTCAAATAAATAAATAAAAATAATAAAAAACTTCCCTTTGGGCCAAATGGTCGTGTGCATGTCTTGGATGATGCATTGTGGAAGAAAAAGAGGCCCATTAGCAATTTTAGGTCATTTGAATCAATGTTGACTTTTCAAAATATCCAAAAATTTCCCAACTTCCACAAGGCATAACTTGCTCAATTTTTAAGATTTGCTCATGTTCTTGGACATTTTGGAATGGTCTTTGAGTCCTCTAACCAATGTATTTGGTCCCATGTCATTTTGATTTACCAATCTCAAGTTATGGCCTTTGACTTAAAGTCCCTTTTTGTTGACTTTTGAAAATGACCTATAATTGCTAAAATTGATAACTTTTTGTGAGAGCATTTCTTGGACTTGAAGTATGAAGAGGAGTTGTAGGAAATGTCTTTCTCTTCAAAATGAGCTTTGGATGGAATTTTTCTGATAATCCATGTGAAAGTTATACCCTGGTCAATTTACAGTTGACTTTTTCAACTGTCCAAATAAGGAAACTTTTGCATCTTGATGATTTTTTGAGCCAAGCTTTGAGAATCATGATCAAGCATTGATCAAATGATGTTTGTGGCTTCAAAGTGAGATGTTGACCAAAAATTTGAACTTTTGACTGTCAAATGACCATTTTGCCCCTACAGTTGACTGTAGTGCAATTAGGGTTTTTGACTGTGCAATTTTGTGCTGAAAGTCTTGAAACTTGATATGAGGATTCTTGACCATGTTTATAGGCATGTGGGACTTGATTGGACCCTTGGAAACTTCATTTTCTTGATCAGAACCAAAACCCTAATTTTGACTGCTCAGGAGGCTCTTACACTGTGCAACCCTTGGGGAGATTTTGAAGCTTTGACTTGGCAATTTCTTGAAGAATATGGGAGGGCAAATTTTGGGGTACAACACCTACTAATTTGTATTCATTGGTTTTTCTATAAAATAGACCAAGATTAGTAGTACCTTTCAGATACTTGAAAATTCGCTTAACAATTGTTAAGTGAGATTCTCTAGGATCTGATTGGAATCTAGAACATAAACATACACTATACAGAATATCAGGTCTTGAAGCTGTAAGATATAAGAGAGGACCAATCATACCTATGTAGATATTATGTTCTACCTTTTTAGTTACCTCTTCCTTTTCCAGGATGCATGTAGGATGCATTGGAGTCTTGGATGGCTTACATTCTGATAAGTCAAATTTCTTTAGAAGTTCTTTGACGTATTTGCTCTGGTGTATGTAAGTTCCTTCTGGAGTTTGATTGATCTGAATGCCCATAAAGAATTTTAGTTCTCCCATCAAGCTCATTTTAAACACTTCCTGCATAGACTTAACAAATCCTCTTCCCGTAGAGGCTTTAGTAGATAAAAAAAATCATCTACATAAATTTGCCAAACTAGAATGTCATTTTTAAATGGCTTACAGAATAAGGTTGTGTCTACTTTCCCTCTGGTGAAATCATTTTCTAACAGAAAACTACTTAGTCTTTCATACCAAGCTCTGGGAGCTTATTTCAGACCATATAGTGATTTATTTAGTTTAAAAACATATTCTGGATGTTTGGAATTTTCAAAACCAGGGGGTTGGTGCACATAAACTTCTTCATTAATGTATCCATTTAAGAATGCACTTTTGACATCCATCTGATAGAGAGTGATGCCATTATTTACAACGAAGGAAATTAAAAGTCAGATAGATTCTAACCTGGCGACTGGAGAAAAGGTTTATGTATAGTCTATCCTCTCATGCTGACTATAACCTTGTACAACCAGCCGTGCAATGTTTCTAATGACTTCTCCTTGTTCATTCAGCTTGTTTCTGAATACCCATTTGGTTCCAATGACGTTGAACCCTTTTGGTTTGGGAACCAAATCCCACACATCATTTCTGGTGAATTTGTTTAATTCCTCCTGTATAGCCAGTACCCAATCATTGTCCAGAAGAGCTTCATCAATGGAAATTGGCTCAATCAGAGACACTAATCCCATGAGATATTCTTCAGAGTTTCTGAATGTAGATCTTGTTCTGATTGAGTCTTCCTTCTTTCCTAGAATTTTGTCTTTAGGATGAGCTAAGCTGATTCTGGATTGTCTTTTATAGAGAGGTTCTTCAGATGTTGTTTTAATATTTATGACATCTCCTTCTGGTGTTGTTTGTAATTCTTTGTGAGGAACTACTGATGCAGTGTATTCAGTACCTGTAAATTGGACTTCTATATCTGCAAAAGATTCATCTTGCTTTGACTTTTGAGAGCCAAGCTTGTCATCAAATCAAACATTGATTGACTCTTCTACAATCTGTGTTTGTGTTGCATACTATGTAGCCTCTCGAGCGTTTAAAGTATCCTAACATAATACACTTTTGTGCTTTAGAGTCAAACTTGTTCAGATGTTCTTTGGTGTTAAGAATAAAAAAAATACATCCAAATGGATGGAAATACGACATGTTGGGCTTTCTGTTCTTCCACAGTTCATATGGAGTCTTATCCAGAATAGGTCTTATGGAGATTTTATTCTGAATGTAACACACTATGTTAATTGCTTCTTCCCAGAAGTTCTTAGCAATGTTAGTCTCGTTGATCATGGTTCTGACCATTTCTTATAAAGTTTTGTTCTTTCGTTCTACAACTCCATTTTGTTGGGGAGCTCTAGGACAAGAGAAATCATGAGAGATGCCATTCTCATTAAAAAATATTTCAAATTTTTTGTTTTCAATTTCTCCACCATGATCACTTTTGACTTTAACAATTCTAAGATCTTTTTCATTTTACACTTGGTTGTAGAAAGAAAAGAACACAAAGTGTACTCGTCCTTGTGTCTTAAGAAATTTACCCATGTCCATCTACTATAGTCATCTACGATCACTAATCCATACTTCTTGCCACTAATGGATGCAGTTTTCACTGGTCCAAATATATCTATATGCAGAAGTTCTAATGGTCTAGTGGTATAAATAACATTTTTTTTACTTTAAAAGAGGGTTTTGCAAACTTGCCTTCCTATCATGCTTCACACAGAGCATCTGAGCTGAACTTCAGGTTAGGAAGTCCTCTGACCAGATTGAGTTTGTTAATCTGAGATATTCTTCTCATACTAACATGCCCCAATATTATGTGCTAGACCCATTTCTCATTGTTAACAGACAATAGGCATTTTACATTCTGACTTTTCAGTCCAGAAAGTTTTATTTTGTAAATGTTGTTCTTTCTCTTTCCATTAAAGAGGATAGATTAATGTTTCTGACTAACTGCTTTACAAGACTTTTGATTAAAGATTATATCATAACCGTTATCACTTAATTGACTTATGGATAACAAGTTATGTATTAATCCATCTACTAACAGAACATTAGTAATAGAAGGAAGATTACAGTTACCAATTGTTCCAGATCCAATGATCTTCCCTTTCTGATTGCCTCAAAAACCTACGTAGCCTCCAGATTTAAGCTTCAGGCTTTAGAGCATATGCATTCTTCCCATCATGTGTTAAGATCATCCAGAGTCCAGGTGCCAAGATTGGTGTTTCAGTCTTTCTGTGAAAGATATCTTCTACATATGCAATTTTATCCTTAGGTACACATATATTTTTGGGTCCTTGTTTGTTAGAGTTTCCAAAATTTTGAATGAATTTTGGTTTAGAAGAGAAATCATAACTAATATACTTTAAATCATGTGTGTGCCCATAGATAAAGTGAGATTTCAGAGGAGTGCGTTTAATAACCATATCCTTGACTTTCTTAGGTTGGGATACTTTACCTTTTTATCCTATATCTTTTCTGCCATTTCTGCTAACTCCATAGATCATTGAAGCCATCTTGCTTCTATCTATTTTTTAGAAAGGAACTTCTGAAAGTTGTGATCATATCCCTTTATGATTTTATCAATCTTACTATGAACATATGAGACAGTTTCCTTCTGAGTATTTTGTAAATCATTTTCAAGTTTTTTAAATTTTTTCTTTCAGCTTAGAATTTTTGAGTCTCAGATTCTTAGTTTCTTCAAAGTCAGAAACTAGATCCTTTTTCAGAATCTTGTTTATGACTCGAAGCTTCTGATACCTTTCTAGAATTTCTGACAGACTCTCTTCTAATTGGGATCTAGAAAAGTTAGAAAATACCTCTTCTGCCTCTGAGTCTAATTCTGATTCAGATGATTCAGTATCTTTTGATATGTTGGCCATCAGAGCAATGTTAGCTCTTTCATCTTCGAATTCAGTGTCTGCTTCTGAAGAGTCTGAGTCATCCCATGTTGCCATGAGACTTTTCTTCTTCTCCTTAATGAACTTCTTTTAGGTTTCTCCTTCTGAAGCCCTGGACAGTCGCTTTTGTAGTGCCCTTGTTCACTGCACTCGTAGCAGACAATGTCTCTATTTCTTGACTTTCTGTATTCAAAAGATGGTTCAGATTTTTTATATCCAGACGATGATTCAGACTGATTCCTTGTTCTTCTGGAATTTCTGAACTTCCTTTTCTTGTGCTTCCACAGTTGATTTACTCTTCTAGAGAGAAGAGATAATTCGTCTTCTTCTGATGAGGAACCACCTGAGTTTTCTTCTATTGCCTGCAAAAATTTAGAATCATATTTTTTGTTAGATTTAAGGGCTAAAGGATTACCTTGCTTATGGGGCTCATCATCTTCTAACTCTATCTCATGACTTCTGAGAGAGCTGACAAGTTCTTCTAAAGATATTTTGTTTAGATATTTTTCCAGTTTGAGAGCAGTGACCATGGGTTTCCATTTCTTTGGTAAAATTTTGATGATGTTCTTTACATGATCAGCAATTGAGTATCCTTTGTCCAGAACTTTTAGCCCAGCAACCAAAAGTTGAAATCCTGAGAACATTGTTTCAATGGTTTCATCTTCTTCCATTTTGAAGGCTTCATACTTCTAAATGAGCGCAAGGGCTTTGGTTTCTTTTACTTGCGTGTTTCCTTCATGCGTCATTCTTAGAGAATCAAACATGTGCTTTTTTGTCTCTCTGTTTGTGATCTTCTCATACTCTGAATACGAGATGGCACTCAAGAGAATAGTTCTGGCATTGTGATGATTTCTGAAGTCTCGCTTTTGATGATCTGACATTCTTTTTCTGTCAATCTTCTGACCACTTTCATCAATAGGATGTATGTACCCATCAATCACCATGTCCCAGAGATCAGCATCATGAGCCAGAAAGAAGCTTTCAAATTTGTCTTTCCAGTAATCAAAGTTCTCTCCATCAAAGATTGGACGTTTTCCGCTGAGTCTGTCTTTCTCATCATGGTAGTCGTTTCTGATGTTCTGACTTGGTCCCATCATAGTGTTTTTCTTAGCTTGGATCTTTTACTGACACGGTTAAGTGCTTGAACTCAGAACCAGGCGCTCTGATGCCAATTGAAGAATGGAAAAAGACAAGAATGGGGGTTGAATTGGGATCTTAAAACTTAATGGAAAGAACATGTTGATTTTTATCCTGGTTTGTTTGAACTCAAACTACTCCATTCCACCCGCCAAGGTGATTTCGCCTCTCTCCAATGAGGTCTTAATCCACTAATCAATCTTGATTACAAATATACTTTGACAACTGCCTAAGTCTTCTTGAGTATAACCACAACTCGGTTTTTCTCAAGGAAATTCACTAAACAATATATGAATAAAAAATGTATAGTATTGTTTCTTATAAAAAAGTATCACAATATAGTGATGTTTTACACAGTTGAAAATATTGAGCGTTTCAGGATGAGAGATGATAGCAGCGTTGTTGTGTGTGAAAAATCATAAACGATGTATCCTCGAGGCTTATTTAAATAGGAGAAGCATGGATGATTATTTGGAAACTTGATTAATGACAATTTAGGTGCTTTCCAAAAATAAAGATCCTTGTTCCCTTCCAGTTGTTACTCTTGAAATGGAAATATTTGATTTGTAACGCTTCAGAACATTGAAGTATCCGTTGTTGCTTGCTTCAGAACTTTTGGAGATTAGAGCCATAAAATCTTGTTTGCAGAGTTAGAACTTCTTTCAAAGAGTTTTATAATCAGAGTTGAAACATCCTTCTAGCGCATCTTCTGATCTTCTTTCATCAGAGCTTTTTGAGGGATGTTTATAATCACAACAAAAACAACTTTGTAACTTATCTTCTGATCTTCTTCCATCAGAACTTCTCTACAAAACATAATATAATTTTAGAGTGCATAATTGTTCTTTGTGTTTGTTATCATCAAAACTCTTACAAGGGTTGTAGAATCAAACTATATTCTAACCCTCTTATCATTCCAATAGTCTGGGGCATGACACTAATAGTTGTTGGGCATTGAAAAATAATATTCAGGACTTGATCGATGAAGGGGTGCTGGAGTTCACACAAGATGGTCAAACTGAATTCTTCTACCATCCCTCAAAGGCACACAATTTGAAGTGACAAGTTCAGACGAAAAGGCTTTTTGTTCATTAGAATTTTCAAATTGTAATTTTCTTTTGATTGTTCGAACACTTATTTTATGTCAAATCTTTCTATTCCATTAATGAATTGCATATGTTTGTCTTGAAGTAATCCATTCGTTTTCACTATACTTAAATTGTGCTTTTACTTCCTTTTTGTGATATTCAACTCTCGATTAATAGCTATAAGCATTTAGATGGAGGATGACGAAAATAATACCATAATCTCTACGGTATGCTTTGGAACAGACCTTGATGACAATGTACAGGCGTTGCTTCAAATCCTAAACAGTGGAGTTATAAGGAAGATAATCCCTAGTCAACCCCTTTGAGCCTAAGAAGTAGCAGTTTTCTTTTTCACACAAATTGAAACCTTTAATCATAACCTGGGGCAGGGTAGTTTCTCAGTTAATTCAATGGTGCATTCAATCGCAAGCTTTCCCTTCGTACATGACGAGTAGTGTGGGAGGTATCCTTCCAAAAAAAAAGATGGTGATGGTTCCACATAATCATTAAAATAGACATTCATTATCTCTCAAAAGAAAAGTCCTCTAAGTCAAAACCTATGAAGGAGACTTAAGAAAAAAACCGGGGCATCCCGCTGACTGTAATCACAAAAGAAATAGTTCAGGCAAAAGGTAGGGATAGTAAAATAAAAAAATAGGTCGCTACGAATCCTCAACAAAAAATATTACAAAGAAAATGATGATTGCCTTCTCAAATAAACTTTCAGTATCCGAACCATCACGGGAATATCATGGAAAAGATTCCAGACTCAATTGGGATCTAAATGCACAATTAATTGAGTATAGGACTGAAGAATATCACGAAGAACAGGTTGGATACAAATAAAGTTTGAGCCTTTATCCTTTGTTTCTTAAACCGTGAACCAGGCCACGCTACAACCCTTAAAATTCCTAGCTGAAGCGCGGGTTAGTTCGAAAGCATACTGTTACAAAAGGTATCCTAACTCCTGTAACGTTTACTATAAATCCTGAGTTGAATTCATATTCTTACAAAATTCTGTTTTTTTACTAAAAATGCATTTTTAAAACTTCAAGACAGACATAAGCTTTGCATTCTTTTTGCATATGAATAATCATTCGACAACAGAGAAATTCGCACGACGAAAATTCAATGAATGAAAATCCTCTCAATGGACAAAATCACCCCAGTTGTAAAGACATTTCCAGTAACTGGCCTTTCATAATCAAGGGGAATGACATGGTATCTAACTAATATGGGGGCAGTCGAGTCAAGATTCGAGGAATCTCTCAAAAGGGCCGAATAGCCATGGGCAGACCTCCATCTTAATCACAAGGGGCATGAAATGGTGTCTTAATGATCTGGGGGTAGTCGAGTCAAGATTCGAGGAATCTCTCAAAAGAACTGAATAGCCAGGGGCAGATCTCCATCTGAATCACTTGAGGCATTAAACAAGAATTCTAGTAAAGGATCACGTATGATCGAGCAAACATTTTTTTGGCAGTGCTACAACACTTACTACTATGGACAATGAAAATTCTCCACACCCTGTGAACACAGACATAGTCGAAAAATACTACGCATGAAAAAAGACCCTCTAGGTTGACTGGCCTAGGCAAACATAAGGGAATCCAGACGAACCAAAAGAGTTCAGGCAAAAATTAGGGATATCTAAATAAAACTGTTACACCCGGCAAGTCGAAAACCTGAAAAGGCGGCTTGGGCAAAAAAGGGTATCCCAGTGGACTAAAAATCTGAAAGGATAGTCCAGGAAAAAGTTAGGGATTAAAGTGTACGACTATGTCCTATTATCTCGTCACGTGTCTATCAGTAGAAGACTTATCACCCTGATCAGCATTCACCAAGGGCTCTAGAAGTTGAGATATGTTCAAGTCTCCACAGACCCCCATAGAGCCAATTCCATGAGATTATCTCCACATAGTAATCTTCACAAAATCATACATTCCCCACAATTTCCCCGGCAGATCGCTCTGGCAGATAAAGGAGTATGATCTTCTTCCTGGAAATATCACCAACCTACGGAGTTTCAATCAGTACAGTTCATAGAGTTTCTCTTCCCCAGCTGAGCTTGTTCCTCCAAGATTGTAAAACCCCCTTCAGACTTCCGCTCTCCAGCAGAGTTCATTTCCTTAACAAGGGTGTTTCCTCAACAAGAGTACTTCTCCATGAATATGGTTTATTTCCCCAAATAGTTTATCATCTTCTAGATACAGTGCAAATACGATCAAGACACAGATTAATTCTGGCACTCATTCCAAATTTCTCTTCTAGATACATTACAGATACAATCAAGACACATATTCATTCTAACACTCATTCCATATTTCTCTTCCAGATATAGTTCAGATACGATCCAAATATGGATGTCATTCTGATACTCATTCAGTACATCTTTCAGATATGGTTTAGGTACAGTCCATATATGGATATTATTCTGATACCCATTAAATACATCTTCAGATACAATCAAGGCATGAATTTATTCTGACACTCCCCAGCTTGAGTGTGCTTCTACCACAAATCACTGGAAAATCCATCTCTCTAGTGAAGTCGTCACTATCCCCAGAGAGTTGCTATGTGTTGTACCCCAAAATTTTCCCTCCCATATTCTTCAAGATTTGCCAAGTTAATGCTTCAAAATCTCCCCAAGGGTTGCACAGTTCAAGGGCCTCCTAACAGTCAAGAATTAGGGTTTTGGTTCTGACAAAGAAAATGAAGTTTCCAAGGGTCTAATCAAGTCCCATATGCCTACAAACATGGTCAAGCATCCTCATGCCAAGTTTCAAGACTTACAGCACAAAATTGCACAGTCAAAAACCCTAATTGCTCAACAGTCAACTGCAGGGGCAAAATGGTCATTTGACAGTCAAAAGTTCAAATTTTTGGTCAACATCTCATTTTGAAGCCACAAACATCATTTGATCAATTCTTGATCATGATTCTCAAAGCATGGCTCAAAAAGTCTCAAGATGCAAAAGTTTCCATATTTGGACAGTTGAAAAAGTCAACTGTAACTTGACCAAGGCATAACTTCCACATGGTTCATCATAAAAATTCCATCCAAAGCTCATTTTGAAGAGAAAGACATTTCCTACAACTCCTCTTCACACTTCAAGTCCAATAAATGCTCTCACAAAAATTTATCAATTTCAACATTATAGGTCATTTTCAAAAGTCAACAAAAAGGGACTTTAAGTAAAAGACCATAACTTGAGATTGGTAAATCAAAATGACATGGGACCAAAGGAATTGGTTAGAGGACTTCAAGACCTTTCCAAAATGTCCAAGAACATGATCAAAGCTTATAAATTGAGCAAGATATGCCTTGTGGAAGTTGGGAAATTTTTGGGAATTTTGAAAAGTCAACTTTGCTTCAAATGCCTTAAAATTGCTAATGGGCCACATTTTCTTCCAAGATTCATCATCCAAAGCATATGCACGACCATTTGGCCCAAAGGGGATTTATTTCATCATTTTTATTTATTTATTTGAATTTTTAATTACTATTAATTCATTTAATAAAATAAAATATGACAAAAATACTAAAATAAAGTTTTCAAATCTTTTTGTGCAGAATAAACTCTCCTTAAAGGCTCAAGATTCGTGCATAACCAAAATTGGAAGGTTTGGCCATGATTGACATCAAAATCACATGGAAAAAGATTTGAAAAATATGCATGAAAATCAAATATTCATTCCATCAATGCAAAAGGTTTTGGACATATTTTTCAACCCTAATCCATCACTCATATAAGACTGATCAAAACCTAATGCCTGAGGACCAAAAAAGCTGCGCCTTATCTCAAAAAACCAAGTTTGCATTTTGTCAAAAAATCTGAAAACTGAAAACTACATTCTAGCGCGATTCAAAGAAAAACAACTATTCCATTGCCTTCCTGAGACATCAAGGAAGCTTCCTGAATCAAAATCACAGCTTCTAGCCTCAAGAAACGGTAGAATGAAGCTGTTATGGTCTTGATATTTCGCGTTTTCATGTTCTGATTTCTATGCCATATTCATACATTATAATGCATGTTTTCCACTAATATGGACTCACTGAAACTGATGGCATCGTTGAATTAGATTAATATTGATTGTATAAAGAATTTCCATGGCTAATTTTTAGGGTTGCAGGGACCTTAAAAGAGGGCTTCGTCCATATGGGAAAATTGAACCATAAGAATTATACCATTGAACTCGTGACGTTCCACTGAATCTAAAACATCCCTCGCGCTTTTTTTATATGCAGCCAATTTCTATTCGCTATTTTTTGGTACTTCAGATTGTAGGGGTTCAAAACCCCCGCTATTTGATGTTCTTTTTTCAGGTCAAAACGCATAAACGAGGAAGAAGATGAGTTGGAAGGCTGTGGTTGGTTGATTCAAAGCTGGGCGCGCGTTTTTGTCTTCATAGCACTAACTCTTATTTATCATTATATTAATTGTTTTTCATGATAATAACAAACATGCTAATTGGTTCAGGTGGTAGAAAGTAACGTTGGCAAGCACTGGGACCTGGGTTCGATTCCCAGGTCCCCTCCCTTTCTCTATATTATTTTGCTAACCATATTCCTATGTAGCTCGCTTCTAGAGATTCATCATACGTCCACAATCTCAGCGTGCCACATGTCCCAGAACGTCCATCCAAGGGCCCAGACCTGATGAACATCATACTCACCAGTCAACGCGCACACACGCTTCCAGGAAAAGTCAAAAGGGCCAGGGTTTCAATGGGCCAGAATTGCTGAATCATACCTCCAGTTTGGGGACAACACCCCCATTGGTTTGCTTTTTCATTCTCTTTATATTTTTCTATTTTTATTTGTTTTGTTTAATTTTAATTTAATTCTTCAAATTAATATTTTCATAACATAAAAAATAAAAAAAAAATCAGAAAGTCACAAAATAAAATATATTTTATTTAAATGTTATTTTGTAAATAAATGTTATCAATTAATTTAGTTTTTTAAATTCTAGGATTAATTTTAACATTTGCTTAATAAACTTAAAAAATTTGTAGAATTAGGGTTTTGAACACTTTCATATTTTTATCTTTTTTTTTCTTTTTTCACCATATTAATTATTAATTATTTATTTTTGTAAATAAAATTGTATTAAATAATTAGGTTAATTCTAGGTTTAACTTTAACATGTTTTTTTAATAAATTAAAAATAGCTAGAACTAGGTTTTAATTCCAATTTAATTTTTCTTATTAAAAATCCATAAATACAAAAAACTCCAAAAAAATCTTTTCTTTTTATTTTAACTTAATTTGTTAATTATAATTTAATTTCCTAAAAAGGGTCCAACGCCCTCGCATTCGATAGTAATTCCAATTCGCGCGTTTATTTTATTTCCTCTTTTTATGTAATTCTCCCAAAGCCATGTAAATTAGACATTTATATTTCTCGCACTTTATTTTATTTCAAATCGGGTCCTGGATTAAATTTGGCGATGTGGACCCGCGCCTTTGTAATAGCGTAGGAACTTTTAATTTCCGCATCTCTTTAATTGTTAATAATTTGCATGAAAGAATGAATGTCAAAATAAAAGCAACGCGTAGAATCACCCATGACATGAACAAGACAAAAATAAATGAACATGACACACAAATCACACACCACCCCTAGGGTACGCCTCACTGTTGCCTTGCCCATCGAAAGGTGATCGTCGAGTAGAGGATGTCTTAGTAAGTCCTCATGATCCGGGAACCTGGCATGAGGGTAGCTTCTAAGGTGTCTTCCTATTGCTCCGGTGATCACCATGTCCCGAACCCTCGAATTGACCCGAATACCTCCAACGGTGGTGCTACCTACCTCTCAATGGTGGGATGGCACTACTTTAAAGGACATTTACACAGACGAATTCCTTAGGGTAGGTAGACGACTCTAGATACTTGCTCTAATTTCAAAACAAATCAAAAATACTTTTCACACCGACACCTTTTCAAAAAGCTTTCGAAAGCAACTTTTCAAACACTCTTGAGGACTGATACAAGAGTCGAACTGAAATTTTCAAAGAAACTTTTTTAAAACCCACAGTTGAAAAGCAAACAAACCATTTTTGAAAACACAATGAGCAAGTATCTAAGAGCCCATGGATAACCATGGATAGAAAGGGTGCTAACACCTTCCCTTTCTATAATCTACCTCCCAAACCGAGAGCAATCTCTTTAAGGAATTTTTCTGTGCTTTTGTCCTTTCCATTTGGAGAAAATAAAAGACGGTGGCGACTCTTGCTTCCGCGACATTTCGCGAAACCAGCGTTAAACAGTCAGTTCCAGATCCACCGGTCACAGAACTGGCGACTCTGCTGGGGACTTCTTTTAAAGTGAGGTGTACCTTAGGACTAAGATCACTTGTGTTTTCAATTGTATGAATTGCTTGCTTTATTATTGTGGGACTGTCTTGGGAGTTCTTGTAAATCCTAACCCGGATCTGGGGATACCTTCTTAGAAAGTAGCAACAAGACTGTGAGGGAACTGTGCGGGGTATACCGACATGGTTGAAACAGTCTGCTACGTTGATGTGGCACTTTGGTGTGTACCGGTAACCCTTGAGTTCAGTCAAGGAGAGTACGGGGCCTCCGCGTGGTGTCATGAAGCATCAACAGACCTTAAGAACCTTAATTGAACTATCTTGGCCTCTTTAGGGTAGTGAGATAACTGACTTTGGTGCAGTCCGAGGTTGGTTGATACTCAATACTACACTCAATTGAGGGTTGCTTTCCTGGAATATTTCGGTCGCCAGTTCAGTGGCTAAATCGAAACGATGAACAATGAAAGCAATCCCGTGATATTGGGACCCTTAGAACCCGGTTACTTCTAATAGGACAGGTTGAGCCCACCAACTTCAAGAGGGTACTACCCAGACCCCATGCTGGCCTAAACCCTAAGGGCTTGTCTTGTGTGACTTGTGTGCCTTACATGTTTGCCTTTGTAAATATCTGTGGTGTGTTTAATCATAGCATCATGACATCATCCAGCATCATATGCATTGACTAACCATTTCAGGGGTTCGAATTTTCATCTTTGTTCTTGTTTTGTAGGACATGGAAACTGTTCGCAGAAAGACAATTCAAATCAGCCTTGTAAGGATCCCTCCTCAGCTTAAGGAGCTTATATCCAGGATTCCCGAGAGCTCTTCATTCAGTGAAAGACATGGAAGACTCATCAGCTTGGTCAACACCAACATTGAGGAAGATATGATAAAGGTCCTGTTCCAATTCTTTGACCCTCTGCATCACTGTTTCACCTTCTTGGATTATCAGTTGGTACCTACATTGGAGGAGTTCTCCCGACTCCTAAAGATCCCTATCCTTGATCAACTACCCTACAACGGTACGGAAAAGGAACCCAAGCTTGAAGAGATTGCTAAAGCCTTGCACCTACAATCATCTGACCTCAAGGGACATTGGGAAGTTAGAAGTGGTATCAAAGGGTTCTTAGCCAGGTTTCTGTTTGAAAAGGCCCGTGAATGTTGGAACTCCCTTGATTTACAAGCTTTTGAAGAAGTTGTGGCCCTCATTGTCTATGGTTTGGTGTTGTTCCCTAACCCAGATCAGCTTATAGATATCAGTGCTGTCCAGATCTTCATGTCCAGGAATCCTATACCTACGTTGCTGGGGGACATCCTTCACTCATGTTACACTCGAACCATGAGAAAAAGAGGTGTCCTTATGTGTTGCACTCCTCTCCTGGGAAGGTGGTTTATTTCGCACCTTCCACAATCAGTTTTGAAGAATGAGCGGGGTTTGAGATGGTCACAACGATTGATGACTCTTACACATGCAGATATACATTGGTTCCCTCGGTCCAGAGAGGATATCACTATCATTGATCGTTGCGGGGAGTACCCTAATGTTCCTTTACTTGGAATCAGAGGAGGTATTACTTACAACCCATGCCTGGCTTGGAGACAGTTTGGTTATGCTCGGAGGGATGGCCCTCATGACATGTTAATTCCTGACATAGTTTTTGACTTCGACAATGATGCACAAGGACTTCGCCAGAGATTTATCAGAGCTTGGAGGATGCCAAGTAGGATAGACAGTAAGACACTGGGGCACAGGAACTCCATCCCGTTGGAACCTTATCTCAAGTGGGTACGCGCCCGCTCCCAGAAGTTAGTAATGCCTTATCCTCATATGCTCCCTGTGATCAAAGAGCCAGTCTTGGAAGGAGAAGTGTCCTACACTATTCAACATCCTGACATGCCCACGTCCTGGGAAGAGATGCGGAAGAGCTGGATCCAGCTTAAGGAAGAACGGAATTCTCTTGAGACCAGCCTACATGCTAGTGAAAAGAAGGTCTTGGAGCTCACCCGCCTATTGCACGAGGAGAGGAATCTCAACACCTACATAGCTCCAAAGAGGATGCGTAGTGTCTTTTGGGATTGATTTGCTTTGTAATTTGTGCCCGTGAGGCTTTGATGTACTGAACAATTGTTTCCTTAATAATAACGTGTGTTCCTTTTTGTCTACAACAAACTTGAACTTTCGAACCCTTGAATGCATTGCATAAACACATATCATTCATCATGTGCATAACAGGTTTTCTCCTTTTCAGGTTGCTTACTGGTCTTCGCTGTTTATTTCAGCATCATGAATCCTGACTCATCATCAACCGAGATGTCCATCAAGGCTCTTCAGGCGCAGAATGCGCAATTTCAGGAACTAATCATGGGTTTGGCTCAGGGCCAAGAAGAGCTGAAGGCTCTGCTCCTGAAGAAGGGGAAGAAGAAGAAGAAGAGAACTGTTCTTTTCAACTCGGGCCGAAGGTTTGGCAACACTCTGCAGAATGAAGAGGCTGGTTCTTCTGTAGGCAAGGGCAGTCCCCAGGGGGGAAAGGCTTCAAGTCCAGTAGTCTCTGACAACGAGACTGACTTTGATGAGGAACAGTATCCTCCGACGGAAGACCGATACAAGTAGTTGGAGGACAGACTGAATGCAATGGAGATCCAACAAGTGCCTGGGCTGGATTTCGGAGACTTGGGTTTGTCCACTGGTGTGATCATTCCTCATAAATTCAAAGCACCATCTTTCACCAAGTACGACGGGGAGTCTTGTCCCAAGCTACACCTCAGATCTTATGTGCGGAAGATTCAACCGTACTCAGTGGACAAGAATTTGTGGATCCACTTCTTCCAGGAGAGTCTTTCAGGGACTCATCTCGAATGGTTCTATCAGCTGGATGGGACCAAGGTTCGTAACTGGGAGGAGTTGGCTACTGCTTTTTACAAGCAGTATCAATATAATGCCGACCTTGCCCCTACACGTACCCAACTCCAGGGTATGTCGCTAGGGTCAAGCGAAGGTTTTAAAGAGTATGCACAGAAGTGGAGGGATCTGGCTGGCAGGGTGCAGCCTCCGTTAACTGACCGGGAGTTGGTAGACATGTTCTTGGGGACCCTATCTGGGCCATTTTTCAATCATCTTATCGGTAACTCGTCTGCAGGGTTCACTGATCTCATTCTGACTGGAGAGAGAATAGAGGCTGGAATGAAGTCTGGCAAAATTCAGAAGGGGGCATCTGCAAGTTCAGAGAAGAAACCCTTTAAAAAGGAGGCCAGTGCTGTATATGGGTCTAGAAGACAAGAGAAACCTGAGCGCCGCCAGTCTGTCAACGCGGTGATGATTGCTAAGCCTGCTGCTGCTCCTCGGCAAACCAATCCTCAAAGGGCTGAAAGACCCAGGAGAGAGTTTACCCGTTTGAGTATGACTCTATCACAAATCTTGCCGCAGTTGCTGTCCACCAACTTGGTGACTGTCAGGGAGGCCCCGAAAGTGGTGAATACTGCCTCTCCGAAGTACAATCCAAATGCCCGCTGTGCTTATCATTCCGATAGCCCGGGGCATTCCACTGATGACTGTTGGGCCTTAAGGAATAAGGTGCAAGACCTTATTGACGCAAAAGAGATACAGTTTGAAGCGCCTGAGAGGCCAAATGTGATGACTGCTCCCATGCCCCAGCATGGAGTAAATGCTGTTGATGAAGATGTATACGCCGTCTCTGTGGATGATGTGGCTACTCCCTTGATGACTGTTAAGAGGAACCTATTGCTGGCCGGTTTATTTCCGGGTTGTAGTGAGGGTTGCCTTTTCTGTGCTATTTCCCTTTCTGGTTGTCCTTTGCTGAAGTTGGGCATCCAAAGCCTAATGGACAGCAAAGAGATTCTGTTCAAGAAGACTGCTGTTCAGTTGGTTCCGGTAGAAGAAGTTTCTGTTGTTACAATTTTCAATAATCCAATCAAGGCTCTCTCAAGGAAGCCGGTTCAAATCATGACTGTCGCACCTGTTGTTATTACTGTTCCGGGGCCTCTCCCCTACGAATCTGATAAGGCTGTCCCCTGGCACTATGGGGCAGACGTGTATGTGAATGGAATCAAACAAGAGTTCAACACTGGCACCAGCATCAGCAATATCACTGGTCCAGCAAAAGTTACCCGCAGTGGCAGGCTCTTCTCGCCTGACATTGCACCGCCCGCTATTCGAAGACCCCTCACTATAACACCTGCAAGTGTACCTGTTCCCAGTTCTGATCAAGTTGTTTCCCCTGCTGCCGAGTCATCTAGTGCTCTGGGCAAAGGGATTGAAGATGAGCCTGCCCGGATGGAGGCACCAAAATCTGTGACTGCTGAGGCCTCCCAACAAGAGATGGAGGAAATTCTAAAAATAATCAAGAAGAGTGACTTTAATGTTGTCGAGCAGTTGGGGCATACCCCCTCCAAGATCTCCATGCTCTCCTTGCTACTATGCTCAGAGGCCCATGCTAAGGCCCTGATTTCATTCCTCAAGATGGCCCACATGCCACAGGAGACATCTGCAGTCCAGTTCACTGATTGCGTAGCAAATCTGACAGCGGACAATGGTTTGGGATTCTCAGATGCTGATCTTACTGCTAAAGGAAAGGACCACAATGACGCCCTGCATGTCTCTATTGAATGCATGGGCACTACTCTGGCGCACGTGTTGGTGGACACTGGTTCTTCCCTAAATGTGCTACCCAAGAAGGCCCTAGATCGTTTGGATTGTGAAGGCCTGGAGCTGAAACCTAGCAACATCATCGTCAGAGCCTTTGACGGTTCCAAGAGGATGGTTTATGGAGAGGTAGACATTCCTATTCGTGTGGGTTCTCAAGTATTCGACTCTACTTTCTATGTGATGGATATCCGTCCGTCTTATTCTTGCTTACTGGGTCGACCTTGGATCCACAAAGGTGGGGCAGTGACCTCTACCCTGCACCAGAAGCTCAAGTACCCCGTCAGAGGGAAGATTGTCACTGTGCAGGGAGAGGAGGAGTATATGGTGAGCCATTTGAATTCCTTCAGGTATATTGAGATGGACGGGGAGTTTATTGAAAATCCCCTTTCAGCATTTCGAAGAGGTACCTCCAACTCTGGCAGCAGCAGAAACAGTGGTCGAAGAGGATGTTCCTTTGAAGATGGCTTCCTTGAAGGATGCCCGGGCTGTGATCAAGAAAGGTGAATGTGCTAACTGGGGCAGGCTCCCTGATTTTACACAAAAAACTGACAAGTTTGGACTGGGTTTTACTGCAGAGGGTCAGAAGGCTATGCGCAAGGCAAAGATCAGAAGACCTCCTGTGCTCATTACCAACCCAGGAGTGAATGCTGTTGGGGACGAAGATGAAGTGGGAGAGTTAGAGTTCAATAGCTGGATCTACCCGACAACTGATGGCGGATTGACCAATTGGATTGCCAAAGACCATACTCCTGTTACTTTTGTTACGCAGTAATAAACTTCTTTGTTTTGTTATTTGTAATAAACAATTAAAACTCTATGGCCCGGTGTCTTACCCGAGGCACCGTTGGCTTCATTTGTGAGGGTATATAAATTGTCATTTCATATATCATGAATAAAGACCTTAGACGTTTTCTCGCATTTTAAATCTTATGCTCCTTTTCTTTCTTTCCTTTCTATATATATTGCAAAACAGTTGTATTTACACACACTCACTCATACAGGTTTCAATCCACCCTGGATCTCACTGGTAACGACTCTGCTACTGCCAGTTATGACGTCGAAAATCCGATCAACTTAGCCGAAGACGAAGGTGAAGATGATTGCGAAGTGCCTGGAGAGCTTGCAAGACTGTTGCTCCAGGAAGAGAGGGCAATTCAACCACATGAAGAGCCAGTGGAAACAATAAATCTGGGTACTGAGACGGACAAGAAGGAGGTAAAGATTGGTGCCAACCTAGAGCTCAGCGTGAAGCAACGGTTGACTCAGATGCTACATGATTATGTGGAGATCTTTGCCTGGTCCTACGAAGACATGCCCGGGTTGGATACCGACATTGTGGTCCATCATTTGCCTACCAAGGAAGACTGTCCTCCGGTTAAGCAAAAGGTCCGCCGCATGCGTCCAGAGATGTCTGAGAAGATCAAAGCCGAGGTTATGAAACAGTTTGATGCCAGGTTCCTTGCAGTGACTTCTTACCCTCAGTGGGTTGCTAATGTGGTACCAGTACCTAAGAAAGATGGAAAGGTCAGAATGTGTGTCGATTACAGGGATCTGAATAGGGCCAGCCCCAAGGATGACTTCCCTCTACCTCACATTGATGTCCTTGTTGACAATACTGCTCAGCACAAGGTGTTCTCTTTCATGGACGGTTTTTCAGGTTACAATCAGATCAAGATTGCTCCTGAAGACATGGAAAAGACTACCTTTGTTACACAGTGGGGCACCTTCTGCTACAAGGTCATGCCTTTTGGACTGAAAAATGCTGGGGCAACCTACCAACGTGCCATGGTTGCTTTATTTCATGACATGATCCATCATGAGATAGAAGTGTATGTTGACGACATGATCGCAAGGTCTCAAACTGAGGAGGAACACCTTGATCATCTGCAGAAGTTGTTTGACCGTTTGAAACTGTACAAGCTGAGGTTGAGCCCGAACAAGTGCACCTTCGGGGTAAGATCTGGAAAGTTGCTAGGCTTTGTTGTAAGTGATAAGGGTATTCAAGTGGACCCTGGCAAGGTTAAAGCTATTCAAGAGATGCCAGCTCCTAAGACAAAGAAAGAGGTCAGGGGCTTTTTAGGACGCCTGAATTACATTGCTCGCTTCATCTCACACCTAACTGCTACCTGTGAGCCAATCTTCAAGCTGCTGAAGAAAGATCAGGTAGTACATTGGAATGATGAATGTCAGGCTGCTTTCGACAGAATCAAAGAGTATCTCCAAGAACCACCCATCCTTATGCCACCGGTTGAGGGGAGACCTCTGATACTATACCTGATAGTACTTGACAACTCAATGGGGTGTGTGCTGGGGCAGCATGACGAGTCTGGCCGAACAGAGCACGCCATTTATTACCTTAGCAAAAAGTTTACCGACTGTGAGACCCGATACTCACTGCTTGAGAAAACTTGCTGCGCTTTGGTATGGGCTGCTCGCCGGCTGAGACAGTATATGCTGACTCACACTACCTTGCTGAACTCAAAGATGGATCCGATAAAGTACATATTTGAAAAGCCTGCTCTGTCTGGGAGAATAGCAAGATGGCAGATGATCTTGACAGAATACGACATTCAATACACAACCCAGAAAGCCATCAAGGGAAGTGTATTGGCAGACCACTTGGCACATCAGGCAGTAGACGACTATCAATCAATGAACTTCGAGTTTCCAGACGAGAGCATCATGATAGTAACTGATTGTGAAGTACCTGGACCGGATGAAGGACCTGAGGAAGGATCCCGATGGTCTATGCACTTTGACGGAGCCTCCAACGCTTTGGGTAACGGTATTGGTGCTGTGATAATATCTCCTCAAGGCACTCATACTCCACTTACTGCCCGGCTATGTTTCAACTGCACCAACAACATGGCGGAGTATGAGGCATGCATCATGGGTCTTCAAGCTGCGATCGACTTAAGGATCAAGTTTCTGAGTGTCTTCGGAGATTTCGCTCTCGTGATCAATCAGATCAAAGGAGAGTGGGATACGAAACATCCGAATCTTATTCCTTACAGAGAATATGTGTTGACATTGATCCCCCACTTCACAAAGATAACCTTTGAGCATTTCCCAAGAGAGGAGAATCAGTTAGCGGACGCGTTAGCTAAGATGTCTTCTATGTTCAAGGTCAAATGGGACAATGAAGCTCCCCGGATCACTATCTGGAAACTGGATGAACCAACATACTGTTGTGATCTTGAAACTGAATTGGCGACTGAGAAGCCTTGGTACCATGAGGTGAAGAGATACTTGGAAGCTCAGGAATACCCTGAAGGCGCCTCTGTCAACGATAAGAAGTTTCTGAGAAGGTTCGAAGCAAAGTTCTTCCT
Source organism: Vicia faba (assembly GCA_948472305.1). Classification (NCBI taxonomy): domain Eukaryota; kingdom Viridiplantae; phylum Streptophyta; class Magnoliopsida; order Fabales; family Fabaceae; genus Vicia; species Vicia faba. Next base: position 217,592,596 of record OX451737.1, read on the forward strand.
TAGCAACGGCATCCTGTATAAGCAAAACCATGATTCGACCTTACTGCGTTGTGTGGATAAGACTGAAGCAGAAAGGATCATGGAAGAGCTACATGAGGGGACCTTCGGAACACATTCCAGTGGACACACTATGGCGAAGAAAATCCTTCGGGCAGGGTATTTCTGGTCCACCATGGAAGCTGACTGCTACCAACACTCTCGGACATGTCACAAATGCCAGATATACGCAGACAAGGTGCATGTTCCTCCAGTTCCTCTGAATGTCTTGACTGCGCCTTGGCCGTTTGCAATGTGGGGCATAGATATGATCAGTGAGATTAAACCTACGGCATCCAATGGGCATCGCTTCATCCTGGTAGCGATTGATTACTTCACGAAGTGGGTTGAAGCAACTTCCTACGCTACGGTGACCAAGACTGTTGTGGCGCGGTTCATTCGGCATAACCTAATCTGTCGATACGGCGTCCCAGAAAGGATCATTACAGACAACGGTACCAATCTCAATAATAAGATGATCACTGAGCTCTGCGAACAGTTTAAGATACAGCACCACAACTCTTCTCCTTACAGACCGAAGATGAATGGGGCTGTAGAAGCAGCAAATAAGAACATTAAGAAAATCGTGCAGAAGATGACAGTGACTTATAAAGATGGCACGAGATGTTACCGTTCGCTCTACATGGGTACCGTACCTCAGCCAGGACATCAACCGGGGCAACTCCCTTCTCCTTGGTCTACGGTATGGAGGCAGTCTTACCGATCGAAGTGCAGATACCCTCTCTCCGGATAATGAAGGATGCAGATCTGAACGAAGATGATTGGATCCAGACACGACTTGATCAGTTAAACCTTATTGATGAAAAGAGACTTGCTGCTATCTACCATGGTCAGACGTATCAGAAGCGAATGATCAGGGCATTTAACAAAAAGGTCAGACCACAAGAATATCAAGTTGGGGATCTGGTAATCAAGCGAATCATCCTTCCTCAGAGTGATCCAAGGGGCAAATGGACCCCTACGTATGAAGGGCCATTTGTGGTTAAACATGTGTTCTTAGGAGGAGCCATGATTCTAACCAACATGGATGGTGACGACCTTCCTCACCCCGCTAATGCAGACATAGTAAAAAGATACTACGCATGAAAAAGACCCGCTAGGTTGACATACCTAGGCAAAAATTAGGGCTTCCCGGCGAACCAAAAGGGTTCGGGCAAAATGAAGGGATGAAATAAAAAAAAATCTGTACACCCGGCAAGCCGAAAACCTGAAAAGGCGGCTTGGGCAAAAATGGGTATCCCGGTGGACTGAAAACCCGAAAGGGCGGTCCAGGCAAAAGTTAGGGATAAAAGCGTAATACTATGTCTCATTGGATCACTCTGCATCCAGAATCCGGTATCTACATCAAGTTCATACAGGCATCGATCAGTCAGTTTCATCTTCAACTAAGGTCATCAAGTGATGAGACGCTCGGAGATATAAAGGCGATAGCAGAGTCGGAACCCAGTGGGATCATTCCTTTCACACAGCTGTTTTATTTCTCTTTTGTACAAACTTGTATAAATTCTTTTGTTCGGCAACGTTCTCTTACTAGGACGTCAGCCTCTTGTACATAAACGCCTATTTTACAGGCAAATTCAAAAATCAATACAAATATACTTTTCAGTTAAAATTGCCAATTGTTTTTCCTTTTTCTGTTTTGTTTTGCGAAGAACGTCCAAGGTTCAATTTGTGATATATGCATTGACAATAATTTGCTAAACTCATGAATATTTGTATACGAAACAAAGGATTAATTACAGGTAACATTAGAAACAGGGGCAATAAAGAGTTATCTAAGCGATCTAATTGTTTCGTCCTCCAAGGTACCAAGGTGGGTTCAGCTAAAGGACATAACCAGATATCTTAATTCCCCAGAGAGTGAGCCAGCAAGTCAGTACACTCTCCCCAAGCAAAGTTATAATAGCAGTCTTAAGGAAGTTGGGTATCCTCCAGCAGATCTCAACATTCCCCGGCAGTAACAAGCATCCCCGACAGTCTTGGCCTAAAGATTGTTCCCCCGGCGGTATATCAAACATTCAATGGAGTCACTTCCCTGTTACAGTTCAAATCTTCCCCCAGGAGAGTCCAATCTGGTTCCCTAGGAAAGTTGGAATTCATCTCCCCAAGCAGTAAGCTTATCCCCAGTAGATTCTGGAAGCTTATCCTCGCAGAGCACGAACGCGTCTCCCGACTTTATTCAAAGAGTTATTTCCCTATCAGGATATAACTGGGTTATCCTCAGCCAAAAGCCACGGAAAGATCGTCCTCGACGAAGTCTTCTTATCCCCAGCAAAGTCTATTAGCACTTCCAACACAACAATGGTATCCCCAGCAGAGTTATCATCAAACCTCAGCAAAGTACATCTCTCCCCACAAAGCATTTTTCCAGCAAGATCGTTAGAGTACTTTTCTCCCCGCAGAGTAATCCATTCGCCAAGTTTATCCCCAACGGAGTTATCTTCTCCTACCGGTATTCTTGCAACTATCATCCCCAGCGGAAGCAAAGATCTATTCTTCAACATCAGCCCAGGAGCGACTTCCCGGCATCCGTCAAGGATACTTTCCTAAGACGAAAACATACATTTATAAACATCGCATTTTCATACATTACAGCATGCATATACGCATCATATCCTAAAAATCTCATTTATATTGAGAACATCATTGCGTGATCCATATCATGCATTGCATATGACTGACCTTTACCTTTCAGGAAAGATCCAGTTAAGTTCTCAGCTATATTTCAAGACTTTAGTCTGGTTCAGTTAAATCGACCCTAAGATTTTTCTGTTTCTTATCCAGTCAAAGGCCTTCTCTGGTTCAGTCAGATCGACCCTAAGATCTCCCTGATTCTTATCCAGTTGAAGATTTCAAGACCTAGACCGGTTCAGTTAAATCGACCCTAAGATTTTCCTGTTTCTTATCCAGTCAAAGGCCTTCTCTGGTTCAGTCAGATCGACCCTAAGATCTCCCTGTTTCTTATCCAGTTGAAGATTTCAAGACCTAGACCGGTTCAGTTAAATCGACCCTAAGATTTTCCTGTTTCTTATCCAGTCAAAGGCCTTCTCTAGTCCAGTTAAATCGACCCCTAAAAGATTTTTCAGATAAAGACTCAGTAGAAGACATCCAAGATTCTCTCAGCGTTACTGTTGGGGTTGAAGTCGCCCAAGATTCTCTCAGCGTTACTGTTGGGGTTGAAGTCGCCCAAGATTCTCTCAGCGTTACTGTTGAGGTTGAAGTCGCCCAAGATTCTCTCAGCGTTACTGTTGAGGTTGAAGTCTCCCAAGATTCTCTCAGCGTTACTGTTGAGGTTGAAGTCGCCCAAGATTCTCTCAGCGTTCCTGTTGAGGTAGTAATCATCCAAGGTTCTCTCACCGTTCCTGTTGAGGTAGTAACCATCCCTGGTTCATTCATCACCTTTTGAAGCTCCAGATTCAGCTCATGTAACCAGTCAGGACACATCTATACAAAGAGTTTGAAGACCAGCTCCTGTAACATGCCAGGTACTCATTTTTTCTTTTGCAGGTACGCAAGTTCTCGCTAGAGAATCTCTTACGCGATCGACATCCAGATGGCATCGATAAGCCCATTCACCTATCCATCATCTCTTAGCATGGCATCTATAAGCCCATTCCCCACATCACACTACTATGTGAGCGCAAATTTCTGGGCACTCTAGTGTTCAATCATCTTCCACCTTCGGATTACGAAAGGCACGTCAGCCAATCTGCATCCTCAGGTTTAAGAAGATTGAACAGGGGCAACTGTTGTACCCCAAAATTTGCCCTCCCATATTCTTCAAGATTTGCCAAGTTAATGCTTCAAAATCTCCCCAAGGGTTGCACAGTTCAAGGGCCTCCTAACAGTCAAGAATTAGGGTTTTGGTTCTGACAAAGAAAATGAAGTTTACAAGGGTCTAATCAAGTCCCATATGCCTACAAACATGGTCAAGCATCCTCATGCCAAGTTTCAAGACTTACAGCACAAAATTGCACAGTCAAAAACCCTAATTGCTCAACAGTCAACTGCAGGGGCGAAATGGTCATTTGACAGTCAAAAGTTCAAATTTTTGGTCAACATCTCATTTTGAAGCCACAAACATCATTTGATCAATTCTTGATCATGATTCTCAAAGCATGGCTCAAAAAGTCTCAAGATGCAAAAGTTTCCATATTTGGACAGTTGAAAAAGTCAACTGTAACTTAACCAAGGCATAACTTCCACATGGTTCATCAGAAAAATTCCATCCAAATCTCATTTTGAAGAGAAAGACATTTCCTACAACTCCTCTGCACACTTCAAGTCCAATAAATGCTCTCACAAAAAGTTATCAATTTCAACATTATAGGTCATTTTCAAAAGTCAACAAAAAGGGACTTTAAGTCAAAGACCATAACTTGAGATTGGTAAATCAAAATGACATGGGACCAAAGGCATTTGTTAGAGGACTTCAAGACCTTTCCAAAATGTCCAAGAACATGATCAAAGCTTAAATATTGAGCAAGATATGCCTTGTGGAAGTTGGGAAATTTTTGGGAATTTTGAAAAGTCAACTTTGCTTCAAATGCCTTAAAATTGCTAATGGGCCACATTTTCTTCCAAGATTCATCATCCAAAGCATATGCACGACCATTTTGCCCAAAGGGGATTTATTTCATCATTTTTATTTATTTATTTGAATTTTTAATTACTATTAATTCATTTAATAAAATAAAATATGACAAAAATACTAAAATAAAGTTTTCAAATCTTTTTGTGCAGAATAAACTCTCCTTAAAGGCTCAAGATTCGTGCATAACCAAAATTGGAAGGTTTGGCCATGATTGACATCAAAATCACATGGAAAAAGATTTGAAAAATATGCATGAAAATCAAATATTCATTCCATCAATGCAAAAGGTTTTGGACATATTTTTCAACCCTAATCCATCACTCATATAAGACTGATCAAAACCTAATGCCTGAGGACCAAAAAAGCTGCGCCTTATCTCAAAAAACCAAGTTTGCATTTTGTCAAAAAATCTGAAAACTGAAAACTACATTCTAGCGCGATTCAAAGAAAAACAACTATTCCATTGCCTTCCTGAGACATCAAGGAAGCTTCCTGAATCAAAATCACAGCTTCTAGCCTCAAGAAACGGTAGAATGAAGCTGTTCTGGTCTTGATATTTCGCGTTTTCATGTTCTGATTTCTATGCCATATTCATACATTATAATGCATGTTTTCCACTAATATGGACTCACTGAAACTGATGGCATCGTTGAATTAGATTAATATTGATTGTATAAAGAATTACCATGGCTAATTTTTAGGGTTGCAGGGACCTTAAAAGAGGGCTTCGTCCATATGGGAAAATTGAACCATAAGAATTATACCATTGAACTCGTGACGTTCCACTGAATCTAAAACATCCCTCGCGCTTTTTTTATATGCAGCCAATTTCTATTCGCTATTTTTTGGCACTTCAGATTGCGGGGGTTCAAAACCCCCGCTATTTGATGTTCTTTTTTCAGGTCAAAACGCATAAACGAGGAAGAAGATGAGTTGGAAGGCTGTGGTTGGTTGATTCAAAGCTGGGCGCGCGTTTTTGTCTTCATAGCACTAACTCTTATTTATCATTATATTAATTGTTTTTCATGATAATAACAAACATGCTAATTGGTTCAGGTGGTAGAAAGTAACGTTGGCAAGCACTGGGACCTGGGTTCGATTCCCAGGTCCCCTCCCTTTCTCTATATTATTTTGCTAACCATATTCCTATGTAGCTCGCTTCCAGAGATTCATCATACGTCCACAATCTCAGCATGCCACATGTCCCAGAACGTCCATCCAAGGGCCCAAACCTGATGAACATCATACTCACCAGTCAACGCGCACACACGCTTCCAGGAAAAGTCAAAAGGGCCAGGGTTTCAATGGGCCAGAATGCTGAATCATACCTCCAGTTTGGGGACAACACCCCCATTGGTTTGCTTTTTCATTCTCTTTATATTTTTCTATTTTTATTTGTTTTGTTTAATTTTAATTTAATTCTTCAAATTAATATTTTCATAACATAAAAAATAAAAAAAATCAGAAAGTCACAAAATAAAATATATTTTATTTAAATTTTATTTTGTAAATAAATGTTATCAATTAATTTAGTTTTTTAAATTCTAGGATTAATTTTAACATTTGCTTAATAAACTTAAAATTTTTGTAGAATTAGGGTTTTGAACACTTTCATATTTTTATCTTTTTTTTCTTTTTTCACCATATTAATTATTAATTATTTATTTTTGTAAATAAAATTGTATTAAATAATTAGGTTAATTCTAGGTTTAACTTTAACATGTTTTTTTAATAAATTAAAAATAGCTAGAACTAGGTTTTAATTCCAATTTAATTTTTCTTATTAAAAATCCATAAATACAAAAAACTCCAAAAAAGTCTTTTCTTTTTATTTTAACTTAATTTGTTAATTATAATTTAATTTCCTAAAAAGGGTCCAACGCCCTCGCATTCGATAGTAATTCCAATTCGCGCGTTTATTTTATTTCCTCTTTTTATGTAATTCTCCCAAAGCCATGTAAATTAGACATTTATATTTCTCGCACTTTATTTTATTTCAAATCGGGTCCTGGATTAAATTTGGCGATATGGACCCGCGCCTTTGTAATAGCGTAGGAACTTTTAATTTCCGCATCTCTTTAATTGTTAATAATTTGCATGAAAGAATGAATGTCAAAATAAAAGCAACGCGTAGAATCACCCATGACATGAACAAGACAAAAATAAATGAACAAGACACACAAATCACACACCACCCCTAGGGTACGCCTCACTGTTGCCTTGCCCCTCGAAAGGTGATCGTCGAGTAGAGGATGTTTTAGTAAGTCCTCATGATCCGGGAACCTGGCATGAGGGTAGCTTCTAAGGTGTCTTCCTATTGCTCCGGTGATCACCATGTCCCGAACCCTCGAATTGACCCGAATACCTCCAACGGTGGTGCTACCTACCTCTCAATGGTGGGATGGCACTACTTTAAAGGACATTTACACAGACGAATTCCTTAGGGTAGGTAGACGACTCTAGATACTTGCTCTAATTTCAAAACAAATCAAAAATACTTTTCACACCGACACCTTTTCAAAAAGCTTTCGAAAGCAACTTTTCAAACACTCTTGAGGACCGATACAAGAGTCGAACTGAAATTTTCAAAGAAACTTTTTTAAAACCCACAGTTGAAAAGCAAACAAACCATTTTTGAAAACACAATGAGCAAGTATCTAAGAGCCCATGGATAACCATGGATAGAAAGGGTGCTAACACCTTCCCTTTCTATAATCTACCTCCCGAACCGAGAGCAATCTCTTTAAGGAATTTTTCTGTGCTTTTGTCCTTTCCATTTGGAGAAAATAAAAGACGGTGGCGACTCTTGCTTCCACGACATTTCGCGAAACCAACGTTAAACAGTCAGTTCCAGATCCACCGATCACACTATGGAACCTGGAAACTGGACCAGATGTCAATCAACTTTATCCTCCCCAGGTGAGCCGAAAGGTTATCCATCTCTTCTATTCCCGGTCATGGAATAAACTCCCTAGTAGAACAATGAACTTCCAATGTTCTTAAACTTTTCTCCCCAAGCAAGAATTAACACGACCTAACAGAGTTTTCTAAAGCAAAGATAAAAAATCAATGTTCCCCAGCGGTGTTTCCTCGAACAAGAAAGCAGGGATCCCCAGTGGAAACAATTCCTAGAAGATCGAATATACACATACTCTTTATCCCCAACAACAGTCAGAGATTTATTTTCCCCAGAAAAAGATGCTCGAGTTTACAAATGCACCTCAATAACATTTCACATTCATACATCATTTACAAACGACACATCATATGCATAAAAAACACATATAGCACAATCTCGTTTATCTTGAGAGCATCATTACACAATACAATACCTACATCATGCCGTTGCATAAAACTAACTTTGTCTTTTCAGGTTAGTTCATGAACAGATAGAGATTGTCAACAGTTTATCATATTCCAGATACGGTTCTGATACGCTCCAGATACAGATGCCATTCTAATACTCATTCAGTACATCTTTCAGATACAGTTCAGATACGCTCCAAATGCAGATGTCATTCTGATACTCATTCAGTACATCTTTCAGATACGGTTCAAATATGCTCCAGATACGGATGCCATTCTGATACTCATTCATTACATCTTTCAGATACAGTTCAGATACGCTCCAAATACGAATGTCATTCTGATACTCATTAAGTACATCTTTCAGATACAGTTCATACACGCTCCAAATATAGATGTCATTCTGATACTCATTCAGTACATCTTTCAGATACACTCCAGATATATATGTTATTCTGATACTCATTCAGTACATCTTTCAGATACAGTTCAGATACGCTCCAAATACGGATGTCATTCTGATACTCATTCAGTACATCTTTCAGATACAGTTCATATATGCTCCAAATACGAATTTCATTCTGATACTCATTCAGTACAACTTTCAGATACGGTTCAGATACACTCTAAATACGGATGTCATTATGATACTCATTCAGTACATCTTTCTGATACAGTTCAAATACGCTCCAAATACGGATGTCATTCTGATACTCATTCAGTACGTCTTTCAGATACAATTCAGATATGCTCCAAATACGGATGTCATTCTGATACTCATTCAATACATCTTTCAGTTCAGATACAATCAAGATATAGATTCATTCTAATACTCATACTCAATACATCTCTAGATACAATCATGACATAGATTCATTCTGACAGTCCCCAACACATCTTCTAGATACAATCAGATACAAACACATTCTAGTATACTTCTCATTCAAAGTCAGATACAGAGACCGCTTCTGGCTCAGATAAAATCAACCGTAGATTTATTCTGATACTTTTTCCAGTTTGGAGTCAACATTTACTTTGGATGGCATCTATAAACCCATCTCTGACGAATCTAAGTCATCTTCTCCAAATGGCATCTATAAGCCCATTCCCGATATCATCAACCAACAGCGTAACTTCATGCACATGCGAGTGCAAATTTCCTGGCACTCTAGTGTTCAATCATTTTCCACCTTCAGATTATGAATAGCAGACAGACCAATCTAACTCTTCAGGTTTAAGAAGATTAAACAGGGGCAGCTATTATATCCCAAAATTTTCCCTCTCATTTTATTCAAGACATACTCATAGAGGTCTCCAAATGCTTAAGCTTGACTAAGAATTGACCAGACAAATTCTCCTCCTAAGCAATGGACTTCCAACTAGGGTTCACTTTTCACAAATAAGTTTGGTTTTCAAAGGCCTCAAGTGACTTCCATGGTTCCTAATATGTCCTCAAGAATATCCATGCCAATTTTCAAGCCTTTCATCACAAGTTTGCTTAGTCAATGACTCAAATGTTTGAAAATCAATTGTATTGGTCAAAAAGTCAATTATGGTCAATATTCAGTCAAACTTCAAGATTTTTGTTCAAACTCAATATTTTGAATTGATATCCATAATTTGATCAAGGGTTGATCATGATTCCTCAAGGAATGCTCTTAAATCATCAAGAATCCAAAAGTGCAAAATTAAGGTTTCCTAGGAAAAGTCAACTAAACTTTGACCAAGCATAACTTTCACATGCTCCATCCATTTTCCCCAAAAAAAGATCATTGTGAAGAAGATTAAATTCCATACAAATTTTATTTTGCCTTCAAGTCCAAGAATGCATCATTTGGAAGATATGAGCATACATTACATGTCTTTTTGAAAGTCCACAAAAAGGATTTTTTTGTAAAGACAAGTTACATCAAGATAATTTCTCCATATGTAAAAATGGTCAACATAGAGATTGTAAGGGACATCTTGATATTTCTAAAAAGTCTAAGATCATTCTCAAAAGATGAAAATTGAGCAAATTATGATCAGTGGAAGTTGGACAATTTTCAAGATATGCAAAAAGTCAACTTTGAGCAAAAATGCATTAAGTTCGTAGACCTATTTTGTGGGATTCAAATATTCTTATGACTTACTAAAGGACCCATAAATTCACTCTCACCTTGCTTTTCATTTTTTCTCTATTTTATTCATATTTATTTTGTTTTTATTCAAAAAAACACAAAATAAATTGCATAAAATAATAAATAAAAAGTATGGACACATGGGCTTATGATTTGGGTTTATATTGAGCCTTACAATTTGTGAAAGACATGAGGAAAAAGACCAAGTTCATTGCATCTCAAGAAGGGCATGTTTTTCACAATTTTGGAAACATTTTAATATGTTTGATATTGCTTTGAAAGGGGGCCTTAATGCTATGATTCTTTCCATGTTTATTCACCATTCCACTCCTCTATAAATGCAATTCATTGCAAGCCCAAAGAGAGCACGAAATACCTCTTCAAAAATCTCTCCAATTTCCTAACAAAAGCTCTACAAAATTTTCAAAAAAAATCTCAAACTAGTGCAAAGTCGTATCTGTATTTTAAAGCCCCAACAATCCAAAAAAGTGATCGAATCACCTCTCCGAGGCATCCAGGAATCGAATCCAACTCATAACTGAGTCCCTTCACGTTCAGAATAATCACTACGATCATCACCAGTTTGGTATAGTTTCCTTGGATTCGATCTGTTAATATATATATATATATATATATATATATATATATATATATATATATATATATATATATATATATATATATATATATATATATATATATATATATATATATATATATATATATTGTTAAATTTAATGCATGCATATATGTTTAAGGCAATGATTAGAGCAGGTTTAACGTATCACATGTGAGTTTAAATGGTTAAATTATAGGATGTCATTGTTAGGGCTCAATAACTTTTGAGCTTCATAATTCAAAATGCAGGGACTTTCAGGCCAAACTAGAGCTAGATCTAAAGACTAAAAGGAGCGTTCCCACCATACATCCTTCAAGGGTCATACGTACAGGATCCTGTGCAAATACCTGAGCTCTGATTTATTGGGCTTGAGACGTTTTCAGAATCTCACCCCCTATTTGCTTGTTGCAACATGACCCATATCCTTTGTCTTATTTATTTTCTTTTCTTTTAATTAATTCCTTTTTCTTTTTATAACAAAAAATCATTAAAAAATCGTAAAATCATAAAATCACCAAAAATTTAGATTTAGTTTTTTTTATTAAATTTAATTTTCATGAGTCAATTAGTTAGTTACTTTGAGTTATTTCTGTAATTATAAAATCAATTAGAATTTAGGATTTAATTAATTTCAATTCTTTTTTTTTTAAATACAAAAAAAAATAGAGTTAGTTTTCTTTTTATTAATTTTAATTCTCATTAATGATTAATATTTTTCTTTAAGATTAGATCTAGTTTAATTAATTTTTTTATTATTTAAATATTTTTCTTAAAATAAAACAAAAACAATAAAAAAATTTCTTAAATTACTTAGACCTTTCTTATGGTTTCGAAAAACTTTTAACCCTCGCGCGTTCATTTTACTTCCCGCATTATTATTTCCTTATTATTGTATCTGCTTATGGTTTGTAACAGTTAAAAAATAGGATTTTATTTATCGCTTTTATCCCCAATTTTTGGACTTGTAATTTCCCCCCTCTCCGAAGCCATGTAATAGTTAGATTTAATTTCTGCACTTTAATTTCCCGCACTGATATTCAACTGTTAGATGTATACGTAATAGGATTGCATGACAAGAATATAAAAAACAAAATGTTAGTAAACCTAATATCAAATAAAAATAACTGAATACAACACACTCTCACATGTGCACCTCTAGGGTATTCCCACTTCGGTTGCCTTCGGAATAAAATAGTCACAACTCTCGAAACGTGAGAGATTTTAGTGGCTACCCTCCAGTTTAAAGATCACAAAAATGACCCTCTCAATGTTTCCTCGGTATGATCTTAAAACCCTAGGGTGGTTACTAAAGTATCTTGCCCAGTTGCCTTTGTGACTGTAACGATGACCCTTCGATTGTCCCTCAATCATCCAACGATAGGGCTACCTACTCACTGATGGTAGGATATCACTGTCTAAAGGAAAAGAATAAACCCTTTCGAGTAAAGTAGATAGTTCTTAGATGCTTGCTCAAAAATATTTTTTCACATACACAAAATTCTTTACAAAAACATTTTTAAAACACTTTGTATACGTTCTCAACAATACGAGAAACATTATAAAGTTCGCCGCACTAAGGCGTCTTTTCAAATTACTTTTTACAAACACACAAAACACAAGGTATTTTCAAATGAGCTAGAATCTAAGAGCCCATAGATAACTACGGATGGAAAGGGTTCTAACACCATCCCTTTCCATAATCTACGCCCCTTACTCAGAAATAATATCGAAAGGTATTTTTCTGTTCTTTTCACCCTTTTCTTTGTTGGATAAAATAGAATTCGGTGGAGACTCTTGCTTACCGCAACATTTGAAAACATAAACGCAAAACCATTATAACAGTCGGTTCTGCCACCGTATTACATTGGAAAATCACCAAAAATGACTTCAAGCTATCAAACCAAAATTTGAGTCCAAATAACAATAAAAGAATTAATTATACTAATATTATTTACTATTTAAAGCCTAGGTGGAAGTGGGAAAATGGAAAGCCAAGCGGAAAATTTATTAAAAAAAAGTTCACTGGCTCTGCACAGAAGGGTGCGGTAAGCGGCACAAAACGCACTAAGCACGCTACACCAGTTGCAGAAAAATAGGACATCAATTTGTCCAACTGCTATGCGAGCTCCACTTCACCTACACAACCTCAACGTACAGAATATTTGCAACATACATACTTCCTCAAGCTAAACACGACAAGCTTGCGGAAAACACAAATTGACATAATGAAACAAACAGGTGAACATGAATTAATAAGTTGAAAAGTGAAAATTTGAGAATTTAAAACAGGCCCAATTTCAACTTGTTAAAACACAAGTCAACACATACATAAACGAATACAAATAACACATGCTTGTTTTACATCGTAAGTTCGACGCCTCTATTGTGCGAGCTAGTAACCTCATCTCGTCATGCCATAGTATTATCACACCACACAAACCTAAAGAAAGTGTCCTAACATCCACACAACAAACGTTACGAAAACGAGACAATTCACAACAATATGTGAAAACAAAGAAAAACACATATATGCACAAGTATGGAAAGTAAACACAAAACATGTACCAGTAAAAAATAGACAAGTTTATGTACATATTCTATATAACGTATACATTAGTTACAAAACTAAAAAAAAAAAGAAACTATAACAATGCAAAACAACAAAAAACAATCCCTGGCAACAGTGCCATTTTGTTGGAATGGTAAAGCGGCAAGAAAAAAGTAAGTTATCAATTTACCATGTGATATTTAGGTTATATCGTGTCGTGTCCATAGAGATTGGTGTATTGAAATTCCATTCAACAAATCTATTGTTAATGAGTTTGGGGGTTGAATGGATTGTATGGAAAAGGTATCAACAGAAAATAAATGTAAACAAAAACTATAAAGGATAAACAACTTATCCGGTATGAATGCACACTACTCATCACAAACTTAAATCTATCGATCAGTTGCACTCAACCTACTGTACTCGTCAAAATTAACACAAACACCATGAGATGTACCCACAATAAAGGTTATGTCTAACGCCAAGTCCCGAGATCAACCGTATTACTCTATCGACAATGTCTTGTGCGCTACAGCAACATAGAGGCATTAAGCTTTAGCACCCAAAGTGAATATTAACTCTAAATCTATCTCTATAATCTAGAAACTAATAGATATCCACTCCTAATCAAGATTTGTGAGGTATATGTCTATAACAACCCAAATCCAAACATAAAGCAAAAAGATCAAAGAAGACATCAAGATTTATTTGTAAAGCAAGCTTTATACAACACCATGATCAACAAATATACATATGTTCAAAGTAAATATACAAAAAATACCCAAAAAAAAGAGAAATACAAAGAGGGGAGAAGAGATAAACCTTAAATCTTCCGAATTGTCAGTGTCGATCGAAGAGAAATCCACCTCCAATCATACATAAGCAAGGCCCTAATGTTATTGTCTAAGCTAGTCTATCAAAAAATGAAGGTTTGATTAGTTGGAAACATATACCCCAAAACATAACCTAAAAAATGTGTATTTTGGAACTTTTTAATGCAATTCTGTCTAGGGGGCCGCACTAAGCGGCACAATCCCGCTAAGCGCGTTCTATTGTCATGAGAAAAAACCAACTTTTTGTTTTCGCCATAAATTGAGAAATGTAACTCCGATTTACACCTCGTTTGAAGCGCTGGAAAGCTTATTCAATTATCTATCTAACAATGCCTAAATATCAACCAAATTGATAATTTCTTATTCTTTGATTTTGAGTCTTATTCGTTAATGAGTTGCTCAAAATCACGCGTTTGGAGTCGTGTCTTTGACACTTTATTGCTCATGCTCCAAATATGCATCAATACCTATAAAATGAAAGGAAAATCATCAAACGGTACACTATATACACAAAAACACAAATAAATACAACATGTATTTACATAAAAGTCGGGTTTATTCATCGATATTAATAATAAAAAGTCGATAAGTGCAACAAAAAGTATATACAAATATATCTACAATTTGCACTTATCAAGCGCCAATCTAACATTCGTTGTTTCCAAAAAAATTACAGATAACCAACCGGGCATGGCCCCTTGTTAAACCATTAAAACAAAAATTCAGTACGCAGGCCAGATAAACATACGAATACGCATGCCCAAAATTTAAACTAGTCTTCAAGAAGAGGAATTATCCTCTCATCGACCACTTGGCTAAAAGGCTTGATCCCTTCGGTCACAAGATCGACCCCAGAGTTGACAATCTTATGTTACTCCACAGTAATATTAAATCCGTACCCAAGGGTATCCATAACATCCTGCTCGAGCTGATGAATTAGGGCAATAAACTCTTTCCTAGTCTGAAAGGCCTTCTCCTTATGAGTTTCCTCGTCAGCAGGTACCACAACCCCCTCCATCTATTTTATCATGGAAATTAGTCTTCCGTTCTCCTTATTCATTGTATACATCTTTGGATTCAGCTCATTCAACTCCTCGATGACTCCGACTTAGATCTCGTACTTCTCATGATGCACAAGAATATCGTTCTTCAGCTTTTCATTATACCCCTCCAGCTTGATGATTCAGGCCTTCGTTTTGTTGAGATAATCCTATGAGAACGTCATCGCGCCGTTTAGGGTCAGGACAATATCGGGAACCCTAATTACAGCGGCCACGTCCTCGGACAGACTTTTCTTTCGGGTCTCTTTGTCTGCGGACAAAATGGCTTCCCTCTCCCCTTCATGAATACCTAAGGAATTTTCCCCGCTAAAAATACCACGTTTAAGATAACAGGCTGGATGCACGAAGGTCTCCCCAACATCCTTTCCTTCATCTGTAAAGACTACATACTCAGGACCTTCCTCACGCTTCCTTTTTGCGGGCTGTTCAGGGGGAGAGAGCTGGCCACCTTAAGGAAAAGAGGAACTACCAAGAGGCGCATAAAGCTTAGCCTATTCTTGAATCTAAGTAGCCCATATGTTGTACCCCAAAATTTTCCCTCCCATATCTCCTCATGATCCTAGGGTTTTCATTTGCTCAAGGTTGCTCAAGAATTGATCAAACAAACCCTTCTCCTAAGCAATGGACCTATAACTAGGGTTTCACTTTTATCAAGGAAGTTTGGGTTTCTAAGGCCTCAAGTGGATTTCATGGTTTCTTATATGTCTCCAAGAATTATCATGCCAAGTTTCAAGCCTTGCATCACAAGTTTGCTCAGTCAATTACTCAGATGACAGAAAATCAACTATATTGGACAAAAAGTCAAATGTGGTCAACATACAGTCAAACTTCAATATTTTTGGTCAACATGAATATTTTGAAGTTATACTCATCATTTTATCAAGGGTTGATCATGATTCATCAAGAAAAATCAAGATCCATCAAAAGTCAAAAGATCAAATTAGGGTTTTCTTAAGGAGAAGTCAACTTAACTTTGACCAAACACAACTTTCACATGCTTCATCATATTTTTCTCAACCAAATATCATTTTGAAGGAAATTCAATTCTCTACAACTTTTCCTCTCTGAGCTCAAGTCCAAAAAATGCTTCATTTGAGAGATATGGGCCAAAACATTATAGGGCATTTCAAAAGTCAACAAAAAGATACTTTTTGTCAAGGCAACTTACGTCAAGATAAAATCTTCAAATGGAAAAATAACCAACATAGAGATTGTAAAGGAAATGTTAGGATTTCAAAAAAGTCCAAGATCACTTTCATATGATAAAAATTGAGAGTTATTATTGGTGCAAGTTGGGAAATTTTGAGAAAATGCATGAAACCTAAAGTGACCAAACTTGGAATTTTGGGATATTGGACTTGTGTTTCAAGGTTCATGCGTGTTATAGGCCTCAATATGAACCCCTGAATCACTTCATACACCCCTTGGGTTTTTATTCTATTTTTTTATTTATTTAAAGTCAAAATTAAATAAGATAAAAGTAAAGGCTTTCTTACAAAGGTCCATGCCCAACCTTTTGACCTAATTTCAAGCTCTATATATTGCTCTTCATTCATACATGACAAGCCACGAAACCCTTACAAGAAGAAGCCATTCAAAATTCAAAAATTCTCAAAATTATGGAAAATCAAGAATCCTAATTGCAACCACTTTCAAATCAAACCAACTTTCCCAAACGACTTCTGAAGTATTGCAGAGTAAAAATGGATCAACCTTAAAGATCCAAAGGGCCCGAAACCCTCGTATATGCTTCACCGATTTCTAATATTGCATGAATTTTCATTTTTTATCTGTGTTCTAATGCCTACTAACCTTGCTAATATGTTTATGAGGCATCAATGTAAAGGATAGACTCATCGTGTGATTCCCATAACGACTGAACCACGAGATACTATGTTTGAACCGTTTAATGTTATCTTCGTCATATCTCTTTCTACAGTGTGTTTTAGACCAAACTAAGGGTTCCATTGAAATCCCAAGGCCTGAATTAGGGGGGTAGGGTCCCTTTGGATCACTAACAATTATTGTTTTGCAGGTTGGAGAGAACGAGCTCGCCAGAGAAGACCACCAGAGCTAAGGCTCCGGCACTTCTCCGGTCCAGTAATTTGGGTTTATTATATTTGTAATTGATTTCACTTATATTACCGGATGTATAGTCACCCCAGTGGCAAGCGACCATTTGTTAAGACATTAGTGTACTAAGGCATGGGTTTGATCCATGCTTTTGACATTTTATTTTTTCATATTTTCCTAATCCTTGTAGGTTGATTACATATTAAATGATACGCGTTTTTCTAACACCAGCGCACACTTGGCGCAGTGGTGAACCTTGTTGGTAAAAAGGCTAAGGGCGTGGGCTCAACACCCACCCTTGAAATTTTACTTGAATTTCACTTTTAACTTGTTTTTCTTCATTAATTTTCCCCTTAAACCCTAATTCTTTTGGCAAAATTAACCCTAATTTCACTTAACTATAAAATCAACAAAACCTTTTTTTCACAAACCTTAATTAATTTAGGTTTTAGGTTTTTTTAATTTAATTAACCTCTTTTATTAATTAAACTTATTTAGTTTTTTAGGTTTATTTAATTAATTACCAAAAACCTTTTTCATCAAAAAACACCCAAAAAACATTTTTGTTTTCCTCTTTTCTTATTCTTACATTTTTCTTAGATAAAGTGTATAGGGTGCATTCAATTGTAATAATGTAGCTTTTATCTTTCCGCATTTTCCATTATTTCTAATATAGCTGAATATAACACACTCGCACCTCTAGGTTAACCTCCCTTGTTGCCTTCGGAATAACGGTGATGTCCCTCGAACGTAGGGATGCCTTAACAAAGACCCTCGATTAAGTCATGATACAAAAGATCATAGTCCCTCGATGACCTTTTGACATTGCCTTTCGAAAATGATCTAGTTCCTCGAGTTGCCTACGAATAATACGATGACAATCCCTTACAAAATTGCTTAGGTATCTGTTGTAACCCAAAATTTGCCCTCCCATATTCTTCAAAATTTGCCAAAGTCAAAACTTCAAAATCTCCCCAAGGGTTGCACAGTTCAAGGGCCTCCTAATAGTCAAAATTAGGGTTTTGGTTCTGACAAAGAAAATGAAGTTTCCAAGGGTCCAATCAAGTCCCACATGCCTATAAACATGGTCAAGTATCCTCATATCAAGTTTCAAGACTTACAACACAAGATTGCACAGTCAAAAACCCTAATTGCACTACAGTCAACTGCAGGGGCAAAATGGTCATTTGACAGTCAAAAGTCCAAATTTTTGGTCAACATCTCATTTTGAAGCCACAAACATCATTTGATCAATACTTGATCATGATTCTCAAAGCTTGGCTCAAAAATCATCAAGATGCAAAAGTTTCCATATTTGGACAGTTGAAAAAGTCAACTGTAACTTGACCAAGGCATAACTTCCACATGGTTTATCAGAAAAATTCCATCCAAATCTCATTTTGAAGATAAAGACATTTCCTACAACTCCTCTTCACACTTCAAGTCCAAGAAATGCTCTCACAAAAAGTTATCAATTTCAACATTATAGGTCATTTTCAAAAGTCAACAAAAAGGGACTTTAAGTCAAAGACCATAACATGAGATTGGTAAATCAAAATGACATGGGACCAAAGGCATTGGTTAGAGGACTCAAAGATATTTCTAAAATGTCCAAGAACATGAGCAAAGCTTAAAAATTGAGCAAGTTATGCCTTGTGGAAGTTGGGAAATTTTTGGATATTTTGAAAAGTCAACATTGCTTCAAAAGTCTTAAAAATGCTAATGGGCCTCTTTTTCTTCCAAGAATCATCATCCTAAGCATGGACACGACCAGTTGGCCCAAAGGGAAGTTTTTTTAATCATTTTTATTTATTTATTTGGATTTTTAATAATTAATAATTCATTTAATTAAAATAAATAGGTAAAAAATACTAAACCTAATTTTCTAAATCTTTTTGTGCATGGAATAGGCTTAAGATTTCGTGTATGATCAGATTTGGAAGGAATTATGGTGATTGGATATGATTGAGACCAAATATGCTTGAAAAAGATTGGAAAATTATGGCATAAAAATCAAAGATTGATTCCTTCAATTCATGGATTCTTTGGACAAAAAAACCAACCCTAATCATTCACATGTATATATTGATGCTAACCCTAATGCATATAACCTCCCAGCTGCGCAAGAACCTGACCAACAAGTTTGCATTTTTTTCAAGAAAATTCCAATATTGAAAACTAGGTTGCAGGGCGATTCAAGGCAAAATACCTGTACCATTGGCTTGCTGAGACTTCAAGGAAGGAGACTGAATCAATATCATAGCCTGAAACTTTGAGAATTGGTAGTTATAAGTCAAATTGTTTTCACTTTTATGCATATTCGTGTTTTAATATTCAAGCATATTCATTGCATTTTTCTTATGGATTCTTACTAATGGGATGATTCTGAAACTAACCATATGCTTTGATTGAGTTTTCACGCGTTATATAAGGATTCACCATTAAAGGATGCTAGGGTTACCAAGCTTTCAAATTAGGCGTTTCTGGATGCTGTAAAATTAGGACATGCCAATACCATGAATGAACTCAGTGTGCTTGGACGAAAACAAAACACTCATCGCGCTCAATTTATGAGCTACTACGTGTTATTCGCTATTTTGAAAACAAGCATGTTTTGGGGGGGTTCAAAACCCCCGCTAACCCTTTTATATTTTCAGGAAAAACGCATTAAGGAAGAAGATGATGAAGTGTAGGGCGTTGGTTGGTCCATTTGAAATTTCGCGCGGAAACAGGCACTAACGATTGTTTTATATTATAATGTTTATTGTTTATATAATATACAAAGAGACAAAGTGGAGCAGTTGGCAAGGCATAGCGTTGGTAATCTCTAGGACCTGGGTTCGAGCCCCAGGTCCCCACCCCTTTCCATATTATTTTTCTATTAACACTTCTGTGCAGTTTCAGTACTAGGGAACACCATGCATCCACAATTTCAAGCTTGCCACGCGTATAGAAAGATCAATCCAAAGACCCAGATCTGGTGAATACCATGGACATGAGTCAACGCCTATGCACGCTGGCCAAAAGTCAACAAGGCCAAAGGCCTAATGGGCCTGAATTACTGGACTTAACCCTCCAATTTGGGGACAGACCCCCCTAGGTTTGCAATTTCTTTTATATTTTTTATTTTTTATTTGATTCAATTATTTTTTTAATTAATTTCTTTAATTTAGTTTATTTTCATAAAAAACATAAAAACAATAGAAAAAATCAGAAAAGACAAAATTAATAATATATTTTATTTTAATATTTTGTAAATAAATATCATTAATTGATTTTAGTTTTTAATTTAGGTTTAAATCTTAATATTTTTCTAATAAACTTAAAATTTGTAGAATTAGGGTTTGTATTAATTTTTTATCCTTTTTCTTTTCTTTTCACTAATAATTAAATATTATTTATTTTTGTAATTAAATTACCATGTAAATTATTAGATTAATCTTAAGTTTAATTTTAACATTTTTCTTAATAGATAAAAATTGTAGAATTAGGTTTAAATTTCATTTAATTCACATGAAAAACCATAAATCCAAAAAAATCTCAAAATAATTTCTTTTTTCATTTTTATTTCTCTAATTTCATTAATTGATTAATATAATATAATTTCATTAAAAAAAAGGGTCCAACGCCCTCGCTTGCAATTTTTTTATTCTCTTTGCGCATTTTATTTATTTCCTTCTTTTAAATATTTATGTAATTCTCCCAAAGCCGTGTAAGCTTAATTTCTCGCACTTTACCTTATTTCTTTATTTTCTGTCAAATCGGGTCCTGGATTTTAATTTTGGCGATGTGGACCCGCGCCTTTGTAATAGTTTAGAACTTTATCTTTCCGCACTTTTTAACTGTTAATCAATGCATGCAAGAACGAATGATAAAATAAAAACAAACGCATAGATCACTTTGACATGAACAAGATAAAATAACTGAACATGACACACAAATCACACACCACCCCTAGGGTACGCCTCACTGTTGCCTTGCCTCGAAAGGTGATCGTCGAGTAGAGGATGTCTTAGTAAGTCCTCATGATCCGGGAACCTGGCATGAGGGTAGCTTCTAAGGTATCTTCCTATTGCTCTGGTGATCATCATGTCCCGAACCTCGAATTGACCCGAACACCTCCAACGGTGGTGCTACCTACCTCTCAATGGTGGGATGGCACTACTTTAAAGGACATTTACACAGACGAATTCCTTAGGGTAGGTAGGTTCTCGTAGATACTTGCTCTAATTTCAAAAACAAAATACTTTTCACACCGACACCTTTTCAAAAGCTTCCGTAAGCAACTTTTCAAACACTCTTGAGGACCGATACAAGAGTCGAACTGGAATTTTCAAAGAAACTTTTTAAAACCCACAGTTGAAAAGCAAGCAAACCATTTTTGAAAACACAAATGAGCAAGTATCTAAGAGCCCATGGATAACCATGGATAGAAAGGGTGCTAACACCTTCCCTTTCTATAACCTACCTCCCGAACCGAGAGCAATCTCTTTAAGGAATTTTTCTGTGCTTTTGTCCTTTCCATTTGGAGAAAATAAAAGACGGTGGCGACTCTTGCTTACCGCGACATTTCGCGAACCAGCGTTAAACAGTCAGTTCCAGATCCACCGATCACAGAACTGGCGACTCTGCTGGGGAACTTTATAAAGTGAGGTGTACCTTAGGACTAAGATCACTTGTGTTTTCCATTGTCTGAACTGTTTGCTTTATTATTGTGGGTATTGTCTCGGGAGTTCTATAGATCCTAACCCGGATCTGGGGGATACCTTCTTAGAAAGTAGCAACAAGGCTGTGAGGGAACTGTGCGGGGTATACCGACATGGTTGAAGCAGTCTGCTACGTTGATGTGGCACTTTGGTGTGTATCGGTAACCCTTGAGTCCAGTCAAGGAGAGTACGGGGCCGCCGCGTGGTGTCGTGAAGCATCAACTGACCTTAGGAACCTTAATTGAACCATCTTGGCCTCTTTAGGGTAGTGAGATAACTGACTTTGGTGCAGTCCGAGGTTGGTTGATACTCGATACTACACTCAATTGAGGGTTGTTTTCTTGGAATATTTCGGTCAGTTCAGTGGCTAAATCGAAACGATGAACAATGAAAGTAATCCAATGATATTGGGACCCTTAGAACCCGGTTACTTCTGATAGGACAGGTTTTGAGCCCACCAACTTCAAGAGGGTACTACCCAGACTCCATGCTGGCCTTAAACCCTAAGGGCTTGTCTTGTGTGCCTTGTGTGCCTTACATGTTTGTCTTTGTAAATATCTGTGGTGTGTTTAATCATAGCATCATGACATCATCCAGCATCATATGCATTGACTAACCATTTCAGGGGTTCAAATCTTCATCTTTGTTCTTGTTTTGTAGGACATGGAAATTGTTCGCAGAAAGACAATTCAAATCAGTCTTGTAAGGATCCCTCCTCAGCTTAAGGAACTTATATCTAGGATCCCCGAGAGCTCTTCATTCAGTGAAAGACATGGAAGTCTCATCAGCTTGGTCAATACCAACATTGAGGAAGATATGATAAAGGTCCTGTTCCAGTTCTTTGACCCTCTGCATCACTGTTTCACCTTCTCTGACTATCAGCTGGTACCTACATTGGAGGAGTTCTCCTGGCTCCTGAAGATTCCTATCCTTGATCAACTACCCTACAACGGTACGGAAAAGGAACCCAAGCTTGAAGAGATTGCTAAAGCCTTGCATCTACAATCATCTGACCTCAAGGGACATTAGGAAGTTAGAAGTGGTATCAAAGGGTTCTTAGCCAGGTTTCTGTTTGAAAAGGCCCATGAATGTTGGAACTCCCTTGACTTACAAGCTTTTGAAGAAGTTGTGGCCCTCCTTGTCTATGGTTTGGTGTTGTTTCCTAACCCAGATCAGCTTATAGATATCAGTGCTGTCCAGATCTTCATGTCCAGGAATCCTATACCTACGTTGCTGGGGGACATCCTTCACTCATGTTACACTCGAACCATGAGAAAAAGAGGTGTCCTTATGTGTTGCACTCCTCTCCTGGGAAGGTGGTTTATTTCGCACCTTCCACAATCAGTCTTGAAGAACGAGCGGGGTTTGAGATGGTCACAACGGTTGATGACTCTTACACATGCAGATATACATTGGTGCCCTCGGTCCAGAGAGGATGTCACTATCATTGATCGTTGCGGGGAGTACCCTAATGTTCCTTTACTTGGAATCAGAGGAGGTATTACTTACAACCCATGCCTGGCTTGGAGACAGTTTGGTTATGCTCGGAGGGATGGCCCTCATGACATGTTAATTCCTGACATAGTTTTTGACTTCGACAACGATGCGCAAGGACTTCGCCAGAGATTTATCAGAGCTTGGAGGATGCCAAGTAGGATAGACAGCAAGACACTGGGGCACAGGAACTCCATCCCGTTGGAACCTTATCTCAAGTGGGTACGCGCCCGCTCCCAGAAGTTAGTAATGCCTTATCCTCATATGCTCCCAGTAATCAAAGAGCCAGTCGTGGAAGGAGAGGTGTCCTACACCATTCAGCACCCTGATATGCCTACGTCCTGGGAAGAGATGCAGAAGAGCTGGATCCAGCTTAAGGAAGAACGGAATTCTCTTGAGACCAGTCTACATGCCAGTGAAAAGAAGGTCTTGGAGCTCACCCGCCTATTGCATGAGGAGAGGCATCTCAACACCTACATTGCTCCAAAGAGGATGCGTAGTGTCTTTTGGGATTGATTTGCTTTGTAATTTGTGCCCACGAGGCTTTTATGTACTGAACAATTATTTCCTTAATGATAACGTGTGTTCTTTTTTTGTCTACAACAAATTTGAACTTTCGAACCCTTGAATGCATTTCATAAACACATATCATTCATCATGTGCATAGCAGGTTTTCTCCTTTTCAGGTTGCTTACCGTTCTTCGCTGTTTATTTCAGTATCATGAATCCTGACTCATCATCAACTGAGATGTCCATTAAAGCTCTTCAGACGCAGAATGCGCAATTTCAGGAACTAATCATGGGTTTGGATCAGGGCCAAGAAGAGCTGAAGGCTCTGCTCCTGAAGAAGGAAAAGAAGAAGAAGAGAAGAACTGTTCTTTTCAACACGGGCCGAAGGTTTGGCAACACTCTGCAGAATGAAGAGGCTGGTTCTTATATAGGCAAGGGTACTCCTCAAGAGGGAAAAGGTCCAAGTCCGGTAGTCTCCGACAACGAGACTGATTTTGATGAGGAACAGTATCCTCCTGCAGAAGACAGATATAAGCAGTTGGAGGACAGGTTGAATGCTATGGAGATCCAACAAGTGCCCGGGCTGGATTTTGGAGATTTGGGTTTGTCTACTGGTGTGATCATTCCTCGTAAGTTCAAAGCACCATCCTTTACCAAGTATGACGGGGCATCTTGTCCCAAGCTACATCTCAGATCCTACGTGCGGAAGATTCAACCGTACTCAGTGGACAAGAATTTGTGGATCCACTTCTTCCAGGAGAGTCTTTCAAGGACTCATCTCGAATGGTTCTATCAGCTGGATGGGACCAAGGTTCGTAACTAGGAGGAGTTGGCTACTGCTTTCTATAAGCAGTATCAATATAATGCCGACCTTGCCCCTACGCGTACCCAACTCCAGGGTATGTCGTTAGGTTCAAGTGAAGGTTTTAAAGAGTACGCTCAGAAGTGGAGGGACCTGGCTGGCAGGGTGCAGCCTCCGTTGACTGATCGGGAGTTGGTAGACATGTTCTTGGGAACCCTATCTGGGCCATTTTTCAACCATCTTATCGGTAACTCGTCTGCAGGGTTTACTGATCTTATTCTGACTGGAGAGAGAATTGAGGCTGGGTTGAAGTCTGGTAAGATTCCGAAGGGTGCATCTACAAGTTCTGAGAAGAAACCCTTCAAGAAGGAGGCTAGTGCTGTATATGGCTCCAGGAGACAAGAGAAACCTGAGCGCCGCCAATCTGTCAGTGCGGTAATGATTGCCAAGCCTGCTGCCGCTCCTCGGCCAACCAATCCTCAAAGGAATGAAAAGACCCCGAAGAGAGTTCACCCATTTGAGCATG
Source organism: Vicia faba (assembly GCA_948472305.1). NCBI lineage: Eukaryota > Viridiplantae > Streptophyta > Magnoliopsida > Fabales > Fabaceae > Vicia > Vicia faba. Next base: position 217,617,845 of record OX451737.1, read on the forward strand.
ACCCTATCGCAGATCTTGCCACAGTTACTGTCCACCAACCTAGTGACTGTCAGAGAGGCCCCAAAAGTTGTAAACACTGCCTCCCCCAAATACAATCCAAATGCCCGCTGTGCTTATCACTCTGATAGCCCGGGGCATTCCACTGATGACTGTTGGGCATTAAAGAATAAGGTGCAAGACCTTATTGACGCAAAGGAGATACAGTTTGAAGCACCTGAGAGGCCGAATGTGGTAACTGCTCCTATGCCCCAGCATGGAGTAAATGCTGTTGACGAAGATGTATATGCTGTTTCTGTGGATGATCTAGCCACTCCCTTAATGACTGTCAAGAGGAAACTACTGCTGGCCGGTTTATTTCCGGTTTGTAGTGAGGGTTGCCTGTTCTGTGTTGTTTCTCTCTCTGGTTATCCCTTGCTGAAGTTAGGCATCCAAGGCCTAATGGATAGCAAGGAGATTCTGTTTAAGAAGTCCGTTGTTCAGTTGGTTCCGGTAGAAGAAGTTTATGTGGTCACAATCTTCAATAATCCAATCAAGGCTCTCCCAAGGAAGCCTGTTCAAAACATGATTGTCGCACCTGTTGTTATTATTGTTCCGGGGCCTCTCCCCTACGTATCTGATAAGGCTGTCCCCTGGCACTATGGGGCGGATTTGTATGTGAATGGAATCAAACAAGAGTTCAACACTGGCGCCAATATCTGTGACATCACTGGCCTAGCCAAGGTTACCCGCAGTGGCAGGCTCTTCTCGCCTGACATTGCACCACCAGTTGTTCGAAGACCCCTTACAATAACACCTACAAGTATACTTGTTCCTGCTTCTGATCAAGTTGTTTCCCCTGCTGCCGAGTCATCCAATGCTCGGGGCAAAGGAATTGAAGACGAGCCTGCCCGGATGGAGGCACCAATACCTATAAATGCTGAAGCCTCCCAACAAGAAATGGAGGAAATCCTAAAGATAATCAAGAAGAGCGACTTCAATGTTGTGGAACAGTTGGGGCATACGCCCTCCAAGATCTCCATGCTCTCCTTGCTCCTGTGTTCAGAAGCCCAGGCTAAGGCTCTGATTTCATTTCTCAAGACGGCCCATGTGCCACAGGAGACATCTGCAGTCCAGTTCACTGATTGCGTAGCAAATCTGACAGCGGACAATGGTTTGGGTTTTTCGGATGCTGACCTTACTGCAAAAGGAAGGGACCACAATGATGCCCTGCATGTCTCTATTGAATGCAGGGGCACTACTCTGGCGCACGTGTTGGTGGACACTGGCTCTTCCTTGAATGTGCTACCCAAGAAGGCCTTAGACCGTTTGGATTGTGAAGGCCTGGAGCTGAAACCTAGCAATATTATCGTCAGAGCCTTTGACGGTTCCAAGAGGATGGTTCATGGAGAGGTTGACATTCCTATTCGTGTGGGCTCTCAGGTGTTCGACTCTACCTTCTAGGTGATGGATATCCGTCCGTCGTATTCTTGTCTGCTGGGTCGACCTTGGATCCACAAAGCTGGGGCAGTGACCTCTACCTTGCACCAGAAGCTAAAGTACCCTGTCAGAGGGAAGATTGTCACTGTGCAGGGAGAGGAGGAGTATATGGTGAGCCATTTGAATTCCTTCAGATACATTGAGATGGACGGGGAGTTTATTGAAACCCCCTTTCAGCATTTCGAAGAGGTACTTCCAATTTCAGCAGCAGCAGAAACAGCGGTCGAAGAGGATGTTCCTTTGAAGATGGCTTCCCTAAAGGATGCCCGGGCTGTGGTTCAGAAAGGTGAATGTACTAACTGGGGCAGGCTTCCCGACTTTACACAGAAAACTGACAAGTTTGGGCTGGGTTTTACTGCAGAGGGACAGAAAGCTATGCGGAAGGCAAAGACCAGAAGACCTCCTATGCTCATTACCAATCCAGGAGTGAATGCTGTTGGGGAGGATAATGAAGTGGATGAAGCAGAATTCAATAGCTGGATCTACCCGACGACTGAAGGCGGATTGACCAATTGGATTGCCAAAGACCATACTCCTGTTACTTTTGTTACGCAGTAATAAACTTCTTTGTTTTGTTATTTGTAATAAACAATTAAAACTCTATGGCCCGGTGTCTTACCCGGGGCACCGTGGCTTCATTTGTGAGGGCATATAAATTGTCATTTCATATATCATGAATAAAGATCTTGGACGTTTTCTCGCATTTTAAATCTTATGCTCCTTTTCTGTCTTTCTTTCCTTTATATATATTTCAAAACAGCTGTATTTACACACACTCACTCATACAGGTTTCAATCCACTCTGGATCTCACTGGTAACGACTCTGCTACTGCCAGTTATGACTTCGAAAATCCGATCAACTTAGCCGAAGACGAAGGTGAAGATGATTGCGAAGTGCCTGGCGAGCTTGCAAGACTGTTACTCCAGGAAGAGAGGGCAATTCAACCACACAAAGAGCCAGTGGAGACAATAAATCTGGGTACTGAGGCAGACAGGAAAGAGGTAAAGATTGGTGCCAACCTAGAGCTCAGCGTGAAGCAACGGTTGACTAAGATGCTACATGATTATATGGAGATATTTTCCTGGTCCTACGAAGACATGCCCGGGTTGGATACCGATATTGTTGTCCATCATTTGCCTACTAAGGAAGACTGCCCTCCGGTTAAGCAAAAGGTCCGTCGTATGCGTCTAGAGATGTCTGAGAAGATCAAGGCCGAGGTAATGAAACAGTTTGATGCCGGGTTCCTTGCAGTGACTTCTTACCCTCAGTGGGTTGCTAATGTGGTGCCGGTACCAAAGAAAGTTGGAAAGGTCAGAATGTGTGTCGATTACAGGGATCTGAATAGGGCCAGCCCCAAAGATGACTTCCCCTACCTCACATTGATGTCCTTGTTGACAATACAGCTCAGCATAAGGTGTTCTCTTTCATGGATGGTTTTTCAGGTTACAATCAGATCAAGATGGCTCCTGAAGACATGGAAAAGACTACCTTTGTTACTCAGTGGGGTACCTTCTGCTACAAGGTCATGCCCTTTGGACTGAAGAACGCTGGGGCAACCTACCAACGTGCCATGGTTGCTTTATTTCATGATATGATCCATCATGAGATAGAAGTGTATGTTGACGACATGATCACAAGGTCCCAGACTGAGGAAGAGCACCTAGATCATCTGCAGAAATTGTTTGACCGGTTGAAACTGTACAAGCTGAGGTTGAACCCGAACAAGTGCACCTTCGGGGTAAGATCTGGAAAGTTGCCAGGCTTCGTTGTAAGTGATAAGGGTATTCAAGTGGACCCTGCTAAGGTTAAAGCTATTCAAGAGATGCCAGTTCCTAAGACAGAGAAGGAAGTCAGAGGCTTTTTAGGACGCCTGAATTACATTGCTCGATTCATCTCGCATCTGACTGCTACCTGTGAACCAATCTTCAAGCTGCTGAAGAAAGATCAGGTAGTACGTTGGAAGGATGAATGTCAGGCCGCTTTTGACAGAATTAAAGAGTATCTCCAAGAACCACCCATCCTTATGCCACCGGTTGAAGGGAGACCTCTGATACTATACCTGACAGTACTCGACAACTCAATGGGGTGTGTGCTGGGGCAGCATGACGAGTCTGGCCGAAAAGAGCATGCCATTTATTACCTTAGCAAAAAGTTTACCGACTGTGAGACCCGATACTCATTTCTTGAGAAAACTTGCTGCGCTTTGGTATGGGCTGCTCGCCGGCTGAGACAGTATATGCTGACTCACACTACCTTGTTGATCTCAAAGATGGATCCTATAAAGTACATATTCGAAAAGCCTGCTCTGTCTGGGAGAATAGCAAGATGGAAAATGATCTTGACGGAATACGACATTCAATACACGACCCAGAAAGCCATCAAAGGAAGTGTATTGGCAGACCACTTGGCACATCAGGCCGTAGACGACTATCAGTCAATGAACTTCGAGTTTCCGGACGAGAGCATCATGATTGTGACTGATTGTGAAGTACCTGGACCGGATGAAGGACCTGAGGAAGGATCCCGATGGTCTATGCACTTTGACGGAGCCTCCAATGCTTTGGGAAACGGCATCGACGCCATAATCATATCCCCTCAAGGCACTCATACTCCACTCACTTCCCGACTATGTTTCAACTGTACCAATAACATGGCGGAGTATGAGGCATGCATCATGGGTCTTCAAGCTGCGATCGACTTAAGGATCAAGTTTCTGAGTGTCTTCGGAGATTCCGCTCTTGTGATCAATCAGATCAAAGGAGAGTGGGATACGAAACATCCGAATCTTATTCCTTACAGAGAATGTGTGTTGACCTTGATCCCCCACTTCACAGAGATAACCTTTGAACATTTCCCAAGAGAAGAGAATCAGCTGGCGGACGCGTTAGCTACAATGTCTTCTATGTTCAAGGTCAAATGGGACAATGAGGTTCCCCGGATCATCATCTGGAAACTGGACGAACCGGCATACTGTTGTGATCTCGAGACTGAATTGGTGACTGAGAAGCCTTGGTACCATGAGGTGAAGAGATACTTGGAAGCTCAGGAATACCCTGAAGGTGCCTCTGTCAATGATAAAACGTTTCTGAGAAGGTTCGCAGCTAAGTTCTTCCTTAGCAACGGCATCTTGTACAAGCGAAACCACGATTCGACCTTACTGCGTTGTGTGGACAAGAATGAAGCAGAAAAGATCATGGAAGAGCTACATGAAGGGACCTTTGGTACACATTCCAGTGGGCACACTATGGCAAAGAAGATCCTACGGGCAGGGTATTTCTGGTCCACCATGGAAGCTGACTGCTACCAACATTCTCGGACATGCCATAAATGCCAGATTTATGCAGACAAGGTGCATGTTCCTCCAGTTCCTCTGAATGTTCTGACTGCGCCTTGGCCATTTGCAATGTGGGGCATAGACATGATCGGTGAGATTAAACCTACGGCATCTAACGGGCATCGCTTCATCCTGGTGGCGATTGACTATTTCACGAAGTGGGTCGAAGCAGCTTCCTACGCTACGGTAACTAAGACTGTTGTGGCACGGTTCATTCGGCACAACCTGATCTGTCGATACGGCGTCCCTGAAAGAATCATTACAGACAACGGCACCAATCTCAATAACAAGATGATCATTGAGCTCTGCGAGCAGTTTAAGATACATCACCACAACTCTTCTCCTTACAGACCGAAGATGAATGGGGCTGTAGAAGCAGCAAATAAAATATCAAGAAAATTGTGCAGAAGATGACAATGACTTATAAAGATTGGCACGAGATGTTACCGTTCGCTCTACATGGGTACCGTACCTCAACCAGGACGTCAACCGGGGCAACTCCTTTCTCCTTGGTCTACGGTATGGAGGCAGTCTTACCGATCGAAGTGCAAATACCCTCTCTCCGGATAATGAAGGATGCAAATCTGAATGAAGATGATTGGATCCAGACACGACTTGATCAGCTAAACCTTATTGATGAAAAGAGACTTGCTGCTATCTGTCATGGTCAGACGTATCAGAAACGGATGATCAGGGCATTTAACAAAAAGGTCAGACCACAAGAATATCAGGTTGGGGATCTGGTAATCAAGCGAATCATCCTTCCTCAGAGTGATCCAAGGGGCAAATGGACCCCTACGTATGAAGGGCCATTTGTGGTTAAGCATGTGTTCTCAGCAGGAGCCATGATTCTAACCAACATGGATGGTGACGACCTTCCTCACCCCGCCAATGCAGACATAGTAAAAAGATACTACGCATGAAAAAAGACCCGCTAGGCTGACATGCCTAGGCAAAAATTAGGGCTTCCTGGCGAACCAAAAGGGTTCGGGCAAAATGAAGGGATGAAATGAAAAAAATCTATACACCCGGCAAGTCGAAAACCTGAAAAGGCAGCTTGGGCAAAAATGAGTATCCCGGTGGACTGAAAACCCGAAAGGGCTGTCCAGGCAAAAATTAGGGATAAAGCGTAATACTATGTCTCATTGGATCACTTTGCATCCAGAATCCGGTATCTACATCAAGTTCAAACGGCATCGATCAGTCAGCTTCACCTTCAACTAAGGTCATCAAGTGATGAGACGCTCGGAGTTATAAAGGCAATAGTAGAGTTGAAACCCAGTGGGATCATTCATTTCACACAACTATTTTATTTTCTCTCGTACAAAATTTGTATAAATTCTTTTGTTCGGCGGCGTTCTCTTACTAGGACGTCGGCCTCTTGTACATAAAACGCCTATTTTCAGGCAATTCAAAAATCAATACAAATATACTTTTTAGTTAAAAGTGCCAATTGTTTTTCCTTTTTCTGTTTTGTTTTGCGAAGAACGTCCAAGGTTCAATTTGTGATATATGCATTGACGATAATTTGCTAACTCATGAATATTTGCATACGAAACAAAGGATTAATTACAGGTAACATTAGAAACAGGGGCAATAAAGAATTGTCTAAGCAATCTAATTGTTCTATCCTCCAAGGTACCAAGGTAGGTTCGGCTGAAGAACATAACCAGATACCCTAATTCCCTAGAGAGTGAGCCAGCAAGCAGTATACTCTCCTCAAGCAAAGCTACTATCAAATCTTAAAGAGGTTGGGTATCCTCCCGCAGAGCTCAACATTCCCCAGCAGTATATATGCATCCTTAACAAGCATCCCCGACAATCTGGGCCTAAAGATTGTTCCCCGGCGGTACATCAAACATTCAAAGGAGTCACTTCCCCAGTACGTTCAAAACTTCCCCAGGAGAGTCCAATCTAGTTCCCCAGGAAAGTTGGAATTCATTTCCCCAAGCAGTAAGCTTATCCCCAGTAGATTCTGGAAGCTTATCCTCGCAAAGCACGAACGCGTCTCCCGGCTTTATTCAAAGAGTTGTTTCCCTACCAGGGTATAACTGGGTTATCCTCAGCCAAAAGCCACAGAAAGACCGTTCTCGACGAAGTCTTCTTATCCCCAGCGAAGTCTATAAACACTTCCAACATAACAATGGTATCCCCAGCAAGTTATTATCAACATTTCAGCGAAGTACCTCTCTCCCCACAGAGTATTGCTTCCCAGCAAGAGCGCTAGAGTACTTTTCTCCCCGCAGAGTAATCCATTCGCCAAGTTTATCCCCAACGGAGTTATCTTCTCCTACCGGTATTCTTGCAACTATCATCCCCAGTGGAGGCAAAGATCTATTCTTCACTATCAGCCCAGGAGTGACTTCCCAGCACCCGTCAAGGATTTATTTTCCTAAGACGAAAACATAACATTCATAAACATCTTCATATATTATAGCATGCATATACGCATCATATCTTACAAATCTCATTTATGTTGAGAACATCATTGCTTGATCCATATCATGCATTGCATATGACTGACCTTTACCTTTCAGGAAAGATCCAGTTAAATTTTCAACTATATTTCAAGACCTAGTCTGGTTCAGTTAAGTCGACCCTAAGACTTTTCTGTTTCTTATCCAGTCAAAGGCCTTCTCTGGTTTAGTCAGATCGTCCCTAAGATCTCCATGTTTCTTATCCAGTTGAAGACATTTCAAGACCTAGACCGGTTCAGTTAATCGACCCTAAGATTTTCTGTTTCTTATCCAGTCAAAGGCCTTCTCTAGTCCAGCTAAATCGACCCCAAACAAATTTTTCTGATAAAGACTCAGTAGAAGACATTCAAGATTCTCTCAATGATTACTGTTGAGGTTGTAGTCGCCTGTGGTTCTCTCCCCGTTACTGCGGAGGTAGTAATCGCCCCAAGATTCTCTCAGCGTTACTGTTGAAGAAGAAGTTATCCAAGATTCTCTCAATGATTGCTGTTGAGGTTGTAGTCGCCTATGGTTCTCTCCCCGATACTGCGGAGGTAGTAATCATCCCCAGATTCGCTCAGCGTTACTGTTGAAGTTGAAGTCGTCCAAGATTCTCTCAATGATTGCTGTTGAGGTTGTAGTCGCCTATGGTTCTCTCCCCGATACTGCGGAGGTAGTAATCATCCTCAGATTCTCTCAATGATTACTGTTGAGGGTGAAATCGTCCAAGGTTCTCTCACCGTTCCTGTTGAGGTGGTAACCATCCCTGGTTCATTCATCACCTTTTGAATATCCAGATTCAGCTCCTGTAACCAGTAAGGACACATCTACACAAGAGTTTGAAGACCACTCCTGTAATAGGTCAGGTACTCATTTTTCTTTTGCAGGTACGCAAGTTCTCGCTAAGGAAACTCTTACGCAATTAACACTCAGATGGCATCTACAAGCCCATCCACCGTCCATCACCTCTCAGCATGGCATCTATAAGCCCATCATCCTATTCATCAATCTCCAAATGGCATCTATAAGCCCATTCCACCATCACACTACTACGTGAGCGCAAATTTCTGGGCACTCTAGTGTTCAATCATCTTCCACCTTCGGATTACGAAAGGCACGTCAGCCAATCTGCATCCTCAGGTCTAAGAAGATTGAACAGGGGCAACTGTTGTACCCCAAAATTTTCCCTCCCATATTCTTCAAAATTTGCCAAAGTCAAAACTTCAAAATCTCCCCAAGGGTTGCACAGTTTAAGGGCCTCCTAACAGTCAAAATTAGGGTTTTGGTTCTGACAAAGAAAATGAAGTTTCCAAGGGTCCAATCAAGTCCCACATGCCTATAAACATGGTCAAGTATCCTCATATCAAGTTTCAAGACTTACAGCACAAGATTGCACAGTCAAAAACCCTAATTGCACTACAGTCAACTGCAGGGGCAAAATGGTCATTTGACAGTCAAAAGTCCAAATTTTTGGTCAACATCTCATTTTGAAGCCACAAACATCATTTGATCAATACTTGATCATGATTCTCAAAGCTTGGCTCAAAAATCATCAAGATGCAAAAGTTTCCATATTTGGACAGTTGAAAAAGTCAAATGTAACTTGACCAAGGCATAACTTCCACATGGTTTATCATAAAAATTCCATGCAAATCTCATTTTGAAGATAAAGACATTTCCTACAACTCCTCTTCACACTTCAAGTCCAAGAAATGCTCTCACAAAAAGTTATCAATTTCAACATTATAGGTCATTTTCAAAAGTCAACAAAAAGGGACTTTAAGTCAAAGACCATAACTTAAGATTGGTAAATCAAAATGACATGGGACCAAAGGAATTGGTTAGAGGACTCAAAGATATTTCTAAAATGTCAGAGAACATGAGCAAAGCTTAAAAATTGAGCAAGTTATGCCTTGTGGAAGTTGGGAAATTTTTTGATATTTTGAAAAGTCAACATTGCTTCAAAAGTCTTAAAAATGCTAATGGGCCTCTTTTTCTTCCAAGAATCATCATCCTAAGCATGGACACGACCAATTGGCCCAAAGGGAAGTTTTTTTATCATTTTTATTTATTTATTTGGATTTTTCATAATTAATAATTCATTTAATTAAAATAAATAGGTAAAAAATACTAAACCTAATTTTCTAAATCTTTTTGTGCATGGAATAGGCTTAAGATTTCGTGTATGATCAGATTTGGAAGGAATTATGGTGATTGGATATGATTGAGACCAAATATGCTTGAGAAAGATTGGAAAATTATGGCATAAAAATCAAAGATTGATTCCTTCAATTCATGGATTCTTTGGACAAAAAAACCAACCCTAATCATTCACATGTATATATTGATGCTAACCCTAATGCATATAACCTCCCATCTGCGCAAGAACCTGACCAACAAGTTTGCATTTTTTTCAAGAAAATTCCAATATTGAAAACTAGGTTGCAGGGCGATTCAAGGCAAAATACCTGTACCATTGGCTTGCTGAGACTTCAAGGAAGGATACTGAATCAATATCATAGCCTGAAACTTTGAGAATTGGTAGTTATAAGTCAAACTGTTTTCACTTTTATGCATATTCGTGTTTTAATATTCAAGCATATTCATTGCATTTTTCTTATGGATTCTTACTAATGGGATGATTCTGAAACTAACCATATGCTTTGATTGAGTTTTCACGCGTTATATAAGGATTCACCATTAAAGGATGCTAGGGTTACCAAGCTTTCAAATTAGGCGTTTCTGGATGCTGTAAAATTAGGACATGCCAATACCATGAATGAACTCAGCGTGCTTGGACGAAAACAAAACACTCATCGCGCTCAATTTATGAGCTACTACGTGCTATTCGCTATTTTGAAAACAAGCATGTTTTGGGGGGGTTCAAAACCCCCGCTAACCCTTTTATATTTTCAGGAAAAACGCATTAAGGAAGAAGATGATGAAGTGTAGGGCGTTGGTTGGTCCATTTGAAATTTCGCGCGGAAACAGGCACTAACGATTGTTTTATATTATAATGTTTATTGTTTATATAATATACAAAGAGACAAAGTGGAGCAGTTGGCAAGGCATAGCGTTGGTAATCTCTAGGACCTGGGTTCGAGCCCTAGGTCCCCACCCCTTTCCATATTATTTTTCTATTAAGACTTCTGTGCAGTTTCAGTACTAGGGAACACCATGCATCCACAATTTCAAGCTTGCCACGCGTATAGAAAGATCAATCCAAAGACCCAGATCTGGTGAATACCATGGACATGAGTCAACGCCTATGCACGCTGGCCAAAAGTCAACAAGGCCAAAGGCCTAATGGGCCTAAATTACTGGACTTAACCCTCCAATTTGGGGACAGACCCCCCTAGGTTTGCAATTTCTTTTATATTTTTTATTTTTTATTTGATTCAATTATTTTTTTAATTAATTTCTTTAATTTAGTTTATTTTCATAAAAAACATAAAAACAATAGAAAAAATCAGAAAAGACAAAATTAATAATATATTTTATTTTTATATTTTGTAAATAAATATCATTAATTGATTTTAGTTTTTAATTTAGGTTTAAATCTTAATATTTTTCTAATAAACTTAAAATTTGTAGAATTAGGGTTTGTATTAATTTTTTATCCTTTTTCTTTTCTTTTCACTAATAATTAAATATTATTTATTTTTGTAATTAAATTACCATGTAAATTATTAGATTAATCTTAAGTTTAATTTTAACATTTTTCTTAATAGATAAAAATTGTAGAATTAGGTTTAAATTTCATTTAATTCACATGAAAAACCATAAATCCAAAAAAATCTCAAAATAATTTCTTTTTTCATTTTTATTTCTCTAATTTCATTAATTGATTAATATAATATAATTTCATTAAAAAAAAGGGTCCAACGCCCTCGCTTGCGATTTTTTTATTCTCTTTGCGCATTTTATTTATTTCCTTCTTTTAAATATTTATGTAATTCTCCCAAAGCCGTGTAAGCTTAATTTCTCGCACTTTACCTTATTTCTTTATTTTCTGTCAAATCGGGTCCTGGATTTTAATTTTGGCGATGTGGACCCGCGCCTTTGTAATAGTTTAGAACTTTATCTTTCCGCACTTTTTAACTGTTAATCAATGCATGCAAGAATGAATGATAAAATAAAAACAAACGCATAGATCACTTTGACATGAACAAGATAAAATAACTGAACATGACACACAAATCACACACCACCCCTAGGGTACGCTCACTGTTGCCTTGCCTCGAAAGGTGATCGTCGAGTAGAGGATGTCTTAGTAAGTCCTCATGATCCGGGAACCTGGCATGAGGGTAGCTTCTAAGGTATATTCCTATTGCTCTGGTGATCATCATGTCCCGAACCTCGAATTGACCCGAACACCTCCAACGGTGGTGCTACCTACCTCTCAATGGTGGGATGGCACTACTTTAAAGGACATTTACACAGACGAATTCCTTAGGGTAGGTAGGTTCTCGTAGATACTTGCTCTAATTTCAAAAACAAAATACTTTTCACACCGACACCTTTTCAAAAGCTTTCGAAAGCAACTTTTCAAACACTCTTGAGGACCGATACAAGAGTCGAACTGGAATTTTCAAAGAAACTTTTTAAAACCCATAGTTGAAAAGCAAGCAAACCATTTTTGAAAACACAAATGAGCAAGTATCTAAGAGCCCATGGATAACCATGGATAGAAAGGGTGCTAACACCTTCCCTTTCTATAACCTACCTCCCGAACCGAGAGCAATCTCTTTAAGGAATTTTTCTGTGCTTTTGTCCTTTCCATTTGGAGAAAATAAAAGACGGTGGCGACTCTTGCTTACCGCGACATTTCGCGAACCAGCGTTAAACAGTCAGTTCCAGATCCACCGATCACAGTATCCTTACAAGGTGCCTTCGATGACCGAACGATGAACCTTCACATGTCCCTTCACATCCAACGATAGGGCTTCTTACTAACTAACGGTACAAATAGAACTATCTAAAGGAGAAGGAAAAGTACAAGAATAACCTTGAGTAGGGTATAACTTTTAATCGCTTGCTCACAAACTCTTCAAAACAAACATTTCTCACAATCACACTTTTCAATAAATATTTTCAAATGAATGCTTTGTATACATTCTTGAGGACTGATACAAGAATCATTACAAAGTTCGTCTTACATTGGCAAATTTTCAAAATATTTTCAAACATGCACACAAAGCAAATTTACAAAGTGCGCTAAGCGATTAAGACCCTGTAGATAACTACAGATGAAAAGGGTGCTAACACCTTCCCTTTTCATAACCTACCCCCCGAACTCAAAATCTATCAAGGTCTTTCCTGTTATTTTCACCCTTTCCTTATTGGATAAAAGAAAACTCAGTGGTGACTCTTGTTATTCGCAACATTTGTGATAAAACGCAAAAAAAAGTCAGTTCTTCCACTGTGTTACACCATCCTTTGGGCATTTTTTTGACACCCTTGGGCTTCAGCTTGAGCACACGTTCTTGGAGAGTCGACATCAGACCTGCAATCTAAAAGGGAAACAGTTAGTCTACGAAACAAAAAACATATACCAACTAAGAGCATGCTCCCTACCTAGGAGTCTCAAAGATTCTTTGTCAGAAGAGCATTCGAGTAGCACTTTAGTATTTATCAGTCGGGCAGCATAGACACCCTCCTTATCATCATTAAAAATGAAGTTATTGTTCGAGTCCACACATTTGGAAAGGGTGAAACTCCTGACATATGCCACTAGTTTATAATGAGAAAGCCTGTCCTGGGCATCCAGCCCCTCATGCTTTACTATATAATGTTTTGTCCCCTGCTCGAAGTGCTTCCACTGCCACTCAAGAGAGAAACATTGAATTCAACATCATCAAATCCACCCTTCCACTGCAAGTCAAGTGAAAGGGTGAGGAATGCATTGAGGTAGGTCCTCGACTCAAGCCCTTGATGGAAAATGCAAAAGGAAGTGACATCTTCAAACAGGGATAAAATCACACTCAAACGTTTGTCAGACGAAGCGACTTACTCTGATCTCTTCAGTTCACGGGGAAGATGACCCCGATATAAGCCCAAATGAAGTTCACTCAAATTTCATGGATCTTAATCTGAAGTTCATAAACCTAGATGAAGCTCATGGATCTTCATTCGAAATTCATGAATCTTCATCTGAAACTCAAGAACTTCATCGGAAAGTTCATCCGTCCGTCATGAGATTCGTCGGAAACTTCATATCCACCAAAAATTTCATACATTCAGTCTAAAATACTAAGATAAATTAACGCACGTTAGGAGAATCACTTACTTGAAAAAGGATGAATGATGGAAAAATCTACAGTGTCGGCGGAAGCGGCGGAGCAGCTAGTGAATCGAGAAGAGACGACGCGAGAGCAAAGTTGAAAATATCTTAAGTGAATTTCGTTACCCCCTTTTATAGCTACTCCCCACCACACGGGGTAGCGTGCGAGGGGTCATAATTGCTTAGACCCGTAGTGTGACCTAGGAAATGATGGCGCTTTAAATAGCCGCCACGTGAGACACGCGAAGTGATGTGCCAGTTTGACTTAAAAAATCTCATGCGTGAAACCACGCGTTGACGCCATTTCAAGTCTTCATTGACGAACACATGCTCGACCTCATTATGGCGTATTTTCTACGGGCACATCGTGATTATAAGCCCGAGGAAAACTCTACGTTGGTTTCCCCCGCGAATGCGAATCCCAAACAAACACATGCATCAAGACGGGCAGCTAACAAATCATTCAAGGAAAGTCCTTCAGAACAAATGGGCCGCGGTACGCGCATACCTTCATCGTCAGGAATGAATAATCGATCATGGAGAGTGGACGAGGAAATCAATAATCTGAACGACCACGTCGTCCCCAACTGAGACACAGTGATTATTCTGAGTAGGTTTTTGACCTTTAGTGTCGATGGCGACCCCGATGAAAGTTAGCAGTCCCTTTGTTGTACAACCTCTCCCCGTCAATTTAGATGGTATTAAGTCATCGCTCTTTCACCTAAGAGAAATAACTTGGGGAGCTCCTATTCTAGAATGGGCATGCGCTTGGTCCACCGTCAAGCAGGCCAAATCCAACGCCTTTACTATGGTCCAATAACGTACGTCTCAAGTCGACAACCGTTGGGAAGTTCCCTACATGTCCACTAAAGAGACGTGGCCAACGGTTATCCAGAGTCACCATCATCCTGACCATCGAGAATAACGGGTCCATAACTTCCCTACCATCTCTGAGCAGTTGATTAGGGAGGAGGCTACGTGCTGGTTTCCACTACTCACGTAACCATGTCAGTCTTTGTTATTGGGCCTAACTATCCGACCCAGTGCGTAGATCTTGGCCCAACACTGAGAGCTATAAATACCCTCTCATACGAGAGGGTCAGGTACATTGTTTACTTCTCATTTTAACTTTCTGATTGCATTATTATTCAGATACTTAACTTAACATCAGAGCATCTTGTAGGTGCCCTCTCCTTCACTTTCAACCGCGTTTAGTCCAAACTTGTGGACCATCGACAATCCCTTTTGATCAGGTACTATCAGTTACCAATAATTTCAATGAATGTTTTGCTGAATTGTTTATGAACAGGAGTAACATCGACTGTTTATTTGTTTACTGAAATTTCTGGAAAGAGATGATGTATACTAAAGATATCCATGGGAGGAAAGATGCAAAGCGGAAGATGGATTTTTAAAAATTAGGTTAAACGGTAAATTTTTTAGAGAGAAGCGAAATATCCTCTCTCTAGAATTCATTTTTCTATTATTAAACTCATTATCAATGGAGGGTAGAATCTTTGCATATAATTAAAATAACAATTTATAAAATGTAAAATAACGAAGTTTGACATTAGGTTTTACGTATTAAGGATTTGATTGATTTAGTTTTTTAAAACTGTCTTTAAAATTTGAAAAATTAAAAATATGAAAATTTGTTTGTTAGATTAATTTTATGGAAATGTTTTTTAAAATTTATTCTCTATTTAAGAGCTTTAAGAACTAAAAAAATTTAAATTATTTTTTAAAATTATAATTATAGTTTTAAAAATTGATAAGAGCATAAAATAATTTTTTTTTTGGAATAACCATGTATTAAATTTTTTTTCCGCAAATAACCATGTTTCAGAAAACTCTCCAAGGGAGGAGCCATCCCACTTGGCGCCTACACTCCCCTTCTTTCCCTAGGCGTCATCCCACTTGGCGCCTCCTCTCTCTTTTAGCCAAGTGAGATGGCGCATGCACTTTAAAAGTGAGAGGAGGCGTCATCTCACTTGGCTCCTATGGTAAAATGCTATTTTTATAAATAATTTGTCTGTTTCTCCGTCATTCCTCACATTTTTTCGCACTGTTCTCTTATTTTTTACTCTGTTATTTGCGTCATGACATCGCCCATGATTTTTACCAGAGATGGTTACGTTATTTTCTCCGCCACAAAACCTCTGATGAAAATGAAATTCTGGCACATTCACTCCATGGAGCGTCTGAAGAGGGAGTTGGTGCGATGGCTAGAGGGAGACATCGAGGAGGGAGAGCAAATTAGAAGGATCCAACAAAGACGAATAACAACCTCACTTGCGACAGGAAGACCTAATTTTTGGTTGGAGGAAGTCAAAATAGACAGCGACGTAATGTTGATGATGTATGGGTCAAATGAAATTGTTTTAACGTTTGTAATTTCGTAGACTATTTATCGTGTTTTATTTCTTGTTCGCGCAATGTTTATTGTAACAAATACTGTTAAAGAAAAACCCTAATGTTTACAAATGAATAAAGGAAAGATTTTTTTTAATACAATTTTTATGTGGTTGAGCCAGTAGCCTGATTCAGACAATTTTTGCGATTGTGTCCGACCTGACGACATAAACCACACTTTCTTTCCAACTTGTCAAGGGAGTCCATTTCGGTTGTGATGCGCTTACTTTTTGGACGACCCTTTTTATTCCTTCGCATTTGGTCATTGTGGCAAACTATTTCGCCGTCGTATACAGGCCAATAATCTGGTTTTGCTACCAAAGGGAAGCTGTTGTTGTAAACATTGAGCATGGTTTCAAATTTGTAAATGGGAGACAGAAGTTGTAGCGCGTCTTGATGAGTATAGGAAGACACGGCAATGACATGAGAGTAAGGCATACAAAAGGCTTGAAACTTGTCATAATCACACCAACGAGAAGGTAGTATAACCCTATATTCTTGTCTTGGCAGGCCCTCGTTGTGGTTGATTGCCTCTTTTAAATGAAGTTTTGGCTGTGTCGGTCAAACTGTATAACCAGATGGGTGTTGGCTTTGGCACTTTCTGCCTTAATGTACTTCATGCAACTTTCACTCCATAGTTGTTCAGATTGTAACACATCATTCCATATTTCACCTCTTTTGGAAAACAACGAAGCCATCCTAAAATATGTTGATTTAACCAAAGCAGTGACTGAGAGGTTTTGTATGCCTTTGAATACCCCATTCATCGATTCAATTAGATTTGTTGTCATGTGGCCCCATCTTTGTCCATTGTCGTATGACCTAGTCCATTTTTCTATCGAAATGTTATCGATCCACCTATCGACTTCTGGATTTGACAAACGGATCTCGTTGCGATAATACTTGAACGTAGGTTGTGTCAATGCATATCCCGCACTCATAACCGCTTTCCTAAGAGTTTTGTCTTTGATCTCCCTCGTGAAATTTTGGACGATATGTCTAATGCAATAGACATGCGTAGAAGGAGGGTCATGCCAACCGTTTGTAGCATTATTGTATGCACTTTCAATGGATGCATGTCTATCAGAGATCAAACAGAGATCTGGTTGAGGAGTCACGTGTGTTCGAAGATTCTTGAGAAAAAATATCCAAGCACCACCAGTCTCCCCCTTGACTAGGGCAAAGGCAATTGGGAAAATGTTTTAGTTGCCATCTTGTGCAACTGCCATCAGTAGTGTGCCTTTGTATTTCCCATAAAACCAAGTCCCATCAATTTGTATAATTGGTTTGCATGACACAAACCCTGTGATGCAAGGTTGAAAAGCCCAAAACACTCGACTGAATATTCCATTTCTGTTGAGTTGATTACCATCCAGGGTGTATGCTGGCACTGTTTCCAGAATGTAAACAGTACCTGGAGAATAAGTCTGGAGTGCATTCAGGTAGCGAGGAATTTCTTGGTATGACTCCTCCCAGTATCCATATACCTTTTCAATCGCCTTGGTCTTTGCTAACCACGCCTTTCGGTAAGACGGAGTATAGTTAAATACCGTAGTGATGTGGGAGATTATGGTTTTCACCTTCAATGATGGATCGTTGCTGATGAGTGGTAGGGTTTCTTGACAAATGAGATCATAATTTAGTTTTTGATGATCCTGTGATTGAGTAGAACTGACACACATGTGGATAGACATAGAACCTATGACCCAACAATCACCTCTTAATCTGTATGATGCAGTGAGCTTGAACATACAATCTAGGTGGACACACTTGATCTTGTACCTTTCTGGATTTACACTGTCCACCTTAAAATCGATCGAGTTGAGCATGTGAAATTTTTTGATGGCTCTGATACATTTTTCTCTGTTACGAAATTTGTCTTTCTCTTTTAAGTTTTCATCCGACTGCATATACGGATTGAAAAATAAATCAGAAGACGGTTCATCTCCGTCCATGTTGAAGTTTGTCATGTGCGGAGGTGGTGTGTAGATCTCGTTTGAAGGAATACCAGGTATCCCATCATCTTCTGAATCATCATTGACCATTTCTTCAAACTCCAACTCGTCATCTTCTTCTTCTTCATCAACGACATCTACTTCTGCTTGTTCGGTCTCCAAAGAATCAACCACTTGTGACAGCTGAGGCTCTCACAACATAATGTATAACTCAATAGAGTTGTACACAGAATACTCATGACTGGAAAACATATTCTGAAGGTCCTCTTCATCTTGAACCTCAACCTTATAAAATATTATTTGGTTGTTAAAAAAAAACCGGATTCTGATAAAATATTTGTGTCACGGGACCTCGTCCAAGTTTGGCCTCCAATCGTTTTTTGAAGTACAAGAAAGTGGCTTTCCTGTTTAAACAAAATCGGATGTTCTCAGTGTCTCTAAACAAAAAACTAGAGGTGGGAAAAATGTATGTATCACCGTTAAAATGTGCATTGATCACATATTGGGGTGCAGAGGCCATTGTGTATGACTGTTTGAAGGTTTGAAGGTTTGAAGGTTTGAAGTTTATGAATTAATTGTTGGAATTTTTTAATGTTCTAGTGTTTGAGAGATTAAGTGTATGAGTGTTTTGATAAATCTAAGATTAAATAGGTTGTACTGAATTTGAATAAACCAACAATAAGCACTCTCCAAGGTTGTCACCTACACTGCACCTACACTGCAACCTCTAAGGTGCCTCCCATCACGTCCAATAGTGTTACATGCATGCAGAGATGCCTTCTCCAAGGCTGTCACCTAGTCTGCGCCTACACTGCAACCCATGCCACCTCTTATTCGCCAACAGGGATGGCGACACCTTTCATTTTTGTACTCTTTTGCCAAGTCCAATGGCGTCTCCCATCACGTCCAATAGTGTTATATGCATGCAAAGATGCCTTCTCCAAGGCTGACACCTAGCGTGCACCTACACTGCAACCTCTAAGGCGCCTCCCATCACATCCAATGGTGTTACATGCATGCATAGATTCCTTCTCCAAGGCCGTCACCTAGCCTGCGCCTACACTGCAACCCATGCCACCTCTTATTCGCCAACAGGGATGGCGACACCTTTCATTTTTGTACTCTTTCTCCAAGTCCAATGGCGTCTCCCATCACATCCAATAGTGTTACATGCATGCAGAGATGCCTTCTCCAAGGCTGTCACCTAGCCTACGCCTACGCTGCAACCAATGCCACCTCTTATTCGCCAATAGGGATGGCGACACCTCTCATTTTTGTACTCTTTCTCCAAGTCCAATGGCGACTCTCATCACGTCCATTAGTGTGACATGCATGCAGAGATGCCTTCTCCAAGGCTGTCACCTAGCCTGCACCTACACTACAACCTCTAAGGCGCCTCCCATCACGTCCAATGGTGTTACATGCAATGCTGAGATGCCTTCTCCAAGGCTGTCACCTAGCCTGCGCCTACACTGCAACCCATGCCACCTCTTATTCACCAACAAGGATGGTGACGGCTTTCATTTTTGTACTATTTCGCCAAGTCCAATGGCGCCTTCCTTCATATTCAATCGTGTTACATGCATGCAGAGATGCCTTCCCCAATGCTGCCACGTAGCCTGCACCTACACTGCAAGAGTGATACTTATCATGCATGCATGCACCCACCTACCATCTCACTTACTCTATGATAAAATTTTGCCTATAAATACAGAGCCTCACATACTTCTCTCGAATCCACAATCGTCTCACTCTCTGCTACAAACTCTTTCATAATCTCTTACAATTTCAAACTCTTTCATAATCTGAGACATTTTCAACAATGACTTTCTCACAATGGGCGATTCTCACAGAGGCACAAGGGAAAATATTGCAGCGTTTGTAAGTTTTTTTTATACTTACACATTTTTCATACTTCTAGTAATACTTTATTCATCTTACCTACTCTTACACTTTTTACATTATTAACTTAGGATACTAAAAGATTCAGAATTCGTTCATACAACTACCTTGCTCCCGACCCGTTGATCGTACCCTATCTCGATTACGCAAGTTTCGGAAACGTTATAAAGATCTCCAACTGCACAATTAATTCAAAGTTCATACTTGCAATGTTGGAAAGGTGGAGACCAGAGACCCATACATTTCATCTACCAATAGGTGAATGTACCGTCACACTAGAGGACGTGTACATGTTATTGGGTCTCCCTGTCGACGATAAGACGGTTAATGGTTCGGTTCAACAACCCAATTCTCTTTGTGAAGAATTGTTGGGCAGGGATATGGTTGAAGGTGGTGGTGCGAGAGGTCAGGTTATACTACTTACTGAGCTAAAAAATCATTATGTGACTCTGGAATTGAACGAAAATTCCTTCGAGCCAGCTAAGGTAATAAAAGCTAGAAATTATATAATGATACTATTTGGAACCTTTTTATTTCCCGAAAGTACGGGAAATAGTGTAAATTTTATGTATTTAAATTTACTTAGAGACTTCGAAAAAACTAGAAAGTATAGTTGGGGTTCTGCTGATTTAACCCATCTATACAGTTCCTTGTGTAAAAATGCAATCAAGGAAAAATGTACATTTTATGGCTGCATTTTTTTACTTCAAGCCTGGGGTTGGTGGAGGATGGAGTCCCTAAACCCCGTCAACAACAACACAATCGTTTTCCCATACACAACAAAGTAAGTAATCAACTTATATCATTTATTACTATTCATCTATTCACCAAATATACGATAAAAATAAAATATTTTTCCATTCCTTTAGGTATTGCGTGAGGGGTATGGATTACGGCAAGAATCCAAGATTCAATGTCGCTCTATACCGCAATCTATTGGATCACCTTGGCCCGGATGATGTACGTCGTACCTTTCAACTTTTCTACTTTTAAATTATTTATTTATTATGTTTTCATTAACCTGATTTAATTTTATCCGCAGTTTGTCTGGAGATCATATTTGGGTTTGGACCATGAATCAAACCCCGAGGATGCAGCAATTTAGAGCGTAAAGACTGCAATCATACGGTTCAATGTTGTGGAGATGCACCACAGCGACTGTGTCAAGATGCAGTTTGAAATACATCAAGAGATACCCAACGATCCAACTTGTTTATCCCCGTGGCATCTCAAAAGGGTCGACGTCCAATGTGGTCTTACCAACTGGAAAGACTTTGCTCCAGAATGGTGTAAGATGTGGCAGAGGTGTCACCGACATGTCTTGCAATTTCCATTTTTCCTCAACCATGGTAATATGTGACACACGGATCAATATTTATCTTGGTACAAATCAGTTAGTACCTCTGAAATGCACGTGTCTCATCCAAGATATTTGGTTGACCCACGAACACAATGAGCACAACCCTCATTTCCCCAACAACAAACCCAACACACATCAACCTCCCACCAACCCCCCCGACGAAACAGAACCACAAACACCCAACCATAGTCACCACCACAATACAATTACACCCACATGTCCCACAACCAACCACAATCACCACCTCAGTACCAATACCCCCATATGCCTCACACTCAACCACAATTTCAATCACAATACCAATACACCCGCATACCCCATACACAATTTCAGTCTTCTGCATATCTCAATATGGGCCCATAAACATCCAACCTTAGCCCTGATCTGGGATTTTCCGAAGATTATGAACCAACCGACCCAACTTACCATCAACCACAACATCACCAAAGCACCCAACATCCTTAATACCAAACACCCCAAGATCCATTTCCTTTCTATCCCCCGTACTCAGACGACCAGTGCTACAGACCAACCATAGAATCCCACCCACCACCATAACAACCAAACTTTGAGGGTATGGGTAACCGACTATACCAAAGAGGATCTTCTAGATATGGAGATCTGACTGACTTCATGGATCCGAAACGCATTGACTTCGTTGGGCCATCGACCCTGCCATAATAGGAAACGCGACGAAACTCAGCACGGGAAAGGCGAGGACGGGGATGCGGAACCGGGGGTCATTACCGGGTTCCGGGGGACCACTGATTAATTTATATTTTTTTTATGTAATCGTTATGTGTGTAATCATATTTTATAAATAAAAAGTCAATTTTGTTGATCCTATATCGAATATGCAACGCACCGCATTTAAAATAACGCGAAAATTTGTCTCCCAATTGCACTAAGGTGTCATCTCACTTGGGTTAGGGCAAACCTTTAACACCTAGGCGCCAAGTGAGATGGCGCCTCCTCTTTAAAATAAGGTGTAGGCGCCAAGTGGGATGACTCCTCCCTTGGAGAGTTTTCTGAAACATGATTATTTGCATAATTTTTCCCGAAACATGGTTATTTGCGAAAAAAAATTTAATACATAGTAATTCCAAAAAAAAATTCTATAAAGTAAAGAAAATCTTTGCAGTTTTCATTAAGCATTAATTTGTAATATTATACAGTTTTAAAATAGTTTTTAAAAGTATATATATATATATATATATATATATATATATATATATTTTAAAAATTATGATATATATTTACAAAATAGTACAAAATAGTTTTTTAAAATTAATTTACAAAACTATGATATATATTTTAAAAATTATGATAAAATTAATCCTTATACTTTATATTTTAAAAATCTTATGACTCTCTTTTCTTTTCTCATGACGAATGTTCCACCATCATCTGATTCATCTCACGGTACACGACTCATACAAATAAAAAAATGCAAAGACCTATAACTAAGGGTTATGGAAGGTGATAATTAAGGTAAGGAATATTAATTACGTTAAAAACGAATAAACTAAGCAGAATTTAATTGTAAAGCACAAGCAAATCAAAATCTTGTTGTATATGCCTAGCCTTTATGGTTCTTTCTTCTCATACGAGAAAAGAAGACTTTTGTCTTGTCCTCTAAACATTCTCTGCTTCTTTCCTCAACCCTTATAGTATATATATATAATACCCTTTGTTGCGATATATCTTGTTCTAACATAAAACTCCAATTTCACAATATATCTATAATTAACCATCAAAGATCTGAATAACTCAAACTACTTCATCATGGGGGTCCTTGGTAGTATGGCAAGAAATTTGGATACATTAATAGGGTAAATATTATAATAAAACTCCATTTTCATTTATATTTTTAGTCATTTTTCATTATTTTAACTGTAGACTTTTTTGTCAAAAAATAAAAAAACTCTAGTATATTATATACTTCTAGAAACAAATTATATATTTTGTTGTTAATTAGTTAATTTTGTTGTAAGTGTTAGATCAATATTTTTTTCTGTCAAAATTTTAGTTTGTAAATAATTTATTTTTCAAATAGTGATATATATTTTCTTTTATAATATGTTCTTAAATCATTACATTGGCTCATTACATTTGTAATTAACATTCTACTTTTTATGTTTGTATGCCAGGCCTGGAGTAATGCTTCTTTTTCCTTTGTAAGTATAAATGGAGAATATTACTATATATCTATAATTTAAATTTATTATTTGTAGCTATTATTAGAGTATTTTGGCATATAATTTTAGCAAGACTTATGAAAAATACATATATAACAGATACTCATCCATGAGGGCAATTGAAAGTCCTTCAACCTTAGATGATCAGCAGTGGCTAACTTATTGGGTTTTATACTCCTTCATAACCCTCTTTGAGCTTTCATTTTACAAGATCTTACCATGGTAAGTAAATATTAAAACAGATTAAGTTTGTTACATGTTCTACCATAATTAAATAAATGATTAAATATGTTTGTAGTCTAAAAAATTAAATATTGAACTACAAACAAAATGTATTATATATAAGAAAATGTTGATGTTTTACAACAACTTCCTCAAAAAATATTAATAAAATTAAAAATATATGTAATCTTATTATTATTATTATTATTATTATTATTATTATTATTATTATTATTATTATTATTATTATTATTATTATTATTATTATTATTATTATTATTATTATTATTATTATTATTATTATTATTATTATTATTATTATTATTATTATTATTATTATTATTATTATTATTATTATTATTATTATTATTATTATTATTATTATTATTATTATTATTATTATTATTATTATTATTATTATTATTATTATTATTATTATTATTATTATTATTATTATTATTATTATTATTATTATTATTATTATTATTATTATTATTATTATTATTATTATTATTATTATTATTATTATTATTATTATTATTATTATTATTATTATTATTATTATTATTATTATTATTATTATTATTATTATTATTATTATTATTATTATTATTATTATTATTATTATTATTATTATTATTATTATTATTATTATTATTATTATTATTATTTATAAACCAAAAATTGCATATTTCACCACTAAAATAAATATTTAATACATTTTTTTAGAGAACTAATAATTATTTCTTTCTTTGTGATGTAAAGGTTTCCGATTTGGCCATACATGAAGCTTGTGTTTTGCATGTGGCTGGTATTACCAATGTTCAATGGGGCTGCTTTTTTATATGAGAATTATGTGAGACAATATGTAAAAAATATAGGAAATTATGGAGGTTTCAATAAGTATCAAGAGGAACAAAAGAAAGTCCTTCAGATGATTAGCATGGATGCAAGAAAAGCTGTTGAACGTTATATAGATAGATTTGGCCCTGATGCCTTTGAGAGAGTAATCAAAGTGGTAAGTATACTATAAACAATTTCAACTAGATTAATTAACTTTTTTTTTTCTTCTTTTTTTAATATATTTTTTTGTAACATTTTTTATATATCTATATGTATATGATTGATTTGCAGGCTGAGAAAGAAGCAAGGAAGCACTAAAGATTGGTTTTAGAAAATTGGTGTTTTGATATTATGTTGTCATTAGAGAGTGTTTAATGACTCGTGAGTTTCAGAATTGTACTATAATTAAAATATAATGACATCAATCTTGAGCTTTAGATACTTCAAATTGTATATATTTTTTATAAGCAAATTTATTTGAGTAGAAGTGTACTCAAATCCAACCATGACCAAGATAGTATTTTAATGCTCTATAATGCTCCAGCTACCTCACTTAAAAATCCTTTGAACAATATATCATTCTACATCAGTCATAAACACCGGCAAGTAACAAATCATATCACTTCTTCCATTTTTTTTTGAAATTCTGCCTTACAACATTTTTTTGAATTGGATAAACTGTTTTACTCCCACTATTTCTAGTGGCATGGATGTGTCTATCCATAAATAAACTTTGATCTATAAGTAGGGTTGAGAATAGACTGAACTGAGTTAGACTTTGCTAAGTCCGAATCTGTTATGCTAAAAAATTCAAAGATTAGATCTTACTTGTAATCTATTATAAATTTATCTTTAAGTTTGAGCCTAATTTTTTCGAAGGTCTGATTAATCCACTAGCCTACTTTAAAGTCTACTTACTTCATTTGAATATTTTTAAAGAAGCAATTAAACTAATATTAAATAGACTAACAAATTAAAAGATCAACGAGCAAAACTATTTGTTTCATTGACTCATTCGAGTTTACCTATTAACATAAATTTTGTGATACTATTTGTTTGAGAGAAAGTATTGAAACAAATAATGACAACAAGTTATAACATTGTTCGTAATGGTTTTTCAACTTATTTTCATAAATTCTTCAAGATAACTATGCTTTATTTTGATATTTTAATTCAAAGTATAAAATATAATATAACAATAATAAATTTACTCATGTTTATTTAAATAGGTCGGTCTGATAGACTTAAAAGGCATTTTACATGACCCGTGGCCTAGTCTTTTTAGCTAAATAGACTTATGAAAAAGCCTAAACCTTTTCTATTTAAAAAAAGTCTGGTCTGACCTAGGCCTATGTAGTTTAGGCCGTAGGCCTCTGTTAGTTGGTCTGCTCTATTCTCACCTTTAGGCACAAGAAGTATAGATGCATGAAGAAGTATATTTTTTTTTAGCACATAACACATACTAAACTATGATTACCTTATGATACGTCACTTTTTAGCAAGCTCTATTGGAGTACAAGGTTGAAGATGAAGATCAAGATGGAAGAAGAGACAAAAAGATAAGAGAGAAAAAATAATTGTCACAAACTTTTGAGAGAGAGAGAGAAAGAGAGAAAAAAATTCTTTTGTGAAAAACTCTTGTAAATTCACGTTTTGAAAAACTAGTTACAAACTTGTTTAAATGCACAAACTAAATTGACATGTAGGCACAACTAGCAAAGCTAAAACAAAACAAATCCCATAAGCTAAGCACATTTTCTAGAACAACAGTATCAGAAGCTTTTGCTTCTGAGTCAGAATACTACTTATGAATATGTAACTTCTGAACATGAATTACTTATAACATCATCCCTTAATTCACGTCCAGCTAACCGAAAACTACAACGTCAATTCCATCCTTCAAATGAACAAAGTGTTCAGTCTTGAAAGCTTTCGTAAGAACATCTGCAAATTGCTTGAGTGCTATCGTGTACAACTTCTAGCACTCCACTCTGGACCTGATTCCTCAAAAAAATGGAATTTCGTGTCAATGTGCTTTCTTCTCCCATGCAACACTGAGTTTTTGGCAAGGCTTATGGAAATTTTTTTGTCAATCATCAACTTCTCAGGCTTGCTCACCTTGATCTTCAGATCCTGCAACAAATTTATCAGCCAAACTGTTTGACACGCAGACAAAGCACGTGTAATGTATTCAGCTTCACAAGTTGATAAGGCAACCACAAGTTGCTTCTTGGAGCACCAAGAAATTGGACTTCCCAGATACTTGAAAAATATCAAAAAGTACTTCTTTTGTTAACTCTGTCTCCACAAAAATCAAAGTCTGAATATCATATCATCTCTGAGTTATATTTAACACCAGAAGGGAATAACACTTCGTACCTCAGAGTCCCTTTAATATACCTCAGTATTCTGACAGCAGCTTGGTAATATGACTATTTTGGTTTGTTCATAAACCTACTCACTATTCTAACTGCATAGAAAATTTCAGGTCTGGTTTTACACAAATATCTCAACGAGCCAACCAACTGCTTAAAAATTGTAGCATCTACATCATCACCCTCAACATCAGAATCCAACTTGTGATTCCTCTCAGCATGTGTGATTGCATTCTTACAATTTGTTAACTCAAATCTCTTCAAAAGTTAAAGTTCATACTTCAACGGGTGCAAAATTACACCCTTATAAGAATAATAAATCTCCATCCCTAGAAAATATACCATATTTTCCAGACCAGTCATCTAAAACTCATTCATTAGAACCTTCTTAAACTTGACTATCCCATCTGAACAACTTCTTATAAGCAATATGTCATCAACATAGAGACACACTATAATCATATTGCTTTCAGAAGTATGTTGAACATAAATGCCATACTGTTGTACCCCAAAATTTGCCCTCTCATTTTATCAAGATTTCCCCTCATAAGACTCTTTAGACTCCAGACAGGATTAGGGTTTGCTCTGCTCAAGACATCTCCTTGCACTGTTGACCTGAAATTAGGGTTTGAGTTTGCACAGGTATTTTTGGAATTACAATGCTCAAAGTGACTTTCATAATTCATGTTAGACTTATAAGATTTCCCCTACCAAGTTTCAAGCCTTGAATCAAATTTTTGCCCAGTCAATTGGACAGTTGATCTAGAAATCAGCTGTATTGGGGAAAAAGTCAACTGTGGCCAATTTACAGTCAAACCTCATAATTTTTTATCCACATCAATATTATAGACTCATATTAACCATTTTATCATGTTTGGACCACAACTCCTCAAGAAATTTGATCAGATCATCAAAAGGGCAAAATGGTCATTTTTAGGGTTTTGACTACAGAAGGGCAATTTCTGATTTTTTAACCTATCCAATGGCAAATTGGGTTCAATCATGGATTCCAGGACTCACTGGCATCATCTTGACCTAATCACAAGGTTCAAAAGATCTCAATTGCATTGGATTGATAGATGAATTTTCCAGTCAACTGATCAAAAATCAATTGTACACTGAAAAGTCAAACTTTGACTTTTTGGTCAAAATCAAGTGCCAAGGATCATTTTTCATCAAGATGTGTCAAAATATGAAACTTGTTCACCAAGAAACCTAATTTTGCAAATTAGGGTTTAAGATTGAAAAATTTCATAACTTAGAAATTTTCAAAGTTATGAAATTTTCTTATTTTTTCCCAACTTTGCCAAACTTTTTCACCATGATGCAATTGGATTCAAAGAAAACTTCCAACATGAAAGTTGTATTCCTCCACAAAATCTACAACTTTGATTCACAAAGTTTTCCCAAAATATGCTTGGATCTCAAGTTATAATTTTGTGAACAAGGGTCCATGAAACTTTTAACTTAGTGAAATTTTGCCCTAGTTTAGGCAGGATTTTGACCTATCTTCATGGCAATTTTTCACCTAGTTCCAATTGGAATCTCAAAATGAATTTCAAATATGGATTGTAGAGCATGTTACAAGCTTTCCAAAATGTCCAAGAACTCTCAAAAATCATTTATGGTTAGGGAGAATGGAAGGTTTGAATTTGGAAAAATGTGACTTTGATCCATGGCATTTTTCATGTTGCTACAAATTGCAAATTCTATCCAGCCTTGCTTGTACTTGTTTACAGGTATCTAAACCCTTCCACACTCAAAAATTGAATGCAAACACAAAGGATTAAGGCATTGTTATGAACTTTAGAGGTTTACACATTGAATTAATCTAAAAATGGCAAAAAGGCAACGTTGCGATTTTGATAAAGTTGGCTTTATGTCAAGTTGTTCCTCTTGAGCCAAGGACCCAATCTTTTGCAGAAAACAAAGTTCACTAATATCAGGCAATTGTTACCAACTATTGGCAGACCCTAAGCTATATGGTACAACCCTTTGCATTGTCTTTTCACACTTTTCTTCAAAACCAAGCCAACTTGCCAAAACCACAGAACTCTTGTATCTGATATAACCAAGTGTTGCAACCATTCCAAACAACTTTTACACATTTCCTAAGGTCAAAAACACGAGCTAGCCAGTCCTCAAACACCCTTGAACATCAAAATACCATCTTCTTGCAAAACAGGGCAGCTTCTGCATTTTGATTTCCAAAACAAAAACTACTCGTGCGTTTTGCCCCAAACCTCTTCCAAAACACTCCATACAACCCACCTAAGCTATCCCAGCCATTGGCCAACAACTGTAACCTTGTTTTCAAGCTTCACCATTTTTGAATTCTGATTGTGCAGGTTGACTTCTACAAGCTTATTCAGGCAAGTTCAAAGCTAGCTAAGCATTGGGGAAGCTCAAAGGAATTCAAGCAAGCTCACCAGCATCTCAGGCCTCACTGAAAACCCCTGCATTTCCATACTCGAGCGAAACTGAAACATGTAAAGTTCAAACTTCTATCTCTCTATTTAGGAATCATTAGGCTTAGGTTTGTGAATAAAAATGTAGTACTCATTGCCCTTGAGCTGTACATATGCATAGATTTCATTTAAGTTAATTGAGTTGGGAGAATTTGATTGATGAACTTTCTGAAAAAGCTAGGTTAGAAATTAGGGCCAGAGAAATTCTCCCTGGTCTTTGAGAGTTAGATTAAGTTCTTTACATGGTTAGAATCGTGTTTGAAAATGCTATAACTTTTATGTTGTGAGTTTTTGATTTAATGCAAGAACAAGAGAGAACAGGATTCGTGTGTAAGAGCCATGGCGCGCATTCTGGAGGACAGGCATGAAGATGGAATGGGCTGGGCTTGACTTGGCCTTGCTGTTTGCACCCCCCATTGTGCTTTCTGCACCCCCTGGCCCATTTGTTTATTTTCCATTTTTTTTTCATTTCTTTTTTAGTTTTTGACTTTATTTTATTTTTTCTAAACATTAAAAAAATTCCCAAAAATATTTTCATAAATTTTCACATTTTATTTTATTTTATTTATTATTTTTTTGGACATAGAAATCATTGTTAAAAAATATACTTCTATTTTCTTAAATAAAAAAACTTGTAAATAATACAAAAAATATCATATATTTTTATTTTTATTATTTATATATTTAAATGATATTTTTTCACATACTTTCATTTTTTTAACATTTTGTATATATTTTATTTTATTTTATTGTACCTAAATAAATAATTATAATGTATATATTTTCTTAAAACAAATTAGGGTTTCCACCCTTATTAAAAATAATCAACAATATTTTCTTATTTTTACATTAAACATTTTATTTTTACATACATAAAATAAAATACAAAAAAATCACTTTTGCATATTCATATATATTTGCATATTTAAATATTGTCTATTTATTTATTTGAACAAAGAATTCAATTTGGTTGTAATAGTTGACTAGGGTTTTAATTTCTTGCAAATATCCCCTATTCAAATTTGTACCCCCTCCCCATAATCATGTTGTAATAGTTGTAGATTTACTTTTACGCATTTATTGCTTTCAAAAATGCCATGATAGCAAGATTAGGGTTTGTATGCAAAAAATCCAAAATCAAACAAATAGCTTGACCTAATGCAAGACAAAAATGCATGAAATTGACAACACAATGCACACAAGCACCCCTAGGGTTTCACCCACTTGTTGCCTTAAAAAATGGCCATGGTATGCATGTTAGGTGTCTTGGCAAAACAAAATCAAAACAAAAAGATCATAGTCCCTCGATGACGCTATCTTGGTTTCCTATACAAAAATGATCTAGTCCCTCAAAAAATTGCTAAAGATACTTAGCACCATTGCTATCATGGTCAATACGATGACCCGTGCCTGTCCCGTTTAACATCCAAAACACAAGGTTGTTTACCAAATACAATGGTAAAACAACAATGTCAAAGGGTTAAAAATGTGTAGGAAAGATCTTTGAGTAGGGTAGACTACTCCTAGTTACTTGATCAAAACTTGCAAACATCCTTGCTATTTTCAAAACACACAATTTCAAAACATTTTTCCCAAAACAAACTTTCAAACATTGAAACATTTTTCAAAAGACAAAACACCTTTGTATACATTCAAACAAGAATCATTACAAAGGTTGCCACAACGATGGCCTCTTTTCAAAATACTTTCAAAACCACACACAAAGCACCATTTCAAACAATTGAAAAGCAAAAGAAAGTGATCTAAAACAAGTAACTAAGAGCCCATGGAAAACCATGGATGAAAAGGGTGCTAACACCTTCCCTTTTCATAATCTACCCCCTGAACCCAAGAAAACATCTCAAAGGTCTTTCCTGTGATTTTTGACCTTTCCTTTGGATAAATAAAAAGTCGATGGCGACTCTTGCTAAACCAAAACATTTGCAAACACAAATGCAAAACCTCAAGTCAGTTCTCCCACCGCATCACAGAACTGGCGACTCTACTGGGGATTAATCTAAATGTGGGGTTACCTTAGGGTTTTAGATCACCTTTACATGCTTATCTTGCTTGACTTGTTTGCTTTACATTTGGTTCTATTGTTTGGGTTTGAATCCTCTACCCGGATTTGGGAAACATTCATAGGTAAATAGCAATACGTTGTGGAAATTGTGCGGGGTATACCAACATGGTTGAAGCAATAGCTATATTAGTGCGACATATTTGTGGGTACCGGAAGCCTTTGAGTTAATCAAAGAGAATACGGGGCCGCTGAGTGATGTCATGAAGCACTAATGGACTTTTAGAACCTTTACTTGACCATCTTGGCCTTTTTAGGGGTAGTGAGATGACCGTCTTTGGTGCAGTCCGAAGTTGGTAGATACTCGATACTACACTCATTGAGGGTTGTTTTCTTGGAATATTTCGGTCGCCAGTAAAGTGGCTAAACTGAAACAATGAACACAGAAAATAATCCAGTGATATTGAGCTCTTTAGAACCCGGTTACTATTTATAGGACAGGTTGAGCCAACTAAACTTCAAGAGGGTACTTACCTATGAAACCCCATGCAAGCCTGAAACTAGGAACTTGTGTGATTTGTTTGTGCATATATACTTATGCATAACATCATGAAGCATCATATGCATCCACTATCCATTTCAAGGATTTGGATCTTCATCTTTGTTCTTGTTTTGTAGGTAATGGATTCACTTCGCAGGAAAATGATTCAAGTTAACCTTGTGAGAATTCCTCCTCAACTCAAGGAGCTTACTTCAAGGATTCTTGAGAATTCTCCATTCACTGAGAGGCATGGTCGTCTTCTCAACTTAGTCAACACCAACACTGAGGAAGACATGGTGAAAGTTCTCTTCCAGTTCATTGACCCCATACACCACTTCTTCATATTTCCTGATTACCAGCTTATGCCTACTTTGGAGGAATTTTCTCAACTCCTGAGGATTCCTATTCTCTATCAACTACCCTACAACGGTACGGAAAGAGATCCAAAGCCTGAAGATGTTGCTAAAGCCTTACACTTGCAACCATCTGATATCATAGGCCATTGGGAAACTAGAAGTGGTATCAAGGGTTTCTTGTCAAAGATTCTGTTTGAGAAGGCCCAAAACTGCTGGAATTTATTGAACTTACAAGCTTTTGAGGATATTGTAGCTCTTCTCATCTATGGGTTGGTCTTGTTCCCAAACCCTGACCAGCTTATAGATGTCAGTGCTGTCAAAATTTCCATGGCTCGCAACCCAATGCCTACATTGCTTGGGGATATCCTCCACTCATTTCACACACGAACAATGAGGAAAAAAGGTGTTCTCATGTGATGTACTCTTCTTCTAGCAAGGTGGTTTATTTCTCACCTTCCCCAATCAGTTTTGAAGAATGAGCAGGGTTTGAGGTAGTCACAACGATTGATGACTCTTACACATTCATATGTTCATTGGTGTTCTCGGTCCAGAGAAAATGTTATCATCATTGATCGTTGTGGGGAATTTCCTAATGTCCCACTACTAGGCATTAGGGGAGGCATTACCTACAACCCTTGCTTGGCTCTGAGACAGTTTGGGTATGCCCGAAGGGATGGCCCACATGACATGTTGATTCCAGACTTGGTTTTTGACTTCAACAACAATGATCAAGGACTTCGACAAAGGTTTATCCGAGCTTGGAGAATGCCCAACAAGGTGGACAGTAAGACCTTGGGACACAAGAATTCCTTCCCCATTGAGCCTTACCTCAAGTGGGTACGAACCTGCGCCCAAAGTCTTATGATACCTTACCCCTACATTCTGCCTGTGATCAAAGAGCCTGTTTTGGAAGGAGAGGTTCCATACACCCTCCTACATCCTGACATGCCAACATCACTTGAAGATTTGCAAAGGAGTTGGATATAGCTCAAGGGAGAACGCGATACTTTTGAAACCCAATTCTACGCCAGTGAGAAGAAGGTTTTGGAACTTACTCGCCAACTTCACGAAGAGCAGAATCTCAACACCTACATAGCACCAAAGAGGATGCGCAGCGCCTTTTTACATTAGAATTTTGTATTATTTTGCCCATGGGGCATTTATGTACTAACAAATTCTTCTTATTAATATGACGCGTGTTCTTTTTTTTGTTTGCAACAAATTTGAATTTCTGAATCCTTGAACGCATTACATGAATAACATATCATTCATCATATGCATAAGCAGGTTTTCATACCAAGTTTCCTTATCTCTCTGCTGTTTATTTCAGCAAGATGGATATAGAGCAGACGGTCAAATACTTACAAGTGCAGAATTCACAGTTCCAACAGCTACTCATGACCTTGGCAAAGGGTCAGGAGGAGCTCAAAGGTCTACTGGAAAAGGAAAAGGAGAAAAAGAAAAAGAAGAGGGTTGGTGTGGCTACCATGGGTAGAAGATTTGAGAACCAAGCTAGAAGGGTCCTGGATTTCCCCTCAACATCTGATAAAGGGGTTGGTAAAGGTAAAGGAACTGTTGTGCAATATGAGTCTAAGGAAGAAGAAGATGAAGAGGATTAAGATTATTCTGAGCAGTAGTACGCACCTGCGGATGACAAGTACAAGAATCTGGAAGAACGTCTGGTAGCTATGGAGGTACAAAGAGTGTCTGGGATGGACTTCGAAGAGTTAGGATTGGTTGCTGGGATTGTCATTTCCCCTAAGTTCAAGGTTCCTCTATTTTCTAAATATGATGGTTTTTCTTGTCCAAAGATGCATCTGCGGTCTTACGTCAGAAAAATCCAACCGCATTCTTCTGATAAGGACCTGTGGGTTCATTTCTTCCAGGATAGTCTTTCGGGGACACAATTAGATTGGTTCTACCAGCTAGAAAGGTCTGATGTGAACAATTGGGAGGATTTGGCTGCTGCCTTCTACAGACAATATCAATATAATGCGGACTTAGCACCTACCCGTACTCAATTACAGAGTATGGGTATGGTCCCAAATGAAGGTTTCAAAGAGTATGCCCAGAAATGGAGAGACTTGGCTGGAAGGGTGAAACCACCATTGTCTGAGAGGGAGCTTGTTGATAAGTTATTGGGTACACTGTCAGGCCCCTTTTTCAATCACCTGATGGAAGTTCGTCTGCAGGGTTCACCGAGTTGATTCTAACCGGTGAGAGAGTTGAAGCCGGAATCAAGAGCGAAAAAATTCAAAAGGATGCATCTGATTTCGCTGCCATCAAGAAGACCTTTCTAGAAAAGAAATAGGTATCAGTTGTCTACTCTCAGAGAAGTCAAGGAAGAGTTAAGCGCCGGCCGGCGGTGGGGGATGTAATGATTCAGAAGTCTGCAGTTGATCAGCCTAGAAACAATCAACCCAGAACCAACCAAGCAAGAGTGGAAAGGCCTGCACGGTAATTCACCAGGATCAATATGACACCTGCTCAGGTTCTCCCTCATCTGTTGAAGTTAAACCTTGCAAGTTTGAAAGAGGCGCCGAAGAATCCGAATACATCTTCTCTTTACTACCATGCTAATGCTAAGTGTGCTTATCATTCAGACAGCCTGGGGCATGACACCAACAATTGTTGGGCCCTCAAAAATAAGATCCAGGACTTCATAGATGCCAAAGAGGTGGAATTCGACGCCCCTGGAAAACCTAATGTGATATATGCTCCAATGCCAAAACATGGTCACAATGTCCATGCTGTTGAAGAAGATCTTTATGTTACTACTGTTGATGATTTAATCACTCCGTTACCGATAATCAAGTTGAATTTGTTGAGGGCTGGGATTTTCCCAGGTTGTAAAGAAGATTGCTACCTTTGTTCCTCCTTACCAACCGATTGTCCGTTGTTGAAGTTAGGCATCCAACGCCTAATGGATAACCAAGAGATCCTTTTTGAGAAGACTCCTGTTACACCAACTCTTGTCAATGATGTTTCGATAATTACCATATCTGCCAATCTTTCCAAGGTCTCCAAAAGACCTGTTAAGATTACATCTGATCCGAAGATTGTACCTTTGAAGATAACCATGTCGGGGCCTATCCCGTACAAGTCCAACAAATCAATACTGTGGAACTATGGGGGAGAGATCTTCTACCACGGTGTTAAACAAATTGAATCAACCGAAGAGAGTTCTGATGAAGAGACTTCCGACATTAAAAACATTGCCGGAACGAGTAAAATCACCCGCAGTGGAAGAATTTTCTCTCTGGAGATTGCGCCTCCAAAGGCAATCTTCGGACCCTCAGCCGCTCCTAAGGTTACCCCTGTACCGGTCAACATATCTGCAAGAACTCTAGTTATTGATAAAGTTGTGACTCCTGAAGTTGTCCCCTCTGCTGTTGCTGATGATAGAGGGAAAGGGATCCAAGAAGAGCATGTCAGGACGAGGGCTCAGCCGTTGATCATCCCTGAGACCTCTCAAAAATAAATGGAAGAGATTTTGAAAATAATCAAGAAAAGCGATTATAATGTTGTTGAGCAACTGGGGCAAACCCCTTCAAAAATCTCTATGCTGGCCTTGCTGCTTTGTTCAGAAGCTCATGCCAAAGCTTTGATAAAATTCTTAAAGACGACCCATGTGCCCCAGGAAACCTCCGCGGACCAGTTCCAGGAATGTGTAGCTAGCCTAACTGCGGACAACGGTTTAGGATTCTCCGATGCTAATCTAACAATCAAAGGGAGAAAACATAATGACGCTTTACATGTCTCGGTAGAATGCAGAGGGACTACTCTTGCACATGTTCTAGTAGACACTGGTTCATCGCTGAACGTCTTACCAAAGAAGGCATTGGATAGGCTAGATTGTGAAGGTCTAACTTTGAAGCCCAGCAACATCATTGTCAGAGCCTTTGATGGTTCTAAGCGGATGGTCCACGGGGAGGTGGACATCCCGATTAAAGTGGGTACTGAAACTTTCAATTCCACATTCTATGTCATGGACATCCGTCCCTCCTATTCTTGCTTGTTGGGAAGACCCTGGATTCATCATGCTGGAGTCGTTACTTCAACTCTGCATCAGAAGCTCAAGTACCCTGTCCAGGGGAAAATTGTGATAGTTCTCGGTGAAGAGGAATACATGATAAGCCATCTTAATTCTTTCCGCTATGTGGAATTGGATGGTGAATTCACCGAAACCCCCTTTCAGCATTTTGAGGAGGTAGCTCAGGAGATTGCGGAAGTGCCTTCTGTACCCATGATTACCCGACCTCCGCCTTGGATGTCATCACTCAAAGATGCAAAGGCTGTGATTGAAGAAGGAGGAAGTACAATCTGGGGGCAACTTCCCGATTTTCCGTTTAAATTTGATAAATCCGGCTTGGGTTTTACTGCTACTAGTCAGAAGGTTGTGCGTCGCTCCCGGGCTGGAGGGCCACCAGTGAAGATCACCCATCATGTTGTCAGTGCTTTGGAGGATGGTAAATAGGAGAGCAATCTAGAAGACTGGATTTTCCCTATCGTTGAAGGAGGATTATGCAATTGGGAGGCTAAGGACTTTATTTCCATTACTTTCATCAATCAATAATTTATCTTTCAAACATATCTGTTGGTTTGTAATAATTCCTAAATAATTCGTACACTTTTAACCTTGTGCCTTACCCGAGGTACATAGGTCCATTTGTAAGGGTTTGATTTTTCATCTTCATATGCCATTTTAATGAATCATGGACGTTTTCATATATAAAGTTTTGTGTTCATTTTCTTTCTTTTTACATTTTATTTGTTTAAAGGTGGTTATCCCTTACACACACCCACACTCACCAATGCAGGTACCCATCCATTCCGGATTCCATGGGTAACAGTTCTGCTATGGCCTTCAGTGACTCTGAAGATCTGGTCTACCATGCCGAGTATGAAGGTGATGAAGACTGTGAAGTGCCTGGAGAATTGGCTAGACTGCTGCAACAGGAAGAAAGGGCTATTCTACCTCACGAGGAGTTATTAGAGACTATCAACTTGGGTACAGAGGAAGACATAAAAGAAGTTAGAGTGGGTGCCAACCTAGAGCCAAGTGTCAAGGAGCGCTTAGTTCAGCTGTTGAATGAATATGTTGAAATCTTCGCCTGGTCCTGCGAAGACATGTCGGGACTTGATACAGATATTGTGGTTCACCGTCTCCCTACAAGAGAAGACTGTCCACCAATTAAATAGAAAGTTCGCCGCATGAGGCCCGACATGTCTGAAAGGATCAAAGCTGAAGTGATGAAGCAGTTCAATGCTGGCTTTCTTGCTGTTACATCCTATCCACAATGGGTTGCTAACATTGTTCATGTGCCTAAGAAGGACGACAAAGTCAGAATGTGCGTGGATTACAGAGACTTAAACAGGGCTAGCCCTAAATATGACTTTCCACTATCGCACATTGACATCTTGGTTGACAATACAACTCAACACAAGGTATTTTCTTTCATGGATGGATTTTCAGGGTACAACCAGATCAAAATGGCCCCTGAAGACATGGAGAAAACTACTTTTGTTACACAATGGGGTACGTTCTGCTATAAAGTGATGCCATTCGGATTGAAGAATGCCGGGGCAACCTATCAACGCGCCATGGTAGCTTTGTTTCATGACATGATACGTCATGAGATAGAGGTCTACGTAGACGACATGATAGCCCATTCCCAAACTGAAGAAGAATACCTCGACCATCTGCAAAAGTTGTTTGTCAGGTTAAAAGAGTAAAAGCTCAGACTAAACCCTAACAAGTGCACTTTCAGAGTCAGGTCTGGTAAACTCTTGGGATTCATTGTCAGTAACAAAGGCATCGAGGTTGATCCTGCCAAAGTCAAAGCTATACAAGAAATGCCTGCCCCTCGCACTAAGAAGGAGGTCAGAGGTTTCTTGGGACGCCTAAACTACATTGCAAGGTTCATTTCTCACCTAAAATCTACCTGTGAACCTATCTTCAAGCTGTTGAAGAAAGATCAGGTGGTTAAATGGAATGATGACTGTCAAGTTGCTTTCGATAAAATCAAGGAGTATTTACTAGAACCTCCTATCTTGATGCCACCCGTCGAAGGAAGGACGTTAATCATGTATCTGACTATCTTGGAGAATTCAATGGGGTGCGTACTGGGCCAACATGACGAGTCTGGACGAAAAGAGCATGCCATTTATTAGCTTATCAAAAAGTTTACCGACTGAGAGACCCGATACTCACTACTCGAGAAAACTTGCTGCGCTTTGGTATGGGCTGCTCGCCGGCTAAGGCAATATATGTTGACACATACCACTTTGCTGATCTCTAAGATGGATCCGATCAAGTACATCTTCTAGAAGCATGCTATATCTGGAAGAATCACTAGATGGCAGATGATCCTCACCGAATATGATATACAGTACACGACCCAAAAAACTATAAAAGGGAGTGTGCTAGCCGATCATCTGACCCATCAAGCTGTCGAAGATTACCAATCCATGAGGTTCGACTTCCCCGACGAGGATATCATGACTTTGAGCAACATATAAGAAAATAGACCGTATAACGGACCTGAAAAAGGATCCCGATGGACCCTGTAATTTGATGGTGCCTCTAACGCACTTGGCAACGGTATCAGCACGGTACTTATTTCTCCAGAAGGTTGCCATACACCTTTCACTTCTAGGCTCTTCTTCAGCTGCACCAACAACATGGCCGAGTATGAAGCTTGTATCTTTGGTCTCAAGGCTGCTATAGACTTGGGAATCAAATCTTTGATTCTATTTGGGGACTCAGCTTTGGTTATCAGTAGAATCAAAGGAGAGTGGGATACTAAACATCCAAACCTCATGCCTTACAAAGAACATGTCCTGACATTGTTACCACATTTCGAGCAGATTACCTTCGAGCACTTCCCGCGAGAAGAGAATCAGCTAGCAGATGCGCTAGCTACAATGTCATCCTTGTTTAAACTTAACTGGGATAATGAGGCTCCTCAAACCACTATTGAACGGATGGACAAACCTGCGCATTGTCACGAGATTAATACCGAAGAAGTAGTGGACCGACCTTGGTTTCATGACGTTAAAAGGTATCTCGAAGCACAAGAATACCCCGAAGGAGCTTCTGTCAATGACAAAAAGTTCTTAAGGAGGTTCTCAGCTAAGTTCTTCCTGAGCAATGGTATCCTATACAAGCGCAATCATGATTTCATTCTGCTCCGTTGTGTAGACAAGGTTGAAGCTGAGCAGATCATGGCCGAATTGCACAATGGTACCTTTGGCACCCACTCAAGCGGTCGTACGATGGCTAAGAAGATTCTACGGGCAGGCTATTACTGGTCTACCATGGAAGCTGATTGCCATCAACATTCCCGTACTTGTCACAAATGTCAAATCTATGCTGACAAGGTACATATACCTCCAGGTCCTCTCAACGTCTTAACAGCTCCTTGGCCATTCGCTATGTGGGGAATCGACATGATTGGAGAGATCAAGCCTACAGCATCCAATGGACACCGCTTTATCCTGGTGGCCATTGATTACTTTACCAAGTGGTTCGAAGCAGCGTCCTTCGCATCCGTTACAAAGAATGTGGTTGCCCGCTTCATCGAGCATAACCTCATTTATCGGTACAACATCCCTGACAGGATCATCATTGACAACGGTACAAACCTGAACAACACTATGATCACCGCTCTGTGCGAGCAGTTCAAGATTCAACATCACAATTCATCTCCATATCGGCCTAAGATGAACTGTGTTGTCGAAGCTGCGAACAAAAATATCAAGAAGATCATACAAAAGATGACAATCACTTACAAGGACTGGCATGAGATGTTACTGTTTGCTCTGCACAGGTACCGTACCACGGCACGAACATCAACTGGGGCAACACCATATTCTTTGGTATACGGCATGGAAGCTGTTTTACCTATCAAGGTTCAGATTCCCTCCTTGAGAATCATGAAGGATGCTGGTTTGAGTGAAGACGATTGGATTCAGACCCGACTTGATCAACTTAGCTTGATTGATGAAAAGCGACTTACTGCTGTTTGCCATGGTCAGGCATATAAAAAACGCATGACCAAGGCTTTCAACAAGAAAGTCAGACGCCAGGTATATCAAGTCGGGGACCTTGTAATCAAGCATATCATCTTGCCGCAAAGTGATCCCAGGGGCAAATAGACTCCTACCTATGAAGGACCATTTGTGATCAAAAACATCTTTTCTGGTGGGGCAATGATCCTGACCACCATGGACGGTGACGATCATCCGCACCCATGCGAATGCAGACATAGTCAAAAGATACTACGCATAAATGACCCGACAAGTTGAAAACCCGAAAGGGCGACTTGGGCAAAAATGGGCATTCCGGTGAATCAAAAACCCGAAAGGGCGATTCAGGGAAAAATTAAGGATAAACAAAAAAATCTGTACACCCGGCAAGTTGAAAACCCAAAAGGGCGACTTGGGCAAAAAAGGGTTTCTCGGTGGACCGAAAACCCAAAAGGGAGG
This sequence comes from Vicia faba, assembly GCA_948472305.1. Classification (NCBI taxonomy): domain Eukaryota; kingdom Viridiplantae; phylum Streptophyta; class Magnoliopsida; order Fabales; family Fabaceae; genus Vicia; species Vicia faba. Next base: position 217,658,537 of record OX451737.1, read on the forward strand.
TTCAGGCAAAAATTAGGGAATTAAAGCGTATGACTATGTCTCGTCGGATCACTTTAAGGACAATCTCTTCACCAGACAAGCTCCTGGCTTCTGATCAATCCAATCATCGTCGGACCAAGCAACAAATGGACAAGATATCCAGAGTTACGAAGGCTATAGCAGAATGGGAACCCCATGGAATTTTTACACATAGCCATCTTTCTTTGTATAAAGTTTTCTCAATTTTTATGACAACATTCTCTTACTAGGATGTCTGTCTCCTTTGTACAAAATACTTATACAAAGTTAATACAAAGATACTTCAAAGTGCAGAAAACTATTCGCCTTTTCTTTTTTTATACACTTGTGTTTTATTTGAAAATGTCCAATGATTTATTAAATGAGCATATGAATTTGAATATAATCATTGTTTACTGTGATACGGTGGGAGAACTGACTTGAGTTTTGCGTTCGTATTCGCACTTGTGCGGTTAGCAAGAGTCGCCACCGACTTTTTATTTTATCCTAAAGGAAAGGTTAAAAAAGCACAGCAAAAACCTTTTGAGATGTTTCGTGGGTTCGGGGGGTAGATTATGAAAAGGGAAGGTATTAGCACCCTTTTCATCCATGGTTATCCATGGGCTCTTAGTTACTTGGTTTTTTAGATCACTTGCCTTGTTTTTCGATTGCTTGAAAATGGTGCGTGTGTGGGTGCTTTTTGAAAATGCTTTGGAAAAAGATGCCTTGTCTTAAGCAACTAATGTATTTGACTCGTGTTTGAGTGTTTTACAAAAGTGTGAATCTTTTCGAAAAGATGTTTTCAAATGTTTTTTGAGAGTTTGTTTGAAAGTGTTATGGATTGTAGTTTTTGAAAATGAGGCAAGTGTTTTTGCAAGTTTGATCTCAAGTAACTAAGAGTCTTGTCTACCCTATTGTACTCAAAGGTTTTTTGTCATGTTTTAACCCCTTTTAACAATTTTGTTCCACCATTGAAATTGATGGACAATCTTGCGTTTAGGAAGTTTATTCGGGACGGGCGCGGGTCATCGTATGGACCATGAATGCAATGGTGCCAAATGTCTTTGGCAATTTGTTTTGAAGGGACTATGATCATTCCGTTTTAGGCAACATTCGAAAGCGTCATCGAGGGACTTATGATCATTTGATTTTGTTTTGCCAAAGATACTCGACGTGCAAGCATGGCCCGTTTTGGAAGGCAACATGTGGGATTACCCTAGGGGGTGCAAGTGTGATTGTGTATTGATTACATGTATTTGTCTTGTATTAGGTTATCTAGCGTTTGATTTTATGTACATACAAACCCTAGGTCTAACCATGGTATAATTGGAAAGCTGTAAATTGCGGAATGTAAATCTACGCTATTACAAAATAATGTCCGGGAGTGGGGGTATAAATGTACAAGGGGATGAGACTTATAGCACCCAATATTTTACAACCAAATCGAATGTGCGATCAAAATGAATATCAAGTATACAAATATAAGATAAAATGTGTATAGGGCAATGTGTTGTGTAAGTGTACAAGTGTATATGTATGTGAATTGTGTAACAAGTGCAAAATGTGAAGTTGAAGCGTATTAGGGTTTGACCTAGATGAATGTTTTTAAATGAATCTTTGATTTTGTATGTTTATGTACAAAAAGAGTTCAAGTTTTAAATTAAGAATGTTTCTTTATTTGCAAAAAAAGTATTTTAACTAAATGTTTGGAAATTAAATATTAGAGAAAAAATGTATTGAATTGTTATGTATATAAAAGAAAAGAATGTTAATTAAAAAGTTCCAATTTTAATTATGTATGAAAAATGTATAATATGTACAAATATGTATTTCCATTAAAAAAGTATTTTCAATTTAATTATGTATAAAAAGTATTTGGTTATTTTATATACAAACATATTTTAATGAAAGAGTAAATAAATGAAAATAATTATTTTCAAACTTAATATATGAGGTAAAGATGTATTTTTAATTAGGTTAGTATGTTTAATTAAATTAGGAAATAAATTGTATATGTTTTTTTTTTAAAAAAATGAATTAATTGAATTAGTATATAAAAAGAGTAAACATTGTTTTTTATAAAAATGAAAAGAGTTAATATTTTTACAAAAAAATAAAAAAAGTAAATATAAACTAAGGTTAGTGATTAATGTTGTTAAAAAAAAAGAAGAGAAGCATTTTAAATGGGCTTCAGGGGGGTGAAACGGGTCAGGCCCAAGGTTTGAAACAGATTTCTTTAGGGTTAGGCATTTTGTTTTCAGAACGAAAATTAGGATTTGTGAGGTGGCGACGGCGCGTTCGTATGTTCAACGTTCTTTCCATCTTCATCTTCATCCGGCCACCAGCATCACTCTCCACACCTTTCTTCCCCCAAGGCACGGTCTCGGCGCTCTTGACTTAAGGTTTGACTACAACGCTTTACGTTTTTATTTCCTTTTTTACGAATTTGTGTTTCAATTTGGGTTCTGATTTCCGAATCTGTACCGTTATGATGTGGTGAAGAGGAAAGGGGGAGAAGATTGCTACCTGATTTTGGGAGATGGAGGAGAGGCGGAGAAGTGGTGCTTTAGGAGGCCGGAACGGCGAAGGGAGACGCTTGCTACGCTTCTGACTTTTCCTGGTATTTTCGTTCTTGGCTATATTAGGGTTTTGATGATGATGCTAGATTTTGCCTGAAAACCCTTCTTAAAATTCACTCTTTTTATCTTCTTCTTCCACTATGTGTTGCCCTTTGGATTTGTATGTTGCCTGAGATGCTGCCTTGAGCTTACCCCATGATGTGTTTCACTGAGTTCACCTCTTTCTTTTCTCTTGAGCACTGTATACTTCCTTGTATCGCCCTGTGATGACCTCAAAGGTCTGAGGGTCTAGGTTGCCCTCGAATCTTTGTTTTCCTCTGAGCCCCTGATGCCTTGAATGATTGTCCCGTGTTATCTTGAACTATGCTTCTTGTTGTCTGCTTGCCTTTATTGTCTTGACTGATTTTGGACAGTTATTGCCTTGAGTGTGGGTTGGGATATGATGCTTGTTTGATATTTAATGCCCAATGATGCTTGTACTGAGGGCTTTAGCTTGTGACTAGCATATTGCTTGGATTGAATGGTTTAGATGTTGGTTTCACAAAATGGTGAGGCTTGAGTTTGGATATGACAGGATGTTGGTATGGTGAGGTTTCGATTTTGTTTATCAGGTTTGTGTGTTTAGCATGAAGGTTGAGGCAGGATTGTGGGATATTGTAAGGATGATGCAGGTTCTGATTAAGCTTGGCTTAACTCAGTTTTTGGTTAGGTCATGCTCCAGTGTGGATCTTAGGCAGGTTCTTTTTGCAAGGTTATGGTGTTTTTATGAGGTTCTCTTGGTTGGGCAGGGTATTGGTGTTATGACAGATGCTGGTTTTTGCTCTGAGTTCTCAGATGTGTTGTGGTGTTAAAGCTGGTGCAGTAGGTTTTTGTATATTTCTTCTATTCTCACCTGTTATGCTGCCTCCTGAACTGAGTTTGTGTATATTGCAGAGTGGATGAAGTTTGTGGACAGCAGGCTGGTTCTTGGCTTTGTGACTTTTAGAGTTTGTATCTTTTTTCTTCTACTCTCTTCTGCCTGCTTCTTTTTACTATGCAGAATTGTGCAGAATTGGTTATCAGGTTATGGGGGGGTTTTTGGCAAAGTTCAGGTTTTTGATATTGGTTAGATAGATTTTGGTTCTCACTTTTGTTTCTTCTCCCTAACCTGCTATGCTTGCCTTTGCCCTGTGTTATTTTGCTTCTGCTCTACTGGACTGTTTTGCATATTTTCTTTTCTATCTTAAACCTTCTTACTGTCTATTGGCTTGTGTATATCCTGTACTGAGGCAGAGTTGGTGTTTTGTATATTTTTCCTCTGTATCTCCTGCCTACTGTCTGCTGTTACTGAACTGTCTTGTATATTTTCTTTTCTATCTTAAACCTTCTTACTGTCTATTGGCTTGTGTATATCCTGTACTGAGGCAGAGTTGGTGTTTTGTATATTTTTCCTCTGTATCTCCTGCCTACTGTCTGCTATGTACTGAGCTCAGTCTTGGCTTTTGATTTGTATAATCTCTTTTTCCTCTGAACTGCTATGCTGGACTGCTGCCTGCTATCTGAACTCAGTCTTGGCTTTTGATTTGTATAATCTTTTTCTTCTGTCTTCTCTACTGTCTGCTGTGCTGAACTGCTATTGAACTGTGCCTAAACCCCTGCTGCTGAACTGTCTTTATCTCTCTTTACTCTCTCTTGAAGTACAGTTTAAGAATTTTATATGATTATTATTTGTACTTTTTCTGAAGGGGCCTACTCTTATGCTGGGAAATGATGATTCTAGATTGTTTGCATAACACATCTTCTGCATCTCCTTTTGACAGTTTGTGTGCTTTTTCTCTTCCTTGATATCTTGGCCAAAATCTTTTATGACAGCCTTGAGTACTTTCTTGATTTTCTTTGAGTGGACTTTGTTTTGGATGGAAAGTTTGGATTGAACTTTTTCAGTTTAGTTTGGATTTTGGATTTTGAACTTCTATGCAGCTTGAAATTTATGACTTATGCATTTGCATTTGCATTCATGAAATAAAATAATCTTCCCTCTCTGTGAACCGGGAGAAATCCCGTGATTTGCAGAGAGGGTCAACTGATCCCAGTCAGTGGCCCCTAATGATGAGCAAGTTTTAACTGTCTTTTCCAATTTAATGCTTTCTGACTTTTCTTGTTCTTTTTGCAGATGAAAAAATGGAATACCGGAGCGGAATGAAGCACGAAGAATATTTAGAAAATAGGATAGTTTTTTTCATTCTATGTAATATTTAAATTAAATGTAATTATTGTCTGTAACAACAATTTGTACAAATAATTCGAATATCAATAAAAATCAAATTATCCAATTGGTTCTAACTTTCTTTATTGCTTATTTATTTATTTAAAATTCTTAGAATTAAAACAATTGAAAAATAAATTCAATCATTTAATTTCAGAATAATAAATAACTAAAATAAAACAACATTGATCCAATAAACCTGTCTTATCCAACATCCAAAGCAAAGCAACAATTAACCCAGATAGACTGATCAAACACGTGAACACTGTGAATTCAAAACTGCATCTTGTATCTGACTGGCCCAATCAAAACGTACTGAACTCAAACCACCGTCTCTTTTACTGATTAAACCAAGATAACGCGAATTTTAATCCGAATCTTGAAATAAACCGCAAAGTGCTGTGGAATTCAAATTCTTCTGAGAATATGCCCATAAAACCCTAATTCTGCTTGACTGTCAAGAAAAGTCCGTTTGTCCGATTCTTGAGCCAGTTTGAAAAGTCAGGAAATGTTTGAAGCTGAGATTTCTTGGGGAAAAATGCGAGGGCAAATTTTGGGGTACAACATTTACAAATAAACGAAATGTGAAAGAATAATTACTGACAGGTTGAAAGGATAGGAAAACGTATTTTGACTATTCCAAGAGAAATCCCCTGCAGTACATCATCTGGATCCCCAGCGGAGCTAAAACCTTGAAAAACATATCCCCAGGGGAATTAAATTTCAAAATCCTCGCCAGAGTCCAAACTTCAAACTCCCAATCCCCGGCGGAGTCATATTTCAGACCCTTAATTTCCATCAGAGTTAAGTCTTCAAATTCCCAATCCTCAGCAGAGAAAAACTTTGAACTACAGCGGAGATGAAACCTTCTTCCCCAGTCGAGTCTTCAAACTCTCAATTCCCCGCGGAGTAAAAACTTTGGGTCATAAATCCCCAGCAAAGATGAAACCTTCTTCCCTAGCGAAGTCAAATTTCCAACTACCAATCCATAGCAGAAACCATCCAGTTTCTCCAGATTCCCCAATAAGTTATCTTAAAATCTAAGAATCAACCAGATAATAGTTAACTTTTATCCCCAACTAAGGATAATTCCCCAGTAGATTGGCATACAACCCAAACTCCTGAACCTGTCCCAAACAGGAATAACCGCTTTCCCCAGAGTCTTGAACTTACTTTCCAGCAACATGGCTACTCCCCATAGAGTTCTTATTCCCCAACAGAATGAAGATTCTCATTCTTAGCTCCCCAGTTTGAAATCCCCAGGGATTTATTTTCCCCTAGCAGATTGAAAATTCTCAGTCTGGATTCCCCAGTGAAATTTCCAGAGCCTTCATGACTCTCCAGCCCGAGTTTTTCAGAATTTTTAATCCCCTACATATCGAAGATTCTCATTCTCACTTCTCCAGTGAAACCCCCAAAGTTTCAATTCCACAGAAGATTGAAGTTCCTCTTTCTTGTTCTCCGCAGCAGCAGTCAGGATTTTCCTTATTCTCCAGCAGATCAAGGTATTTCTGTCATCTGATCCCCAATAGAGATCGTCAGAGTTTTCCCTATTCCCCAGCCGAGTAAGGATTCCCATTGGTGTACTCCCCAGCTACGGTCATCAAAGATCTTTGGATTCCCAAACAAGGTTTCTCAAGCAGACTTGAAGGATCCCTGTCCCCAGGAAAGTTAGGAAGGATTCTCACATCCCTACAGAAGTTGTCAAAATTCTTGTTAATCCCCACAAGTTGTCAAGGATTTTCTATCCCCAACAGTGGTCCAAGGATTTCTCATCCTCAGCAATCAAAGATTTTGAACCTCCAACAGCGGTCATGGATTTATTTTCCCCGGCAACAGTCAAGGATTTATTTATCTCAGCTATCAAGGATTTATTCTCCTCAGCAAGACGGCTAATCAGTTTACATGCACATACATTACATTCATATATCATAAACATTGATAAAACACATATCTATTGCATCATACATATCATGCAACATAACTTTGTGTTTCAACTAACATTTTACCCTTTTCAGGATAAGATTAAAAGTTATCTTTAACAAATATTCAAAGATTTCAGATACAGTATGGATACACCCCAGACACGGAGGTCATTCTATTACTCATTCAGAATTTCAAGTCAAGATACGGTATGGATACACCCCAGACACGGTGGTCATTCTATTACTCATTCAGACTTCAGCAATCAGATACAGATTAGATATGCTCCAGACATGGAAGCCATTCTATTTCTCATTCAGATTCAACTATCAAATTCAAGTTCAGATGCACTCCAGACACGAACGTCATTCTGTCACTTATTCAGATCCCAGTTACAGTACAGATACACTCCAAACAAGGAAGTCATTCTGCTACTCATACAGATCTCAACTTCAGATACAGTCCATATATAGTCCAGACACGGTAGCCATTCTATCACTCATTCAGACCTTTATCCCCAGCCCAGAGATGCTCCAGACACAGATGTCATTCTGTCGCTTATTCAGATTTCAGATTCAGATACAATACAGATACACTCCAAACACGACAGTCATTCTGGTATTCATTCATATTCAAATGCAGTTACAGCTCGGATACGCTCCAGACACGGACGCCATTCCCTTGCTCATACAAATCCAATCTCCAGATACGGATACCATTCTAATGTTCATTCTCCTGATTTTCAACAAACCTTCTTAGATGGCATCTTTAAGCCCATCTCCAGCAAGAATTCAATCATCTCCAAATGGCACCTTTAAGCCCATTCCCTCAACATTTTGACGAGTGCAAATTTACGGGCACTCTAGTGTCCAATCATCTTTTTACCTTCGAGTCACGAAAGGCAAGCTCGCCAATCTAACTCTTCAGGTTCAAGAAGATTGAACATGGGCAGCTGTTGTACCCTAAAATTTTCCCTCTCATTTTATCAATATTTCCCCTCACAAGACTCTTTGGACTCCAGACAGGATTAAGGTTTGCTCTGCTTAAGACATCTCCTTGCATTGTTGACCTGAAATTAGGGTTTGAGTTTGCACATGGATTTTTGGAATTCCAATGCTCAAAGTGACTTTCATACTTCATGTTGGACTTATAAGATTGCCCCTACCAAGTTTCAAGCCTTGAATCAAATTTTTGCCCAGTCAATTGGACAGTTGACCTATAAATCAACTGTATTGGGGAAAAAGTCAATTATGGCCAATTTACAGTCAAACCTCATAATTTTTTATCCACATCAACATTATAGACTCATATTAACCATTTGATCAAGTTTGGACCACAACTCCTCAAGAAATTTGATTAGATCATCAAAAGGGCAAAATGGTCATTTTTAAGGTTTTGACTGCAGAAGGGCAATTTCTGATTTTTAACCTAGCCAATGGAAAATTGGGTTCAAGAATGGATTCAAGGACTCAATGGCATCATCTTGACCTAATCACAAGGTTCAAAAGATCTCAATTGCATTGGATTAACAGATGGATTTTCCAGTTAACTGATCAAAAATCAACTGTACACTGAAAAGTCAAACTTTGACTTTTTGGTCAAAATCAAGTGCCAAGGGTCATTTTTCATCAAGATGTGTCAAAATATGAAACTTGTTCACCAAGAAACCTAATTTTGCAAATTAGGGTTTAAGATTGAAAAATTTCATGACTTAGAAATTTTCTAAGTTATGAAATTTTCTTATTTTCCCCCAACTTTCCCCAACTTTTTCACCATGATGAAATTGGATTCAAAGAAAACTTCCGACATGAAAGTTGTAGTCCTCCACAAAATCTACAAATTTTAATCACAAAGTTTTCCCAAAAGATGCTTGTATCTCAAGTTATGATTTTGTGAACAAGGGTCCATGAAACTTTTAACTTAGTGAAATTTTGCCCTAGTTTAGGCAGGATTTTGACCTATCTTCATGGCAATTTTTCACCTAGTTCAAATTGGAATCTCAAAATGAATTTCAAATTTGGATTGTAGAGCATGTTACAAGCTTTCCAAAATGTCCAAGAACTCTCAAAAATCATTTATGGTTAGGGAGAATGGAAGGTTTGAATTTGGAAAAATGTGACTTTGATCCATGGCATTTTTCATGTTGCTACAAATTGCAAATTCTATCCAGCCTTGCTTGTACTTGTTTACAGGTATCTAAACCCTTCCACACTCAAAAATTGAATGCAAACACAAAGGATTAAGGCATTGTTCTGAACTTTAGAGGTTTACACATTGAATTAATCTAAAAATGGCAAAAAGGCAACGTTGCCATTTTGATAAAGTTGGCTTTATGTCAAGTTGTTCCTCTTGAGCCAAGGACCCAATCTTTTGCAGAAAACAAAGTTCACTAATATCAGGCAATTGTTACCAACTCTTGGCAGACCCTAAGCTATATGGTACAACCCTTTGCATTGTCTTTTCACACTTTTCTTCAAAACCAAGTCAACTTGCCAAAACCACAGAACTCTTGTATCTGATATAACCAAGTGTTGCAACCATTCCAAACAACTTTTACACATTTCCTAAGGTCAAAAACACGAGCTAGCCAGTCCTCAAACACCCTTGAACATCAAAATACCATCTTCTTGCAAAACAGGACAGCTTCTGCATTTTGATTTCCAAAACAAAAACTACTCGTGCGTTTTGCCCCAAACCTCTTCCAAAACACTCCATACAACCCACCTAAGCTATCCCAGCCATTGGCCAACAACTGTAACCTTGTTTTCAAGCTTCACCATTTTTGAATTCTGATTGTGCAGGTTGACTTCTACAAGCTTATTCAGGCAAGTTCAAAGCTAGCTAAGCATTGGGGAAGCTCAAAGGAACTTCAAGCAAGCTCACCAGCATGTCAGGCCTCACTGAAAACCCCTGCATTGCCATACTCGAGCTCAACTGAAACAGGTAAAGTTCAAACTTCTATCTCTCTATTTAGGAATCATTAGGCTTAGGTTTGTGAATAAAAAATGTAGTACTCATTGCCCTTGAGCTGTACATATGCATAGATTTCATTTAAGTTAACTGAGTTGGGAGAATTTGATTGATGAACTTTCTGAAAAAGCTAGGTTAGAAATTAGGGCCAGAGAAATTCTCTCTGGTCTTTGAGAGTTAGATTAAGTTCTTTACATGGTTGGAATCGTGTTTGAAAATGCTATAACTTTTATGTTGTGAGTTTTTGATTTAATGCAAGAACAAGAGAGAACAAGATTCGTGTGTAAGAGCCATGGCACGTGTTCTGGAGGACATGGATGCAGATGGAATGGGTTGGGCCTGACATGGCCTTGCTGTTTGCACCCCCATTGTGCTTTCTGCACCCCCTGGCCCATTTGTTTATTTTCCATATTTTTTTCATTTCTTTTTTAGTTTCTGACTTTATTTTATTTTTTCTAAACATTAAAAATTCCCAAAAATATTTTCATAAATTTTCACATTTTATTTTATTATTTTTATTATTTTTTTGGACATAGAAATAATTGTTAAAAAATATACTTTTATTTTCTTAAATAAAAAAACTTGTAAATAATACAAAAAATATCATATATTTTTATTTTTCTTATTTATATATTTAAATGATATTTTCTCACATACTTTCATTTTTTAACATTTTGTATATATTTTATTTTATTTTATTGTACCTAAATAAATAATTATAATGTATATATCTTCTTAAAACAAATTAGGGTTTCAACCCTTATTAAAAATAATCAATAATATTTTCTTATTTTTACATTAAACATTTTATTTTTACATACATAAAATAAAATACAAAAAAATCACTTTTGCATATTCATATTTATTTGTATATTTAAATATTGTCTATTTATTTATTTGAACAAAGAATTCAATTTGGTTGTAATAGTTGACTAGGGTTTTAATTTCTTGCAAATATCCCCTATTCAAATTTGTACCCCCTCCCCATAATCATGTTGTAATAGTTGTAGATTTACTTTTACACATTTATTTCTTTCAAATATGCCATGATAGCAAGATTAGGGTTTGTATGCAAAAAATCCAAAATCAAACAAATAGCTTGACCTAATGCAAGACAAAAATGCATGAAATTGATAACACAATGCACACAAGCACCCCTAGGGTTTCACCCACTTGTTGACTTAAAAAATGGCCATGGTATGCATGTTAGGTGTCTTGGTAAAACAAAATCAAAACAAAAAGATCATAGTCCCTCGATGATGCTATCTTTGTTGCCTATACAAAAATGATCTAGTCCCTCAAAAAATTGCTAAAGATAGTTAGCACCATTGCTATCATGGTAAATACGATGACCCGTGCCTGTCCCGTTTAACATCCAAAACACAAGGTTGTTTACCAAATACAATGGTAAAACAACAATGTCAAAGGGTTAAAAATGTGTAGGAAAGATCTTTGAGTAGGGTAGACAACTCCTAGTTACTTGATCAAAACTTGCAAACATCCTTGCTATTTTCAAAACACACAATTTCAAAACATTTTTCCCAAAACAAACTTTCAAACATTGAAACATTTTTCAAAAGACAAAACACCTTTGTATACATTCAAACAAGAATCATTACAAAGGTTGCCACAACGATGGCCTCTTTTCAAAATACTTTCAAAACCACACACAAAGCACCATTTTAAACAATTGAAAAGCAAAAGCAAGTGATCTAAAATAAGTAACTAAGAGCCCATGGAAAACCATGGATGAAAAGGGTGCTAGAACCTTCCATTTTCATAATCTACCCCCCGAACCCAAGAAAACATCTCAAAGGTCTTTCCTGTGCTTTTTGACCTTTCCTTTGGATAAATAAAAAGTCGGTGGCGACTCTTGCTAAACCGAAACATTTGCAAACACAAAGGCATAACCTCAAGTCAGTTCTCCCACCGCATCACACATACACCATCTCACATTTCCTGAATCCTTAAATCTTGAATAATCAATCAATTTTCAGATTCCAAACTCTAGGAGCTTATTTTAGTCCATACAAACCTTTATGTAACATGTACAACATCCTTTCCTGATTCTTTTTCACAAATATAGGAGGTTGTGACACATATACCTCTTCTTGTAACATACCATTCAAAAATGCAGATTTCACATCTAAATGCATCAGAGACTATAATATAGTGGGAGAACTGACTTTTTGGTTTTATCCAAATGTGTGGATAGCTAGAGTCGCCACCGACTATTCTTTTATCCAATATTTAGGAAAGGTGAAAAGAACAGAAAAGACCTTTGATAGATTTTGAGTTTGGGGGGGTGTAAGATATGAAAAAAGGAAGGTGTTAGCACCCTTTTCATCCATAGTTATCTACGGGATCTTAAATACTTAGCTCACTTTTAAAAACTTATTTTGTGTGTGATTTGTTTAAAAATATTTTGAAATTGCCAATGTAAGGTTGACTTTGTAATAATTCTTGTATCAGTCCTCAAGAATGTATACAAAATATTATTTTTGAAAATATTTGTTTGAAAGTGTAGTGGGAAATTTTTTTAGAAAAGTTGTGAGCAAACAATTAAGAGTTTCTTACCCACTAAAATCTTTCTTATTCTTTTCGTTATCCTTTAGAGATAGTAATATCCATACCATTAGTTGGTAGGTATCCCTATCTATTGGATGTGAAGGGACATGCGTAGGGTCATCGAAGGCAACGAGTAAGGATACTTTAGCAATTGTACCGAAGGGACTATCATCATTTTGTAGGCAACTTGAAGGGACTAGATCATTTTCCGTAGACAACTTGAGGCACATCGAGGGACTATGATCTTTATTCGAAAGGGACATGATGATTTGATCGAGGGTCTTTTTGCTAAAGTATCCCCATGTTCGAGGGACGTGACCAATATTTCGTAAGGCAACAAGAGAGGATACCCTAGAGGTGCAAGTGTGAAGAATGCTTGTTTTCAATTCATTTTATATTAAGAATTAGGGTTTTCTAGGTTGTTTTTAATCTTTACATACAAACCCTAGTTACTAGAAGTTAAATATGCACAGAAAAATAAAGTGCGGAATTTAAATTGCAGAAAATTAAACCTAAGTTATTTCATCCTGTGAGCAGTTACATAATAGAAAAAAATGCGGAAAGTAAATCTACGCTATTACATTAGAAAATACGACCTATACACTTTATCTATGAATTTAAATAAATGAAGAAAAATAAATAAGTAAATGCTTTTAGAAAAGATTAAAAAAAACCTAATGTTCTTAATGTTAGTATTTTGGTATTTTATGGAAAAAATAATTTACATGATTAACTAATAAAAAACCTAAATTCTAAGTGATTTTAATATTTAAAAAGTGTTTGATTAATTAATTAATTAATTAAATCATGAAAATTAAACATTAGTTAAAACCCTAATTCTAATTTATTAGTATTAAGAAAAAAAGGTTAGTTTAATGATTGATTAAAAAACAATTAGGGTTAGAAAAGAAAAAGAAAAGGAATTAGGTTAAAAAACAAGAAAAAGAATTTGTATGGGGTGGGTGTTAAACCCACGCCATCTGGCTTCACAGCTGCATAGCTTGCCACTAGGCCAAGAACCTGTTGGTGTTAGAGAATAGGACTGGAATGATATATTTAAAACCTGTGCATTAGATGGAAAATAATAGAAAATATTTGCAAAACACAGGGATCGAACCCACGCCCTTTATGTTACAAGCCTTCGCCTCAACCAACTGCGTTGTGCTTCCAATCCGTTAGACAATACAAACAAATAAATATAATAAAAATCAGGTCGACCAGAGAGGTGCCAGAGCCCTAGCTCTAGTCGTCTTCTCTGGCAAGATCCTTCTTTCACCTATAAAAATAATGAACATTAGAGATCAAGAAGGACCATATCCCCTTAAATCGACCCTTGCGTATCCAACGGCGATTTTATTTTTGGCTAATTCTACCTGTACAAAGAGATACGACCAAAATAATGCAAATCGGTTCAATAATGATGACAAACCATTCTGGCATCATGGGTCTCATGCAAGGGATCAAACCTGCACTATTTTGTCTCAGGAACACATTGCAATCGTTAGTTTAAACCAAAACCTCATGAAAATTAAAATACGAATTTCATAAAAATGCAAAAACCACGATGCATCATATGCATATTTTAGGTACCTTTGATCATCAAGAATGATCAAAACTTACTCTATAATACCTCAGGAATTGATTTGAATGGTTGGATGGCCTTGAGGATGGTTGAATGATGGATTTCTAATTCACCCTTTTCTTGCAATGATCAACCTTCAAACCCTTGTTTCTTGTGCAACATTTTGTGTCCTGTTTTGTCTGAATATGCAATGTACTTATAGGAGAAGAGATTAGGTCAAGATATGGGCTTGGACATCATGTGAAACATATCTTTTGATTTTCTTTGAAAATAGATTGAAATCTTGCAAACCATGAAGATTTTTTTCTCAAATAAGTCTACACGATTTGTTTGCATGTCCTTGGGCCTCCAAAAGATTTGAATCAAAAGCCTTTTATGCCTTATACATTTATTTAATATTTATTTGATTTAATTTTGAATTTAAATGAACAAAAATCAAAATAAATGAAATAAAAATTAAAATGATTCATGAATGGACTTATAGGTCCATTACAAGGTCAAGAACACGTTTGGAATTTAAAAGATAAGCCCATTAGCCCAAAAATTCAAGTTTGCTCAATTTGGATTTCATGTATTTTCTCAAAATTTCCAAACTTGCACCAATCATAACTCTCTCAATTTTTGTCATATGAAGGTGATCTTGGACTATTTGGAAACCTCAAGATGTCCCCTATAATCTCTATGTTGGTCATTTTTTCATTTGAAGATTTTAACTTGACGTAAATTGCTTTGACAAAAAATGTCTTTTTGTTGACTTTTAAAATAACCTATAATGTTTTGGCCCATATCTCTCAAATGAGCTTTGGTTGAGAAATTTATGATGAAGTATGTGAAGGTTATGCTTGGTCAAAGTTCAGTTGACTTCTCCCTAAGAAAACCCTAATTTAGTAACTTTTGACTTTTGATGAATCTTGAGTTTTCTTGATGAATCATGATCAAACTTTTATAAAATGATGATTTTGACTTCAAAATGTTGATGTTAACCAATAATATTGAAGTTTTCATGTAAATTGGTCAAAGTTAACTTTTTGCCCAATATAGTCGATTTTCAATCATCTGACTAATTGACTGAGCAAACTTGTGCTGCAAGGCTTGGAATTTGGCATAAGGATTCTTTGAGATATATGAGAAAGAATTAAATCCACTTGAGGCATTAGAAGTACAATTTTCCTTGAGAGAAGAAAAACCCTAGTTGTAGGTCAACTGCTTAGAAGGAAGGTTTGCCTGATCAATCCTTGAGTAGTCTTGAGCAATTTAGAACCCTAAGAACGTGAGGAGGTACCTTGAATAAACGTGTATTGAATAATGGGAGGGAAAATTTTGGGGTACAACAGCTTCCCATGTTCAATCTTCTTAAACCTGAAGACTTAGATTGACATGCTTGTCATTCGTGATCTGAAGGTAGAAGAGGATTGAACACTTAAGTGCCTAGAAATTTTCACCCACACGTGCATGAAGTAACACTGTTGATTGATTGTATTGCTTGAATGGGCTTAAAGATACCATTCAGAGAGGTAATATGAGTATCAGAATGAGTCTACCTTTGATGGTATCTGAGAAGTATACTATAATGGGTTTGTGTCTGACTGTATCTAGCAGATGTGTTGGGGTGTGTCAGAATGAATATTATGTATCGATTGTATCTGAATGATGTTCTAGAATAAGTCTATGTCTTAACTGTATCTATAAGAGGATCAGAATGAGTCTTCACTCGACTATATCTGAGATCTGTATTAGAATGAGTCTATGCCTGACTGTATCTAAAAGATGTACTGGGATGAATACTAGAATGGATATGTATCTCAATCGTATCTGAACTGTATCCGGAAGATGTACTGGAATGAGCATCAGAATGAATCTATATCTCGATCATATCTGAACTGTATCTAGAACATGTATTGGAATACGTATCAGAATGAATCTATCTCGATCGTATATAAACTGTATCTAGAATACGTATTGGAATGAGTCTACTCCTGACCGTATCCAAAGGAATATCAGAATGAATCGTTGACTGATTGTATCTGAAGGATGAGAAATTGTTGACAATATTTATCTGTTTATGAACTAACCTGAAGAGAAAAAACAAAGTTAGTTTTATGCAATGTCATGAAGTATATAATGCATTGCGTATTGATTCTCTCAAAATAAATGAGAATACTATATGCGTTTCGTATGCATATGCTATGATATTCCATAAATGATCTATGGGTGCAATATGTCGCTGGAACGTATCGGTAGTTTTATATAACATCTTTGGCTGGGGAAAATAAATCCCTGAATGTTGTTGGGGATGGAGACAATAGTTTCTCATTTTTGTTTAGAACATCTTTGTCGGGGATTCCCGCTTTCTGTTTGAGGAAATTCCGCTGGGGACATTTGACTTCTATTTGGGGATAGAAGAATTCCAAAAAATATTGGTCGTTCATAGTTATTTTGAAGGATTTGATTCTTATGTACCCTAACTAGGGACAAAAAAGATGGATAATCCACTGATATGTTGTCTGACCAAGTTTCAGATATGGATGTCAACTCTTCTGGGGATGACAAAGTTGAATGTCATCTGGCTGGGGAAGAGAAACCTGTTAGGGAATTGCAATATCAGAGAAATAAAATCTGTTCGGGAAATAAACCCTGTAGACTGTGTTGAGGAAATAATCTCTGATGGGGATCAGGGTTTCATAGGCTGCGCTGAGGAAGTTTCCACTGTATGTTAGGGAAATGATCAATCTTCCTTATCCTCTAGGGGTCTATAAGGGAAGATGATCATGTCGAGCTATCCATCAGGGATATAGAGGTGAACCGCTGGAAGATGCCCCAATTTCTGTCTGATGGCATATTAGATTTTCCGGGGAATATATCTCTGTTGGGGATGAGCTTGTGAAGATAGCTCTGTAGAGATAGTTCCATGGATATTTCTCTGTGGAGATTTGTGGATGACTTGAACATTATCCCAACTCTTAGAGTCTTTAGTAAATGCTAATCCTTTTTTATGCATATATTTTGTTAACACTAATAATGTTCAAATGCATATGTTTAATCAATGTAATCATTGTACATTTTTGCACACAAAACAGAGAAAGTAAAACAATTTTAAATTTTGAAATGTAATTGCATTTATTCTAAAAGTTTTCCTATAAGCAGTCAGTTTTATAGAAAGAGACGGAAACCCTAGTAAGAGGAAATCTTTGTAAGAATGAAGAAAGGGTACAAAGAAAAAAAAGGAAAAATAGCTACGTGGAAATGATCCCATCAAGTTTAAACTCTGCTATTGCTCCTATGTCTTCAAGCATCTCATCACTTTTTGTTGGAAGAAGATGATTGAAGTGTTCAGTACCGTTTGAACTTGACGCTATTAATGAAGCTGGATGTAAGTAGATGTGTGATCCAACGGGACATATTCATACACTTTAATCCCTAACTTTTTCCTGGACCGCGTTATCGGGTTTTCAGTCCATCGGGATATCCTTTTTTTCCCAAGCTTCCTTTTCAGGTTTTCGACTTGTCGGATGTACAATTTTTTTATTTATATCCCTAATTTTTCCCGAACCCTTTTGGTTTGTCGGGATGCCCTTACTTTTGCCTAGGCATGTCAACCTAGCGGGTCTCTTTTATGCGTAGTATTTTTTAACTATGTCCGCGTTCACAAGGTGTGGAAAATATTCACCGTCCATGGTAGTAAGTATCATAGCACCACCAGAAAATATATTTTTGATCATAAATGGCCCTTCGTATGAGGGAGTCCATTTTCCCCTAGGATCACCTTGTGGTAGGATAATTCGCTTTATTACCAAATCATCAGTCTGGTATACCCGATGTTTGACTTTCCTGTTAAAGGCTTTGATCATGCGTTTCTGATAAATCTGACTACGACAAACAGCCACAAGCATCTTTTCACCGATTAAATTTATTTGGTCCAGTCGAGACTGGATCCATTCGTCTTCATCTAAAACTGCATCTTTCATAATCCTTAGGGAAGGAATCTAGACCTCAACAAGTAAGACAACCTCCATACTATGGACCATAGGAACGTGGTTGCTCCAGTTGATGTATGTACTAAAGTGAGATAATCATGAAGATAAAATGATAACATATCATGCCAATATTTGTATGTCACTGTCATCTTTTGCAAGATCTTCTTGATATTCTTGTTGGCGGCTTCCACTATGCCATTCATCTTTGATCGGTATAGAGAAGAATTGTGATGCTTAATCCTGAACTGCATGCAGAGTTCTGTGATCATAGTACTTTTAAGATTGGTACCATTGTATGTGATGATCCTTTCAGGGATACCATACCGACATATAAGGTTGTATTTAATGAGCCGAGCCATAACATTCTTGGCAACGGAAGTAAATGAGGCTGCTTCAACCCACTTCATGAAGTAATCAATAGTGACGAGGATGAGACGATGCCCATTGGAAGCAGTGGGCTTAATCTCCCCAATCAAGACATTCAAAGGAATCGGAGGCACGTGTACTTCGTCAGCATAAACCTGGCGTTTGTGACAAGTTCTGGAATAATGATGGAAATCAGTTTCCATAGTAGACCAATAATAACCCGCTCTCAAAATCTTCTTAGCCATTGTATGCCCACTAGAGTGAATACCAAAGACTCCTTCATGCATATCTTCCATAATTTTCTCAGCATCCTTCTTGTCTACACAATGAAGCAAAGTTGAATCGTGGTTGTGCTTGTACAAGATTTTGTTACTCAGAAAGAATTTGGCAGGGAATCTCTTTATAAATTTCTTATCATTGATAGATACTCCTTCTAGATATTCTTGATTTTCGAGGTATCTTTTTACTTTGTGGTACCATGGCTTTTCCTCTACTCCATCAGTATCAACTTTGTAGCAATGTGTCGGCTGGTCTAGTCTCTTAATAGTAATTTGAGAAGCTTCATTATCCCATCCGACTTTGAACATAGATGACATGGTAGCTAATGCGTATGCAATTTGATTCTCTTCTCGTGGAATATGTTCAAAAGTGATCTCCTCGAAGTACAAAATTAATGTCAACACATGCTCTCGATAAGGAATGAGATTTGGATACTTCATATCCCATTCTCCCTTAATCTGACTGATCACTAGGGCTGAGTCCCCATATACATTTAAGAAATTGATTCTCATATCAATGGCAACTTTGATACCCATGATGCACACTTCATATTCGGCCATATTGTTGGTACAGTCAAAACACAATCTGGCGGTGAAGGGCATATGGAAACCCTTGGGAGAGACAATCACAACACCAACGCCATTGCCAAGTGTGTTAGGAGCTCCATCAAAAACCATAGTCCATAGGGATCCCGATTCAGGTCCTTCATACGGTCCATGTTCTTCATAATTAGTAACTAGCATAATATTCTCATCTGGGAACTCAAAATTCATAGACTGATAGTCATCTACAGCTTGATGAGCCAAATGATCTGCCCGTACACTTCCTTTGATTTCCTTCTGAGTAGTATACTGAATGTCATATTCTGTCAAGACCATTTTCCATCTTGCTATTCTTAAGAACGCATAGCTATTTTGAAAGAAATAAAGTAAAAGAAAGATAAAGAGAGCAAAATTTTAATGCAAACATACAATGATTTATTAAATGAAAATATGCAGATGAAAAATGACAACCGTAACAGATGGACCATTGTTCCCCAGGTAAGGCAAAAGGTTTAAAGTTATTGTTTAAAATACATAACCAACGACTCAGAAGCAAGAAAATAGAAAATAGAATTTACTTATGACTAAAGGAGATTGGTATAAAATCTTCAGCCTTCCAATTTTTGAGCCCATTACCAGTAGTAGGGAAAATCCAACTGTCTATGTCACAGTAGTTATCAGCGTCTTCCACAATGTTGACTTGATTTTTGTGAACTCCATTGTTGTTGATGCGGAATGGAGGTCTCCCTGAGTTAGCACAAGCACGACGAAAAACCCTTTAAGCCTATGAGGTGAAACCCAAACCAAATTTATCGGACTTGTAATGGATGTTAGGAAGCTGAACCCAAACAGTGCCACCACCTTCTTCTACCATAGCCTTAGCGTCTTTTAGAGAAGCCATTCTTGGCGGAATCCTGGTAACCTTAGGAACGGTAAGAGTAGGTTTGTTAACAGGGGTTGTATGAGGAATAAATTCGAAGGTATGGCAAGGAGTCTCAAAGAATACACCATCCATCTTAACATACTTGAAGGAATTCAAATTGCTCACCATGTATTCTTCTTTGCCGCAAATTGTAACAATTTTTTGTTTTACGGGATACTTAACCTTTTGGTGTAAAGTAGAAGTAATAGCGCCTGCCCCATGAATCCAAGGGCGTCCAAGCAAACCTGAATAGGCTGGACGAATGTCCATCACATAGAAAGTAGAGTTGAAGACCTGGGAACCTACTTTGATTGGAAGATCAACCTCTCCATGCACCATTCTCTTTGAACCATCAAAACCTCTTACCACAATGTCATTGGGTTTCAGCACAATCCCTTCATAGTCAAGTTTGTCTAAAGCAGATTTTGGCAATACATTCATTGAGGAACTTGTATCCACCAATACATGGGATAAGGTAGTGCCCCTACACTCAATAGAGACATGAAGGGCCTTATTATGGTTCCTTCATGCGGGAGTTAAGTCAGTGTCAGAAAAGTCTAGCCCATTATCGCTTGTCAGGCTAGCAACACAATTCCCGAACTGATCAAGAGATTTCTTGCGGTACATGATCATATTTTAGGAACTTTAGCAGATCCTGAGCATGGGCTTCATAGCACAATAATAGGGATACCATAGATATTTTGGAGGGAGTCTGCCCCAGCTGTTCAATAATCTTATAGTCACTTTTCCTGATAAGTTTTAGTAATTCCTCCATCTCTTACTTGGAGGTATCTTCAGCAGTAACCTCTTTAGGTGCCTCAGTCTGGGAAAACTCAGTCATTTGTTCTTTGCCTCGAGTTTCAATAGTTGATTCAATGGTAGTGATACGAACTGGTGTACTAACGACTTTTGGAGAGATCTCTAGAGAGAAAACGCTTCCACTTCTGGTAACTTTACTAGTCCCAACAATATTTCAAACAATGGGATCAATAATTTTAGTATTTTTATCTTAGACAATCAACGGTTCTTTCTTGACGCCATGGTAGTAGACATCGGCTCCATAATTCCAAGGGATAACCTTGTCAGAGGAATATGGAATTGGCCCAGGCGCGGTAATGATCAATGGAGCAACCCTAGGTTCAAAAGTAATCTTCACATGACCATTAGTGGCGATCCTTACAGGAGTACAAGAAATTGCAGACACGTCTTCAAGCTTCGGGTCCAGAGACATACTCTCCACAAAAGGAGTCTTCTCAAATAGAATCACACGGTCATCCATTAGACACTGAATACCTTCTTTCAGTAGTTTGCAGCCATTGGATTGAGACACACAATAGTAGCAATTACGCAACCTAGAAATAAATCGGCTTACAACAGCTTCCTCTTAACAATCATTAGAGGAGTAATCAAGTCATTCATAGCAGAAACATAAGAACCATCGTCAATAGCATTAATGCCTTTTTCGTGATTGGGCATAGGTGCAGTGATCACATTAGGAGTCTCAGGAGGATCAAATTCAATCTCCTTAGCATCAATCATGTCTTTGATCTTATTCTTCAGAGCCCAACAATTATAAGTGTCATGTCCAGAACTGTTGTAGTGATATGCACACCTTGCATTGGGATTATAACTGGGGGAAGTAGTATTGGGATTCTGAGGAGGATCCTTCAATGTAATCAACTTTTCTTTCAACATGTGTTACAATTCTTGAGACAACGACATGTTGATTTTGTTGAACTGTCTCCTAGGTGCAATCTTCCTACGCTAATTATTCTATTGTTGTTGTTGCACTGGCACGAAATTAGAGATAAGAACTCCCCCCACAAATTGGTTGCAGTTTCTCTTATTACGACCATTCTGGTCGTGCACAACATTGGATACTTTCTTACCATTATAAGGCTTCTTCACAGTATTCGAAGATGTAGACACCTAAACTTTACCGCTTTTGATTCCTTTCTCAACATGTTCTTCTGTTAATATCAATTTAGTGAAACCGGCTGAAGAACTTCCAAGTAGGTGATTATAGAAAGGACATGTTAGCGTGCTCATGAACATGTCAACCAATTCCCTATCATCCAAACGAGGTTGAACTCTTCCTATAAGATCTCTCCATTTCTGTGTGTACTCTTTAAAGCCTTCCTCAAAATCCATAGACATACTTTGTAGTTGCATGCGGGTTGGTGCCAAATCAGAATTGTATTGATACTATTTATAGAAAGTTGCAGCCAAATCTTCCCAGGTATGGATATTGGCACCTTCAAGTTGATAATACCATTCTAGTTGTGTTCCAGACGAACTCTCTTGAAAGAAATGCAACCATAATTTCTTGTTAGCAGTGTGTGGTTGAATTTTCCAAACATATGATCTCAAATGCAGCTTCGGGAAAGAAATGCCATCATACTTGGAAAAGGTAGGAGTTTTGAACTTATGAGGAATGATTACTCCTGAGACTAAACCTAATTCTTCAAAGTTCAAGACAGGCACCTTCTGGATCTCCATATATTTGAGATGCTCTTCTAACAGCTTATACTTCTCGTCAGCAGAGGGATATTGTTTATCTAAATAATCCTCTTCCTCTTCATCAGGAAACTTGTCAGAACCAATGTTTCTTCTTTCAGTTTTGACATTTTTACCATCTTCATCCTGGTTTTCATCTTCGTCTGATGGGATATCAAGATCTTGAGCTCGCTTGACTGGACCTCTGAACCTCCTCCCCATGTTAAGGACACCGATTGGTTTCTTTGTCTTCTTCTTCTTCTCTTTGGCAATGAGCGCCTTCAGTTTTTCTTTCCCCTTGGCTAACTTTAAAAACATTTATTGGAACTGGGCATTCTGAGCCTGGAGATCTTTGATCGTCTGTTTAAGAGCCATTTTCTGCTCAAATAAACAGCAAGAAGATGAGAAAACCTGTCTTGGAAACCAGTTATGTAATGATATCTATGGTATGTAGATGCATGTGCAATGTTTTCAAGGACCTCGTGTGATTCAAATCTGTTAATAAGTTCATATTATAAACGCCTTTTAGGATTACAATGAAAACAAAAAGAAGGGTTACAAAGGAATAAATTATGACTCAAGTCTCCCATGGACACTTCCTATTTGTGTTGACATATGCATTAAGGCTCTGCTCTTCGTGAAGGCATTTGGTCAGCTCCACTACTTTCTTCTCACTAGTATAGAACTGGGTCTAAAAGGTGTCCCTTTCTTTCTTCAGTCGAATCTAAGACTTCTGTAGCTGTTCAAGGTCAGTAGGCATATCTGGATGAAGAATGGTATGAGGAATATCTCCTTCAGCAATAGGCTCTACAATTACTGGTAGCACAATGGGATATTGCATTATAAGATTTTGAGCACGAGATCACACCCATCTGAGGTAGGGCTCCAGAGGGATGGAGTAGTTCTATCCCAAAGTCTTGCAATCAATCTTATTCACCATGCCCCAAGAACGTATAGACCTTTGACAGTAACCTTGAGGATCATTCTAGTAATCGAATATAATACCCTGGATGAGTATATCATGAGGACCGTCTCTTCGAGCATAACCAAATTGAGGTAGAGAAAGGGAAGGGTTGTAAGTGATACCTCCCCTTATGCCAAGGAGTGGCACATTAGGGAATTCCCCACATCGGTTAATAATAGTGATATCTTTCTATGATCGAGAACACCAATAGATATCTGAATAACAGAGTGACATCATCCTTTGAGACCACCTCAAACCTTGTTCATTCTTTATCACTGATCGGGGAAGGTGCGAACTAAACCACCTGGATAGTAAAGGTATGCAACATATAAGAGTCCCTCTCTTCCTCATAGTACGAGTGTGAAGAGAATGCAAAATATCTCCAAGCAAAGTAGACACAGGATTATGATTAAGAAATATTTTGATGGCGTTCACATCTATGAGTTGGTCTGGATTAGGGAATAACACTAAACCATAGATCAACAGAGCCAAGATCTCCTAGAAAGCATGAAAACTCATAGAATTCAGAAACAACTGAGCCTTCTCTATCAGAAATTTAGCAAGAAGGCCCTTGATTCCACTTCTTGTTTCCCAATTAGATACAATGTCAGACCGCTTCAGATGTAATGTTGCTGCAATATCTTCCGGTTTTGGAAATTTCTCTAAACCGGTGAAGGGTGTCTGATCAAGAATAGGTACTCCGAGTATCTTAGAGAACTCTTCCATTGTGGGTACCAACTGATAATATGGAAAGGTAAAACAATGATGCTCTAGATTAAAGAACTGGAATAGAACACTCACCATGTCTTCTTTAAAACTCGAGGTAACCCAACTGAGTAGATAACCATGCCTTTTGGTGAATTGAGAGTTTTTATTATCCTTTGAGACTAACTCCTTAAGCTGGGAAGGTACCCATACAAAGTTGATCTGGATAGTGTTTCTGCGAGCGGAGGCCATAACCTACAACAAAGAACAAAGATAAATCCCTAGGTCCTTGAAATGGTTAGTGAAAATGTTATGTTATGATGATATGATGTTATGATGTCATTCATGTTAGATAAGTAGAAAACACACACAAGTCACACAAGAGCCTTAGGTTTAAAAGCTTGCATGAAGTCCATAGGTAAGCACCCTTCCCCATTGAAGTTAAGTTGGGTCAACCTGTCCTAAAATAGTAATCGGGTTCTCGGAATCTCATATCATCGATATTTCTCGTAGGATTTATTTTAGCACTACAATTGGCTTGTCTCCAAAACATACCGAAAGTCAAATCTCAATGAGCATAGTTTCGAGTATCAACCAACCTTGGACTGCACCAAAGCTGGCTATCTCACTACCTTCTAATGGCCAAGATGGGTCAATTAAGGTTCTAAAAGTAAGTTAGTGTTAACGACACAACATGGAAGCCTAATGTTATCCTTGACTGACTCAAGGAATATCAGTACAAACCAAAGTGTCACACTAACTGTAGCCATCATGTTAACCATATCAGTCTATTCCGTACAACCTTTATGATCTATTTCTACTTACCTAAGGAATCCTTATATCCGGGTGTAGGATCTTACAAGCAATTAAACCTAAATAAACCCTTAAAGTACAGCAAGCAAAGCATACAAAGCAAGTAAAGTGATCTTAAACTCTAAGAAAACTCCTATTTTTTAAGTAGTTATCCCCAGCAGAGTCGCCAATTCTGTAATATGGTGGGAGAAATGACTTTTGGTTTTATCCAAATTTGCGGATAGCTAGAGTCGCCATCGACTTTTCTTTTATCCAATATTTAGGAAAGGTGAAAAGAACATGAAAGACCTTTGATAGATTTTGAATTCGAGGGGGTAAGATATGAAAAGGGAAGGTGTTAGCACCCTTCTCATCCGTAGTTATCTACGGGCTCTTAATTATTTAGCTCACTTTTGAAAACTTGCTTTGTGTATGATTTGTTTGAAAATATTTTGAAATTGCCAGTGTAAAGCTGACTTTGTAATAATTCTTGTATCAGTCCTCAAGAATATATACAAAGTGTTATTTTTGAAAATATTTGTTTGAAATTGTAGTGTGAAAAAGTTTTGAGAAAAGTTGTGAGCAAGTAATTAAGAGTTTCTTACCCACTAAAGTCTTTCTTATTGTTTTCCTTCTCCTTTAGAGATAGTACTATCTATACCATTAGTTGGTAGGTATCCCTTTCTATTGGATATGAAGGGATAAGCGTAGGGTCATCGTATGGTCATCGAAGGCAATAAGTAAGGATACTTTAGAAATTGTATCGAAGGGACTATCATCATTTTGTAGGAAACTTGAAGGGACTAGATCATTTTTCATAGGAAACTTGAGGGACATCGAAGGACTATAATCTTTATTTGAAAGGGACATGATAATTTGATCGAGGGTCTTTTTTCTAATGTATCCCCATGTTTGAGGGACGTGACCAATATTTTGTAAGGAAACAAGAGAGGATACCCTAGAGGTGCAAATGTGAAGAGTGTTTGTTTTCAGTTTATTTTATCTTGAGAATTAGGGTTTTCTAGGTTGTTTTTAGTCTTTCCATAAAAACCCTAGTTACTAGCAATTAAATATGTACGACAAATAAAGTGTGGAATAATAATTAATAAAAAAACCTAAATTATAATTGATTTTGATATTAAAAAAAAAGATTGATTAATTAATTTATTAAATAAATCAAGAAAATTAAACATTAGTTAAAAACCTAATTCTAACTTATTAGTATTAAGAAAAAAAGGATAGTTTTATAATTGATTAAAACACAATTAGGGTTAGAAAAGAAAAAGAAAAGGAATTAGGTTAAAAGCAAGAAAAAGGATTTGCATGGGGTGGGTGTTGAACCCACGCCGCCTGCTTCACAACTGCATAGCTTGCCACTAGACCAAATTCCTATTGGTGTTAGAGGATAGGACTGGAATGATATATTTTAAACCTATGTGTTATATGGAAAATAACAGAATATATTTGCAAAACGCCGGGATCGAACCCACGCCCTTTATGTTACAAGCCTTCGCCTCAACAAACTGCGTTGCGCTTCGAATCTGTTAGACAATACAAATAAATAAATATAATATAAACCAGGTGGACCAGAGAGGCGCCACAGCCCTAGCTCCAATCGTCTTCTCTAACGAGATCCTTTTTCCACCTGCAAAAATAACGAATGTTAGAGATCAAGAAGGACCATATCCCCCTAAATCGACCCTTGCGAATCCAATGGTTGTGTTATTTTTGGCTAATTTGACTTGTACAAAGAGATATGACCAAAATAATGTAAATCAGTTCAATAATGGTGATGGACCATTCTGGAATCATGGGTCTTATGAAAGGGATCAAACCTGCACTATTTTGTCTCAGGAACACATTGCAATCATTAGTTTAAATCAAAACCTCATGAAAATTAAAATACAAATTTCATAAAAATGCAAAACCAGCGATGCATCATATGCATGTTTTAGGTACCTTTGATCATCAAGAATGACCAAAACTTACTCTATAATACCTCAGGTATTGATTTGAATGGTTTGCTGGTGTAGTGGTAGAAATTTTAAAGGCTAAGCCATTGGATTGACTAGACTTTATACAAATCAAAATAAAAATAGCCACCGCGCTTTATTATTTCCAAAGGAATGGGAAAAGAGCGAATAACCCAAAAAAGGGGGAAAGATTCAAGGTAAGGGGGTTGGTTATGCAAAGGGAAGGTATTAGCACCCTAAAAATATACGGTACTCCGCAGGAGCCTCTTTGTAAAATCTGTATATTTTGGCTAAAAAAATGTGTTGTATATAAAATGGATGGTGGAGGTGAGAAAAGAAATACATTTTTATGATTTTTGCACCTGCCGCGGTTGCGAACCTTTAGTGCCTATGTACCACCTTTCGTGCAATAGGGGATCAGGGTACACGTAGTTCCTCTTTTAAAAGATTTGAAACATAAGTGTGTTGGTTAATTTTAAGAGATAAGGCATCATCGTCATTGTCCGTGTGGAAAACATACTTACTACCCACAATCATGAGAAAGGAGAATTTGCATCATCTCAAAGTGGAGGATATGGCTTGGAATTTAAAATCAACAATGCCTCACTCAACACCCAAGTGGAAAATGTCTCTCTTTACTACATATTGTAGAAGTATAGTTGCTTGCATCACTAAAAGGATTGACAAGAGTCTAATCTTTTAAGAAAAAGTTTAAGGGTAAAAGCCAAAGTGGCAAAAATAGTTTGAAATGAGATTGGTTGACTTTTAGTCTTCTCATCAAAAAAATGTCAAAGTATTATTAAATTGATTGAGGTTTATTTATGAAAATGTTTTGAAAATGCATGGACCTAAGTACAAGTTTATTATGAAAGTGTTTAAGTTTCAAAACAAGAAGAGTTTTAAAAAGGAGGGAGAAGATTTTTGAAATTAAAGAAGATGGGAGGAGAAGAAGAGACTATCCTAAAGCATAAGGTAAAAGCTAAGGATAAGGACCATCTAAACAACAAGAAGCCAAGAACTTGACATTATGAGTCAAGATAGAATTCTCATTCTTTGGATTGAAACCAAGCAAGCAAAGATACTAGACCTCATCAAATGTATTAAGTCTTCACAAAAATTGGGCAGAGTAACGGCTGTATACGGGTGAATTCCAGATTACAAATCAAGGATGCAATCACAAAAACCTGCACACAAAAACAAACAAGAAACCCAATGTCTTGAGGTAAACCTCAAGAGCTCCAGACAAAATAATCAGATAAGATCACAAGGTCTCCAAGATAAGCCAAGGTTTCTAATCCTAAGTCCAGAAAAGTCCACTGCTCCATAATGCCAAGGATAGTAACCAAATAGTCCAAGTACCATTAGTAGTTTTTTAGGGTTTATGTTGATTATTAAGTATCTTAAGAAAAGAAAAGAAAAGCTCAAGTGAGCAAAGTAAAAATGACAAGAAAATAAATACTCAAATGAGCAAAGATGAAAATAGCATGAAATGTAAATGCTGAAAAAATAAATAGTGCATAAAGCATAAAAGAATAAAAAGCATAAAGAATAAAAAAAGTTAATAGTTAGTGGTTAGTTGGATGACCATCTTGAAACTTGCATTTGGAACTAATTAGAGGATTGGTAGAACCAAAGCCTCCACACAACAAGTTGCATTTGATTTTTGTCAAGTATATCATCCATTTTGGAAATCTCATAAGTACCATTTAATGATCAACGATGTTTAAGTGATCCGCGTTGACCAAATGTGTTGTAGATCCATTAGAGGATTGGTAGAACCAAAGCATCCACACAATGAATCTCAAGGTTATTGGATCAAAGAGATCAAATTAACATACTTGGGCTTGCAATCATAAGTTTGGGCCACGAATGATCATTTATTCGAACCGAGACAACATTTAGCGCTATGTTAAGCAATCGTAAGTGGACTTATATAGAAGTCGCACCTATTTTGAGGCCGACCAATAGCAATCTATGCATCATTTGTTTTGAGACATAATATAGAGATCATGCTCCAACAACACTTAGTGCAATAAGAAGGGGATGAGATGAAGGGGAATTAGGGTAAAAAAGAAAACCACATTTGAATTAATATTTAATCAAACTATTATTAAAATCATTCATCCATTTTGGTGGAGTTGGACTCAACACCCAAGATCCAATGATGTTAATAAAGTCATGATCAAAAGATCAACTCAAGACAACCAAAAAATAATCACAAAATAATAATATATTTAATATATGCATTAAAGAGTTAAAAAAGAAACTTTAAAATAGAAAATAATGAGAAAAATATCAATTATGTTCAAATTAATCAAGCAATGAAAGATAAGACCATAAAAAAACAGAAAATAGGTCAAGTAATTATATAATTTTTTTGAGAATTTTTTAAAAGTCAGAAACTATTTTTAAAAATTAAAATAAATGGGTAAAATAAACAAAAATAGTAAAGTCAGAAACAAAAATTAAATAAGGTCACCAATATTTATCACAATGTCATTGGATCATTCCATAATTTTTTCAGAATTTAAAAATGTGCAAAAGTATTTTTAAACATTTTAAATAAATAAGATAAGTGCAAAATTCATAAAAAATACCAAAACACAAAATTAAATTGTGAAAAAATAAAAATCAGAAAGAGAATAATCAAAATTATTTTTCATAATTTTTTTGGATTTTTTGGACTAAAAATGAATTTTCAATGATTTTTTGAAATTTAAAACAATTAAAATAAAAAAATCAGAAAAATAAAATAAAAGAAAAAGATGTGGACCATTGGATGAGAGTCAAAACGCGTTAGTAATCAAATCCAAGGGATCTGGCGCGATGTGCATATCATGGTCTTTACTGAATAAAGCACTAAATCAAATGTAAAATCAGAAATTCAAAAAATACAAATGGCACGCTTTCATTGGTTAGAAGGTGACACGTTGGTCATCTTAAACCTCCAGCCTCACAAATTGCAGGCCTCTCAAACTGTAAAATCAGAAGCTCAGACCTATGCCATTCGTTTCGTCTCTTGAAGACGAAGATAACCATACCCTCGCGCCATTTTTATATAAACTGTAACTCAAGCAATTTGGAAAGAAAGTTTTGAAAGGGGATTTGAAAATTCATGGTCAAAATGTGTTTCTAGATAAAATTAAGTGTTGCGACTAGAATCAGGGTAATGAGAGCAACACAATGGTACCAAAGTTTTGAAGAATTGATGAAGGAATCTACCTATTTAAGTTGAGCTGCAGAGCTCTAAAACTAGACTTCTATGGAGCGATATAGGGCACGATTCTTTAATGTAATGGTATGGTTAGCTTCAGGGAAGATCAAGGAAGGTGAATTGATGGAAAAATTGGATTGAAAAAGGCTTACAAATAGAATTCGAAGTAGCTGAATTCTGAGTTGTGGAGTAAGTTTGGCAGGATGATTCTGGCTATCTAAGCTTGAGAAAATGAATGGGATAGAACATGTATTTATAGGAGAAGCAAATGGGATCAAAAGGAAGAGTGAATGATGCATTTTGGAGGGAATTTGTGCAAACCTGATGCACGAGTGAAGCGTGATCCAAACTTCACCAAAACTCATCCAATTCTTGCGTTTTGATGCACTAATCCACTTGGGAAAGTTGGCTAATCATGTTTAGACCTAAAACGCGTGCTAATTTAAGGTTTAGAGGTTGTAACATGAAATTCAAATTCTGACTTGTAGGGAAACTTCAATTCCAAGTTACCACTTTTGAAACAAAGGTATTTCCATCTCAGGGAGTCTTAAGGCATGATTCTTGATGCTTTGGAAAGATGAGGTAACAAACATTACAATGGAAAAAGAATGGAATCAATTGGAGGCTTGAGCTGAAAATTACATGGAGTCAAAGTTGGAGAAAAAGAGTTGACTTTCCATACTTAGAAATATTTCAAATTCTTCTTTAAAAATGACCTATAATCTCTTGCATCCAAACATGGCTTTCCATTTAGAATTTGCTCTTGACGCAAAAAGATGAAATGAAGTAGACCTCTTGAATGACATTTTTCAATTTAAACCACTCAAAATATCCAAGAATTGAGCAAGTTATGACTTGTTGAAGTAGGCCAAAAATCATGAAATGACCTATAATCTCTTGCATTCTTAGGGAAACTTCCATCCATTTTATTACTTTGCACATAAAAGAAGGCATGAAGTACACATCCTTAAGATCATCATGGAAAAAGAATGGGCTCAAGGTGATAAAAATTGGCCAATTTATGATAATTTGAAGTCACATATGGAAAAATTAGGGATTCAACTGGATGACTTGTGATCTTTCTTCTTCACCAAGTTCCTTCCACATGAAAACTCTTTGGAGCTTTTGAAGTGATTTGTTGGTAACTCTTTAAAGAGAAGAGTGTTTTTGGAATCACTCAAAAATTACAAAAGATGAGAAAGATATTCCTCTTTAAAGTCCAAAACCCTAGCCTATAGATCAAGAGAATGCTTGGTGGAACTTTGCCAAGTTTGAACAAACTTTTTGTGCCAATATTCTTCCTTTGTGAATAGAAACTGTTGAGGATGATGATCAGGACCTATGGCCACCAAAACCAATTCATATCAACTTGAAAACAACTTCAACGGTGAGGTTTGAATCTCTCAAGCTTTGACCAGGGCATGGAAATAAACTCATGAACCCATGAAGCAACTTGCTAAACCTCATTGCTCTTACCTACATTATCAACAAGTAAGACAAACCAATATTGAATTTAATTAATTAGAGAGAAAAATCAAAGTACAATATCTATGATCACAAAATCAAACAAATCAAGGTGCTTGGTAACTTCTCAAAGAGCAAAGCTAAAGATAGGGAGAAGAACCAAAATCCCTAATGTGATTTTGTGGTGATTGAAACAATGTGGTATGATGAAGGGATCTTAGGGGAAAAAATTGGGGTACAACAGCTGCCCTTATTTAAGTTTTTTCTATCCGGAGATACGAAGGTTAAAAATCTTCGCGTCGACGTGATCGAAGACACTTAAATGTAAAACAAACCCTGTTTTTGGCCCTAAGATGCCATGCAAATGTTTATGCATAGGAATGCATATGAACAAAAGAGACACAAAGTAGCATTGGGGAGGCAACACAAAATGCAGAAGCAAAAGATCAATCCCACCAGGAAAATAAATCACTAGTAGACCACGAAAATAGAATCAGAGAGGAGGATAACAAGCATCGACGTTCACTGCCGATGTACTATCGTCGTTCTCTGAATATATCATACCACCGTCGTCCACTAACAATGAACTATCAACATTCACTAAAGATAGCAAAAAGATAACAAACACCGACATTCACTGCCAATGTACTACCAACATTCACTGAAGGTAGAAATAGAAAGTATCACATCACCACCGTTCACTGACGATAAACTATCAACGTTCACTGAAGATAGCAAAAAGATAACAAACACCGATGTTCACTGCCGATGTACTACCAACATTCACCGAAGGTAGAAAGAGAAAATATCATACCACCGCCGTTCACTGACGATGAACTATCAACATTCACTGAAGATAGCAAAAAGATAAGAAACACCGACGTTCACTGTCGATGTACTACCAACATTCACTGAAGGTAGAAAGAGAAAATACATACCACCGCCGTTCACTGACGATGAACTATCAACATTCACTGAAGATAGAAAAAAGATAGCAAACACCAATGTTCACTGCCGATGTACTACCAACGTTTACTGAAGGTAGAAAGAGAAAATATCATACCACCGCCGTTCACTGACGATGAACTATCAACGTTCACTGAAGATAGAAAAAAGATAACAAACACCGACGTTCACTGCCGATGTACTACCAACATTCACTAAAGGTAGAAATAGAAAATATCATACCACCGTCGTTCACTGACGATGAACTATCAATGTTCACTGAAGATAGAAAAAAGATAAGAAACACCGACGTTCACTGCCGATGTACTACCAACGTTTACTGAAGGTAGAAAGGGAAAATATCATACCACCTCCGTTTATTGACGATGAACTACCAACGTTCACTGAAGATAGCAAAAAGATAAGAAACACCGACATTTACTGCAGATGTACTACCAACATTCACTGAAGGTAGAAAGAGAAAATATCATACCACCGCCGTTCACTGATGATGAACTATCAACGTTCACTGAAGATAGCAAAAAGATAAGAGACACCGACGTTCACTGCCGATGTACTACCAACGTTTACTGAAGGTAGAAAGAGAAAATATCATACCACCATCGTTCACTGACGATGAACTATCAACGTTCACTGAAGATAGAAAAAAGATAACAAACACCGACGTTCACTGCCGATGTACTACCAACATTCACTAAAGGTAGAAATAGAAAATATCATACCACCGTCGTTCACTGACGATGAACTATCAACGTTCACTGAAGATAGAAAAAAGATAAGAAACACCGACGTTCACTGCCGATGTACTACCAACGTTTACTGAAGGTAGAAAGGGAAAATATCATACCACCTCCGTTTATTGACGATGAACTACCAACGTTCACTGAAGATAGCAAAAAGATAAGAAACACCGACATTTACTGCAGATGTACTACCAACATTCACTGAAGGTAGAAAGAGAAAATATCATACCACCGCCGTTCACTGATGATGAACTATCAACGTTCACTGAAGATAGCAAAAAGATAAGAGACACCGACGTTCACTGCCGATGTACTACCAATGTTTACTGAAGGTAGAAAGAGAAAATATCATACCACCGCCGTTCACTGACGAAGAACTATTAACGTTCACTGAAGATAGAAAAAAGATAACAAACACCGACGTTCACTGCCGATGTACTACCAACGTTCACTGAAGGTAGAAAGAGAAAATATCAAGCTTTCCAAAATTCTGGTGTTCTGCCAAGAATGGGTCTCGACTTCTTCTTTAACTAAGGATATCTTCCTAGAAAGGGTAATATGTAACTTGTCTCAAATAAAGAGACTTCCACTTATTGTCAAAGGGGAAATGCCAAGAGAAATGACTTTCTAAGGACAGAAATATGACTTCCCAGAGAAATGCCATGATATTCATGCTGAGGGGATAAAGTCTCCTTGTGCAAAATAAATGCACAAGAAAAAATTCAAAGCTTTCAGAAATCCATAATACACGACATCGTCATGCAACCACAAATCCAATTCAGAAAGATACCAGGGCAAAGACGGCCAAAGGAAATTCATCCTTTGAGAAATAAACTCAAGAAGGAAGCCCAAATTCAACCAAACAAAGAGCGCTGCAGTAAAGGTTAGAAACACAATGTCCATGAATGATGATTTTAGCAATGTTTGAGGCATGTATGAATGTACGAGTGCTATTGTGCATATGCTGATAAAAAGGATACATAATTAGTGCAGACAAACGAAGCCGTCTCAATTACTAACAACATTGGGCTAAGCTTCAATCAGAAAGATCAATCCAGGAAAGGTGAAAGCGACTGCGGAAACGAAACCTATTATATTAACTTCACTGAGGAGAACATAATCCGACTGTAGCTTAAATCAAACAGACACCGGGATAGAACACCCTGCTTCCGGGTTCATCGAAGAAACAATTTTCCAAAAGTAACATGCCTATTGGAGATTGCAAGATCAACCTTAAATAAGGCAAACTGATGTTGAAACAACCAAACCTCGCTGGGGAATTCAAGCCTACCTCCCAAGAGAAAAGAAACCGCGGGTTGAAAATTTTCACCACGAACCCTCATTCCAACAAGAGATGCCCTGGGATAACCCTCTCGGGAGATCAAGAAGTCAACACTAGCGCCGATACTGTAAAAAGAGCTACACCTCAGCACACTAAGGGAATAAAACCTTTCATCATATGAGGGAAGACTTTGCTGGGGAAGCTGGGACGAAGGCTTCTGACCATGCCAACCCAAACTCAAAAGCGAATCAAGACTTGACTAGGGATAATGGGATCACCAACCCAAATATTGTACTTTGTACCCACTGATATCGTCTTTAACTATCTGGGAAACACACAAAGATTGTGCACATACCAACAAAATGACCTGAGAAAACCTTTATAAAGGAAGTAAATATTCTTAAAGCAACCAGAATTTGCTCATCCTTGGAATCGCCATTTTTGTTGTCATTGTTTCATCACAAATCCCAAAGTAAGTTGAATTGTAAAGATCTCCCTTTTTTGAAAAGTCAATTTTGCTTTTTAATCTCTTTGCTTTAAAAGTTATTATCAGTAATAAATGAAGTCTTTGCAAACTAAATAAAATTAAGAATACAATGAATTGGGCAAAAGTTCAAATTTCATTAATAGAATGGTAGTCTGCGAATGGCGAGACTCCATGGATGATTACAAAATTTGGGAAATGGTAATACATAATGGAAAAGATACATTGGGATACAATGACCACTATCCCCCGTAACAACTTTTGTAATCATGAGCAGCAGCCTCCGTTGAAGTATGGTGAGGATCTGAGAAGATTGTTGCTTTGGTGATCAAGTTTCGTCTGGCGTAGTTACTTGCCAAGAAAATCCCTAACTTTTTCCTAAGATGCATGTGATACGGTGGGAGAGAACTGACTGTTTTTTGGAATGCTGGATCGCGTTTTGCCCATGTTTTCGCAAAATGTCGCGGTAAGCAAGAGTTGCCACTGTCTTTTATTTTATCCAACAAGAAAGGAAAAAAGCATAGAAAAATTCCTTTTTTGAGATGTTTCTCGGGTCCGGGGGGTAGATTATAGAAAGGGAAGGTGTTATCACTCTTTCTATCCATGGTTATCCACGGGCTCTTAGGTACTTGCTCAAAGTATTTTCAAATTTTTCTTTTCTTTGTGTTTGTGGGTTTGAAAAGAGTTTTTTGTTTGAAAGGTGTAAGTGCAAAAAGTTTTTGTTTTGTTTTGAAGAGAGCAAGTATTTAAGAACCATCTACCTACTCGAAAAGGGAATCAATCTGTGCTAGTGTCCTTTAGATAATGCTATCCCACTATTGATGAGTAGGTAGCATCGTCGTTGGAGTTTTAAGGGTCAATTCGATTAAGGGACGTGTGGTCACTAAAGCAATGTTAGGACACCTTAGCGGTAACCCTAATGTCTTAGATCATTTTTCTGAGGCAACCGTTTCGAGGCAACTATGATCTTTGGACAAGAGGACGGCCTCTAAAACTTCCTATACTCAATGACCACGTTCGAAGGCAACCAAGTGAGGTGTACCCTAAGAGTGCACATGTGCGAGTGTGTTATTTCGATTAATTTTATCTTTGTACATGTCATGGGTGAGCTATGTTGATTTTAAGTTCATACATTCGATCTTGTCATGCATTCCTTATTACCAAACATCTAACAGTTTATGAGTTGCGGAAATTAAATTTGCGGAAATTAAATCTAAACTATTACAAGGCGTCGGGTCGGGTATTTACATCGCCAAAAACAACCCTTGAAATTAAAATGTGAAAAATAAAATAAAGAGGTAAAATAAAGTCCTAGTTAAAAGCTATTACATTCCGGGAAACAATTACATAAATATGGTAAAATAGACCGCGTGCAAGAAATTAAATCGGGCGCATTTTTTAGGGTTTTGACCCTTTTTTGAAAGAAAGTGAATTTTTTGGTTATTTTTTGAATTAAAAGGAAATAATACTAAGTTGATTAAATAAATAAATAAATTATTTAAGAAAAAGATATTTTTTGGATTTTTGGATATTAAAAGAAATAAAAATAAATTTGATTTAAAGTTAGTAAAACCTAATTTTCTACATTAATTTTAATTATTGCAAAAATATTAAAAGTTATACCTAATTAACCTAAATTAATTCAATTAATATTTATTTACAAAAATAAAATATTTAATTTAATTTTAATAAATAAAATATATTTTGATTTTTGATTTTATGAGTAAAAGTTTTTACTTGGTTAGTTTAAATAATAAAAATAATAATCAAAACAAATAAATAAATGAAATAAAAAGGAATAGAAATAAAAATACTCAGGGGGTTCTGGGCCCAAAAGGAGGTAAGAATTGAAATTTTTTTTCAGGCCCAACAGGCGCTGGCCTGGGCTGACTTTTGGAATTCCCTGCATGCACGTTGACTAGGCCTTATGATGGTCATTACCTTTGAGCCATCAGATTTGGCCTGGAGGCCATCTGGCGCTTGATTGGATGATGGTATATGGTGTACTGCGTCTTGGAGTTTACATGGGAATACCTGTTGAAAAATAATAACAAGCAATTGGGGACCTGGGATTCGAACCCAGGTCTCATTGGATTTTGTACTAGCGCCCTTACCAACTCAACCAACATGCTTTATTGTTAGGGGAATAAGTAAAGAATATTATATGTGAAACAACAACAATATGCCAGAAAAAATAAAAAGAAGCGCGAAATATTTGAATGGCTCAATGGGATGGGGACACGTTGTCGTCCCTGTCCTCAGAAATATACAGGGATTACCTGCGGATTCGTATCCGCAGCAAAAAGCGTAGGTTGAATCCAAAATCCATCTCAGGCCATATAAATGGAAGGTCAAACCATGGATGAACTCATCTCGTCCCCCTGAGTAAGATAGTACCCTTCTCACAAGCCAATTGTCCCTGTAATGGAAAGCCCTAAAAAAACCCTAAAAAAACATTTTAATGGCGTTTTGGATTGTAGGTCAGATAAATGCAATCAAACGACATGGAAAGCATGGAAATTGTTTGATGATTGCAAATATGCCATTAGTTTCTTGTAATGATGCTTAAATCTTGAAACACGAAAGCAAGTTCAGAGGGAGATCGTGTATCACTTACAGCGCGTTTTAGGAGGTGAATGGCCTTGCTTTTGATTGCTACAGATTCAGTGGATGTCCAGCAAGAGGATAGCATTGAGGTTTGACCTTGAATTCGCCTCTTGGGGTGATTTCAGTTTCAAGCTTTTTTGACAAATTTTCAAGTTTTGTTCTTCTGATTGTGCAACCTCTAGGTCCTGAACTCGTATCCTTTGCCTTGTGTAAGTAACATAAAGTGAATTAGGTCAAGTTTTGGGCTTTGAATCCTTAGGCATTGATGATTTAGGATTTGATTTGATCCTCCATGAAAAAGCTTCCAAATTTGTCCAAAAACCAATATTTTTGCATGATATGGCTTGATACGAGTTTGATCTTGTCCATGATGACAATTAAGGCCTGTATCAATCAAAAATATACCAAGTTATCAATATTTAGATTTTATTTGGATTTAAATTGATTTAAAATGAATTAATTCAATAAAAATCAAATAAAGTAGAAAAATCAATGAATGGACATAATACTGAAGATAGGACACGTGTGTAGTGTGAAAAGATCAAATCAAGTGGAAAAAGTGGGCCCATTTGACAAAATTTGAAGTTTTGGGGATAGTTGACTTTTGGCAATTTTGGAAAAATGCCCAACTTCAACAATGCATAACTTCCTTAATTTTGAACTTTTGGAGGTGTTATTGGACTTTTTAGAAACCTTGAGATGTCCTCTAACCAACCCATTTGATCTCACCTCATTTTGATATTCCATTCTCAAGTTATAAGCTTTGGAAAAAAAGGTGTTTTTATTGACTTTCAAAAATGACTTATAATGTCCAAATTTTTAACTTCTTGTGAGTGCATTTATTGATCTTGGGGTGTGAAGATGGATTGTAGGGAATTTCATTCTCTTCAAAATGAGCTTTGGATAGGTCATTTCGCATAAATTATGAGAAAGTTATGCTTGGTCAAAGTTGAGTTGACTTTTCCTACAAAACCCTAATTTAGCAACTTTTGAATCTTGATGAATTTTGAGCAATCCTTGATGAATCATGATCAACCCTTGATCAAATGATGAAATATCCTTCAAAATGAGAATGTTGACAAAAAAATCTTGAATTTTGACTGTATATAGGTCACAGTTGACTTTTGCCCTAGCACAGTCAATTTTTGGACCTCTTGAGCAATTTACTGACCAAACTTCCTCTGCAAGGCTTGAAATTTGACATGGATGAACTTGAGACCATATTAGGACATTTGGAAGTACTTGAGATCATTTGGATGTGAGGACCTTGATGTAACACAAAACCCTAATTTGAGGTTGACTGTCTTAGGAGATGACTTGACTGTCCAACTCTTGAGCAATCTTGAGCCACTTGGGGATCTTCCTTGCAATGTCTTGAGAAATATGGGAGGGCAAATTTTGGGGTAAAACATCTTCCCCTGTTCAATCTTCTTAAACCTGAGGATATAGATTGGCTTTCGGGCCTTTCGTGATCCAAAGGTGGAAGATGATTGAACACTAGAGTGCCCAGAAATTTGCACTCACATGAAGTGGTATCAGCATTGTGATGTCGGGAATGGGCTTATAGATGCAATTTGGATATTGTTGATAGGTGGTTTGAACTTCAACTGGAATACGAATCAGGGAGATCTTATCAGTGATCTGACTGAACCAGAGGAGGTCTTGGATTTGACTTTGACTGGATCGGCATCAGAAAAATCTTTAGGAATCGATTTAACTGGACCAGAGGAGGTCTTGTCTTCTTTGACTGGATTGGCATCAGAAAAATCTTTAGGAATCAATTTAACTGGACCAAAGGAGGTTTTGTCTTCTTTGACTGGATTGGCATCAGAAAAATCTTTAGGAATCGATTTAACTGGACCAGAGAAGGCCTTTGACTGGATCGACATCAGAGAAATCTTTAGGAATCGATTTAACTGGACCAGACAAGGTCTTGGAATAACTTCAACTGGATCGGCATCAGGAAAATCTTTAGGAATTGATTTAACAGGACCAGAGAAGGCCTTTGACTGGATCGGCATCAGAAAAATCTTTAGGAATCAATTTAACTGGACCAGGAAAGGTCTTGGAATAACTTCAACTGGATCGGCATCAGGAAAATCTTTAGGAATCGATTTAACTGGACCAGAGGAGGTCTTGTCTTCTTTGACTGGATTGGCATCAGAAAAATCTTTAGGAATCAATTTGACTGGACCGGAGAAGTTCTTGTCTTCTTTGACTGGTTTGGCATCAGAAAATCTTTAGGAATCGATTTAACTGGACCAGGCAAGGTCTTTGAATAACTTCAAATGGATCGGCATCAGGAAAATCTTTAGGAATTGACTTTACTGGACCAGAGAACGCCTTTGACTGGATCGACATCATAAAAATCTTTAGGAATCGATTTAACTGGACCAAAGGAGGTCTTGCCTTCTTTGACTAGATTGGCATCAGAAAAATCTTTAGGAATCGATTTAACTGGACCAGAGGAGGTCTTGTCTTCTTTGATTGGATTGGCATCAGAAAAATCTTTAGGAATCGATTTAACTGGACCAGAGGAGGTCTTGTCTTCATTAACTGGATTGGAATCAGAAAAATCTTTAGGAATCAATTTAACTGGACCAGAGGGGGGCTTGTCTTCTTTGACTGGATTGGCATCAGAAAAATCTTTAGGAATCGATTTAACTGGACCAGAGAAGGCCTTTGACTGGATCGGCATCAGAATAATCTTTAGGAATCGATTTAACTGGACCAGGCAAGGTCTTGGAATAACTTCAACTGGATCGGCATCAGGAAAATCTTTAGGAATCGATTTAACTGGACCAGAGGAGGTCTTCCACATAGTTGAGAATTTAACTACATCTTTCCTGAAAGGTAAAGGTCAGTCATATGCAATGCATGATATGGATCAAGCAATGATGTTCTCAACATAAATGAGATTGTACGATATGACACGTTTATGCATGTATCATTATGTATGGAAATGTGATGTTTTAGTTGGGGATAATAAATCTCGGATAGCCGCTGGAGAATAGAGTTAAATTCTTCGTTTCCGCTGGGGATGATGAACGAAGGTGATTGCGAGAATAAACCTGTAAGAGAAGATGACTCCATTGGGGAATAAACTGATGAAGAGATTTCTCTATGGGGAGGAGATGCTCTGTTGAGGATTCCACTGATAAACTCTACTGGGGATGGACTACCATTGCTGGCGATATTGTATCTGTTGAGGATTGAACTCCTGTTTGTGAAAGGGAAGAACTTCGCTAGGGATGATCTTTCAGTTGCAACTTGCTGGGGATAACCTTGTTAGGCTCCTATGGGGATAATCCTTTGAACTCGGTTGGGGAGATTTATTTTGTACTCCGATGGGGATAAAACTTCCAGAGTCTACTGAGGATGATACTTCAACTCCATTGGGGAAGCTTTTTCAGACTGTGCTGGGAAAAATTGACTCCACTGGGGGTATCTTGTATTCTGTCGGGGAACATTCTTATACTCTTCCAGGGAATGTTAAGACTGCCGGGGATATCAAGCCTTTTTGGTGCTGATGGTAGATCAACTCTGCTTTGGCAGAGTATTGCTGATTTGTTCATAGTTGTAAGTCTCAGCTGGGGAGAGTTAATATTACTGTCTTATTCTGCGGGGAGTGAAGGTATCTTAGCCATATTCTTCAGCTGAATCCACCTTTGTACCTGGTGGATAGGGCAATTGTACAGCTTGGAAAATTCTTATTTCCTCTGTTTTTGATATTACCCGTAATCATCTTTTGTTTCGCATGTAAATATTTATGATCAGCAATTAATGTCAAATGCATATATCAAAAATGAACATTGGACGTTCTTTGCAAAACAAAACAGATAAAGGAAAGACAGTTTGAAATTTGTCTGAAAATAAATTTGTATTGATTTTGAAATTGGCCTGTAAATAGGTGTTTTTATACGAGAGGCTGACGTCCTAGTAAGAGAACGCCGCCGAATAATAGAATT
Organism: Vicia faba; assembly: GCA_948472305.1. Lineage (NCBI taxonomy): Eukaryota > Viridiplantae > Streptophyta > Magnoliopsida > Fabales > Fabaceae > Vicia > Vicia faba. The sequence goes on from OX451737.1 coordinate 217,700,142, forward strand.
TACATAATTTGTGAAAAACTAAACAAAACAACTATGTGAATGACCCCACTGGGTTCCAACTCTGCTATTGCCTTTATATCCTCAAGCATCTCATCACTTTGCTGTTGGTTGAAGGTAGATCAGATTGATTAGTGCCGTCCGAGCTTGATAGTCGATACCGAAGTCTGGATGCAAGGTGATCCAATGAGACATAGTGTTATGCTTTGATCCCTAATTTTTTCCTGGACCGCCCTTTCGGGTTTTCAGTCCACCGGGATACCCTTTTTTGCCCAAGCCGCCTTTTCAGGTTTTCGACTTGCCGGGTATACAATTTTTTTTATTTTCATCCCTTATTTTTGCCCGAACCCTTTTGGTTCGCCGGGAAGCCCTTATTTTTGCCTAGGCCGGTCAACCTAGCGGTTCTTTGATTTAGGCGTAGTATCTTTTCACTATGTCTGCATTGACGGGGTGAGGAAGGTCGTCACCGCCATGGTGGTTAGAATCATAGCTCCTCCTGAGAAAATGTTCTTAACCACAAATGGCCCTTCGTAAGTAGGGGTCCATTTGCCCCTGGGATCACCTTGAGGTAGAATAATGCGCTTGATTACCAGATCCCCAACTTGATACTCTTGTCGTCTAACTTTCTTGTTAAATGCCTTGATCATCCGTTTTTGATACGTCTGACCATGACAAATAGCAGTAAGTCTCTTTTCGTCGATTAGGTTTAGCTGATCAAGTCGGGTCTAAATCCAGTCATCTTCGCTCAAACCTGCATCCTTCATGATCCGAAGAGAGGGTATCTGAACTTCAATGGGCAAGACTGCCTCCATGCCATATACCAAAGAATAGGGTGTTGCCCCTATTGATGTCTGTGCTGAGGTACGGTACCCATGAAGAGCAAATGGTAACATCTCGTGCCAGTATTTGTATGTCACTGTCATCTTCTGCACAATCTTCTTAATGTTCTTATTAGCCACTTCTACAGCCCCATTCATCTTCGGCCGGTGGGGACAAGAGTTGTGATGCTGTATATTGAATTGCTCGCAGAGCTCAATGATCATCTTGTTGTTGAGATTGGTACCATTATCCGTAATGATCCTCTCTGGTACACCGTATCGACAGATCAGATTATGCCGAATGAACCGTGCCACGACGTTCTTGGTTACACTAGAAAAGGAAGCTGCTTCAACCCATTTTGTAAAGTAATCGATTGCTACCAGGATGAAACGATGCCCGTTGGATGCTGTAGGTCTGATCTCGCCGATCATATCAATGCCCCACATTGTAAAAGGCCAAGGAGCTGTCAAGACATTCAGAGGAACATGAGGTATGTGTACCTTATCAGCATAGACCTGGCACTTATGACATGTCCGAGAATGCTGATAACAGTCGGCTTCCATGGTGGACCAGTAATATCCTTCCCGAAGGATTTTCTTTTCCATGGTGTGTCCACTGGAATGAGTTCCGAAAGTACCTTCATGCGACTCTACCATAATCCTTTCCGCTTCATTCTTATCCATACAATGCAGTAATGTCGAATCATGGTTACGCTTATAAAGAATACCATTGCTGATGAAGAACTTCGCTGCGAACCCCCTCAAAAACTTCTTGTCATTAACAGATGCACCCTCGGGATATTCCTGAGTTTCAAGATACCTCTTCACCTCATGATACCAGGATTTTTCTGTTACCTCTTCAGTCTCAAGATCACAGTAATGTGCAGGTTCGTCCAATCTTTCAATGATAATCTGGGGAACTTCGTTGTCCTAATAGACTTTGAACATAGAAGACATCGTAGCTAGCGCGTCTGTCAACTGATTCTCCTCGCTCGGGAAGTGTTCAAAGGTTATCTCCTCGAAATGGGGAAGCAATGTCAACACATACTCCTTTTAAGGAATGAGATTTGGGTGTTTCGTATCCCACTCGCATTTGATCTGGCTGATCACGAGAGCGGAATCTCCAAAAACACTTAGAAACTTAATCCTTAGGTTAATTGCTGCTCGAAGACCCATGATGCACGCTTCATACTCCACCATGTTGTTGGTGCAGTTGAAACATAGTCGGGCGGTAAATGGAATATGAGAGCCTTTAGGAGATATGATCACGGCGCCAATGCCATTGCCCAAAGCGTTCGAAGCTCCATCAAAGTACATAGACCATCGGGATCCTTTCTCAGGTCCTTCATCCGGTCCAGGTGTCTCACAGTTAGTTACTAGCATGATATTCTCATCCGGAAATTCAAAGTTCATAGACTGGTAATCATCCCTTGCCTGATGTGCCAAATGGTCTGCCAATACACTTCCCTTGATTGCCTTTTGGGTCGTGTACTGGATGTCATACTCAGTCAAGATCATCTGCCATCTTGCTATTCTTTCGGACAAAGCAGGCTTCTCGAAGATATACTTGATTGGATCCATCTTTGATATCAACAAAGTAGTGTGAGTCAACATATACTGTCTTAGCCGGCGAGCAGCCCATGCCAAAGCGTAACAAGTTTTCTCGAGCAGTGAGTATCGGGTCTCACAGTCGGTAAACTTTTTTCTAAGGTAATAAATAGCATGCTATTTTCGGACAGACTCGTCATGTTGACCCAGCACACACCCCATTGAATTATTGAGTACTGTCAAGTATAAGATCAAAGGTCTCCCTTCAACTGGAGGCATCAGAATAGGTGGCTCTTGGAGATACTCTTTGATCCTTTCGAAAGCGGCCTGACATTCATCATTCCAACGTACCACTTGATCTTTCTTCAGTAGCTTGAAGATTGGCTCACAAGTAGCAGTTAGGTGTGAGATGAATCGGGCAATGTAGTTTAGTCGTCCCAGGAAGCCTCTGACTTCTTTCTCTGTTCTGGGAGCTGGCATTTCCTATATGGCTTTCACTTTTGCCGGATCCACTTGAATACCTTTGTCGCTTACGATGAAACCCAGTATCTTACCAGATCTCACCCCGAAGGTGCACTTGTTTGGGTTCAATCTCAGCTTGTACAACATCAGCCTGTCAAACAGCTTCTGCAGATGGTCAAGGTGTTCCTCCTCAATATGGGACCTTGAAATCATATCGTCGACGTATACTTCAATCTCATGATGGATCATGTCATGAAACAAAGCAACCATGGCACGCTGATATGTTGCCCCAGCATTCTTCAGTCTAAAAGGCATGACCTTGTAGCAAAAGGTACCCCACTGAGTAACAAAGGTCGTCTTCTCCATGTCTTCGGAAGCCATCTTGATCTGATTGTAACCGGAGAAACCATCCATAAAGGAGAATACCTTGTGCTGAGCGGTGTTGTCAACTAGAACGTCAATGTGAGGCAGAGGGAAGTCATCCTTGGGGCTTGCCCTGTTCAGATCCCTATAGTCAACACACATTCGAACCTTCCCATCCTTCTTCGGCACAGGAACCACATTGGCAACCCACTGAGGGTAAGAAGTCACTGCTAGAAAACTAGGGTCAAACTGTTTCATAACTTCAGCCTTAATTTTCTCAGACATCTCTGGACGCATTCGGCGGACCTTCTGTTTTACTGGAGGACAGTCTTCCTTGGTAGGCAGGCGATGAACCACAATATCAGTATCCAACCCCGACATATCTTCATAAGACCAGGCAAAGATCTCAACATAGTCATGCAACATCTAAATCAACCGTTGCTTCACACTAAGCTCCAGATTTGCACCGATCTTGACTTCCTTCTTATCTGTCTCTGTACCCAGATTCACTGATTCCACCGGCTCTTCATGCGGCTGAATAGCCCTCTCTTCTTAAAGTAACAGTCTTGCAAGTTCACCAGGCACTTCGCAATCATCTTCACCTTCCTCTTCGGCTAAGTTGATTGGATTTTCGAAGTCACAACTGGCAGTAGCAGAGTCGTTACCAGTGAGATCCAGAGTGGATGTGGACCTGTATACGTGAGTGTGTGTAAAATAGCTGTTTTGCAATATATAATAAAGAAAAACAAGGAGCGCAAAATTTGAAATGCTAGAACATCCAATGCTTTTATTAATGATATATGAAAATGACACACACAAAGCCCTCACAAATGAAGCCACAGTGCCCCGGGTAAGACACCGGGCCATAAAGTTTAAAACATTGTCTGTTACATATTCAAAACAAAAAGTTTCATTACTGGTTAATAACAGAAACGGGCATAGAATCTTTCGTTTTCCAGTTGCTTAATCCACCATCGACAGTCGGGTAGATCCAACTGTCGATATCAAACTCTTCATCACCGTCGTCCCTGATAGCATTCACCCCTGCATCTTGCTTAGGCTTTTCTGGTGCTCCGAACTCAATCTCCTTTGCATCGATCAAGTCTTGTACCTTGTTCTTCAAAACCCAACAATCATATGTATTATGCCCCGGGCTATCAGAGTGAAAAGCACAGCGGGAATTAGGGTTATACTTTGGTGATGTTGTATTTAGATTCTTCGGGGCTTCCCTTGGAATCACCAGATTAGTCTTCAGCAACTGTGGCAGAATCTGAGATAAGGTCATGTTGAGACGGGTGAATTGCCTTCAAGGTCTCTCGTCCTTTTGTTGATTGTTGTACTGAGGAGCACCAACAGGTTTTGAAATAACAACCGCATTAACAACTTGGCGGTGTTCAGGTCTATTCTGTCTTCTCGAACTGTAGACAGCACTGGACTCTTTCTTAAAGGGCTTCTTCTTGGTGCTTGATGAGGCACCCTTCTGTATCTTACCGGCCTTAATACCAGCCTCAATCCTCTCACCGGTCAAAATAAGCTCTGTAAACCCAGATGAAGAGCTTCCAATTATATGGTTGAAGAATGGACCGGACAAGGTCCCCAGAAACATGTCCATAAGCTCCTGATCAGCCAAGGGTGGTTGCACTCTATCGGCGAGATCCCTCCACTTCTAAGCATAATATTTGAATCCTTAACCTGTTCCCATTGACATACCCTGGAGTTGGGTACGTCTGGGAGCGAGGTCGGAGTTGTACTGGTACTTCCTGTAGAAAGCAGTAGCCAAATCTTCCCAACTGCGGATACTGGCTCCGTTCAACTGATAGAACCATTCAAGCTGAGTCCCTGAGAGACTGTCTTGAAAGAAATGGATCCATAGGTTCTTATCAGCGGTGTATGGCTGAATCTTCCTTACATATGACCGGAGGTGCAACTTCGGACAAGAAACTCCGTCATACTTAGAAAAAGCCGGTGCCTTGAATTTATGGGGAATAACTACCCCAAATGATAGACCTAGATCACCAAAGTCCAGACCAGGAACCTTCTGAACTTCCATCGCACTCAAACGGTCTTCCAGTTGCTTGTACATATCCTCAGCCGGAGGATACTGTTCTTCATCGAAATCCGTCTCGTTGTCGGAGACCACAGGGCTAGGAGCCCTCCTTTCCTCTTAACTATCTTTCCCTCCAGATGAAGTAGTCAAATCAACTTCATTCTGTAGCCTGTTTCCAAACCTGTGCCCTGTGTTAAACAAGATTGTCCTCTTCTTCTTCTTCTTCTCTTTCACAATCAGGGTCTTCAGATCTTGCTGACCCTTAGCTAGATTCATGAACAACTCTTGGAATTGGGCATTCTGGGCCCAGAGGGCCTTGATGGCTTGCTCAGGTGAAGGTTCAGCAGACATGATGAGTGCTGAAATAAACAGCGAAGAAGATAAGATACCTGTAATGAGTACCTGTTTATGAAGTGCATGGGATGAAATACGTATGATTATGATTTCAAAGACAATCAGGAGATTCAAATTTGTAAACAAGAAATGAAACACACTTTATTAGATAAACTTTGGAATTCAAATTGTTCAACTGATGCCCACAGGGCGTTACAAGAATGGAAATAGTGAAAAGTAAATAAAAACTGGAAAAGAAACAATCAAAGGTCAATCAATTCTCCCATGGTCTCTTCTTGTCGGTGCGGACATAGTCATTGAGAATCCGCTCGTTCTCCAACTGCCTAGTAAACCTCTGGATCTTTTGCTCTTGCTTGTTGAACTTCTCTCGGTAAGCATCTCGTTCCTCTCTCAACTGTATCCAATATCTCTTCAGTGCCCCAATGTCAGTGGGCATATGAGGATGGAGGATGGTTGGAAGAACCCCTTCTTCATTAGAAACTTCAACAATGATAGGCCGAATGGCTTCATATGGCATACCCAGCTTTTGGGCACGGATACGGACCCATCTGAGATATGGCTCCATCGGAAGTGAAGTCTTTGGACCCAGCTCGTGTGGATCAGATCTGTGAACTCTATCCTAGGCCTTTATGAATCTGCGACGTTGCTCGTCGCTATCCCCTTGAAAATCAAAGATGATACTAGGCATTAGCATCTCATGAGGTCCTTCTCTTCTGGATCTCCCAAACTGACGTAAGGCTAAGCACGGATTGTAAGAAATTCCTCCATGGGTTCCTAACAATGGAACATTGGGGTACTCCCCACAGCGATCAATGATAGCCTCCTCATCCATACCCTTGAGAGTCCAGATAATGTCATTATGAGAAAGAGACATAACCCTATAAGCCCAGCCCATGCCTTCTTTATTCTTCAACACTGATTTGGGAAGGTGCGAAATAAACCACCTCGCCAATAACGGAGCACAACACATCAAGGTCCCCCGCTTTCGGGCAGTACGGGCATAAAGCTGATGAAGGATGTCACCCAAGAGAGTTGGTACAGGATTGCAAGAGATGAAGATTTTCACTGCATTCACATCAACAAAAGAGTCAGAGTTCGAAAACAATACCAAGCCATATATCAAAAGATCCAGAATATCTTTGAATGCCTTGAAGTCTAGACTATCCCAGAAATAATTAGCCTTACCAACCAAGAACTTAGTCAGAAAGCCCTTTGCTCCACTTCTAGTCTCCCAATTGGCCATTACGTCATCCTTGGTCAAATTAAGGACTACAACAGTCTCTTCGGGCCTAAGAATCTTCTCCCAACAAGTAAACGGGGTCTGCTCCAGAATGGAGATACCGAGTAGATCAGAGAATTCTTCTAAGGTGGGAACCAGCTGGTAGTCCTGGAAAGTAAAATAATGGTACAATGGATCATAGAACTGGACTAGGACACTCATCATCTGCTCGTCCAATTTGGAGGTGACCAAACTGAGAAGATAACCATGTCTCCTGAGGAAGGAAGTAGTATCAGGCATCTTTGAAATTAACTCTTTAAGCACAGTGGGAACCTGGACAAAGTTAATCCGGATGGTATTCCTACGCATAGGCATCATGATGACCTACAAAACAGAACAAAGATGAATCCCTCCTGTCTTTGAAATAGGTTAGTCCAATGTAAGATGTATGCAATGTTATGATGTCATGATGTCATGATAGAAGGCACATCACAAGTATCCACAAATAGAAAACATGGTAAAGGCACACAAGTCACACAGAGAGCCCTTAGATTTCAGGCTGGCAAGGAGCTTAGGTACTACCCTCTTTCAATTCAGTTGGTTTAAATCTGTCCTAAAAATAGTAACCGGTTCTAGAGGATCTCAATATCACTGACTACCCTCAATCGGTCATAATTCTAGTTTAGCAAACTTTTCTTGCCACCGGAATCATCGCCAGAGTTTAGTCTGAATGAGTGTAGCATACTGCTACTGTTCTATGGCCAAGTTGGTCAATTTAAAGGTTCTAAGGTCAGTTGGTGCTTAATGACCCCTTAGATGACCCATATTCTCCTCGTTCCAACACAAGGGATATCTGTACAATCTAAGGTGCCACACCAACGTAGCTACTGCTTCAACCGTATCGGTCTACACCGTATAGTTCCCTCACAGTTTATTGCTACTTACCTAAAGGGTATCCCCTAGATTCGGGTTAGGATCTATAATAACTCTGATACAAGCCCGCAAATATTAATCATACAAAGCAAATAATTGAAAACACAATGATCTAATCCTATGGTACACCTCACTTACAATATTTCCCCAACATAGTCGCCAGTTCTGTGATACGGTGGAAGAGAATTGACTTTTTTTTGGAATGCTGGATCGTGTTTTGTGTTTGTTTTCGCAAAATGTCGCGGTAAGCAAGAGTCGCCCCTGTCTTTTATTTTATCCAACAAGAAAGGAAAAAAGCATAGAAAAATTCCTTTTTTGAGATGTTTCTCGGGTCCGGGGGGTAGATTATAGAAAGGGAAGGTGTTAGCACCCTTTCTATCCGTGTTTATCCACGGGCTCTTAGGTACTTGCTCAAAGTATTTTCAAAATTTGCTTTTCTTTGTGTTTGTGGGTTTGAAAAGAGTTTTTTGTTTGAAAGGTGTAAGTGCGAAAAGTTTTTGTTTTGTTTTGAAGAGAGCAAGTATTTAAGAACCATCTACCTACTCGAAAAGGGAATCAATATGTGCTAGTGTCCTTTAGATAATGATATCCCACTATTGATGAGTAGGTAGCATCGTCGTTGGAGTTTTAAGGGTCAATTCGATTAAGGGACGTGTGGTCACTAAAGCAATGTTAGGACGCCTTAGCGCTAACCCTAATGTCTTAGATCATTTTTCCGAGGCAACAGTTTCGAGGCAACTATGATCTTTGGACAAGAGGACGACCTCTAAAACTTCCTATACTCAATGACCACGTTCGAAGGCAACCAAGTGAGGTGTACCCTAAGAGTGCGCATGTGCGAGTGTGTTATTTCGATTAATTTTATCTTTGTATATGTCATGGGTGAGCGATGTTGATTTTAAGTTCATACATTCAATCTTGTCATGCATTCCCTATTACGAAATATCTAACAGTTTATGAGTTGTGAAAATTAAATTTGCGGAAATTAAATCTAAACTATTACAAGGCGTCGGGTATTTACATCGCCAAAAACAACCCTTGAAATTAAAATGCGGAAAATAAAATAAAGCGGTAAAATAAAGTCCTAGTTAAAAGCTATTACATTCCGGGAAACAATTACATCAATATGGTAAAATAGATCGTGTGCAAGAAATTAAATCGGGCGCATTTTTTAGGGTTTTGACCCTTTTTTGAAAGAAAGTGAATTTTTTGGTTATTTTTTGAATTAAAAGGAAATAATACTAAGTTGATTAAATAAATAAATAAATTATTTAAGAAAAAGATATTTTTTGGATTTTTGGATATTAAAAGAAATAAAAATAAATTTGATTTAAAGTTAGTAAAACCTAATTTTCTATATTAATTTTAATTATTGCAAAAATATTAAAAGTTATACCTAATTAACCTAAATTAATTCAATTAATATTTATTTACAAAAATAAAATATTGAATTTAATTTTAATAAATAAAATATTTTTTGATTTTTGATTTTATGAGTAAATCTTTTTACTTGGTTAGTTTAAATAATAAAATTAATAATCAAAACAAATAAATAAATGAAATAAAAAAGGAATAGAAATAAAAATACTCAGGGGGGTCTGGGCCCAAAAGGAGGTAAGAATTGCAATTTTTTTCAGGCCCAACAGGCGCTGGCCTGGGCTGACTTTTGGAATTCCCTGCATGCACGTTGACTAGGCCTTATGATGGTCATTACCTTTGAGCCATCAGATTTGGCCTGGAGGCCATCTGGCGCTTGATTGGATGATGGTATATGGTGTACTGCGTCTTGGAGTTTACATGGGAATACCTGTTGAAAAATAATAACAAGCAATTGGGGACCTGGGATTCGAACCCATCTCTCATTGGATTTTGTACTAGCGCCCTTACCAACTCAACCAACATGCTTTATTGTTAGTGGAATAAGTAAAGAATATTATATGTGAAACAACAACAATATGCCAGAAAAAATAAAAAGAAGCGCGGAATATTTGAATGGCTCAATGGGATGGGGACACGTTGTCGTCCCTGTCCTCAGAAATATACAGGGATTACCTGCGGATTCGTATCCGCAGCAAAAAGTGTAGGTTGAATCCAAAATCCATCTCAGGCCATATAAATGAAAGGTGAAACCATGGATGAACTTGTCTCGTCCCCCTGAGTAAGATAGTACCCTTCTCACAAGCCAATTGTCCCTGTAATGGAAAGCCCTAAAAAACATTTTAATGGCATTTTGGATTGTAGGTCAGATAAATGCAATCAATCGACATGGAAAGCATGGAAATTGTTTGATGATTGCAAATATGCCATTAGTATCTTGTAATGATGCGTAAATCTTGAAACACGAAAGCAAGTTCAGAGGGAGATCGTGTATCACTTACAACGTGTTTTAGGAGGTGAATGGCCTTGCTTTTGATTGCTACAGATTCAGTGGATGTCCAGCAAGAGGATAGCGTTGAGGTTTGACCTTGAATTCGCCTCTAGGGGTGATTTCAGTTTCAAGCTTTTTTGACAAATTTTCAAGTTTTGTTCTTCTGATTGTGCAGCCTCTAGGTCCTGTACTCGTATCCTTTGCCTTGTATAAGTAACATGGAGTGAATTAGGTCAAGTTTTGGGCTTTGAATCCTTAGGCATTGATGATTTAGGATTTGATTTGAACCTCCATGAAAAAGCTTCCAAATTTGTCCAAAAACCAATATTTTGTGCATGATATGGCTTGATACGAGTTTGATCTTGTCCATGATGACAATTAAGGCATGTATCAATAAAAAAGATACGAAGTTATCAATATTTAGATTTTATTTGGATTTAAAATGAATTAATTCAATAAAAATAAAATAAAATAGAAAAATCAATGAATGGCTATAAGACTGAAGATAGGACATGTGTGTAGTGTGACAAGATCAAATCAAGTGGAAAAAAGTGGGCCCATTTGACAAAATTTGAAGTTTTGGGGATAGTTGACTTTTGGCAATTTTGGAAAAATGCCCAACTTCAACAATGCATAACTTCTTCAATTTTGAATTTTTGGAGGTGTTCTTGGACTTTTTAGAAACCTTGAGATGTCCTCAAACCAACGATTTTGATCTCATCTCATTTTGATATTCCATGCTCAAGTTATAAGCTTTGGAAAAAAAGGTGTTTTTGTTGACTTTCAGAAATGACCTATAATGTCCAAATTTGTAACTTCTTGTGAGTGCATTTCTTGATCTTGGGGTGTGAAGATGGATTGTAGGAAATTGAATCCTCTTCAAAATGAGCCTTTGATGGGTCATTTCTCATAAAGTATGAGAAAGTTATGCTTGGTCAAATTTGAGTTGACTTTTCCTACAAAACCCTAATTTAGCAACTTTTGAATCTTGATGAATTTTGAGCAATCCTTGATGAATCATGATCAACCCTTGATAAAATGATGAAATATCCTTCAAAATGAGAATTTTGACAAAATAATCTTGAAATTTGACTGTATATAGGTCACAGTTGACTTTTGCCCTAGCACAGTCGATTTTTGGGCCTCTTGAGCAATTGACTGACCAAACATCCTCTTCAAGGCTTGAAATTTGACATGGATGAACTTGAGACCATATTAGGACATTGGGGAGTACTTGAGATCATTTGGATGTGAGGACCTTGATGCAACACAAAACCCTAATTTGAGGTTGACTTCCATAGGAGATGACTTGACTGTCAAACTCTTGAGCAATCTTGAGCCACTTGTGGATCTTCCTTGAAATGTCTTGAGAAATATGGGAGGGAAAATTTTGGGGTACAACACTGCCCTTGCGGGTTTTCAACTTAGCAGGAAATTTATTCTGTTTATGTCTCTAATTTTTGCCTAGACCACCCTTTCGGGTTTTCGGCCTACCGAGACGCTCCTTTTTGCCTAAGTCGCTCTTTCGGGTTTTCAACTTAGCAAACTGTTCTTTTATTTCTTTAGGCAAAGTATTTATTGACTGTGTCAGCATTCATGGGACGTGGGAACTCCTATCCATCCATAGTTTCAAGAATTAATGCACCACCAGAGAAGGCTTTCTTGACAACATACGGGCCTTCAAAATTGGGAGTCCACTTGCCCCTAGAATCAGCGTTGAAGGACACGATCTTTCTGAGCACGAGGTTGCCTTCTCTGAATTCACGAGGTTTGACCTTTTTATCAAATGCTTTCTTCATTCTTTTCTGATATAACTGCCCATGACACAAAGCTATCATTCTCTTCTCTTCAATCAAATTCAATTGGTCAAACCTGTTCTGAACCCATTCAGCCTCTGTCAATTTGGCTTCCATTATCACACGTAGCGAGGGAATCTCTACCTAGACAGGGAGTACAACTTCCATTCCATACACTAGGGAAAACAGGGTCACTCCTGTTGAAGTGCGAACAGATGTTCGATATCCATACAGAGCAAAAGGGAGCATTTCATGCCAATCCTTATAAGTGACAACCATTTTCTGGATAATTCTCTTGATATTATTTTTAGCAGCTTCAACAACCCCATTCATCTTTGGCCTGTATGGAGATGAATTATGATGGACAATCTTGAATTTTTCACACAGTTCCGTCATCATCTTGTTGTTCAAATTTGAGCCATTGTCAGTGATGATTCTGCTTGGCACACCATATCGGCATATAAGATTGTTTTTGATGAAACACACCACCATCTATTTGCTAACATTGGCATATGAAGCAACCTCCACCCATTTGGTAAAGTAGTCAATTTCTACCAAGATGAAACGGTGTCCATTCGAAGCCTTGGGTTCTACCATCCCGATCATGTCAATACCCCATATAGAGAAAGGCCACGGGGAGGAAATCACATTGAGCAGTGTCGGAGGCACATGGATCTTATCTGTATAAATCTGGAATTTATGGAACTTCTTTGCAAACTTGTAATAATCAGATTCCATCGTCAACCAATAATATCCTGCCCTTGGCATCTTTTTAGCCATTGAATGTCCATTAGCATGAGTGCCAAATGAACCTTCATGGATATCATGCATCAACATGTCTGCTTCGTGTCTATCCACACATCTGAGCAAGACCATGTCAAAATTTCTCTTGTATAGCACATTTTCACTAAGGAAGAAACTGCCTGCCAATCTTCTCAGTGTCTTTCTATCTTTCTTTGACACACCAAACGAGTATTCATGAGTCTGAAGAAAATGTTTGATATCATAATACCAAGGTTTTTCATCTGCTACCTCCTCTGTCGCAAACACATGAGCGGGCCTATCTAGCCGTCGAACTGTAATTCAGGGTATATCATTCCAAGCATTTACTTGGTACATGGAAGCCAGAGTTGCCATAGCATCTGCCATTTGTTTTTCATCTCTAGGAATGTGATGGAATTCAACTTTATTGAAGAAGGGTAGTAATCTTCTAGCATAATCTTTGTAAGGGATCAAGCCAGGGTGACGAGTGTCCCATTCTCCTTTAATCTGATTTATTACCAAAGCTGAATCACCATACACATCTAAAATCTTGATTCTGTGATCAATAGCTTCCTCAAGACCCATGAGGAAAGCCTCATATTCTGCCATATTATTAGTGCAATCAAATGTTAACCTCGCGGTAAAAGGAATATGCGATCTATGAGGAGTGACAATCACAACACCAATTCCTTTACCACAAGCATTCACAGCTCCATCAAATATCATACTCCAACGAGATTCAGGGTCAGGGCCTTCCTCAGGAAATGGTTCATAGCAATCCTTCACTTTCAGGAACATCACATCCTCATCAGGTAATTCATATTCTGCAGACTGGTGATCCTCCACCGGCTGGTGAGCAAGATAATCTGCCAACACACTACTTTTGATAGCTTTTTGAGTGCGGTATTCAATATCATATTCAGATAACAACATCTGCCATCGGGAAATTCTCCTAGTAAGTGCAGGCTTTTTAAAAATATACATGATTGGATCCATTTTGGAGATTAACCAAGTAGTATGATTCAACATATACTGCCGCAAAGGCTTTGCCGCCCAGGCCAAAGCACAACATGTTTTTTCTAGCATAGAATACCGTGACTCACAATCAGTGAACTTTTTGCTAAGATAATAAATGGTGAACTCTTTCTTTCCCATTTCATCCTGTTGTCCCAGAATACAACCCATGGATTTATCTAATACTTTCAGATACATAATCAACGGTCTTCCTTCTATAGGAGGGAGCAAGATAGAAGGTTCAAGAAGATACTCTTTAATACTTTCAAATGCCTTTTGGCAGTCATCTGTCCACACACAACCTTGATATTTCTTCAACAACTTAAAGATCGGTTCACACATTGCAGTCATGTGGGAAATAAATCTGGAGATATAATTCAAACGCCCAAGGAAACCCCTGACTTGCTTTTCAGTTCTTGGCGCTGGAATTTCTTGAATTACCTTGACTTTGTCAGGGTCAAATTCAATTCCTTTCTGGCTAACAATAAAACCCAATAATTTCCCCGATCTAACTCCGAAGGTACATTTATTTGGATTCAAGCGGAGACGATACTTCCTCATACACCGAAAAAATTTCAACAAATCTTCTATATGTCCTTCTTCAGTTTGGGATTTGGAAATCATATCATCAACATATACTTCGATTTCCTTGTGCATCAGATCATGGAATAGGGTTATCATAGCCCTCTGCTATGTTGCACCAGCGTTCTTCAATCTGAAGGGCATCACTCTGTAACAGAATGTTCCCCAGGGTGTGATAAACGTTGTTTTTTCCATGTCCTCTGGAGCCATTCTTATTTGATTATACCCGGAAAATCCATCCATGAACGAGAATACCTTGAATTTTGTTGTGCTATCCACTAACATGTCAATGTGAGGCAATGGAAAATCATCTTTTGGACTAGCTTTATTTATATCTCTGTAATCTATGCACATGCGTACTTTTCCATCTTTTTTCGGTACAGAGATAATATTGGAAATCCATTGAGGATACACTGATGTCACAAGAAAACCAGCATTAATCTGCTTTAGGAACTCCTCCTTGATCTTTACTGCCATATCTGGATGTGTTCTTCTCAACTTTAGTTTAACTGGCGGACACTCTGGCTTCAACGGCAAGAGATGCTCGACAATGTCTGTATCTAGACCAGGCATATCTTGATAAGACCAAGAAAAAATATCTACGTACTCTTTCAACAGCTCATTCAACCCGCTCTTCACATCATGATGCAACGATGCTCTAATCTTAACCTCCTTCGAATCTTCTTCTGAACCCAGATTAACCACTTCCAAAGGCTCCTTATATGGCTGAATGGTATTCTCCTCGTGCTCAAGCAACCGTGAGACCTCTTCTGGAATCTCATCATAATCTTCTCCTTCATCCCCAAACACAGGACAATCAAAGTTGGGAGAGGGTGCAGGGTCATTGTATTCGACGAGTTTTTTAATTAATCTGCACATGTGATTTATGATTGATTTTAGAAACTGACACATATAACAAGTGATCATGCAAATTAATTTTCAGTTATTACTTATTTTGAAAAGGTTTTTTTATTTATTTTTTATATTACTATTTCCCAAGAAAAAGGCAGAAAATAAAAGTCATAATTTGGAAGCAAAGACAACTTTTATTAATGATCTTATCAATTATAGCAAACAGATAAGCCCTACAACATTAATACTTCCACCTTGGGCAGAGTGAAAGCTTTTCAAAAGAGAGAAACAGATTAACAAAACAAATTACTTTGAAACATGCATGCAAGAAGGAACATCAATGGTGACCCAGTTCTGAACTCGGACTCCATGCGTCACATAATTAGGTGCTTCCTGCTATGCTTCATCCTCTTCAACAACATTAACTCCAGAACCAATCGGATGGAGGTAGCCTCCGCTGCGGAAAACATCATGATAACTGTTCACAGAAGACTTTGATTTCCAACTTTCTCCTTTACCATTCCTCGAAGAGAAACCTAAACCAGCTCTGTTTTTGTTCATGGGTGGATCCACAAGTTGTCCCCAAACTGTATTATGACCATTGCGCACAACCTGTTACGCATCCTTCAAAGAAACCACAAAATTCTCATTCTTCCTTATGTTGTCAATGGATAGGGCTTGGAACTGGGTTCCAACAGCAGCCTCATTCGCTTCTACAATACTGAAAGAGGATAGATGGGATATCAACAACGCCTGCTCCCCATTTATGATCATTACCTTTCCTTCACGCACAAACTTTAGCTTCTGATGCAGAGTTGAAGTTATAGCCCCTGCTTCGTATATCCATGGCCGTCCAAGCAAACAACTGTACGCGGGAATAATATCCATTACCTGGAAAGTTATCAAGAACAAATGTGGTCCTATATGGATGGGCAAGTCCACTTCACCGATGACAGATTTCCTCGACCCATCAAAAGCCTTCACAATGATGCCACTCGGGCGCATAGGTGTTCCCTGATACTTTAACTTCATGAGGGTACTTCTTGGTATAACATTCAATGTAGATCTGTTATCAATTATCACATTAGATAGCGAGTCATTCTTGCAGTTCATAGATATGTGGAGGGCCAGGTTGTGATTTATCCCTTCATCTGGTAACTCATCATCGCAGAAACTCAAGTTGTTACATGATGTAATGTTTCCAATTACGTTGCTGAATTGATCCAACGACATGTCATTCTCTACAAAAGCTTGGTCTAGTACTCTCATCAATGATTCCCTATGAGCGGAGGAATTCATCAGTAATGCCAGGATGGATATCTTTGAAGGAGTCTGCAATAGCTGATCTACAATTTTGTAGTCTCTCATCTTAATTATCTTCAAGATATCATCAACTTATTTCTCAAATGTGGCTCCACTAGTCTCTCCTGCAGCCTTCTTAGGCTCATCGTTCTCAGCAATTTTCTTTCCAGCAACAACGTCTTTTCGAATAATCGGCACAAACACACGACCACTACGGGTCACCCTGCTACTATCAGCTATATTCCCAACATCTGGCATTGGCTGGATGGGAACCTCCACCTCATCCTCTAAGATTGTAGCGTTGTATATGTAAGGCACAACCTTATCTGATTTATAGGGAACAGGTCCTGGTAGACTAATTACCAATGGGGTAACATCTGGTTTGCTATGGTACTCCACCTCAAGATGAACGGGTGCCCCAAAACAAGATACAATGATGTTTACACCTTCCTCAACACAATCATCCCTCAAAAGGTCATTTCCAGCAAAGAAATCTTCGTCTGAAGAAAAATACTCATCCGTGGAGGCATATTCTTCCTCTAAATCTTCTTCCATCAAACAAACTTCAACCATATCAATCTCATGATAAACATCTCTCTGTCATGTGATCTTGATAGTCCCATTGTCTATCAGCAGCTGAACACCCTCTCTCACAATAGAACATCCTCGGGGGTCTCGACAGCAAACTATGCAAGACCCATATTGGTGTTCCACCTGACCAGCAGTACAACAAAAGGTAGCATGCAACTGTACGAGATCTTCATTCAAATGCTCTACTTCAAAAATTATGAATTCACCCGGACATCCAGAAACCATATTCACTTCCTCTTCATATTCTGCCCTAGGCCTGATTATATGGATTAAACTTTCATCCATCATCTCCTGTAAATCAGCCTTTATCTTCTCGTAACCCTGGATGTTTGTACTACAAACAACACAACTGGCATGGTCATGCATATAATAACTGAATTCACATAGGTATGCGTGCATCTTTACCAAATCCCATCTAACCAGATTAATGTCAAAAATCCGGAAATCACCTGGAAAACCGGCCACCATATTCACAGTATTTACTCCCCCGTGCTTGGGTAGAGGATTGTCTTTCACATTAGGTCCCATGTCTTTAAAAGATAAAATTCCAGACTTCACCAACCTTTGCACTTCTGTCCTCAAAGGATAACAATTCTCAACACTATGCCCTAGTGCCCCCTGATGAAAGGCGCACGTCTGGTATGCTTTGTAATACCAAGGTAATGGAGATGGTATCGCTGGAGGTGGTCGTGTCTGGACCAACTTCTTCTGAATCAATGTTGGTAGTAGCTCTGCATAACTCATGGGGATAGGGTCATAGTTCTCCCTTATCTGATTATTCCCTTGGTTCCCCTGCTGGGATTGTCTTTGATAAGCAACGGTAGTTGGAGCGGCATTTAAAACAGGAGTCACTGAAGCAACTTATTGGTGACGCTAAAAATTCCTTCTAGGAGAATTCACTCTCCTCTCTTGTATGACAACATTGGTATCCCCCTCTTTCATCTTTGTAAACCCATAAGCTGGCTTTTTCATACCTCCAGATCCTTCACCCTTTGTCAAACGACCTTCTCTTACTGCCTCTTCTAGGTGGAGACCCATTCCTACCATCTCTGTAAAATCTCTCGGGGCACTTGCTACCATTCTTTCGTAGTAGAAGGCACTCAGCGTCTTCAGAAAAAATTTAGTCATTTATTTTTCCTCCATGGGAGGAATCACTTGTGCAGCCACTTCGCGCCATCTCTACGCATACTCTTTAAATAATTCTCTATCTTTCTGAACCATGGCCCTAAGCTGGTCATGATCGGGTGCCATGTCCACATTGTACTTGTATTGTTTTATGAATACTTCTCCAAAATCATTAAAGGTATGGATGTTAGCGCTGTCTAAACTCATGTACCATTTCAACGCTGTGCCGGTTAAACTATCCTGGAAAAAGTGAATTAGCAGACGCTGATCATCGGTGTGGGTGGACATTCTCCTTACATACATCACTAAATGAGCATGGGGGCAAGTGTTGCCCTTGTACTTCTCAAACTCAGGGACCTTGAACTTAGCAGGCACTTTAACATTTGGGACCAAACACAGCTCATTCATGTTCTGCCCAAATAACTCTTTTCCCCTAAGAGCCTTCATCTCTCTTTGCATTCTATCAAACTGCTCTTGGAAATCATTCATTCTGTCATAAAGACCCAAATCTTCACTCGGCGGAGGGAAAGGACGACACACATCTTCAAACGGTACCAAATTCACTAAAGGAGGTGCAGCAGGAACAGTATGCACCACAGGAGGTGCTAGAGTAACAACATTTGGAACCACTGGAGCATCTTGGGGGCCCAAATTGAAACCTTCAGGTGAAAAATTCTCCCGCATTCCCCATGGATAACCCTGAGGCATACGGTTCTCAACAACAGTTGGAGTAGCAGATACGGGAACAGTAGGAACTTCAGCATTTGCCCTTGTTGGTTGAGGTTGAACACTCGGTGGCTGATTCTGAGCAGCCACCAGAGCTTCCATCAAAGTAGTCAAATTGGCCAAGCCAGCCTTTAGAGTAGAAACTTCTTCGCGCAGCTCGCGATTCTCCTGTTCCATATTGTCCATCTTCTTTTTGAAATTGAAGCAAAGAAGATGGGTAAGGCACCTGGGTATGCATAATAAATGCAAGAAATATGTGCAATATGATGCATGTCATGCAATGCACATGATTATTTTTATTCCATCATTTTAATATTTCAAGGGATTTAAGATCTATAGACATATCACAAACATCAAAACAATAACGCATTTGAAATACTGAAATTTTTTTATTATAATAACTCCCAAATGGATTACAAGTTTCAATGATCCCAAGTATAAGATGAAAATACAATCTAAAAATCCAGAGAGAAAGAAACTGATAGAGATCAATCTGCACGCTGGCGCTTCCCTGTGAGTCTGGAAATCTGAGCCCTCAACCTCTGGTTTTCTTCCACCTGTCTGATGGTAACCTCCTTCCAATCATCTGAAGCAGGAAGTGAGTAATCAGCACCTGTTTGAGGCTCAGGGGAAAATAAACCCCCTTGCCTCTCCATAGACTCCACTGCTCGACTCTCAAGGATCTCGATCAAATCATCTTTCTCCTTCAAGTAGGTTCTATAGGAACTCTCTAAAGTCTGGAACTTGTTCTTCAAAGCATCCCTTTCTTGTTGCATCCTAACCAAAGCGAGCTGCAGTTTTTCTAGATCATCTAACAAAGGAGGAGCGGTCTTCACAAACAAATCATGCATGGGTGCCTCCCGAGTATACAGATTTTTCAACTGAATGGCTCTCGATCGGACCCACTGAAGATATGACTCTAAAGAAATAGCACCCCTAGGCCCCAAATCCTTCATACTCTTCTTATGAATGTGACGCCAGGCCTTCGCAATCTGCTCCCTAGCTTCCCTGTGGTCTTCTCCCTCCTTCAGAAAGAAACTACTCAAATGAATACTGTTCGGTTTATCTCTCATCGGATATCCAAGCTGTCTCCGTGCAAGAACAGGGTTATAGTTAATTCCTCCCTTTGTACCAAGAAGAGGTACATTGGGGAAACTACCACAACTGTCAACAATCTCTATATCATGATAAGCTCGATAATACCAATCAATATCCGAGTGAGTAAGTACCATGATCTTAGGAGCCCAACGGGGTTCCTTCTTGACATCCCAAAAGGCAACAGACTGAGGCATATGAGAGATGAACCATCGGTACAACAAAGGCGTGCAACAGATAATCATTCCTCCATCATAAGAACTCTGAAGATGAACAAAGTAATAAGCATCACCCAATAGTGTAGGAACCGGGTTTCCAATCATGAAAATCCTGATAGCTTTAATGTCGACAAACTTGTCCACATTAGGAAATAAGAACAAGCCATAAGCAAGTAAAGCAAAGATGGCCTCAAAAGCAACCGTACTCTTCATTCTGGAAAAGTAATGAGCTTTCTCCAATAAGAACGGGGCTGGTAATCCTCTAATCCCTCCTTTAGTAGTCATATGGGCTTCCACCTCAGACTTCCCCAGATGAATCAAAGCAGCAATCTCATGTGGTTTTAGCTCACCCTCCAAACCAGTAAAAGGAACACGATCGATAACGGGTAAATCCAATAGATAAGAATACTCCTCCAGTTTAGGCATCAACTGATAATCGGGAAAAGTAAAGCAGTGATACACCGGATCATAGAACTGGACCAAGGTCGAGAGAATACCCTCCTTCATCTTCAGCTTCATGAGAGGAATAAGGGATCCATACTTCTTCCAAAAGTCTGCAGGACACTCAATCTCTGGAATCAGACTGATCAACTCATCTATCTTGGGATCCTTGAAACTGTATTTCCCGGTCTTTCTCTTTCCAGAATCCATAGTTAAAGTACCTGAGATGTTCACAAATAGTCAACCTGTAAATCCCTTGAAATATTATTTTCTTCAAAAGATGCTTATGAGTGCATGGATGCATGATGCAACAATTACACACAAGATCACACATATAGGGTTCATAGGTTCAACGTCACGAGCATGAGGTCGAAGGTATTACCCATAAGGTGTTGGTCTAAGAGTTATCACCTTCCGAACAAGGTTCTAGAGGTTCCCAAAGTCTACATCCTTCCTTCGGATATTACCAACTTCCTGATTAACCCGGTAATTAGTAATATTCTCAAGAAAGACTCGTCCGGGCGTAGTATCGCGTGACAACTATTTCCGGATTACTCCGTCATAACTTTCGCACTACACCTAAAAGGCCAAGATGGGTTTGGTATTCTACGATCCTCAGTTTCAGCAGGCTCCCAGGTCGAAAGCAGTACGTCTTCCCGATTACTCGGTAAACGACACTACAGTCAAAGGGGCCTCCACTGAGTGGGGGATCTTACGCCTCCTATTTTGGTATTACTCCCTCAAAGTTAACATGATTATATCGCCCATCCTATCTTAAAGTTTGCCCAAGTCCGGGTATAGGACTTATGAGTAATCACCAAGCACCCTGAAAACCAGAAAAAATCTAGACAAACATATATACAAATTATAACACATAAACAATAATAGCATATATACAGATATAAGCAAAGATAGGCTTAACCCACTTAGGGATGGACCAGCAAGAGGTCAATCTTTCCCCAGTGAAGTCGCCATTTTTTTGTAGCGGTAGAAATGTTCAAGACTAAGCCATTGGATTGACTATTCTTTATACAAATCAAAATGAAAATCGCCACCGAGCTTTATTGTTTCCAAAGGAATGGGAAAAGGGAGAATGTGATCGGTGGATTTAGAACTGACTGTTTAACGCTGGTTCGCGAAATGTCGCGGAAGCAAGAGTCGCCACCGTCTTTTATTTTCTCCAACATGGACAGGACAAAAGCACAGCAAAATTCTTTATGAGATAGTTTCTCGGTACGGGAGGTAGATTTATAGAAAGGGAAGGTGTTAGCACCCTTTCTATCCATGGTTATCCATGGGCTCTTAGATACTTGCTCTTTATGTTTTCAAAATGTTTGTTTGCTTTTCAAAATGTGAGTGGGTTTTGCAAAAGTTTCATTGAAAGTTTTCTGAATAACTCTTGGATCAGTCCTCAAGAGTGTTTGAAAAAATTGTTTTGAAAGCTTTTTGAAAGTGGTAGTGTGAAAAGAGTTTTTGTTTTGTTTTTAAGAGAGCAAGTATCCATGAGTCATCTACCTACCCTAAGTAATTAGGCTGTGTAAATGTCCTTAAGGTAGTGCCATCCCACCATTGAGAGATAGGTAGCACCACCGTTGGAGGTGTTCGGGTCAATTCGTTTGTAGGGACAGTGTGGTCACCAGAGCAACAGTAGGATACCTTAGAAGCTACCCTTATGCCCTTGACCCTTTTTAATCCGAGGCAACCGTTTCGAGGCAACTGGATCATGGACATAAGGACTTACTAAAACGTCCTATACTCGACGACCACGTTTCGAAGGTAAGGCAACAGGTGAGGTGTACCCTAGAAGTGGTGTGTGAATTTGTGTGTTATTTTCATGTCAATATTTATCTTTGATCATTGTATCGTGAGCTACGCTTGTTTTTAATTAGCCATACATTCTTTCATGCAAAGTTTAGCAGTTTAAAAGTGCGGAAAATTAAAAAGCGGAAAGATAAATCCTACGCTATTACAAGGCGCGGGTCTATACATCGCCAAATTACAAAGACCCGTTTGATAAAAAATGCGGAAAGTAAAAAGAAAGACCTAAATACTATTACAAGCCTTGAGCAGTTACATGATATTCACAAGAAAATAAATGCACGAAAAGAAGTTCAAATTGAATGTCCGAGGGTTTTGACCCTTTTAAAATTAAATTGAAATTAAAGACTAATTAACTATTTAATTAAGAAAAGAAATTTTTTTTATGTTTTTTGGTATTTATGAAAATAAAGAAAATTAAAATTAAAAGGAAACCCTAATTCTAAGTCTATTTTTAATTGTTAAAGAAAATGTTAAAAGTTAACCTAACTTATGCTAATTAATTATTTACATATTTATTTACAAAAATATTTAGTAATTAATAATAATAATAATGAGAGAAAATTATTTATTAAAAAAAAGATGAAAAGGTCAAAAACCCTAATTCTACTTATTTTATTTATTAAGAAAAGATTAAAGTCTAAAACCTAATTTACTAAATTAATGGTTAGAGTTTATTTACAAAATAAATTAATAGTGAATTAAATATTAATTAAACATATTTTAGTTTCTGATTTTTTTTATAGAAAATTATTTTATGAAATTAAAGAAAATAATTAAAGCAATAAAAAGAATAAAAAGGAAAAAGAAAGTGAAATTAAATATACAAACAGGGGAGGTGTGTGGCCCATTTAGGAGGTTTTTTGAAGTAATTTGGCCCATGAAACAAAGGCCTTGTTTGACTTTCTGCGCCTGCGTGTAGGATGGTTGACTGAGTGTACCATGGACCTCATCCTGCAGCCTTCAGATTGGATCTTGACGCCACTTGTCAGGCCTTAGCATATGCGTGTATGGTGAACCTTTGGTTGAATGCTGCATAGGAATACATTGAGACAAAATTTATGAATTAAGTGGGGGGACCTGGGAATCGAACCTAGGTCCCAATACCTGCAGGACAACTCATCCACCAACTGAGCTAACGCGTGCATTTGTTATTTGGATAAATAAAAAACATAATACACAAAAACGTTGGATAGTAATATAAGGCAAAAAATCACGCGCCAGATTTGAACCACCCTATAGCATCAGGCCACGTCCTTCGTCTTCCTTGTTTTTCCGAATGAGTTATATGGCACGATTTCTTGAGGTTCTTGACTTGTTTCTGATTGCTAAAGGTTCCTAGGGATCCCAAGAGTGTGTTTTGATTGAAATGGAGGTTTAAAACGTGCTGCAAATAGGTTTACAATTTTGCTTTTTTCTCTCCAAACTTTGAAATGTGTTTGGCCGTTTTGGAGCTTTTTAGGTCGTGAATCCTCTTGTGGCAGCTTGCACATGTGTTATGTAAAGAGTTTCAATCAGAATTAAGAGCCTTGAAGCCTTGCATTCATGTTTGAGATTTTGCCATAACCTCCATTGAAACCACTTTCCATTTTTGTGTCAAATTTGAATTTTTGCTTGGTATAGCCCCTTGCACGAATTTGGAATGTGCATGATGGTGTATCAAAGCATTTCAATACAAAATATATCCCCTAATTAATTTCTTTGATTTTTATTTGATTTTAAAAGATTTAAAATGAATTAAATCAAATAAAATTAAATAAAAATGGAAAAATTAATCTTAAATCTTGAAATAATTTGTGGGATATGTGGGAAGCATGGCCAAGCTGAAACAAGTGGAAAAAGTGGGCCCCTTTTGTCAAAAATGAAGTTTCAAGGATAATTGACTTTGGCCATTTCATAAAAATTTCCCAACTTCTCCAATGCATATCTTGCTCAATTTTGAAGCTATGAACATGTTCTTGGACATTTTGGAAAGGTCTTGAAGTCCTCTAACCAATGTCTTTGGTCCCATGTCATTTTGATTTACCAATCTCAAGTTATGGTCTTTGACTTAAAGTGCCTTTTTGTTGACTTTTGAAAATGACCTATAATGTTGAAATTGATAACTTTTTGTGAGAGCATTTCTTGGACTTGGAATGTGAAGATGAGTTGTATGAAATGTCTTCCCCTTCAAGATGAGCATTGGATGGGATTTTTCTGATGAACCATGAAAACGTTATGCCTTGGTCAAGTTACAGTTGACTTTTCAGCTGTCCAAAAATAGAAACTTTTGCATCTTGATGACTTTTTGAGCCATGCTTTGAGAATCATGATCAAGAATTGATCAAATGATGTTTGTGGCTTCAAAATAAGATGTTGACCAAATTTTTTGACTTTTGACTGTCAAATGACCATTTTGCCCATGCAGTTGACTGTGGAGCAATTAGGGTTTTTAACTGTGCAACTTGACCTTGTGAGCCTTGAAACTTGACATGTAGGTGCTTGACAAAGTGTATGAGCATGTGGGACTTGATTGAGCCCTTGAAAACTTCAACTTCCTTGCAAGAACCAAAACCCTAATTTTGCCTGCCTTAGGAGGATGCTTGACTGTGTAGCCCTTGAGTAGACGTTGAACCATTTGAGGTGATGCTTGGCAAAACTTTGAAGATTATGGGAGGGCAAATTTTGGGGTACAACAGTTGCCCCTGTTCAATCT
This sequence comes from Vicia faba, assembly GCA_948472305.1. NCBI lineage: Eukaryota > Viridiplantae > Streptophyta > Magnoliopsida > Fabales > Fabaceae > Vicia > Vicia faba. Next base: position 217,725,268 of record OX451737.1, read on the forward strand.
TCTTAGACCCGAGGATGCAGATTGGCGGGCGTGCCTTTCGTGATCCGAAGGTGGAAGATGATTGAACACTAGAGTGCCTAGAAATTTGCACTCACATAGTGGAGTATCAGCAGTGTGATAGCGGGAATGGGCTTACAGATGCCATTTGGAGACTGATGGATAGGAGGATGGGCTTATAGATGCCATCTGGAGATATGACAGAACCTTGTCGAGAATGGGCTTATAGATGCCATTTGGAGACTGTCGGGAATGTGGATGGGCTTATAGATGCCATCTAGGTGTCGATCGCGTAAGAGATTCCTCAGCGAGAACTTGCGTACCTGAGAAAGAAAATAGTTACCTGGCCTGTTACAGGAATTGATCTTCAAACTCTTTATGTAGATGTGCCCTGTCTGGATACAGGAATCGAATCTTTAAACTCTTCAGACGTGCCCTGGCAAGATACAGGAATCGAGTCTGGAGAATAGTTGTCAACAGATACACCCTGGCGAGATACAGGAATCGGATCTTCGAACTCTTCAGACGTGTCCTGGCAGGATATAGGAATCGAGTCTGGAATTAGTCGTCAACAGATACACCCTGGCAAGATACAGGAATCGGATCCTCAAACTCTTCAGACGTGCCCTGGCAAGATACAGGAATCGAGTCTGGAATTAGTCGTCAACAGATACACCCTGGCAAGATACAGGAATCGGATCTTTGAACTCTTCAGACGTGCCCTGGCAAGATACAGGAATCGAGTCTGGAATTGTAGTCGTCAACAGATACACCCTGGCAGGATATAGGAATCGGATCTTCAAACTCTTCAGACGTGCCCTGGCAAGATACAGGAATCGAGTCTGGTAATGTAGTCGTCAACAGATACACCCTGGCAAGATACAGGAATCAGATCTTCGAACTCTTCAGACGTGCCCTGGCAAGATACAGGAATCGAGTCTGGAATTAGTCGTCAACAGATACACCCTGGCAAGATACAGGAATCGGATCTTCGAACTCTTCAGACGTGCCCTGGAAAGATACAGGAATCGAGTCTGGAATTGTAGTCGTCAACAGATACACCCTGGCAGGATACAGGAATCAGATCTTCAAACTCTTCAGACGTGCCCTGGCAAGATACAGGAATCGAGTCTGGAATTAGTCGCTCACAGATGTGCCCTGGCTAGCTACAGGTATCGAATCTGGAATTGCGACAGTTGATAGTAATCACCTTTGTACTGGTTTTTGTCCTGAAAAGACAAAACGTTAGTTGTATGCGATGTCATGATGTATGAAAAGCATGATGTCATGATGTTCTCGGGGAGGAATGAGATTGTGTGTTATGATGCGTATGTGCATGCATTGTGTATGTAAGTAGGATGTATGAAAATGTGATATGTTTATGAATGTATGTTTTTGTCTAGGAAAGTAAATCCTTGACGGGTGCCGGGAAGTTAACTCCTGGGCTGATGTTGAAGAGTAGAGCCTTTTGTTTCCGCTGGGGATGATGGCTGCAAGAATAAACCGGTAGGAGAAGATGACTCTGTTGGGGTAATAAAATTGGCGAATAGATTACTCTGCGGGGAGATACTCTATGGGGAAAGAGAGGTACTTTGCTGAGGTTGATGATAACTCCGTTGGGGATACCATTGTTAAGTTCTGTTGGAAGATTGGATGAACTCCGTTGGGGATGGGGAGACTTTTCCGGGGACGATCTTTCCGTGGTTTTTAGCTGAGGATAACCCAGTTATACCCTGGTGGGGAAATAACCTTCTGAATAAAACCGGGGAGACGCGTTCGCTCTGCAGGGGATAAGCTTCTAGAATCTACTGGGGATAAGCTTACTACTGGGGAGATTGATTGAACTCTCCTGGGGGAACCTTTCAGCTTGGACTGGGGAATGGCTCCATTGAACGTCTGGTATACCGCCGGGGAACAATCTTAGATCAAGACTGCCGGGGATGCTTGTTAAGAATGTTTGTATACTCCGCTGAGGAATGTTGAGATCTGCTGGGGATACCCAATTTCCTTAAGGCTGATAGTGGACTAACTCTGCTTGGGGAGAGTATCGTTGACTTGCTGGATATACGGTGCCTTGTTCATGGCTGATTGGAGACCAACTGCTTGGGGAGAATTGTTGAATCTTGGCTCACTCTCTAGGGAATCAAGATATCTTGGTTACATTCTTCAGCTGAACTTACCTTGGTACCTTGGTGGACCGAGCAATTAGATTGCTTAGACAACTCATTATTGCCCCTGTTTCTAATGTCACCTGTAATTAATCCTTTTGTTATGCAAATATTTATGAGTTAGCAATTAGTGTCAAATGCATATATCACAAATTGAACCTTGGACATTCTTCGCAAAACAAAACAGAAAAAGGAAAAACAACTGGCAATTTGTCTGAAAAGTGAATTTGTATTGATTTTTGAATTTGCCTGTAAATAGGCGTTTTATGTACAAGAGGCTGACGTCCTAGTAAGAGAACGCCTCCGAACAACAAAGTTTATACAATTTGTACAAGGAAAACAAAACAACTGTGTGAAAAGAATAATCCCACTAGGTTCCAACTCTGCTATCGCCTTTATATCTTCGAGCGTCTCATCACTTGGCTGCTCGGTTGAAGATGAAGCTGACTGATTGATGCCGTCTGGACTTGATGTTGATACCGGATTCTGGATGCAAGGTGATCCAATGAGACATAGTATTACGCTTTAATCCCTAACTTTTGCTTGGACCGCCCTTTCGGGTTTTCAGTCCACCGGGATACCCATTTTTGCCCAAGCCGCCTTTTCAGGTTTTCGACTTGCCGGGTGTACAGATTTTTCATTTCATCCCTTATTTTTGCCCGAACCCTTTTGGTTCGCCGGGAAGCCCTAATTTTTTGCCTAGGTATGTCAACCTAGCGGGTCCTTTATCATGCGTAGTATCTTTTTACTATGTCTGCATTAGCGGGGTGAGGAAGGTCGTCACCATCCATGTTGGTTAGAATCATGGCTCCTCCTGAGAAGACATGTTTAACCACAAATAGCCCTTCGTACGTAGGGGTCCATTTTCCCCGGGGATCACTTTGAGGAAGAATGATACGCTTGATTACCAGGTCCCCAACTTGATACTCTTGTGGTCTGACTTTCTTGTTAAATGCCCTGATCATCCGTTTTTGGTACGTTTGACCATGACAAATAGCAGTGAGTCTCTTTTCGTTAATTAGATTTAATTGATCAAGTCGAGTCTGGATCCAGTCATCTTCGCTCAATCCTGCATCCTTCATTATCCGGAGAGAGGGTATCTGGACTTCAATCGGCAAGACTGCCTCCATGCCATATACTAAGGAAAAAGGAGTTGTCCCGGTTGACGTTCTTGCTGAGGTACGGTACCCATGAAGAGCAAACGGTAACATCTCGTGCCAATCTTTGTAGGTCACTATCATCTTCTGCACAATCTTTTTGATATTCTTATTTGCCGCTTCTACAGCCCCATTCATCTTTGGCCGATAGGGAGAAGAGTTATGGTGTTGTATCTTGAATTGATCGCAGAGCTCAGTGATCATCTTGTTGTTAAGATTGGTACCATTGTCCGTAATGATCCTTTCCGGGACGCTGTATCGACAGATCAGGTTATGCCGAATGAACCGTGCCACGACGTTCTTGGTTACTGTAGCGTAGGAAGCTGCCTCAACCCACTTTGTAAAGTAATCGATCGCCACCAGGATGAAGCGATGCCCGTTGGATGTCGTAGGTTTAATCTCACCGATCATATCAATTCCCCACATTGCGAAAGGCCAAGGTGCTGTCAAGACATTCAGAGGAACTGGAGGAACGTGCACCTTATCTGCATATATCTGGCACTTATGACATGTCCGAGAATGTTGGTAACAATCAGCTTCCATTGTGGACCAGAAATATCCTGCCCGAAGGATCTTCTTTGCCATGGTATGTCCACTGGAATGTGTTCCAAAGGTACCTTCATGTAGCTCTGCCATGATCTTTTCTGCTTCAGTTTTATCCACACAATGCAGTAAAGTTGAATCATGGTTTCTCTTGTATAGAATACCGTTGCTGAGGAAGAACTTTGCCGCAAACCTTCTCAGGAACTTTTTGTCATTGACAGATGCACCCTCGGGATATTCTTGAGCTTCCAGGTACCTCTTTACCTCGTGGTACCAAGGTTTTTCAGTTACTATCCCAGCCTCAAGATCACAACAATATGCAGGTTCATCCAGTTTCCAGATAATGATCTGGGGGGCCTCGTTGTCCCATTTGACTTTGAACATAGAAGACATCATAGCTAGCGCGTCCGCCAACTGATTATCCTCTCTTGGGAAGTGTTCAAAAGTTATCTCCGTGAAATGGGGGATCAATGTCAACACTAACTCCTTGTAAGGGATAAGATTTGGATGTTTCGTATCCCACTCGCCTTTGATATGATTGATCACGAGAGCGGAATCTCCGAAGACACTCAGAAACTTGATCCTTAAGTCAATCGCAGCTTGAAGACCCATGATGCATGCCTCATACTCCGCCATGTTGTTGGTGCAGTTGAAACATAGCCGGGCAGTAAGTGGAGTATGAGTGCCTTGATGGGATATGATCACAGCGCCGATACCGTTACCCAAAGCGTTGAAGGCTCCGTCAAAGTGCATAGACCATCGGGATCCCTCCTCAGGTCCTTCATCCGGTCCAGGTACTTCACAATCAGTCACTACCATGATGCTTTTGTCAGGAAATTCAAAGTTCATTGACTGGTAGTCATCTACTGCCTGGTGTGCCAAGTGGTCTGCCAATACACTTCCCTTGATAGCTTTCTGAGTCGTGTACTGGATGTCGTATTCTGTCAAGATCATTTGCCATCTTGCTATTCTTCCAGACAGAGCAGGCTTTTCGAATATGTACTTTATTGGATCCATTTTTGAAATCAACAGAGTAGTGTGAGTCAGCATATACTGTCTCAGCCGGCGAGCAGCCCATACCAAAGCGTAGCAAGTTTTCTCGAGCAGTGAGTATCGGGTCTCACAGTCGGTAAACTTTTTGCTAAGGTAATAAATGGCGTGCTCTTTTCGGCCAGACTCGTCATGCTTCCCCAGCACACACCCTATTGAGCTGTCAAGCACTGTCAAGTATAAGATTAGAGGTCTCCCTTCAACCGGTGGCATAAGGATGGGTGATTCTTGGAGATACTCTTTGATTCTGTCAAAAGCGGCCTGACATTCATCATTCCAACGTACTACCTGATCTTTCTTTAGCAGCTTGAAGATTGGTTCACAGGTAGCAGTTAGGTGCGAGATGAATCGGGCAATGTAATTCAGACGTCCTAGAAAGCCTCTGACTTCTTTCTCTGTCTTGGGAACTGGCATCTCTTGTATGGCCTTAACCTTGGCAGGGTCCACTTGAATACCCTTGTCGCTCACGACGAAGCCTAGCAACTTTCCAGATCTTACCCCAAATGTGCACTTGTTTGGATTCAACCTTAGCTAGTATAGCTTCAGATGATCAAACAGTTTCTGCAGATGGTCAAGGTGCTCCTCCTCTGTTTGGGACCTTGCAATCATATCGTCGACATATACTTCTATCTCATGATGGATCATGTCATGAAATAAAGCAACCATGGCACGTTGGTAGGTTGCCCCAGCATTTTTCAACCCGAACGGCATGACTTTATAGCAGAAGGTGCCCCCTTGAGTAACAAAGGTAGTCTTCTCCATGTCTTCAGGAGCCATTTTAGTCTGATTATAACCTGAAAAACCATCCATGAAGGAGAACACCTTGTGCTGAGCAGTATTGTCAACCAGAACGTCGATGTGAGGTAGGGGGAAGTCATCCTTGGGGCTAGCCCTATTCAAATCCCTGTAGTCAACACACATTCTGACCTTACCATCTTTCTTAGGCACCGGAACCACGTTGGCAACCCACTGAGGGTAAGAAGTCACTGCTAGAAAACCGGCATCAAATTGCTTCATAACCTTAGCCTTGATTTTCTCGGACATCTCTGGACGCATACGGCGGACCTTTTGTTTAACCGGAGGGCAGTCTTCCTTGGTAGGAAAATGATGGACCACAATGTCGGTATCCAACCCAGGCATTTCTTCGTAAGACCAGGAAAAGATTTCCACATAATCATGCAACATCTGAATCAACCGTTGTTTCACGCTGAGCTCTAGATTGGCACCAATCTTGACTTCCATTCTGTCTGTCTCAGTACCCAGATTTACCGTTTCCACTGGCTCTTCATGTGGCTGGATGGCCCTCTCTTCCTAGAGTAGCAGTCTTGCAAGCTCACCAGGCACTTCGCAATCATCTTCACCTTCGTCTTCAGCTAAGTTGATCGGATTTTCGAAGTCATAACTGGAAGTAGCAGATTCGTTACCAGTGAGATCCAGAGTGGATTGAAACTTGTATGAGTGAGTGTGTGTAAATACAGCTGTTTTGCAATATATAAAGAAAGAAAGGGAGCGCAAGATTTGAAATGTGAAAAACGTCCAATGCTTTTATTCATGATATATGAAAGTGACAAACAAAAGCCCTCACAAATAAGACCACGGTGCCCCGGGTAAGACATCGGGCCATACAGTTTCAAATTATTGTTTATTACAAATCCAAAACAAAGAAGTTCATTACTGGGTGACAAAAGTAATAGGTGTAAAGTCTTTTGCAGTCCAGTTGCTAGGTCCACCGTTGGTCGTTGGGTAGATCCAGCTGTCGAACTCGGTTTCTTCCACTTCGTCTTCATCCCCAATAGCATTCACTCCTGGATTGGTGATGAGCACGGGAGGTCTTCCAACCCTTGCCTTGCGCACAACCTTCTGAGCCTCTGCACTGAAACCCAGCCCAAATTTGTCAGTCTTTGGAGTAAAATCAGGGAGCCTACCCCAGTTTGCACATTCACCTTTTTCAATCACAGCCCGGGCGTCCTTTAAGGAGGCCATCTTCAAGGGAGAACCTTCTTCAGTCACTGCTTCTACTGCTGCCAATGTTTGAGGTACCTCTTCAAAATGTTGGAAGGGGGTCTCAATGAACTCCCCGTCCATTTCCACGTACCTGAAGGAGTTGAGGTGGCTGACCATGTATTCCTCTTCCCCTTGCACTGTTACAATCTTCCCCCTGACCGGGTATTTGAGCTTCTGATGTAAATTTGAAGTCACAACTCCGACCTTGTGGATCCACGGGCGACCCAGCAAATACGAATAGGATGGATGGATGTCCATCACATAGAATTTTGAATCAAAGACCTGTGACCCAACCCTGATCGGGATGTCAACCTCACCATGTACCATCCTTTTGGACCCGTCAAAGGCCCGGACAATAATGTTACTTGGTTTGAGCTCTAAACCCTCACAGTCCAGCCTGTCTAGAGCCTTCTTGGGTAGCACGTTTCGTGAAGAACCAGTGTCAACCAGCACATGAGCAAGAGTAGTGCCCCTGCATTCAATGGAGACATGCAGGGCATCATTATGGTTCTTCCCCTTGGCCGTCAGATCATCATCAGAGAAACCGAGGCCATTATTAGCGGTTAAGTTGGCCACACATTCGGTGAATTGATCAGTAGGCGTCTCTTGAGGCACGTGGGCCGTTTTCAGGAAAGCAATCAAGGCCTTGGCATGGGCCTCTGAACACAGCAACAGTGATAGCATGGAGATTTGGAGGGGGTGTGCCCCAGTTGTTCAACGACGTTGAAATCACTCTTCTTTATAATTTTGAGGATCTCTTCCATTTCTTGCTTGGAAGCCTTAACAATGGTCTTTGGTGCCTCCGTCCGGGCAGGCATATCAGCAGTAATCCCCTTGCCCCGAGCGTCAGATGACTCGGCAGCAGGGGTAGAAACTTGATCAGGGGGGAAACAGGCACACTGGCAGGTGTGATGACAAGAGGCCTTTGGATTGCTGGAGGAGCAATGTCTGGAGAGAACAGTCTTCCACTACGAGTGACTTTAGCAGGCCCGATGATATTGGTGACACCGGTACCAGTGTTGAACTCTTGTTTCACTCCCAGAACATAAACATATGCCCCATAGTGCCACGGGACAGCTTTATCAGACTTGTAGGGGATGGGCCCCGGAACAGTAATGGTTATAGGAGCAATCTTGTGAACAGGAAAATTTTGGATAGGCTTCTTTGAAGGAGCCTTGGAAGGGTTGTTGAAAATGGTAACAATTGAAACTTCTTCAACAGGGGCAGCAGGAACGGCAGTCTTCTTGAACAAGATCTCTTTACTATCCATCAGGTTTTGGACGCCTGATTTCAGCAAAGAACAACCAGCAGGGGAATCAGCACATAAAGGGCAACCTTTGCTACATCCCATAAATAAATCGGCTAGCAACAGGTTCCTCTTGACGGTCAGCAGCGGAGTAGCAACATCATCCACAGAAGCTAAATACACATCCTCCTCAACAGCATTCACTCCATGATGGGGCATGGGAGCGGTCACAACATTTGGCCTCTCGGGCGCGTCGAACTGTATCTCCTTGGCATCAATAAGGTCCTGAACCTTATTCCTCAGGGCCCAGCAATCATCAGTAGAATGTCCCGGGCTATCAGAGTGATACGCGCAACGGGCGTTGGGGTTGTATTTCGGAGATGCTGTGTTTACCATCTTCTGAGCCTCTTTGACAGTTACCAGGCTAGTTGACAGCAGTTGCGGCATGATCTGAGAGAGAGTCATGCTGAGCCGAGTATACTGCCGTTTGGGCCTCTCAGCTCTGGGTTGGTTGCACTGTTATGGAGCAGCAGCAGGCTTAGAAATAACCACCATGTTGACAACTTGGCGGCGTTCAGGTTTGTTCTGCTTTCTTGGACCATACACAGCACTGACCTCCTTCTTGAAGGGCTTCTTTTCAGCATTTGAGGAGGCGCCCTTCTGTATCTTCCCTGACTTTATACCAGCTTCGATCCTTTCACTAGTCAGGATCAGGTCAGTAAACCCAGCAGAGGAATTACCAATGAGATGGTTGAAGAATGGACCAGATAGGGTCCCCAAGAACATATCCAATAGCTCACGATCTGTTAATGGTGGCTGCACCCTGCCAGCCAGATCTCTCCATTTCTGTGCATACTCCTTAAAACCTTCACCCGTTCCCAGTGACATACCCTGGAGTTGGGTACGCGTGGGAGCGAGGTCGGAATTATATTGATACTGCTTGTAGAAAGCAGTGGCCAAATCCTCCCAGTTACGGATGTTGGTTCCATCCAGCTGATAGAACCATTTGAGATGAGTCCCTGAAAGACTCTCCTGGAAGAAGTGGATCCATAAGTTCTTGTCTGTTGTGTAAGGCTGGATCTTCCTTACATAAGAACGGAGGTGCATCTTAGGGCAGGAAGCCCCATCATACTTCACAAAGGCAGGCGCCTTGAACTTGTGCGGGATTACCACCCAAGAAGATAACCCCAAGTCTCCGAAATCCAACCCAGGCACACGTTGAATCTCCATAGCATTTAACCTGTCCTCCAGTTGCTTGTACCGGTCCTCAGCAAGAGGGTACTGTTCGTCGTTGAAGTCTGTCTCGGTGTCAGAGACCACAGGACTAGGGACCTCTCTCCCTTGGTGACTGCCTTCCCCCACAGATGGAGTAGTCCTCTCAGCTTCATTTTGCAATGTGTTTCCGAGTCTGCGCCCGGTGTTGAATAGCACAGTCCTCCTCTTCTTCTTATTCTTCTTCAGGAGCAAAGCCTTCAGCTCTTGTTGTCCCTGGGCCAAGTTCATGACCATCTCCTGAAATTGGGCATTCTGGGCCTGGAGGCCCTTGATAGCTTGCTCGGTAGTGAGTTCAGGATTCATGATGCTTGAGTGCTGAAATAAACAGCGAAGAAGATTAAGCAACCTGTAGGAAAAGGGTACCTGTAATGCATATGATGAATGAAATGCGTATGAACTATGTTTTCAAAGACAATCGGGAATCAACTTTGTAAACAAAAGGAACACACTTTATTAGATTTAAACTTTAAATTGTTCAACAATTTTCCCTTAGGCGTTACAGGAATGAAAATACTGAAAAGGAAATAAAGCTGTAAAAGAAACATCCAAAGCCCATCAGTTCTCCCATGGCCTCCTCTTCTCAGTACAGATATAGTCATTCAGGGTTCGCTCGTTCTCCAATTGCTTGGTCAGCTTCTGGATCTTCTGTTCCTGTTCGTTGAACTTTTCCCAATAATAATCCCGCTCTTCCTGTAGTTGCGCCCAAGACCTCTTTAGTGTACCAACATCAGTGGGTATCTGAGGAGGGAGAACAGTTGGAGGAACCCCATCTCAATCAGGACTTTCAAGAATGATAGGCCTGACAGCTTCATATGGCATACCTAACTTCTGAGCACGGATGCGGACCCATCTGTAATAGGGTTCCATTGGTAAAGAAGTCTTCAGTCCCAACTCATGTGGGTCAGCTTTGTGGATTCTGTCCCAAGCTTTGATGAATCTACGACGTAGCTCGTCACTATCTTTCTGAAACTCAAAACTGATGTGAGGCACCAGCATCTCATGAGGCCCTGCTCTTCTGGCTCTTCCAAACTGACGGAGAGCTAAACATGGATTATAAGAGATTCCTCCCTGAGTGCCAATCAATGGAACATTAGGATATTCTCCGCAACAATCAATAACAACCACCTCATCTAAACCTCTGAGAGTCCAAATGATGTCATTATCAGTGAGAGACATTAACCTATGAGCCCAGCCTCTTCCTTCTGGGTTCTTTAGCACGAACTTGGGGAGGTGCGAAACAAACCACCTCACCAACAAAGGAGTACAACACCACAGAGTTCCTCGTCTTCGGGTAGTACGAGCATAAAGTTGTTGCAGGACATCACCCAAGAGAGTGGGTACAGGGTTCCGAGACATGAAGATCCTTATGGCATTGATATTGACAAAGTCATCAGGATTTGGAAACAATACTAGCCTATAGATTAAGAGAGCCAGAATGTCCTCGTACGCCCTGAAGTCTAAGTCATTCCAGAAACTGTTAGCTTTACCAATCAGAAACTTAGCCAAGAAGCCCTTAACTCCGCTTCTAGTCACCCAGTTGTCCATTACCTCCTTGTGGGTCAAGGGAAGAGCTGCATCAATCTCCTCAAGCCTAAGAGTCTTCTCCCAACCAGTGTAGGGAGTCTGGTTCAAGATAGGGATACCAAGCAAATCAGAGAACTCTTCCAGGGTAGGGACCAGCTGGAAGTCTTGAAAGGCGAAGCAGTTGTACAAGGGATCATAAAACTGTGTCAGGACACTCATCAGTTGTTGGTCCCATTTTGCAATGACTAAGCCGAGAAGAGAACCATGCCTCTGAATGAAGGAAGTAGTATTTGGAATTCTGCTAACCAATTCTTCAAGCAACTCAGGTGGGTGAACAAAGTTGAACCGGATAGTACTCCTTCGCATAGGCATCATGATGTCCTACAAAACAGAGCAAAGGTGAAACCCTCTTGTCTTTGAAATGGTCAGTCCTTATGCAGGATGCATGTAATGTTTATGATGGCATGATGTTATGATAAAGCACACCACAAATATTCACAAAGGCAAACTTGATAAGGCACACAAGTCACACAAGACAAGCCCTTAGAGTTTAGGCCAACATGGGTTCTAGGTATTACCCTCTTTCAGTTTGTTGGTTAAGACCTGTCCTATCAGAAGTAACCGGGTTCTAGAGGATCCCAATATCACTGACTACCCTTAATCGGTCATAACTCCAGCATCACAATCTTTTCTTGCGGCCAGAACCATCACGAGAGTTTAGCCTCAATGGGTGTAGCATACTGCTACTGTTCTATTGGCCAAGTTGGGACATTTAAGGTTCTAAGGTCGGTTGGTGCTTAATGACTCCTTAGAAGACCCATATTCTCCTCGTTGCAACACAAGGGATATCGGTACAGACCAAGGTGTCACACCAACGTAGCCACTACTTCACCCATGTCGGTCTACACCGGACAGGTCCCTCACAGCTTATGCTACCTAACAGGGTATCCCCGAATCCGGGTTAGGATCTATGTAACTCCGATGCAGCCCACAATAATAAAGCAAACAAACACAGCAATTGAAAACACAAGTCTGAGCTATCCTAAGGTACACCTCACTTTTATAAGTAATCCCCAGCAGAGTCGCCAGTTCTGTGATTGGTGGATTTAGAACTGACTGTTTAACGCTGGTTCACGAAATGTCACGGAAGCAAGAGTCGCCACCGTCTTTTATTTTCTCCAACATGGACAGGACAAAAGCACATTAAAATTCCTTATGAGATAGTTTCTCGGTTCGGGAGGTAGATTTATAGAAAGGGAAGGTGTTAGCACCCTTTCTATCCATGGTTATCCATGGGCTCTTAGATACTTGCTCTTTATGTTTTCAAAATGTGAGTGGGTTTTGCAAAAGTTTCATTGAAAGTTTTCTGAATAACTCTTGGATCAGTCCTCAAGAGTGTTTGAAAAAATTGTTTTGAAAGCTTTTTGAAAGTGGCAGTGTGAAAAGAGTTTTTGTTTTGTTTTTAAGAGAGCAAGTATCCATGAGTCATCTACCTACCCTAAGGAATTAGGTTGTGTAAATGTCCTTAAGGTAGTGCCATCCCACCATTTAGAGATAGGTAGCACCACCGTTGGAGGTGTTCGAGTCAATTCGTTTGTAGGGACAGTGTGGTCACCATAGCAACAATAGGATACCTTAGAAGCTACCCTTATGCCCTTGACCCTTTTTAATCCGAGGCAACCGTTTCGAGGCAACTGGATCATGGACATAAGGACTTACTAAAACGTTCTATACTCGACGACCACGTTTCGAAGGTAAGGCAACAGGTGAGGCGTACCCTAGAAGTGGTGTGTGAATTTGTGTGTTATTTTCATGTCAATATTTATCTTTGATCATTGTGTCGTGAGCTACGCTTGTTTTTTATTGGCCATACATTCTTTCATGCAAAGTTTAGCAGTTTAAAAGTGCGGAAAATTAAAAAGCGGAAAGATAAATCCTACGCTATTACAAGGCGCGGGTCTATACATCGCCAAATTACAAAGACCCGTTTAATAAAAAATGCGGAAAGTAAAAAGAAAGACCTAATTACTATTACAAGCCTTGAGCAGTTACATGATATTCACAAGAAAATAAAAGCGCGAAAAGAAGTTGAAATTGAATGTCCGAGGGTTTTGACCCTTTAAAAATTAAATTGAAATTAAAGACTAATTAACTATTTAATTAAGAAAAGAAATTGTTTTTATGTTTTTTGGTATTTATGAAATTAAAGAAAATTAAAATTAAAAGGAAACCCTAATTCTAAGTCTATTTTTAATTGTTAAAGAAAATGTTAAAAGTTAACCTAACTTATGCTAATTAATTATTTACATATTTATTTACAAAAAAATTTAGTAATTAATAATAATAATAATAATAATGAGAGAAAATTATTTATTAAAAAAAAGATGAAAAGGTCAAAAACCCTAATTCTACTTATTTTATTTATTAAGAAAAGATTAAAGTCTAAAACCTAATTTACTAAATTAATGGTTAGAGTTTATTTACAAAATAAATTAATAGTGAATTAAATATTAATTAAACATATTTTAGTTTCTGATTTTTTTTACAGAAAATTATTTTATGAAATTAAAGAAAATAATTAAAGCAATAAAAAGAATAAAAAGGAAAAAGAAAGTGAAATTAAATATACAAACAGGGGAGGTGTCTGGCCCATTTAGGAGGTTTTTTGAAGTAATTTGGCCCATGAAATAAAGGCCTTGTTTGACTTTTTGCGCATGCGTGTGAGATGGTTGACTGAGTGTACCATGGACCTCATCATGCGTGTATGGTAAACCTTTGGTTGAATGCTGCATAGGAATACATTGAGACAAAATTTATGAATTAAGTAGGGGGACCTGGGAATCGAACCCAGGTCCCAATACCTGCAGGATAACTCATCCACCAACTGAGCTAACGCGTGCATTTGTTATTTGGATAAATAAAAAACATAATACACAAAAACGTTGGATAGTAATATAAGACAAAAAATCACGCGCCAGATTTGAACCACCCTATAGCATCAGGCCACGTCCTTCGTCTTCCTTGTTTTTCCGAATGAGTTATATGGCACGATTTCTTGAGGTTCTTGACTTGTTTCTGATTGCTAAAGGTACCTAGGGATCCCAAGAGTGTGTTTTGATTGAAATGGAGGTTTAAAACGTGCTGCAAATAGGTTTACAATTTTGCTTTTTTCTCTCCAAACTTTGAAATGTGTTTGGCTGTTTTAGAGCTTTTTAGGTCGTGAATCCTCTTGTGGCAGCTTGCACATGTGTTATGTAAAGAGTTTCAATCAGAATTAAGAGCCTTGAAGCCTTGCATTCATGTTTGAGATTTTGCCATAACCTCCATTGAAACCACTTTCCATTTTTGTGTCAAATTTGAATTCTTGCTTGGTATAGCCCCTTGCACGAATTTGGAATGTTCATGATGGTGTATCAAAGCATTTCAATACAAAATATATCCCCTAATTAATTTCTTTGATTTTTATTTGATTTTAAAAGATTTAAAATGAATTAAATCAAATAAAATTAAATAAAAATGGAAAAATTAATATTAAATCTTGAAATAATTTGTGGGACACGTGGGAAGCATGGCCAAGCTGAAACAAGTGGAAAAAGTGGGCCCCTTTTGTCAAAAATGAAGTTTCAAGGATAATTGACTTTGGCCATTTCACAAAAATTTCCCAACTTCTCCAATGCATATCTTGCTCAATTTTGAAGCTATGAACATGTTCTTTGAAATTTTGGAAAGGTCTTGAAGTCCTCTAACCAATGTCTTTGGTCCCATGTCATTTTGATTTACCAATCTCAAGTTATGGTCTTTGACTTGAAGTGCCTTTTTGTTGACTTTTGAAAATGACCTATAATGTTGAAATTGATAACTTTTTGTGAGAGCATTTCTTGGACTTGGAATGTGAAGATGAGTCGTAGGAAATGTCTTCCCCTTCAAGATGAGCATTGGATGGGATTTTTCTGATGAATCATTAAAAAGTTATGCCTTGGTCAAGTTACAGTTGACTTTTCAACTGTCCAAAAATAGAAACTTTTTCATCTTGATGACTTTTTGAGCCATGCTTTGAGAATCATGATCAAGAATTGATCAAATGATGTTTGTGGCTTCAAAATAAGATGTTGACCAAATTTTTTGACTTTTGACTGTCAAATGACCATTTTGCCCCTGCAGTTGACTGTGGAGCAATTAGGGTTTTTGACTGTGCAACTTGACCTTGTGAGCCTTGAAACTTGACATGTAGGTGCTTGACAAAGTTTCTGAGCATGTGGGACTTGATTGAGCCCTTGAAAACTTCAACTTCCTTGCAAGAACCAAAACCCTAATTTTGCCTGCCTTAGGAGGATGCTTGACTGTGTAGCCCTTGAGTAGACTTTGAACCATTTGAGGTGATGCTTGGCAAAACTTTGAAGATTATGGGAAGGAAAATTTTGGGGTACAACAGAGAATAACCCAAAAAATGGGGAATGATTCAAGGTAAGGGGGTTGGTTATGCAAAGGGAAGGTATTAGCACCCTAAACATCTACGGTACTCCGCATGAGCCTCTTTGTAAAATCTGTATATTTTGGCTATAAAAATGTGTTGTATATAAAATGGATGGTGGAGGTGAGAAAAGAAATATATTTTTATGATTTTTGCACCCGCCGCGGTTGCGAACCTTTCGTGCCTATGTACCACCTTTCGTGCAATAGGGGATCAGGGTACACGTAGTTCCTCTTTTAAAAGATTTGAAACATAAGTGTGTTGGTTAATTTTAAGAGATAAGGCATCATCGTCATTGTCCGTGTGGAAAACATACTTACTACCCACAATCATGAGAAATAAGAATTTGCATCATCTCAAAGTGGAGGATATGGCTTGGATTTTAAAATCAACAATGCCTCACTCAACACCCAAGTGGAAAATGTCTCTCTTTACTACATATTGTAGAAGTATAGTTTCTTGTATCACTACAAGGATTGACAAGAGTCTAATCTTTTAAGAAAAAGTTTAAGGGTAAAAGCCAAAGTGGCAAAAATGGTTTGAAATGAGATTGGTTGACTTTTAGTCTTCTCATCAAAAAATGTCAAAGTATTATTAAATTGATTGAGGTTTATTTACGAAAATGTTTTGAAAATGCATGGACCTAAGTCCAAGTTTATTATGAAAGTGTTTAAGTTTCAAAACAAGAAGAGTTTTCAAAAGGAGGGAGAAGATTTTTGAAATTAAAGAAGATGAGAGGAGAAGAAGAGACTATCCTAAAGCATAAGGTAAAAGCTAAGGATAAG
Organism: Vicia faba; assembly: GCA_948472305.1. Classification (NCBI taxonomy): domain Eukaryota; kingdom Viridiplantae; phylum Streptophyta; class Magnoliopsida; order Fabales; family Fabaceae; genus Vicia; species Vicia faba. The sequence goes on from OX451737.1 coordinate 217,741,488, forward strand.
GACCATCTAACCAATAAGAAGCCAAAAACTTGACATTATGAGTCAAGATAGAATTCCCATTCTTTGGATTGAAACCAAGCAAGCAAAGATAATATAACTCTTCAAATGTATTAAGTCTTCACAAAATTGAGCAGAGTAACGGTTGTATACGGGTGAATTCCAGATTACAAATCAAGGATGCAATCACAAAAACCTGAACACAAAAACAAACAAGAAACCCAATGTCTTGAGGTAAACCTCAAGAACTCCAGACAAAATAATCAGATAAGATCACAAGGTCTCCAAGATAAGCCAAGGTTTCTAATCCTAAGTCCAGAAAAGTCCACTGCTCCATAATGCCAAGGATAGTAACCAAATAGTCCAAGTACCATTAGGAGTTTTTTAGGGTTTATGTTGATTATTAAGTATCTTAAGAAAAGAAAAGAAAAGCTCAAGTGAGCAAAGTAAAAATGACAAGAAAATAAATACTCAAATGAGCAAAGATGAAAATGGCATGAAATGTAAATGTTGAAAAAAATAAATAGTGCATAAAGCATAAAAGAATAAAAAGCATAAAGAATAAAACAAGTTAATAATTAGTGGTTAGTTGGATGACCATCTTGATACTTGCATTTGGAACTCATTAGAGGATTGGTAGAACCAAAGCCTCCATACAACCAGTTGCATTTGCTTTTTGTCAAGTATATCATCCATTTTGGAAATCTCATAAGTACCATTTAATGATCAACGATGTTTAAGTGATCCACGTTGACCAAATATGTTGTAGATCCAATAGAGGATTGGTAGAACCAAAGCCTCCACACAATGAATCTCAAGGTTATTGAATCAAAGAGATCAAATTAACATACTTGGGCTTGCAATCATAAGTTTGGGACATGAATGATCATTTATTCGAATCGGGACAAAATTTAGCGCTATGTTAAGCAATCGTAAGTGGACTTTTATAGAAGTCGCACCTATTTTGAGACCAGTCAATAGGAATCTATGCACCATTTGTTTTGAGACATAATATAGATATCATGCTCCAACAACACTTAGTGCAATAAGAAGGGGATGAGATGAAGGGGAATTAGGGTAAAAAAGAAAACCACATTTGAATTAATATTTAATCAAACTATTATTAAAATCATTCATCCATTTTGGTGGAGTTGGACTCAACACCCAAGATCCAATGATGTTAATAAAGTCATGATCAAAAGATCAACTCAAGACAGCCAACAAATAATCACAAAATAATAATATATTTAATATATGCATTAAAGAGTTAAAAAAGAAAGTTTAAAATAGAAAATAATGAGAAAAATATCAATTATGTTCAAATTAATCAAGCAATGAAAGATAAGACCATAGAAAAATCAGAAAATAGGTCAAGTAATTATACAATTTTTTTGGGAATTTTTTAAAAGTCAGAAACTATTTTTAAAAATTAAAATAAATGGGTAAAATAAAAAAAAATAGTAAAAAAATAGTAAAGTCAGAAACAAAAATAAAATAAGGTCACCAATATTTGTCACAATGTCATTGGATCATTCATAATTTTTTCAGAATTTAAAAATGTGCAAAAGTATTTTTAAACATTTTAAATAAATCAAATAAGTGCAAAATTCATAAAAAATACCAAAACACAAAATTAAATTGTGAAAAAATAAAAATCAGAAAGAGAATAATCAAAAATATTTTTCATAATTTTTTTTTGGATTTTTTTGGACTAAAAATGAATTTTCTATGATTTTTTGAAATTTAAAAGAATTAAAATATAAAAATCAAAAAAAGAAAATAAAAGAAAAAGATGTAGACCATTGGATGAGAGTGAAAACACGTTAGTAATCAAATCCAAGGGATCTGACGCGCTGTGCATATCATGGTCTTTACTGAATAAAGCACTGAATCAAATGTAAAATCAGAAATTCAAAAAATACAAATGGCACACTTTCATTTGTTAGAAGGTGACACATTGGTCATCTTCACCCTCTAGCCTCACGAATTGCAGGTCTCTCAAACTGTAAAATCAGAAGCTCAGACCTATGCCATTCGTTTCCTCTCTTCAAGACGAAGATAACCATACCCTCGCGCCATTTTTATATAAATTGTAACTAAAGCAATTTGGAAAGAAAGTTTTGAAAGGGGATTTGAAAATTCATGGTCAAAACGTGTTTCCATATAAAAATAAGTGTTGTGACTAGAACCAGGGTAATGAGAGCAACACAATGGTACCAAAGTTTTGAAGAATTGATGAAGGAATCTACTTATTTAAGTTGAGCTGCAGAGCTCTGAAACTGGACTTCTATGGAGCGATATAGGGCACGATTCTTTAATGTAATGGTATGGTTAGCTTCAGGGAAGATCAAGGAAGGTAAATTGATGGAAAAATTTGGATTGAAAAAGGCTTGAGAATAGAATTCGAAGTAGCTGAATTTTGAGTTGTGGAGTAAGTTTGGCAGGGTGATTCTGGCTATCTAAGCTTGAGAAAATGAATGGGATAGCACATGCATTTATAGGAGAAGAAAATGGGATCAAAAGGAAGAGTGAATGATGCGTTTTGGAGGGAATTCGTGCAAACCTGATGTGTAACACCCTCTAAAACCCCGAATAAATTTTCGCAATTATTAAAATTTTAAACTCAGAGTACATGTAATAATCGAGGAATGCTACAATTCTCTTTTAATAAAATAAATTCCTGTCATGCATAATTTTAGTGGTAACTCATACATGTCTACACAGCGGAATAATTTATTTAATAAAATCAAATGTTATAATATTTTCCAAAATCATCAGGGATTAACACCTGGAAAGTCAACATCATATCATAACAAATAAAAAAAAGAATAAACGAGTCTGACTAAAGCAGCTCGACAACCAAACGTTCCCGGAGTTACAACTATCAGAGCATGACCCGGACATACTAAAACGAAAGTAAACTAGACACGATAAGCCTTCGCCAAGCACCTGAACGAAGCTCCTTAATCTGAAATATTCAACAGTAAGGGTGAGCTTCTCAAATATACATTTGGTTATACATTCATAACAATCAATTCACGAAATCATAAGCATCACCCAATAATTAGCATATTTCATAGTTTACAAAACCTTTACAATTCATATATCCATGACATATTGCCTTTCATATTTGCAAATATTCATCAAACATCATCAACCATTTATCAAATCATACGTGCATACAAACAATCAAATATAACATTGGAAAAATCATCCATTCATGTTATATTCGAGTAATGCAACACACCCATGCATGTGGTACCACTTCACCGCCCCATTAAATCTCGGGTCACGGATAACTCACCGTTCCATTATATCGCGGACACGGCTACCACCTCAACGTTCCATTAAATCGCGGACACGTATATTGGCCACCATGTTAATTCCACACAATGGGAATTAACAAATGCAACATGATATGTAAGTATGTAACACTCAGCATACTATGAACATCGATTAACATATCATGCACATCAACAATATCAAACATAACATGATATGAATAGCATGTAACCACTCAGCATACTATTTAAACATCAATCATATCAAGTTACGAATAGCATGTAATCACTCAGCATACTATTCAAACATCAACCAATCACATCAATTATATCGTAATTCATGCTCGATAACATATCTAAAAGCATGGCAATAAAAATCCAACATCAAAACACTGAAACCAAAAATTCAGAAAATCATCACAGCAGAGCAACACGGGCACCCGTGTTGTGCAACACGGCCCGTGTTGTGCAGCACGCCCAGAGAAACGCACATTTTATTTTTATCAGTACAGGGGATCTGACACGGGTACCCGTGTTGTGCAACACGGCCCGTGTCGTGCAACCAGAAGCACTCCCTCTTCCAACACAGAAGAGCAACACGGGCACCCGTGTTGTGCAACACGGCCCGTGTTGCTGAGCGCGTACAGGATTTTCCTGAACCTGCAGCAGCTCAGAAACAGCAGTCCAAACGCGGGAAAATGTCCGCCAAAACGCGCATTTCAGTACCTAACGCATCGAGTTTGTACAATTCACAACAACACCACAATATCCAAGATACCAACAATTATTATAACAACTTTAATCGGGGATTAACCGTCCTTTTGGGGAATTCTACTGACACTGAGGTTATCCCTACAACTTCCAAGGTAAATTCACGATCATGATATATACTCCCAATTCCTCATTTGGGACCTAAAACCCTTAATCGATTCATAAAAATTGGGAACCTAACCCTTTTCTAACAAGGTTAAGTCCTACGGTTATCGATCCCTAGAAACATCTAACAATTGGGATTTTCCTACAATTACCCGAATCAACCGTACATAAACCCATAAACAAATATAAATCGAGTATAAACCCCCCTTACCTTATCGATTAGCAGCTTTGAGTTCTTGGGCGGTGTTCTTCGTTCTCCGTTCTTCAGAGCTCTATTTTCCCAAATTCCAACTTCTGTTCTTACGTGAAAACCAAAAATGAGAAAATGGCCTAAGTCCCAAACATAACTTTATTTCTCTGCACCCCCACTCTTTACTAACAACATCTAAGCCCAATAACATAAAAATCCCATTATTCCTTATTTCATTTATTTTCCTCAAATACTCCAAAATAAATAATTCTTTTTATTTTATTAATTCTAATAAAATAATTTCCCAAATTTAAATAAATCAAATAATTGAAACTGGGGTGTTACATGATGCACGAGTGAAGCGTGATCCAAACTTCACCAAAACTCATCCAATTCTTGCGTTTTGATGCACAAATCCACTTGGGAAAGTTGGCTAATCATGTTTAGACCCAAAACGCGTGCTAATTTGAGGTTTAGAGGTTGTAACATGAAATTAAAATTCTGACTTGCAGGGAAACTTCAATTCCAAGTTACCACTTTTGAAACAATGGCATTTCCATCTCAGGGAGTCTTAAGGCATGATTCTTGATGCTTTGGAAAGATGAGGTAACAAACTTTGCAATGGAAAAAGAATGGAATCAATTGGAGGCTTGAGCTGAAAATTACATGGAGTCAAAGATGGAGAAAAAGAGTTGACTTTCCATACTTAGAAATATTTCAATTTCTTCTTTAAAAATGACCTATAATCTCTTGCATCCAAACATGGATTTCCACTTAGAATTTGATCTTGACCCAAAAAGATGAAATGAAGTAGACCTCTTGAATGACATTTTGCAATTTGAACCACTCAAAATATCCAAGAATTGAGCAAGTTATGACTTGTTGAAGTTGGCCAAAAATCATGAAATGACCTATAATCTCTTGCATTCTTAGGGCAACTTCCATCCATTTTATTACTTTGCACATAAAATAAGGCATGAAGTACACATCCTTAAGATCATCATGGAAAAATAATGGGCTCAAGGTGATAAAAATTGGCCAAGTTATGATAATTTGAAGTCACATATGGAAAAATTAGGGATTCAACTGGATGACTTGTGATCTTTCTTCTTCACCAAGTTCCTTCCACATGAAAACTCTTTGGAGATTTTGAAGTGATTTGTTGGTAACTCTTTGAAGAGTAGAGTGTTTTTGGAATCACTCAAAAATGAGAAAATATGAGCAAGATATGCCTCTTTGAAGTCCAAAACCCTAGCCTCTAGATCAAGAGAATGCTTGGTGGAACTTTGCCAAGTTTGAACAAACTTTTTGTGCCAATATTATTCCTTTGTGAATAGAAATTGTTGAGGATGATGATGAGGACCTATGGCCACCAAAACCAATTCATATCAACTTCAAAACAACTTCAATGGTGAGGTTTGAATCTCTCAAGCTTTGACCAGGGCATAGAAATAAACTCATGAACCCATGAAGCAACTTGGTAAACCTCATTGCTCTTACCTACATTATCAACAAGTAAGACAAACCAATATTTCATTTTATTAATTAGAGAGAAAAATCAAAGTATAATATCTATGATCACAAAAATAAAAAAATCAAGGTGCTTGGTAACTTCTCAAAGAGCAAAGCTAAAGATGGGGAGAAGAACCAAAATCCCTAATGTGATTTTGTGGTGATTGAAACAATGTGGTATGATGAAGGGATCTTAGGGGCAAAAATTGGGGTACAACAACTGGCCTTGAGGATGGCTGAATGATGGATTTCAAATTCACCTTTTTTCTTGCAATGATTGACCTTCAAACCCCTCTTTCTTGCGCAGCTTTTTGTGTCCTTTTTTTGTCTGAATATGCAATGTACTTATCAGGGAAGAGATTAGGTCAAGAGATGGGCTTGGACATCATGTGAAACATATCTTTTGATTTTGTTTTAAAATAGATTGAAATCTTGCAAACCATGAATATTTGTTTCTCAAATAAGTTTACACGATTTTTTTGCATGTCCTTGGGCCTCCAAAAGATTTGAATCAAAAGCCTTTTCTGCCTTATACATTTATTTAATATTTATTTGATTTAATTTTGAATTTAAATGAATAAAAATCAAAATAAATGAAATAAAAATAAAAATGATGCATGAATGGACTTAGAGGTCCATTATAAGGTCAATAACACGTTTTTACTTTAAAAGATAAGTCCATTAGGCCAAAAATTCAAGTTTGCTCAATTTGGATTTCATACACTTTCTCAAAATTGGCCAACTTCCACCAATCATAACTCTGTCAAATTTTGTCATATGAAGGTGATATTAGACTTTTTGGAAACCTCAAGATGTCCCCTATAATCTCTATTTTGGTCATTTTTTCATTTGAATATTTTAACTTGATGTAAATTGCTTTGACAAAAAGTATCCTTTTGTTGACTTTTAAAATGACCTGTAATTATTTGGCCCATATCTCTCAAATGAAGTATTTTTGGCCTTGAGATTAGAGAGACAAAGTTGTAAATAATTGAATGTAATTAAAAATGAGATTTGGTTGAGAAATTTATAATTAAGTATGTGAATGTTATGCTTGGTCAAAGTTCAGTGACTTCTCCTTAAGAAACCCCTAATTTAGTAACTTTTGACTTTTGATGAATCTTGAGTTTTCTTGATGAATCATGATAAAAATTTGATCAAATGATGAATTTGACTTCAAAATGTTGATGTTGACAAAAAATATTGAAGTTTGACTGTAAATTGGTCAAAGCTGACTTTTTGCCCAATATAGTAGATTTTCAATCATCTGACTAATTGATTGAGAAAACTTGTGATGCAAGGCTTGGATTTGGCATGAGGATTCTTTGAGATATATGAGAAACCATGAAATCCAATTGAGGAATTAGAAGTCCAATTTTCCATTAGAGAAGAAAAACCCTAGTTGTAGGTCAACTTCTTAGGAGGAATGTTTGCCTGATCAATCCTTGAGTAGTCTTGAGCAATTGAGAACCCTAGGAGCATGAGGAAGTATCTTGAATCAATTTGTCTTGAATAATGGGAGGGAAAATTTTGGGGTACAACAAAGACCAATTCCGATTTTCATCTATATCAATCACCAATCTGATTGTTTCATGTCTAGCTATATGTGCAAACACTTAAAAGTAATCTAGTCCAGATTTCTGTAAAAATCCTCTAGATACTAACCATGCTTTGTGTTTGCCAATTGATCCATCTGGCTTCAGCTTTATCTTAAAAATCCATCTAATGTTGAAGACTTTATTCTCTTTTGGAAGCCCAGTCAATTCCCAAGTCTTGGTTCTTTCTATAGCCTCAAGTTCATTTTTCATGGCCTTCAGCCACCCTTTCTTCTTGAGATATTCTTCAATACTAACTGGTTTAGATTCTACTAAAATGACATACTAAATGACTTCCATTTTAGAGTCTACTTTAGTATTTTGTAACATGTCAAAATCTACGATGCTTCTTGGTATTTTTCTGTTTCTTTGTGGGCTATGGACTTGTTCAGAATCTTTTTCGAATTATGGAACAATATCACCTTTTAGACTCCCTTCAGAAGTTTGACCACCTTTAGAAGGTCCACCTTCAGATGCATGATTACCCCTAGATTTTGGATCATCATTAAAATCTGGATCAGAATTATATTCACCTTCAGAATCAAAATCATCTTCTAACTCTGACTCGTCTTTAGAGTCTCATTCACTCTGAGTCGCCTTCTGACTCTGACTCATCTTCAGAGGGATAATCCTCTTCAGATTTAAAAGTACCTTCAAAAGTTAACTTAGGTATTAACACTGCACCAGAGTTGGATTGAGACTTGCTCCAATCCCAAACTTTTGACTCTTTCACAATGACGTCTCTGCTGACTTCAGCCTTATTAGTGACTGGACAATAAAGCTTATAAGCACCTATACTATGGTACCCAATCATTAAAATTTATTTTCTTCTATCACCCAGCTTCTTTATATTAACATCTGGAACATGTTTGTAACAAACAGAGCCAAATACTCTGAAATGACTCACACTTTTCTTATCTTCACTCCACTTCTCAAAAGGTATAGTTTCCTTCATGTTCTTACTTGGACACCTGTTGAGCACATATGATGAAGTGGCAACAACTTCTTCCTATAAGATGTGAGGCAGCTTCTTCTCTTGCAGCATGCTCCTTGTCATATCAAGCAAGGTTCTATTTCTTCTTTTAGAAAGACCATGTTAGACGATGATAACTTATCTAGAGGGGGGTGAATAGATCCCAAGAGTAAAAATTACTTTTTAAAATTATGTTTTTAAAACAAATAAAAACTATGGCAAGCAGAAGATTAAGCCTATATCAAACAAGTTTTCTAAACTGAACCGACTATTGGAAACTCGAATATGCGTAAACCACATAATGAAATCTAAAATGATGATAAGGCTTAATATAATAATTTCTCAATCAGTCGTTTTATAATGATCAAAATTTTTAACCAGTTTCCAATGAAATTATTTATAAAGTAAAAACAAGTAAATTATCAAAGACTTGGCGTGCAATTGATTTTTCAGATTTTCCCTTTGACTTTGTTTATATGAAATTCCACTTGCAATCTAATTGATTGTAATGTAATCAACAAAGCAATATTAACAATCAAATAAATATGTCTATGTGAATCGATTACACAATCTTTGAATTCAATAATTTTCTATACAAAGTAAATGAGATACATAGAGAGAGAGAGAACACAAGGATTTGTTTAGGCAGTTCACCAATTGTCCTTTCAATGGCTACATGTGTCCCCAATTCCAAATGGAATTGAGATAATAAATCTCACTTTGCAAAATATTTTTTATAAGAGAAATGTAGCAATCGAACCCTACAAACCCCACGTTTGATGTTGATCCTAACACTTTCTATTCCCTTGATCTCATCTTTATCAAGTCAGCCATTCTTCAAATGTTTCACTCGGCTGAATCCAAATTGCAAATTGTTGTCACCCGATACTTCCAATTGATCCACCGTCTCACACTACTCCTTTTCACATAAAGACTCAAAGATACCGTCCAATATACAGAAATGCTAATGGTTTCCTAGTTTTGACATCATGTAAAACATCTAATGGACATGTGCACTCATAAAACATTGTGTTAAGGAGTGTATGGAGCAGTAACCTCATGCTCAATAACATTCTCCTCACAGAACTTCTTAAACTTTATAGAGTTGTACTCACCTCCACCTTCAGTTTTGAGAACTTTCAACTTCTAATCACTCTGTTTCTTAGCCTTTATCTTGAACTTCTGGAACTCAGTAAACACCTCATGCTTAAACTTGATGAGGGCTACCCATGTCATTCTTGTGAAATCATCCACAAAAGACACAAAATACTTGTTTCCTCCAAGTGAAGGTACTGGAAATGGTCCACATACATTAGAATGCATTTCTCCCAAAACATGCTTTTCTCTTGGGGTTACTTCTAATGCAAATGGAAATCTGGGTTGCTTTCTTTTCATGCATATCTCACATGACTTCTCAGGCTTCACAATCTTAGGAATGCCATGTACTAGCTTCTTAGAAATCAAATTCCCTAAGCTTCTAAAGTTTAGATGCCCCAATCTCTTGTGCCACATATCACAGTCACCTTCAACGCCTTCTACACTAAGGCATTTAGTTTCATATGTCTCCACATACACCTTGAATGTTTTGTTACTTCCTTTCTCAGATTTCATAATCAGCTCCTGATTGCAGTCATACAACTTTAATCAACTTCCGCAAAGTTTTCAGTTAAGACCAACTGAGTTGGAGAGAGGGTTTTCAGGAGATTATACTTTCTGGGGATAATCTTATTGAAGCAACTCGGTGGGGAATCCCAAATCTTTAAGGAAATGCTTATTACATACATTTGTTAATAGTTAATCATATTCATATGCATAAGTTCATTCAATTTTAATCATTGGATGCTTTTGCACTCAAAATAGAAAAAACAAAAAGTTTGCACTTCGAAATATATTTATATTGGTGTTTTGCCTATAATTAGGTGTTTTTCTACAAGGAGACATAAATCCTAGTAAGAGGAAATCGTAGAAAGAGTGAAAGGAATACAACGTGAAAATAAAATAATAGCCACGTGGAAGTAATCTCATTAGGTTCCAACTCCGCCATTTCCATTATGTTTTCAAACATCATCCCTTTCCGTTGAAAGAAGTTGATTGAATTGATCTTATACCATCGAACTTGGATCTTGGTAATAAAGCTTGTTGTAGTGATTTAATGGGACATAGTCATACTCTTTGATCCTTAACTTTTTTCTGGACCCCCCTTTCGGGTTTTCTGTCCACCAGGATACCCTTTTTTTTCCAAGCCGCATATTCAGGTTTTCGACTTGCCAGGTGTACAATCTTTTGTATATATCCCTAATTTTTTCCCAAACCTCTTTGGTTTGCCGGGATGCCCTTATTTTTTCCTAGGTATGTCAACTTAGAGGGTCATTTTTATGCATAGTATTTTTTGACTATGTCTGCGTTCACATGATGCAGAAAATCTTCACTGTCCATAGTAGTTAGCATCATGGCACCTCCCGAGAATACTTTCTTAACAACAAATGGCCCTTCGTAGGTGGGAGTACATTTTCCCCTGGGATATCCTTGTGGAAGAATGATATGCTTTATTACCAAGTCTCCAGTCTGATAAACTCGAGGTTTGATCTTCTTGTTGAAAGCCTTGATCATACGCTTTTTATACATTTGACCATGACAAACAATAGTCAGTCTCTTCTTGTCAATGAAGTTCAACTGATCCAACCTAGTATGAATCCATTCATCTTCGCCTAAATCTGCTTTTTTCATAATCGTTAAGGAACGAATCTGAGCTTCTACAGGTAAGAGAACTTCCATGCCATATACTAAAGAGAATGGTGTTTCCCCAATTGATGTTTATACGGAAGTACGATAGCGATGGATAGAAAATGGTAACATCTCGTGCCAGTCTTTATAGGTCACTACCATCTTTTGTAAAATCTTCTTTATGTTTTTATTGGCAGCTTCCACTGTGCCATTCATATTAGGTCTATATGGAGAAGAATTGTGATGCTTGATTTTGAACTGTATACAAATTTCAGTAATCATAGCATTGTTAAGATTGGTTCCGTTATCAATGATGATCCTTTCAGGGATGCCATACCGGTAGATGAGGTTATGCTTGATAAACCGGGATACAACATTCTTAGTGACTGAAGCAAATGAGGCAACTTCGACCCATTTGGTGAAGTAGTCGATGGCAACAAGGATGAAACGATGTCCATTAGAGGAAGTGGGCTTCATCTCTCCAATCATGTCAATGCCCCACATTGCAAATGGCCACAGCGTAGTCATGACATTCAAAGGAATTGGAGGCACATGAACCTTGTCGGCATAGATTTGACACTTATGGCAAGTTCTCGAGTGATGGTGACAATCAATTTCCATAGTCGACCAATATTAACCATCCCTTAGAATCTTCTTGGCCATAGTATGCCCTCTAGAGTGAGTTCCAAAGATACCTTCATGCATGTCTTTCATGATCTTCTCTGCCTCATTCTTGTCCACACAATGGAGCAGAGTTGAATCATAGTTGTGCTTGTATAAGATCCCATTGCTTAGGAAGAATTTGGCTGAGAACCTTCATAAGAATTTCTTGTCGCTGATGGAGGCTCCTTCAGGATACCCTTACGCTTCAAGATATCTCTTTATTATATGATACCAAGACTTCTCCTCATCAGTGTCAATCTCATAATACTGTGAAAGTTCGTCAAATCTTTCGATAGTAATTCTGGGAGCTTAGTTATCCCAATTGGCCTTGAATATAGATGACATAGTTGCTAAGGCATCTACCAACTGATTTTCTTCACTTGAGAAGTGTTCAAAGGTAACCTCCTCAAAGTATGGGAACAAGGTTAACACGATCTCTTTGTAAGGGATCAGGTTTGGATGTTTGGTATCTCATTCTCCTTTAAATTGAATGATTACTAGAGCTACCTCTTCGTATACGCTTAATAATTTGATTATAAGGTCTATGGAAGCCTTGAGACCCAAGATGCACGCTTCATACACGGCCATGTTATTTGTATAGACGAAGCATAGTCTGGAAGTGAAAGGCGTATGGTCACCTTCAGGGGAAATAACCACGACACCAATTCTGTTACCTAAAGCATTGGAAGCTCCATCAAAAACCATAGTCCATTGGGATCCTTGTTCAGGTCCTCCACACGGTCTAGGATTTTCACAATCAGTTATCAGCATGATATTCTCATCCGAGAATTCAAAGTTCATAGATTGCTAATCATCAACAAGTTGATGGGCCAGATGATCTGCTAGCACACTTCCTTTGATGGCCTTTTGTGTCGTATATTGGAGATCATATTCTCTCAGGGTCATTTTCCATCTAGCTATTCGTCCGGAGAGAGTTGGCTTCTCGAAGATGTACTTGATAGGGTCCATCAGAAATTAACAAAGTGGTATGAGTCAACATATATTGTCTTAGCCGGCGAGAAGCCCATGCCAGAGTGCAAAAAGTTTTCTCGAGCAGTGAATATCTTGTTTCATAGTCGTTAAACTTTTTTCTCAGGTAGTATATTGCATGCTCTTTTCGGCCAGACTCGTCATGTTGGCCCAACACACAACCCATTGAATTCTCTAATACAGTCAAGTACATAATCAGAGGCATTCCTTCAACTGGAGGCATCAGGATGGGAGGTTCTTGTAAGTATTCTTTGATCTTATCAAAGGCTGCTTAACAATTGTCGTTCCATTTGACTACTTGATCTTTCTTAAACAGTTTGAAGATTGGCTCACAAGTAGAGGTTAGGTGACATATGAATCGGTAAATATAGTTGAATAGACCTAAGAAACCCTTGACCTTCTTCTCAGTACAGAGAGCTGGAATTTCTTGTATGGATTTGACTTTTGCAGGGTTGACCTCAATATATTTTCCACTGACAACAAAACCTAGAAGCTTTCCAGACCTCACCTCGGAGGTGTATTTGTTGGGATTCATACTTAGCTTGTATTTCTTCAACCTCTCAAACAACTTGTGAAGATGATCAAGGTGTTGTTCCTCAGTTTGCGACCTTGCAATCATATCATGGACGTACACTTCTATCTCATGATGGATCATATCATGAAATAAAGCTACCATAGCTCGTTGATAAGTTTCCCCTGCATTCTTCAAACCGAAAGGCATGACCTTGTAGCAGAAAGTGTCCCACTGCGTGACAAAGGTGGTTTTCTCCATTTCCTCGGGAGCCATTTTGATTTAGTTATATTTGGAGAAGCCATCCATGAAGTAGAAGACTTTACGTTGAGCAGTATTGTCGACCAAAACGCCAATATGTGGTAGTGGGAAATCATCTTTGGGGGCTTGCCCTAATCCAATCTTTGTAGTCTATGCACATATGGACTTTTCCATATTTTTTCGGTACTGGGACCACATTTTCCACCCATTGGGGATATGACGTCACTGCTAAAAAACTTGCATTGAATTGCTTCATTACCTTAGATTTTATCTTTGCAGACATGTCTGGCCGCATACGACGAATTTTTGCTTGACTGGAGACAACCTTCCTTTGTTGGTAGACGATGGACCATAATGTCAGTATCAAGTCCTGGAATATCTTCATATGACCAAGCAAACACCTCTACGTAGTCGTACAACATCTGAACCAATTTTCCCTTGATACTGTCTTCCAAGTTGGCGATAATCTTGACTTCCTTCTTGTCTGTCTCAGTACCTAGGTTGATCACTTCAACTGGTTCCTCGTGCGGTTGAATGGCCTTTTCCTCTTGAATCAGAAGTCTGGCTAGTTCCCCAGGTATTTCACAATCTTCTCCGCCTTCATCTTCGGCTTGGTGGATTGGATTCAAAATCATAGAGGGCAATAGCAGAGTCATTGTCAATGAGATCTAGAGTGGACGTGGATCTGCAAATGTGCGTATGTGCATGTAAGGTCACATGGCTATTTTGAAAATGCAATAAAGTTAAAGAAAGACAATAAGCGCAAAACTTGGATGCAAAAGAGTCCAATGTTTTTCATTAAATGATCATATGGCATATGAAAATGAACAAACCCTTAACAAATGGATCATGGTGCCCCGAGCATGGCACATGGCTTAAAGTCATTGTTTCAATAAAATTACAGACAAAGATCTTAAATTAATAAAATAGTAAATGGTAATTACTCTTTGTTAAAAGAGTTAGGAATGAAATCTTTGGCATGCCAATTGTTGGGTCCTTCTTTAGCAGTCGAGTAGATCCAATCATCAAAATCACTATCATCGCCAGAGTCTTCAAGAGCATTCACTTAATGATTACTGATGCAAAGAGGTGGTTTCTCTACACGAGCATGTCTGACCTCCTTTTGAGCTTTGGCAGTGAAGCCTAAACCACATTTGTATGACTTGAAAGGGATGTCTGGGAGTTGTCCCCAAATGGTATAATCTCCATCTTCAATCACAACACAAGTATCTTTGAGGGAAGCCATCCTAGGAACATATTTAACAACTTTCAAAACATCAGAAGTAGCTTGGCAGCAACAACCATGGGAGAGACAACTTCGAAGGCTTGACAAGGAGTTTCTATGAACTCACCATCCATCTCAACATAATTAAACGAATTCAGATGGCTAACCATGAACTCTTCTTCACCATAGACGGTAACAATCTTTCCCTTGACCGAATATTTCAACTTTTGATGAAGTGTAGAAGTCACTGCTCCTGCCCCATGTATTCACGGGCGTCTAAGTAGGCAAGAGAAAGCAGGACGAATATCCATCACATAGAAAGTTGATTTGAAATATTGAGACCCAACTTTGATGGAGAGATCAACTTCCCCATGGACCATCCTTTTTGATCCGTCGAAAGCCCTTACCACAATGTCACTTGGCTTTAACACTAAACCTTCACAGTCTAGTCGATCTAGGGCACCTTTGGGAAGGAAATTCAGAGAGGAACCTGTATCCACCAATAAATGGGCTAGAGTGGTTCCTTTTCATTCAATGGAAACATGCAAAGCTTTATTATGATTTCTTCCTGCTGGAGTTAAATCAGCATCTGAAAATCCCAACCCGTTATCAGCAGTCAAGATTGCTACATAATTTTCAAACTGATCGGCTGTAGTCTCTTGTGGAACATGAGCTTTCTTCAGAAATTTTATCAATGCTTGATCATGCAAATCAGAGAAAAGTAATAAAGATAGCATAGAAATCTTAGAGGGGGTTCTCCCCAACTGCTCTACTATCTTATAATCACTTTTCCTTATAATCTTCAAAATCTCCTCCACTTCTTGAGTAGAGGGTTCCTCAGTAATAATGTTTTTGGCAGGTGCCTCCATCTTGGCAGGCTCAACCATCTTTTCTTTCCCCCTAGCATCAGTACTAGGTTTGTCAACAATAATGCGAACAGGTGTAGTTGTGGTGGTTAGAGGTGAAATATCAGGAGAGAAAATTCTCCCTGTTCTAGTCACCTTGCGAGACCCAACAATATTAGTAATATCTGCAGTCTTATCTTCATCAATCTAGGAGTCTTGTCTAAAACCATGGTAGTATACTTCAATGCCATATTTCCAAGGTACCGCCTTATCGGAAGAATAAGGGTCTGGCCCTAGTGTGGTAATTATCAATGGAGTTATCTTCGGTTCATTGGAAATCCTAATAGGACCCTTTGGGGTGATCCTAATAGGTCTTTTAGAGATAGTGATAATGGATATGTCTTCAACTTCTTGAGGTACAACTTCAGTTAAACTTTTTACGGATGGAGTTCTTTAAAATAGGATCTAATGGTTTCCCATTAGGTGTTGGACACCTTTTTTCATCCATTCACAACCATTGGTTTGCACAACACAACAACAACAGTCTTCAAGGCAACCAGGGAAAACTCCAGCTTTCAAAAAATTGTTTTTAACAAACTTCAATGGAGTGGTCAAGTCATTAACAGAGGAGACAAAGGCAATATCTTCAATAGCGTTGACACCTTTGCCATGATTTGGCATAGGTGCGGTGATTACATTCGGAGTTGGAGGAGGACCAAATTCAATAATCTTGTTGTCAATGAGGTCTTGGATCTTGCATTTTAGTGCCCAACAATGATCAATGTCATGTCCAGGACTATTGGATTGGTAAACACATTTGGCGTTTGGGTTATACTTTGGAGATGAAACATAGGGATTTGAAGGGGGATCACAGAATGTTACCAAATTAGCCTTCAACAGGTGTTGTAGGGCTTGAGATAGTGACATGTTGATCCTTGTAAATTGTCTTCTTGGAATATCAGGTCTTTGGTAGTTGGCTTATTGTGGTCTTTGAGTAAAGGTTGGATTGGATATTAGAACTGCACTTACAGATTGGCGATGGTTCTTCTTCATATGGCCCCTTGACCCATACACAACATTAGTTTCTTTTTCATCAGTAAAAATTTTCTTTATAGTATTTGATGTATAGGAAGAGGCCATGGGAATATTTCCACTTTTAATACCGCTCTCGACCCTTTCACCAGTCAAGATTTACTCAATGAAACTAGATGATGAGCTCCCAATTAGTAAGTTGAAAAATGGCCCAGTCAATGTTCCCATGAACATATCTACCAATTCCCTATCAGTCAATGGTGGTTGCACCCTGCCATCCAGGTCTCTCCATTTTTGCGCATATTCTTTGAAGCCTTCATTGGAACCCATGGTCATTCCTTGTAACTGTACTCCAGTTGGCGCTAGATTGGCATTGTACTGATATTGACGATAGAAGGCGGTGGCCAAGTCTTCCCAAGTATGGATGTTGGAACTCTCTAGCTGGTAAAACCACTCCAATTGAGTCCCAGCCAGACCTTTTGAAAGAAGTGCACCCACAACCTCTTATCAGTGTTATGCAGTTGAATTTTATGGATATAAGATCTCAAGTGAAGCTTCGGGCACGAAATGCCATCGTAATTGGCAAAAACTGGAATCTTGAATTTGTGGGGGATTGCTACCCCAGGAACCAAACCCAAATCACCAAAATCTAGGCCAGGCACAACTTGAATTTCCGTAGCTTTCAATCTATCCTCCAGTTTCTTATACTTGTCTTCATCCGGTGGATATTGTTCGTTAAAATAGTCCTCATCCTTAGAGATTGGATTGTTACCACCCCTAGCACGGGTGCTCCTTGCGTCTTCTTCCTAATTCTCATCCTCGGAGGAGGAGTCTTCTACCACTTGAACTTGTCGAACGGGGCCCTTGAACCTCTTCCCCATGTTGATCAAAGCCTTCTTATTGGTCTTCTTCTTTGCAACCAGAAGTGACATCAGTTCTTGCTGCCCTTTGGCCATGTTGAGCAAGGTTCCTTGAAATTGAGAATATTGTGTCTGCAAGTCCTTCACAGTCTGCTCGAGATCCATCTTACTGAAATAAACAATAGAAAGATGAGGAAACCTGTGTCAAAAAACCTGCTTATGTTTTGATGCATATAATTTGAATGCAAATGCTTTCAAGGACCTTTAAGATTTAAATTTGTTTAAACAAAGAAGGAACAAACATTAATTGTATTAATAAGTTCAAACAGTTACAGAAAATGCCTCTTACGCTTACAATAAAAGAAAACAAACAAAATGAACTAATATAATAAGGCTCAGGTCTCCCATGGATGCTTCCTCTTTAGAGCAATGTAGGAATTCAAGTTCCGCTCCTCGTGAAGTTGCCTTGTAAGCTCCAACACTTTCTTCTCGCTTGAGTAGAATTAGGCTTCAAAGGTGTCTCTCTCCCTCTCGAGTTGAATCCATGATCTTTGCAACTCCTCGAGAGTAGTAGGCATGTCAGGATGAATAATAGTGTAGGGAAAATCTCCTTCGGCGATAGCCTCCATGATGATAGGTAGGATGGCCACATATGGCATCATGAGGTTTTAAGTGTGAGCTCGCAACCACTAAGATAGGGCTCCAAAGGGATGGAGTTTTTATGCCCCAACGTCTTGCAATCAACTTTGTTCACCATACCCCAAGCTCGTACAAATCTTTGACGATAACCTTGGACATCATTCTCATAGTCAAACATAATACCTTGGACAAGCGCGTTATGCGGACCATCCCTCCAAGCATAACCAAACTATCGTAGAGCCAAACAAGGACTATAACTGATTCCTCCGCTAATTCCATGGAGTGGGACATTATGGAATTCCCCACAACGATCAATGATGGTGACATCCTCCAAAGATTGAGAACACCAATGGATATCCGAATGTGAGAGGGAAATCAACCTATTAGACCATCTCATACCTTGCTCATTCTTCAAAATAGATCTAGGAAGGTGCGAAATAAATCACCTAGCCAACAGAGGAGTGCATCACATAAGAATCCCCCTTCTCTTCATGGTGCGAGCGTGGAGAAAATGCATAATGCATCCGAGTAAGGTGGGTACCGGGTTATGAGATAGAAAAACTTTGACCGTATTCACATCTATGAGTTGGTATGGGTTAGGAAATAGTACCATCCCAGAAATTATAAGGGCCAAAACCTCTTCAAAAGCTTGCAAGTCCAGAGCTTCCCAAAAAAGTTTAGCCTTCTCAAACAGAAACTTGGCTAGAAAACCCTTAACACCACTTCTTGTTTCCCGATTTGCCACAACATCGGACCGTTTCAAATGTAAAGCTCGTGAAATCTCCTCAGGTCTTGGGTCTTTCTCAATATAGGTGAAGGGTAGTTGATCAAGAATAGGCACTCCCAATAACTGATAAAACTCCTTCATGGTAGGCACTAATTGGTAATCAGGAAATGTAAAGTAATGGTGTTTAGGGTCAAAGAATTGGAAAAACACATGTACCATGTCCTCTTAAAAGTTTGAGGTAACCAAGTTAATGAGAAGACCATACTTCTTGGTGATTGGAGAATCATTTGGAACCCTTGACACTAACTCCTTGAGTTTAGGGGGCAATTTCACAAGATTGATTTAGATGGTATTTCTTCGCATGGAATCCATGTCCTTCAAAAGAGCACAAAGGTAAATCCCAAAAGTCCTTGAAATGGTTAGTGCAAAGTGCCATGGTATGATGTCATGATGTTATGTACAAGTAAACATATACAAGCAAATAAAAAAATCCTTAGGTTTAGGCTTGCATGAGGTTCATAGGTAAGTACCCTCTTGAAGTTTAGTTGGTTTAACCTGTCCTAGAAAGTAAACGGGTTCTAGGGGATCTCAATATCATTGATCTTTCTTCATTGGACATTATTTTAGCGCAAGCCTATTTATTGGCGACCGAAATATCCCAAAAATCTGATCTCAATGAGCGTGGTATCGAGTATCAACCAACTTTGGACTGCACCAAAGCCGGCTATCTTACTACTTCCTAATGGCCAAGTTGTTCAACAAAAGGTTCTAAGGTCAGTTAGTGCTTCATGACACGACACATCAGCCCCGTGTTCTCCTTAATTCACCATAAGGTATACTGGTACCCACAAATGTGTCACACTAACGTAGCTATTGCTTGAACCATATCGGTTTATGTCGTACAATCTCCACAATCTTTGCTGCTTACCTAATAATGTTCCTAGATTTAGGTAGAAGACCAATACAAACCCAAACAAGGACCCAAAAATGTAAAGAAAACAATTCAAACAATGAAAGCATTTAAAGGTGATTTAGTCTCTAAGGAAACCCCACTTTTAAGTCTCCCCAGCAGAGTCGCTAGTTCTCTAATACGGTGGGAGAACTGACTTGGGTGTTTTATGTTTATCGCAATTGTTGCAGATAGCAAGAGTCGCCACTGGCTTTTTTTTTATCCAATAAAGGTAAGGGTGAAAAGAACAGGAAAGACCTTTTGAGAATTTTCTTGAGTTTGGGGTGTAGGTTATGAAAAGGGAAGGTGTTAGCACCCTTTTCATCCGTAGTTATCTACGAGATCTTAGTTTCTAGCTCACTTTAAAATTCTTTGTTTGAAATGTGTTTGTGATAATTTGAAAGTATTTTTGAAAAATGTCTTCATTTAGGCAAACTTTTTAATGATTCTCGTCTCTATAAGAATGCATACAAAGTGTGGACTTTTGAAAATATTTCATTTTTAAAAGTATTGGTGTGTTTGAAAGATGTTTTGGAAATGGTTGTGAGAAAGCAACTATGAACGTTCTACCTACTCAAAAAGTCTTAGTTCTTTTCCTCCTCCTTTAGATATTGCTATCTTACCATTGATTGATAAGAAGCCCTACTATTGAATGTGAAGGGACGGGCGTGGATCATCTTATAATCATAGAAAGCAATATTGTAGGATACCTTAGCAATTTTTGTAAGGGTCTAAGATCATTTATAAAGGAAAAATTTGAAGGGTCATCGAGGGACTATGATCTTGTTTTTTATTGTTTTTGCTAAAGTATCCCACGTTTGCGTAACATGACTATTTTTATCTTAGGAAACAAGTGAGGTTAACCCTAAAGATGCAAGTGTGTAAAGTGTTTATTTTCATGCATTTTTGTCTTGAATTAGGGTTTTCTATTCATTGATTTTATGTATTGCCATACACACCCTAATTACTAGCATTTATATTGAAAGCGATAAATTCTGGGAATGTAAAATTCTATGTTATTACATAATTTGGGGATAGGGATATAAGTTTACAAATGGGGGAGCAAGTAAATAAAACCCTAATTTACTATTACAGCCATATTGAACTTGAATAAATAATATACAAGAATGTCAGATAATATACAAGGAAAAGGAAATTGTTTTTGTTTGGATTCTTTGTATAAAAGGGTTTATCTTAATTAAACTAAAAAAAGAAAATAGTTAATTGAATCTAAGTTGATTTAAATTGGTTTAATGAAAACTAAACCTAAGTTAATTTTAAGAAAAGAAATGAAATTAATAAAAATTCTTAAGTTCTAAGTTTATTAAATGAAAAGAAAGATTTAAATAAACCTAAGTCTAAGATGATTTAATTTAAGAAAAGAAATTAGATTTAATAAGAAAATATTTTTGTTCTTTTTGCTTTAAAAGAAATAAAATAAAAAATACTAAATATTCTAAATATAAAATATAAAATATATTTGGTATTTTTTACTAATTAAAATAATAAGAATAATAATAATAATATTAATAATAATAATAAAAATAAAAAGAAAAATATAAAATTTAAGGTCAGGAGGGTGTGAAAATAATTTGGGTGGTTTAATAACAGATTTTTGTTAGGCCCAAAATCCTGTTTTTGTTTTGTAACTAGAATAAATTGGAAAAAAAAGCAAGTATACTGGTTGGTTGTAAGCAAACAGGGAGGTGAACAAAATAAAAAGGGAAAGGCCCAAAGTTACTGAGGCCCATGCGCGCTGCCAAACAAAAAAACTGAAACAAAGAAAATGTGAAAAATAACAAAAGGTCTCGTTGTGGCTCGAACCCAGGACCCTTAGCAAAAGATCTTACGCGCACGCTCTCTACTGCTGGGGTGGCTATACATCCAGTGTTATAAACAAAACCATAAATATATATTACAAAGCTAGTTCTAGTGACAAACTTCATCTTCTTCCTCGCGACAGCCAGAGCTTCTGCAACTCATTCATTTCTCAACCATTCTCAAAAGTATGAACATCAAACTTGTTAGAAATTTCACCATGATTCTAGAAATGTAAACAACTTAAACAATGGCTCAAATATGAGCAAAATTTTTAACTAGTATCAATTCTAACCTAATTTTTTCAGAAATTTCAAGTTCAAAATTCTCACTACTCAAGCAACATAAAAGAATTCTAAGGATATGGTTAGTTTCAGGGCTATGATATCTACATTTTATCTTTGAAAATAGAAAGCTAATGATGCATGTATGAAGATTTCAAAAGTCAGAAAACTTACCTTGAAAATGGAATTCGTGTTTTGAGTTTGAGCAGCTTTCAAGGTTTTGTAATGATCAGGTTAGCTTCCTTTAACCTCTAGGAAGAAAATTCAATGCTTATCTTGAGGTGAGAGTGGCTGAAAAGGTCTAGAGAAGTCCAACTGCAATGCTATGTTTTTGAACTTGGACAATGGTAAAAATGGAGTTACAGTTGGGAAACAGGGATTGAGATGGTTTGTATTTGACGTATGGAAGCTTTTAGAATGATTTTAAGGGAAAACACACGAGTAGATTTTGTGTTTCAAGTTTCTTGGCCAGAAATGACAACAATGGAGGTTTGTGTGCAGTTTTGAGTTTCATGGAGTTTTGGGATGCTTGAGGGCCAGTGAACTCGTGCTTTAGCTTACAAATAATGTATCTATTCATAAGCAATAAGTTTTAATGCTTGGAGAATTCATAAATCAAGAACCACATGTTTGTGGATTGGCCTTGTTTTTGAAGCAACATTAATGAACATGGTTCCAATGCTTGTACCAGACCCTCTAGAGTGGTTGAACAGTTTAAACATGTTTCTTATGGCCTTGTAGGTTAAGAGTGTACATAAGAAACAAGTTAGAGGCTCAAGAAGTTGACTTTGTGATTAAAGTGATCTTTACAAGAATGGTATGGTTACTTTCTTCCTAAAATGGCAATTTGATTTGGATAATGCTTGAATCAATTGGATAATGGCTCAATCAATTGTGTAAACTATTAATTATGGAGTGAAACACAAGTTTGAGGCCTTCAAAGCAAAGATTATATAAAATGGATATGGATTTGGTCAAGTGTTCATCACAAAATTGACTTGTAATTTAAGTTTGAAACCCTAACTTCATCTCTTTGATTCTCTTAGCTCAAGAATGATCTCAATGAGTTCTTGGACATTTTAGAAAGCTTGTAACATCCTATACAACCTTCATGTTTTTTATTTTTTAATAATCCAATTGGAACTATGTGAAAAATTTCCATGAAGTTAGGTCAAGAATTTGCCTAAACTAGGTCAAATTTTAACTAAGTGTTTTAAGAAAAAGTGCATGACTTTGTTAATTCATAACTCAAAATACAATAATTTATAGAACTGTATAAGTAAATCAAAGTTGTATATCTCATAAATATCTACAACTTTCATGTTGGAAGTTTTCCTTGAATCATCTTGCATCTTGGTGCAAAGTTGGTATGAAGTCATGAAAAAATAAGACTTAAAAACACTTAGAAAAATTTCTATGTCTTGAAAATTTTGACTTTTCAAATTGAGTTTTGAATTTCTTGATTTTTTGATGCTCAAGTTTCATATTTTTTAATGTCTTGATGGAATGTCATATTTGAAACTCAATTTTAATCAAAAAGTCAAAGTTTGACTTTTGGTGTATCAGTGGACTTTTCATCAGTTGACTGAATTTCAACTATCAACCAAATGATCTTGAGAAATGTTTTGAGCCATTAAACTAGGTCAAAATGTTGTATTTGAATCCTTGGTATTGTGCTTCAAGCCATTAGATTATGTATTAGGTCAAAAACCCTTGATCAGTCAAATACAGTCAAAACCCTAATTCTGACCATTTTGCCCTTTTGTTGATTTGAACATTTTTCTTGGGGAATTATGATCCAAACTTGAAAAATTGATACATATAACTTCAAAATGTTGATATTTATTAAAAATATTGAAGTTTGACTGTAGGTTGACCATACTTGACTTTTTACCCAATACAGTTGATTTTAGGTCATTTGATCAATTGACTAAGCAATTTTATGATCCAAGACTTGAAACTTGACATGAGCAATCTTGAAGGTCCATAATGATCCATGAAAGTTATTTGAGGTATTATAAGTCCAATTGTACTTGTGCAAACTCAAACCCTAATTTGAGGTATCAGTGTTGACGAGATGGCTTGACCTACTCAACCCTTGTGCAAGCTTTAAACATTGAAGATCTTTGTGAGAAATATGTTGAGAAAAGAGAGGGAAAATTTTGGGGTACAACACATGAAATTCATGTTTTTTTCTTTGTGTTTTAATGCATACTAACCTTAATAACGCTTTTCTGAGATGTATTAGTACAAGATATGACTATTACATGACCCTCATAATTCCCGGATGAAAGGTTGCCATATCTGAACCTTTTTGCATCATTTTATTCGTATCTCTTTCTATAGCGTGATTTGGCCAAAAATAAGGGTTCCATTAAAATCACAAGGCCCAAATTAGGGGGGTAAGGTACTTTTGAACCACTAAATCTTCTTATTTTGCAGGGACAGAAAATGAGCTCACCGGAGAAGACGACCAGAGCTAGGGCTCTGGCGCTTCTCCGACCTAATGATTTTTGTTTATTATTTTTTTAATTGATCTCATAAGGTTACCGAATGACTCAGCCACCCCAGTGGCAAGGAAGCGTGTGATAAGGCATTAGTGTACAAGGGTGTGAGTTTGATTCTGCCTTTTGACATTTTTTTCATATTTTCCAATCTTTGCAAGTTTGATGTATATTGTGTTGCGCGCATCCTACCAACACCAACAAATGCTTGGCTCAGTGGCAAGAAATACAGTGGATAAAAGAAAAGTCGATGGCAACTCTTGTTATCCAAAAATTTTGCAGTAAAATGCAAAAACAACTCAGTTCTCCAACCATATTACAATATACAAAGTGTTTAAAATATTTTGTTTGAAAAGTGTGATATGAGAAATGTTTATTTTTTTATAAAAGTTTGTGAGCAAGCGATTAAAAGTATCCTACCCACTCAAGGTTATTCTTACTCTTTTCCTTCTCCTTTTAGAGATAGTATTATCCATACCATTAGTTGGTAGGTAGACCTATCTATTGGATGTGAAGGGACATGCGTAGGGTCATCGTACGATCATTGAAGGTAACTTGTAAGGATACTTTAGCAATTGCGTAACGAACTACCATCATATTATTTGTAGGCAACTCGAGGGACTAGATCATTTTTTCGTAGATAACATCAAAGGGTCATCGAGGGACTATGATATTTTGTATGATGATGATTTGATCGAGGGTATTTTGCTAAAGTATCCCCACTTTCGAGGGACATGACCATCATTTCGAAAGGCAATGAAGAGAGGTTACCCTAGGGGTGTGAGTGTGAAAGTGTGTTTGTTTCAATTATTTATCTTGAAATTAAGGTTTTGCTATCGGTGATTTTATCTTGCCATATAAACCCTAATTACTAGCAGTTGCATAAAATAATATAATAGCAGAAGGTAAAGTGCGGAATGTGAACCTAAAACTATTACAAGGCTTTGGGGCAGTTACATAAGAATTAAATGCAGAAAGGAAACCCTAGAACTATTACATCCCAGAAGCAGATACATAATAGGAAAGTAACGCGGGAAATATAGATCCAAGCTATTTACATTCGTGGAAACGTCCTATACAATTGATCTAGGAAATGTAAATACAAATGAAAAAAAGAAATAAGGAAAAAAGTAGAAAAATCAGTTTGAATGTTTGTAAGGGTTTTTGTAAAAACAAGATTTATGATAATAATTAATAAAAAAACCAAAAAATTCTAATTAATTATAATATTAAAAAAATAGCTAATTAATTAAAAAAATATTAAAGGTAAAAAAGCCTAAACCTAATTAATTAGTGTTTAAAAAAAGGTTCGTTTTAGGTTAATAAAAATAAATTAGGTTAACAAAAAAAATAGAATTATGGGAAGAAAAATCAAGGAAATAAGGAAGAAAATCAAAGAAGGAAAATAGATGAGACCCACAAGGCACTCCATGCTTTGAAAGAGATCCCAAAAGATGAGGAAAAATAATAACTCATGTTGCAACAGTCAGTGTAGGATTGCAGACACTATCATCAAGACTTCCATAAATCGGCTCCACTGAGTCTTCAACTAATTATCTTCCTTTTTGAAAAGTTCCAGATTACGGGCCAAGTCTTGCATGTACACCACAACCAACCTTATCTGAATCTTCATCCCGACCAATACCCCACGAAGTTGTTCCATAAATGATCTCTGAACACATCGCGGAAAGAGTTCAAGTATGTATATCTGAAGAGAGTACCAAATCCGAATAAGAATTCCCAACTTTGAGTATCTGTTATGAATGTATGAATATGCATGAAATGCGTGAGTGGATGTAATTCCATGTTCGATCATTTCCAGGGAACCATCATGCTTTTAATTTTGATTTTAAACCATTGAAAGGTGGAGAATTGGAACATAAAGATCACAAGCATGGTTCCTTGGAAATGGAAAGTACATGTGCGTTAAAATGACGTTAACAGATTATGTGTGCAAGAACACGAGATCAAGGTTCCATAAACATGGAAAATAGTTGTGTTGTCTCTAAACTGAATTATGAACATCACCGGATCAAAGGTACGACACCACCTTGGAACATAAGAGAGCCAAGTACCAAGTAGATCAGCAACCATATGAGACCAAAATCGCCCCATCATAAAAGATAAATGTTGAACTGCCAAAATAAACAACCATCACAAGGTAATAAGTCCGGAGAAAAACTGAGAGAACACACAGTCACCGACAGTATCAAGTCACCATCAAAAGCACACATTAATTATCAGAACATGGTCACCAACAAAACTCAAGTCAACCACATAACCAAAGTCACCGTCAAAAATAGAGTCACCATTTGTACCTGTAAGAATTAATCATCCCTCCCCACTCACGGGAGAAACTAGGTCAACGTAAAGCAAGGGTAACTCAGAATCATGGGTACGCCTGAAGCCACTATCGTCGAAACATCGATGTGAAACGATAGCACCCCATTTGTACTCTCATCTGAGCATGGACGACATGACCGCACTAGAAAACCAATGTAGACAAGCCGTTCATGTTCCACTCTATTCCTAAGGTTCCCATGGTTGTCACTTGGCCTGAGTATTGGGCCTTTTATCTCTTGTAACACCCACCCAACATGAAAGCCGAGCCAACACATCAGATAACCAAATATATGGAAAACGGTAAAATGCATGCACAAACATATGCAAACAGTATATACAAAACTGGAAATAAAAAAACACCCAAAGAAAACAACAAACAAGAGCTAGGATCGACTCCGGGATGGACCAGCAATAGGTAAATCTTTCCCCAGTGAAGTCGCCAGCTGAAACAACTGGCCGAACCGTCATTCGATAATAGAAATCAATGAAGTCACCACCGAACGTCTTTTATCCCGCTGAGAGGGGAAAGGTAAACATCGAGAAAACCTGAAGTGGGTGAAATCACGATCTTGCGACCGAGAGATCGGGTAAGGGAGTCTGTTACGCGAGGGGAAGGTGTTAGCACCCCACACGCCCGTAGTACCCTACGGTATCCACTCTTATTTGTTCTAATCTAAGGGTGTGTAAAATCTATGTATAGGCTATACAGGGAATGCATGCAAAAGTAAGGAGAAAAGAATGCAGAGAAAAATAAAAGTTGTGCTCACTCGGGCCCTACCCCAATGCCTACGTATCCCTTTTAAGGAATCAGAGCAGCCGTAGTTCGGCTCATATGTTTTGGTTGGTTTGTGTTTTTTAGTTAAGGAAATAAAAGTAACAGACAAAATGGCAAAACATCAGATAGAACAACAAAATGTCAACAATGATGATAGATTAGCAAAAAGAGATGACAAGACATCGCATGGCAACACAAACTCAGATAAGGCGGTAAAACGCCAGCAAGATAGCAAAATATCAGACAAGATGATGAAATGTTACACCTAACAATGATATTGAAAATAAAAGTAGGATAACAAACATGTGCGATGGCGAAATACCGGGTAAAAGAATGTGCGATGGAGAAACATCGGCTAAGAGATATGAAGATGACATGGCAAAGATGGAGAAACATTAATAAACCAGGGAACAAAACATCACACCTAACAATGATATTGAGAATCAAGGTAGGATAACAAACATGTGCGATGGCGAAACATCGACTAAAAGAATGTGCGATGGCGAAGCATCGGCTAAAAGAATATGCGATGGCGAAACATCAGCTAAAAGAATATGTGATGGTGAAACATCGACTAAAAGATAGGAAGATAACATGGCAAAGATGATGAAACATCAATAAACCAGATGATAAAACAACACACCTAATAATGATATGGAGAATTAAAGTAGGATAACAAACATGTGCGATAGTGAAACATCGGCTAAAAGAATATGCGATGGTGAAATATCGACAAGGGAATGTGCGATGGTAAAACATTAATAAACCAGAGAATAAAACATCACACCTAACAATGATATTGAGAATCAAAGTAGGATAACAAACATGTGCGATGGCGAAACATCAATCTGACAAGATTTTAAAATGAAACAGGAAGGCGCATAAACAATTAAGATTGGTTTTTATTTTTTACCTTAAAGAAGGGTTTAAGTTCATTAGAGATGTTTTATGATTTTCCAAGAAGAAGTTTTAGTTTTAGGATGCAAGAATGCAAAGGAAAAAAAACAACTAAGGGAGACTATCCTAATCTATAGCCCTAATGTTATCATACAATGGTTGATCCTAAGGTTGAGGATGAAAGAGGGAAGTTTCTACCCTATGTTAGCATATCTGGATTCCTATCCTAAGGTTTAGCTCTAGGACTAACCCTACACGAGAAATCCTAAGGGAGCATGGTAAAATGTCACAGTGACAAAACACAAGCAGATGGGGAAACATCTGGACAAACAACAACTCGAGCATCACTCGAATATCAAATACCTACAAGGCTCAGGCCTAGCAGTAGAAAGGGAGGTCCCTTCATAGACAAGCAACCAAGCATCATACCAAGTGTGATGCGGTGGGAGAACTGACTTGAGGTTTTGCGTTTGTGTTTGCAAATGTTTCGGTTTAGCAAGAGTCGCCATTGACTTTTTATTTTATCCAAAGGAAAGGTCAAAAAGCACAGGAAAGACCTTTGAGATTGTTTTTGTGTTCGGGGGGTAGATTATGAAAAGGGAAGGTTCTAGCACCCTTTTCATCCATGGTTTTCCATGGGCTCTTAGTTACTTGTTTTATATCACTTGCTTTTACTTTTCAATTGTTTGAAATGGTGCTTTTGTGTGTGTTTTTGAAAGTATTTTGAAAAGAGGACATCGTTGTGGCAACCTTTGTAATGATTCTTGTTTGAATGTATACAAAGGTGTTTATCTTTTGAAAAATGTTTCAATGTTTGAAAGTTTGTTTTGGAAAATGTTTTGAAATAGTGTTATGTGTTTTTTTGAAATTAGCAAGGATGGATTACAAGTTTTGATCAAGTAACTAGGAGTTGTTAACCCTACTCAAAGATCTTTCCTACAAATTTGTAACCCTTTGACATTGTTGTTTTACCATTGTATTTGGTAAATAACCTTGTGTTTGGATGTTAAACGGGACGGGCGTGGGTCATCGTATGACCATGATAGCAATTGTGCTAAGTATCTTTAGCAAATTTTTTGAGGGACTAGATAATTTTTGTATAGGCAACCAAGATAGCATCATCGAGGGACTATGATCTTTTTGTTTTGTTTTGATTTTGTCAAGATACCTAGCATGCATACCATGGCCTTTTTTTAAGGCAACAAGTGGATGAAACCCTAAGGGTGCTTGTGTGCATTGTGTTGTCATTTTTCATGCATTTTTGTCTTGTATTAGTTATGTTGTTTGTTTTGATTTTTTGGTTATCATACAAACCCTAATTTTACTATCATGCATATTTAAAAGCAATAAAATGCGTAAAAATAAATCTAAGACTATTACAACATTATTATGGGGAGGGGGATACAAGTTTGAATAAGGGGATATTTTGCACAAAATAAAGCACTAAAATTATTACAACCATATTGAATTTAATTGTACAAATAAATAAATGAGCAAAATATTTAAATATGCAATTAAATATAAATATGCAAAAAATGTTTTTTTTTTGTATTTATTTTATGTATGTAAAATAAATTATTTAATGTATCAAAAATAAGAAAAATATTAATGATTATTTTTGGAAGGGGTGGAAACCCTAATTTTTGTTTTAAGAAGAAAATGCATTATATTATTTATTTATTCATTTATGTACAAAGAAAATAAATAAAAATATTCATAAAAATATTAAAAAATAATATATGTGAGAAAATATTATTTTATATGTATAAATAATAAAAATAAAAATATATAATATTTTTGTATTAATTATAAGTTTTTATTTAAGAAAATAAATGTATTAAACCTAATAAACTAAATATTATGCCAAAAATAAAATAAAAAAATAAAATAAAATGTAAAAATTTAAGAAAATATTTTTAGTGATTTTTAATATTTAGAAAAAAATAAATAAAAGTCAGAAATGTAAAAGAAATAGAAAAATATACAAAAACAATCAAATGGACCAAGGGGGTTCCAAAAGAAAAGAAGGTGGTGCAAATAGCCAGCAAGAGCCAGGCCCAACCCAACTCACTTCATCCCTAACCTCTGAAACAGAAAACGCGCGTATCCTTGTTCAAATTCGTATCTCCTGCATTTGTGCTTAAAAACAAAAATTTGCAACATGAAAGTTATAGAGCATTAAACCACGATTCTAACCATATAAAAAACTTGATCTAACTCTCAAAGACCAGAGATAATTTCTTTAGCCCTAAATTCTAACCTAGTTTTTTCAGAAAGTTCAACTATCAAATACTCCTAGCTCAGTTAACTTAAATGAATTCTATGCATATGTACAACTTAAGGGCAATGAGGACTACATTTTTTCTTCACAAACCTAAGCCTAATGATTCCTAATTAAGGAGATAGAAGTTTGAGAAATACCTGTTTCATTCAAGCTCGAGTATAACAATGCAACAACTTTCAGTGAGGCCTGAGGTTCTTTTGAGCTTGCTTGATGTTCCCTTGACCTTTCCCAATGCTTGGCTTGCTTTGAAATGGTCTGAAACTTCTTGTAGAACTCAACTTGCAAACTCAGAATTTGAAAATGGTGAAGTGTGTAAATGGAGTTACAGTGGCTTGGGAAAGGTTGGGATAGTTTAGGTATGTTGTATGGAGTGTGTTGGAACTGGTTTCAAGCAAAACGCACGAGTGGATTTTGTTTTGGAAGTAAATCTTCAGAACTTGCCCTGTTTTGGGCAGAAATGAAGTTTTGGTGCATTTGGGTGTTTGAGAACTTGCTAGATCATGTTTCTGATCTTAGGCAATGTGTAAAACTTGTTTGAAATGTTACAAAGACTTGGTTATATCAGATTACAAAGTTATGTGGTTTTTGCACAATGACTTGTTTTTGAAGCAAAAGGTGAGTTGACAATGCAAAGGGTTGTACTTGCTAGCTCCAAGCATGCTGATAGTTGGTATGCCTTTCCCTAAGTTTGTGGATGTTGTTTGCTGCAAGAACTTTGGTCCATGGCTCAAGAAATACAATTTTACATAAAGCATGCTTTATGTAAATGGCATTGTTAACTTTTTGCCAAAAATGGATTAAACCTTTGTATAATGCTTTATAGATCAGAACAAAGTCTTAATCCAACGTGTTTGCATTTAATTTATGAGTGTGGAAAGGTTTAAGGACCTGTAAACCAAGTACAAGCATGGTTTGGATAGAATTGCAAGTTGTATCATTGTGCAAAATGCCTTGGCCAAAAGTGATAATTTGCCATTTTCAAACTTTTGATTCTCCCTAACCATGAATGATCTTGGAGAATTCTTGGACATTTTGGAAAGCTTATAACATGCTCTACTATACATATTTGAAATGAATTTTGAGATTACAATTGGAACTATGTGAAAAATTGCCATGAAGATAGGTCAAAATCCTGCCTAAACTAGGGTAAAATTTCACTAAGTTAGGAAGTTTTTTGGACCCTTGTTCACAAAATCATAACATGAGATCCAAGCATATTTTGGGAAAACTTTGTGAATCAAAGTTGTAGATGTTGTGGAGGACTACAACTTTCATGTTATAAGTTTTGTTTGAATCCAATTGCATCATGGTGAAAAAGTTGGGAAAAGTTGAGAAAAAATAAGAAATTTTCATAACTTAGAAAATTTCTAAGTTATGAAAATTTTCCATTTTAAACCCTAATTTCCAATTTTAGTTTTCTTGGTGAACAAGTTTCATGTTTTTACACATATTGATGAAAAATGACCCTTGGCCCTTGATTTTGACCAAAAAGTCAAAGTTTGACTTTTCAGTGTATAGTTGATTTTTTATCAGTTGACTGGAAAATTCATCTGTCAATCCAATGCATTTGAGATCTTTTGAACCTTGTGATTAGGTAAATATGATGCCATTGAGTCCTTGAATCCATGATTGAACCCAATTTTCCATTGGCTAGGTTAAAAAATCAGAAATTGCCCTTCTGCAGTCAAAACCCTAAAAATGACCATTTTGCCCTTTTGGTGATCTGATCAAATTTCTTGAGGATTTGTGATCCAAACTTGATCAAATGGTTCATATGAGTTTATAATGTTGATGTGGATAAAAAATTATGAGGTTTGACTGTAAATTGGCCACAGTTGACTTTTTCCCAATACAGTTGATTTTTAGGTCAACTGTCCAATTGACTGGGCAAAAATTTGATTCAAGGCTTGAAACTTGGTATGGGAAATATTAGGAGTCCAACATGAAGTATTAAAGTCACATGAGGCATTAGAAGTCCAAAAATCCTTGTGCAAACTCAAACCCTAATTTCAGGTCAACAGTGCAAGGAAATGTCTTGAGCAGAGCAAACCCTAATTTTTTTCTGGAGTCCAAAGAGTCTTGTAAGGGGAAATCTTGATAAAATGAGAGGGAAAATTTTGGGGTACAACAGTTGCCCCTGTTCAATCTTCGTGAACCTGAAGAGTTAGATTGGAGAGTTTGCCGTTCGTGACTCGAAGGTAAAAGATGATTGGACACTAGAGTGCCCGTAAATTTGCACTCGTAAAATGTAGTTTAGGAAATGGGCTTAAAGATGACATTTGGAGATATGATAGAATCTTGTTGGAGATGGGATTAAAGATTCCATCCAAGGACTGTTTGTTGAATATCAGGAGAATGAACATCAGAATGATATCCGTATCTGGAACGTATCTGAGTTGTATTTGGAGATTGGATTTGTATGAGCAAGGGAATTGCATCCGCGTCTGGAGCGTATCCGAGATATAACTGTATTCTAATATGAATGAATAGCAGAATGACTTCCGTGTCTGGAGTGTATCTGTATTGTATCTAAATCTAAAATCTGAATAAGCGACAGAAAGGCATCCGTGTCTGGAGCATCTTTGGGCTGGGGAAAAGGTTTGAATGAGTGACAAAATGGCTACCGTGTCTGGTGCGTATCTGGACTGTATCTGAAGTTGAGATCTGTATGAGTAGCAGAATGACTTCTGTGTCTGGAGTGTATCCGTACTATAACTGGGATCTGAATAAGTGACAGAATGAATTCCGTGTCTGGAGTGTATCTGAACTTGAAGTTGATAGTTGAATCTGAATGAGAAATAGAATGGCTTCCATGTCTGGAGCGCATCTAATCCATATCTGATTGTTGAAGTCTGAATGAGTAATAGAATGACCTCCGTGTCTGGGGTGTATCCATACTGTATCTTGACTTTGAATTCTGAATGAGTAGTAGAATGACCTCCGTGTCTAAGGTGTATCCATACTGTATCTGAATAAGAGATCTGAATGAGTAATAGAATGACTTCCATGTCTTGGAGTGTATCTGTACTGTATCTGAAATCTTTGAATATTTGTTAAAGATAGCTTTTAATCTTATCCTGAAAAGGGTAAAATGTTAGCTGAAACACAAAGTTATGTTGCATGAAATGTATGATGCAATAAAATGTGTTTTATCAATGTTTATGATATATGAATGTTATGTATGCGCATGTAAGCTGATTAGCTGTCTTGCTGAGGAAAATAAATCCTTGATAGCTAGAGATAATAAAATCTTTGACTGCTGCCGGGGAAAATAAATCCATGACCGTTGCTGGAGATTCAGAATCTTTGATTGCTGAGGATGAGAAATCCTTGGACCACTGTTGGGGATAGAATCTTTGGCAACTCGTGGGGATTATCAAAACTTTGACAACTTCTGTGGGGATGTGAGAATCCTTCACGACTTTCTTGGGGATATCGGGATCTTTCAAGTCTTTGGAGTTGGAGTATTGACAAAAAATCTGCTTGGGGATGTAATGTCAAACTGCTTGAGAAACCTGCTTGGGGAATCCAGAGATCTTTGATGACTATGGTTGTGGATTACACCACAGGAATCCTTATTCGGCTGGGAAATAAGGAAATTCCTGATGATCTCTATCGGGGATTAGATGAAAGAAAACCTTGATCTGTTGGAGAATAAGGAAGACTTTGATGGCTTCTATGGAGAATTAAGAATGAGAAACTTAGATCTCCTTGGGAAATTGAAACCTTGGGAACTTCACTAGAGAAGTGAGAAAGAGAATCTTCGATCTGCAGGGGATTAAAATTATGAAAAATTCATGTTGAGAAGTAATGAAGACTCTGGCAACTTCACTGGGGAATCAGGAATGAGAATCTCCAATCTTCTAGGGGAATTTGAATCCTAGGGGACTTCAAACTTGGGAGTTAAGAATGAGAATCTTCATTCTGTTAGGGAGTAAAAACTCTGTGGGAAATAACTATACTACTAGAGAGTAAGCTATCCTTATGGAGGGTAAGTTCAAGAATCTCTGGGGGAAAAGCTTATTCCTGTTTGGAAAAAGTTCAGGAGTTTGGGTTATATGCCAATCTACTAGGGAATTATCCGGAGGTTGGGGATAAAAGTTAACTGTTATCTGTTTGATTCTCAGACTTTAAGACAACTTGCTGGGGAATCTGGAGAAACTGGATGGTTTCTGTTGAGGATTGGTAGTTGGAAATTTGACTTCGCTGGGGAAGAAGGTGAAGATGTGAAAAACACAAGAAAGGGGGTTGAATTGTTAAAACTTGAAATCAAATGAAGACAACACGTTATTTTTATCCTGGTTCGTTTGATCTCAAACTACTCCAGTCCACCCGTCAAGGTGATTTCGCCTCTCTCCAACGAGGTCTTAATCCACTATATTCAACTGAATACAAATCTGCTTTAACAACTGCTAAAGCCTTCTTGAGTCTAAACCACAGACCGGTTTCTCAAGGAAATTCTTTTTACATAAAAATGAACAATTATGTGTGTTTGATGTTTTCTACAAAAACTATATATCACAATTGTGATAATACACAAAATGAAGCTTAGTGAAACTAGATTGCTAATGCTATAGAATAATCAAATGAGAGCTATTAGCAACAGTGAGAACGAGCTTGATGAAGATTGGCTTTTGGTGTGTATATGCGTGTAGAGTACTGTAGAGCATTAGCCATTTCACTTCTCACTGATTTGTTTAAATACTTCTTGGAATAGATACGTTGATGCCAATAATTCCATTTCAATGCTCATTACGTTCTTTCCATTTATAGAATATCTTTGTCTTGGAATAAAGTCGTTGGTAATTAATCTGCCTTGAATGTAGTACCGTTAACACTTCAGAAGGTTCTGCTTGATTAAGATCAGAGTGTTCTTGGCTTTGGCTTATTCTGGCACTTCTGAATGCTGATGACATAGTTAAGATCTTGATCAGAGTCAGAGTGTGTTAAGCGCAGATTTTGTTCATCAGACTTCAGCGTAAGCACATGTATGATCTTCTGGTTGACATCTTCTGATGCTGATGTTGATATTCTGATGCTGATTCCATCAGAGTTTCTTGTAAATACACAACATAATTTTAAGTAGCATCTATGTCAAATATAAAACTCATAATTCATTTAATATTGTATTTTGTTATCATCAAAACTCTAACTGAGGATTGTAGAATCAAACTATGTTCTAACAATCTCCCCCTTTTTGATGATGACAAAAACTAGATTTTTTCAATTAAAATAAAGTGATGAAAGTATCAGAGTTTAAGGATAGAGAGGAAACAGTATCAGATATAATCAGATAAAGAGTAAAAGGTTCATAGCTAAGAGGGTAAGAAATAAAGAGTATCAGAGTAATGATGAGAAAAACTCCCCCTGAGTTGATTATTTCCTTTTGATTCCTTGAGACCTTGAGTATCAGAACTTTATTGAACCTTTCTTTAAGCATCCGAATTTTTCTTTATCAGAGTTCTTCAAATTCGTGTACCTGTAAGCTTTTCAGAACAACCAATATATACGGATGTTAGAATGTTTGAGACTTTTGTCTCAGTAAGCCGTTATTGAAAAATATCATTCTTTCTCCCCCTTTTTGTCAGCGATCAAAAAGCATATATAATCAGAGTTAAAAAAAACATTAGAGCAAAACACGTTTGTATTGAAACAGAAGCAATGATAGTTTAGAACAAGTAGGAATATTACAGATAAACATGTAAAGAAAACAAGTAAAACACAAGAAAAATCTAAGAAGAAGGAGGAAGTCGTGTGAACAACGCTTCCAACATGCTCTTGATTTGTTCGCTGGTTTCATTCTGCTTAGCTACCATGTTTGCAATAGATTCAATCTTGATATCCTGCTTGTCCATCCGTTCATTCATCAGCATGTCTGATCTCTTCAAATCCTCCAGAGTCTGCCTATCAACAGAGGAAGTTTGAGGATCTTCAGATACAGGCTGCTTCTCAGAGCTTTCTGTAGCTTCTTCTGCTTGACCCAAGTCTTCATCTTGAATGATCTGTTCTTCAGCAGGTTGAACTTGAGATGCTGGACTCTTTTCAGACCAAGGCTCACTGTCCAGATGGAGAACTTCTTCCTTCAGCACCTTGCTCAGAACTGGACCTTCCATTTCCTTCAGCAGTTTGCTAAAGTTCTGTTGAGCCTGTCCATAGTTTTGGTATTGCAGCTTGAAGGTTTCAGCACATACCCATCTTCTGAATTGAGTCCATAGATGATCTGATACAGCAGGATCAATCACTTCCAAACTTGCTTGTTTCAAAGAAGATATCCATTTCTGCATATCTGTTTCAAAGTTTAACATGCTACTACAAACATCTGGTTGTTTAGGTTTAGGGATGGCAGTTTTCTGGTTTATTGCAGCAAGGCGTTCAAGGACTGTTAAGTCAATGACAGTCTTGCTGTGGTTTTCTGTATTTTTCTTAGGTGAGGGAGTAGGAGAATCAGAAATAACGATTGGACTATGTGGAGTGTTTGGAGGAGTCGTTTCTGGTGAGGATGGTAGTTGGGACATATTAACAGTTGTACCACAAGGCAATTGAATGGCCAAGGGTTGTGGTTCAGGAGACTCAGAGGTTTGAGCCTCAGAGTTTTGAGTCTCAGATTGTGGTGATTGTGCATGTGGAGGAGATGGTGGATTACTTTCTAGTTGGGGAGAGGAAGGTTGTGGAATTTCTGGTTCTGGTATTTGGGAGAGTGGAGTTTCTGGTATTGGTGAAAGTGGGATGTTAGGTTGAGGAGAAGTGGGAATTTCTGGTATTGGATTTGGATTTTCTGTATGGGGAGCGGAAGAATGTTGTTCTATATCAGACAGAACTTGTGCAAGTTCTGGTTCTGGAATGGTTGTAGTGTTTGGATTTTGTGGTTTGGAGCGGGATCTTCGGAGAGTTAATGACTCAGAAGGGTCAAAGTCTTCAAAATCTTCAAAGGTTTAGGGTGTTGGGATATCAGATGGAATTGGAGTAGGAATGGATGTGGAAACAACAGATGAATCTAAAACAGATACAGAAACAGGATTACCTCTTTTCTTTGGGGTCTGTTGTGATGATCCTTCTGGAGCAGCTTTTCTCTTCTTAGTCTTCTTTAGAGCAACCTCTGGTGCCTTCTGCTGAAGATCTTGGATGTTTAGATTAGGAGCTGTTCCATCAGCTTTGCAAGCATCTAAGTATCTCAGAATGATATGAGGCTTGGAGTCAATCTCTAAGAACATAGGGAAGTCGTCCAGAGGAACTCTTCTGCTGGAGATTTCAGCAAAAGTTGTAACGCTGGGCTCCTTCTTAATGTTCTCTATCAGCTTCATCTTCTTTAGATTCTTGGCATTCAGCTGCTTGCCAACAGATGGTTCCAGGGTGCTGATCTCTTGTGCCTCTGTCAAGTGTTCAATCAGCCTATTCTCAGTCAGAATATCTGATATCAATGTACCCAAGGGTATCCAATCCCTTTTAGTGCGTTCATCTTCTCTGGTCTCCTTGACCCTGGTTCTCAGATGGTTGAACAGAAGATGAGCTAGATTAATCTTTACCTTCTGATTGATAAAATAGATCAGAAACTGCTGATCTATGTTTATGTAGTCAGGAGAGCTTGTGGGCTTCCTATGATTGAAACAGCCCAGAATAATCTTTGCCCAAATTCTGTGCTTATCTCTCAGATCCCTTATCTTGCTGGAGGGGAGCCCCAGCGTGAAAATTTCCCTTGCTATAGTAGCAACATCTGAACATCTTTCTGCCATGTCTATACAGCAAATACCACCACCATTGTATCCAATCAGTTTTCCAATTAGGTCTTCAGTAATCACAATTTTCTTCCCCATTATGTAAGAAGTGACTTGGTGATTAGAGGAAGACGCGTGAATCCAGAATTCTTTAACCAAGATAGGAAAAGTTGGACCCACCAACCTGTCAAAGTATCTCTCCCATCCTTGAGCTTGAATCTCTTCTGATAAATCAAAACCATTTTCCTTCAAACTGTTGAAATCCACTATAATCTCTGACAGAACTTCAAGGTTCTTGACTGGAGTGAGTAGCGTTCTGAGAGGAACCTCATATTGCTCAGTTGATGCATCTTTCTAAGAACCTGAAGAGATATTGCTGGAAGACGCCATTGTTCACACGAGGTTTTGAGAGAAAAAATTGAAAGGGTTTTCTTGAGCAGGAAGAACACAGACACAGATATCAGAAAAAATTGATTGAAAACGAAAGTAAGGGTAAACATTGTGAGTAGTGTGAATGGTGTTTAAATAGATTTTGAAAAAGTTTTTGAAAACATAAATGCTTAAGAGAGAGAAATAAATCATGATTAATAGCATTAATTGATTGCTGATTTTAGGGGATTTCAGAAAGATACTTAAACGGTTACCAGTGACATGTGTCTCAATGCATCCAATCAGCGCTTTGCCTTTTCAGAAGCGTGAACGCGTGTTCAGCCTTAGGAAACAGCTGATGACTGGATGCCACTTGTTTGCTTTGAGTGAGCGTCACTTCTATCCTTGAACTGAAGAGCTCAGAGCTTCATGGATAGATCTGATACAATCTGCATTTCTAAAATTCTGAAAAGAGGATTGATCAGAAGTCCACAGAGAAATAAATATAATTCTGAAGGTTAATATATAAAATTAAAACAGTTTTATTCTGGACAGAGCTTCATGCTGAGATGATTCAGAATGAGGTTGAACCTATCTTCAGAAAGTGGTTTGGTGAAGATATCATCCCATTGATGGTCTGTATCAATAAATTTTAAGTTTAAAATGCCTTTTTGAATATAGTCCCTAATAAAATGATGTTTTATTTCTATATGCTTAGCCCTAGAATGCAAAATTGGATTTCTACTTAAGCAAATGGCAGAAGTATTATCACAGAGTATAGGAATGTTACTCTCATAAATCTAGAAGTCCTCAAGTTGACTTTTCATCCAGAGCATTTTTGTGCTGCATCCAGCTGCTGCTATGTATTCAGCTTCTGCTGTTGATAGAGCAATGGTGGATTGTCTTTTGCTGGACCACGAGATCAGATTTTCTCCCAGAAACCGACAGCTTCCAGAAGTACTTTTACGTTCAACTCTGTCTCCAGCAAAGCCAGCATCACAGTAACCTACTAAGCTGTAATCACCAGATTTTCTATAAAACAAACCCAGATTCGTAGTACCTTTCAGATACTTGAAAATTCGCTTAACAGCTGTTAAGTGAGATTCTCTAGGATCTGATTGGAATCTTGCACAAATGCATACACTGAATAAAATATCAGGCCTTGAGGCTGTCAGATAAAGAATAGAACCAATCATACCTCTGTAGACTTTCTGTTCTACCTTTTTGCTTACCTCTTCTCTTTCTAGAATGCACGTGGGATGCATTGGAATCTTTGATGGCTTACATTCTGAGAGATCAAATTTCTTCAGAAGTTCTCTGACATATTTGCTCTGATGAATGTAAGTTCCTTCTGGAGTTTGATTGATCTGAATTCCCAGAAAGAATTTCAGTTCCCCCATTAGGCTCATCTCAAATTCTGCCTGCATACACTTAGCAAATTCTCTTCCCAGAGAAGGTTTAGTAGATCCAAAAATTATATCATCAACATAAATCTGACAGACTAAAATGTCATTCTTAACTGTTTTACAGAATAAGGTTGTGTCCACCTTCCCTCTGGTGAATTCCTTTTCTAACAGGAAGTTACTTAGTCTTTCATACTAAACCCTGGGAGCTTGTTTCAGACCATACAATGACTTCTTTAGTTTGAAAACATATTCTGGATGTTTTGGACTTTCAAAACCAGGGGGTTGGTGCACATATACCTCTTCTTCTATATAGCCATTTAAGAATGCACTCTTGACATCCATCTGATACAGAATGATGTCTTTATTAACAGCAAAAGAAATTAAAAGTCTGATAGATTCTAACCTGGCGACTGGAGCAAAGGTTTTTGTATACTCTATCCCCTCTTGCTGACTATAACCTTGTGCTACCAATCGTGCCTTGTTTCTGACAACTTCACCTTGTTCATTCAGCTTGTTTCTGAACACCCATTTTGTTCCAATGACGTTGAATCCTTTGGGCTTGGGAACTAGATCCCATACGTCATTCCTTGTGAATTGATTCAGCTCCTCTTGCATTGCTAGAATCCAGTCATTGTCCAGAAGTGCTTCATCAATAGAGGATGGTTCAATCAGAGAGACAAGTCCCATGAGGGATTCTTCAGAGTTTCTGAAGCTGGCTCTTGTTCTGATTGGATCTTCCTTTCTTCCCAAGATTGTTTCTTCTGGGTGATCCATGCTGCTTCTGGATGGTCTTTTATGAGGTTGATCAACAGAAGGTGCTGGATTACTTGCAGTGCCTCTTTCTGATGTTGAGGGAGTGTATCTGTTAAGAGCTTCTGATGACTTGTCTTCAGTACCTGTGAATTCAACTTCCATACCTGCAAGTAATTCATTCTGCTTTGACTTTTGAGAGTCAAGCTTGTCATCAAAACGAACACTGATTGATTCTTCCACAATCTGTGTTTCTGTATTGTATACTCTGTACCCTCTTGAGCATTCAGAGTATCCTAACATAATACACTTCTGTGCTTTAGAGTCAAACTTGTTCAAATAATTTTTAGTATTCAAAATAAAGCAAGTACATCCAAATGGATGAAAATATGAAATGTTGGGCTTTCTGTTCTTCCACAATTCATATGGAGTCTTTTCCAGAATAGGTCTTATGGAGATTCTATTCTGAATGTAGCACGCTGTGTTTATTGCCTCTGCCCAGAAGATCTTAGCAACGTTAGTCTCGTTGATCATGGTTCTGGCCATTTCTTGCAATGTTCTGTTCTTTCGTTCTACAACTCCATTTTGCTGGGGAGTTCTAGGACAAGAGAAATCATGCAGAATGCCTTTGTCATTAAAAAATGATTCAAAATCTTTGTTTTCAAACTCTCCACCATGATCACTTCTGACTTTTACGATTCTAAGATCCTTTTCATTATGAACTTGGTTGCAGAAGGTGACAAACACATAGTGTGACTCGTCCTTGTGTCTTAAGAACTTTACCCATGTCCATCTGCTATAGTCATCTACGATTACTAACCCATACTTCTTGCCACTGACTGAAGCAGTTTTAACTGGTCCAAATAAGTCAATGTGCAGAAGTTCTAATGGTTTAGAGGTGGAAACAACGAATTTAGATTTGAAAGCAGGTTTTGCAAACTTGCCTTCCTGACATGCTTCACACAGAGCATCTGAATTGAACTTCAGGTTAGGAAGTCCTCTGACCATATTGAGTTTGTTAATCTGAGATATTCTTCTCATACTAATATGCCTCAATCTTCTGTGCCAGATCCACTGCTCGTTTTTAACAGACAGAAGACACTTTACATTCTGACTTTTCAGTTCAGAAAGTTTGATTTTGTAAATGTTGTTTCTCCTATTTCCATTAAATAGGATAGTCCTATCTTTCTGACTAACAACTTTACATGAATTTTGATTAAAGATTATATCATAACCGTTATCACTTAATTGACTTATGGATAACAGGTTATGCATTAATCCATCTACTAATAAAACATTACTGATAGAGGGAAGATTTACATTACCTACTGTTCCAGAGCCAATGATCTTTCCCCTCTGATTGCCTCCAAAGCCTACATGGCCTCCAGGCTTAAGTTCCAGGCTTTGGAACATATGCCTTCTTCCCGTCATGTGTCATGAGCAGCCAGAGTCCAGGTACCATGACTGGTGTTTCTGCTTTGCTTCTAAAGATATCTGCAACATGTATTATTTTATCCTTAGGTACCCATATTTTCTTGGGTCCTGATTTGTTAGATTTACCAAAACTCTGGTTGAATTTTGGTTTGACAGAATAATTGCTACTAGTGTATTTGATGTCATGTGTGTGCTCATATACAAAGTGTGAATTAAGAGGAGTTCGTTTAATAACTAAATCCATGGCATTCTTTGGTGTAGGTACCTTACCTTGGTATCCTATTCCCTTTCTGCCATTTCTGCTAACTCCATAGATCATTGAAGCCATTTTGCTTCTATCTATGCTTTTAGCAAGAAACTTCTGAAAGCTGTGATCATACTCCTTGATGATCTCATCAGCACTACTGGGAGTTTCAAGAATTGTTTCCTTCTGAGAGTTTTGTAAAAGGTTTTCTAATTTTTAAACTTTATTTTTCAACTCAGTATTTTCCAATTTGAGACTCTCAGTTTTATCAGAGTCAGAAGCAAGATCCTTTTTCAGGTTTCTGAATTTGACTCTGATCTGCTGATATCTTTCCAGAATCTCATTAAGGCTTTCAGATAGTTCAGCCTTAGTAAAATTAATAGCAAAGTCAGGAAATACCTCTTTTGTGTCTGATTAAGAGTCTGATTCAGAAGCTTCATTGTCTCCTGATATGTTTGCCATGAGAGCTATGTTTGCTCTCTCATCATCTGATTCTGAGTCAGCTTCAGATGTGTCAGAGTCATCCCATGTGGCCATGATACGTTTCTTCTTTTCCTTGCCAAACTTTCTTCTGGGCTTTTCCTTCTGAAGCTTTGGGAAATCACTTTTGTAGTGTCCTTGCTCGTTGCATTCATAGCAGATGATGTCCTTGTTG
Organism: Vicia faba; assembly: GCA_948472305.1. Taxonomy (NCBI): domain Eukaryota; kingdom Viridiplantae; phylum Streptophyta; class Magnoliopsida; order Fabales; family Fabaceae; genus Vicia; species Vicia faba. The sequence continues at coordinate 217,784,813 of OX451737.1, forward strand.
TTTGGCTTTCTGCTTCCTGAAGAGCTTTCAGATCTTCTGTATCCAGAGGAGGATTATGACCTTCTGTATCTGGAGGAGGATTCGTTCTGGTTCTCAGATCTTATGGGATTCCTGAACTTTCTTTGCCTCTGCTTCCACATTTGGTTCACCCTTCTGGAGAGGAGAGACAATTCATCTTCTTCTGATGAGGACCCATCAGAGGTTTCTTCAACAGCCTACAAAACCTTGGAGTCAGATTTTCTATTAAATTTTAAAGCTAATGGCTTACCTTGATTTTGAGGTTCATCAGCTTCTAGCTCTATCTCGTGACTTCTGAGGGAGCTGACAAGTTCCTCCAGAGAGATTGTATTGAGATCCTTAGCTAGCTTCAGCGTTATGACCATTGGCCTCCACTATTTTGGCAAGCTTCTGATGATCTTCTTGACATGATCAGCAGTAGAATACCCTTTGTCTAGAACTTTGAGACCAGCAACCAGAATCTGAAATCTTGAGAACATTGTTTCAATAGATTCACTTTCTTCCATCTTGAATTCCTCATACTTCTGGATGAGCGCAAGAGCTTTAGTTTCTTTAACTTGAAGGTTGCCTTCATGCGTCATTCTGAGAGAATCAAACATGTTCTTAGCAGTGTCTCTGTTTGATATTTTTTCATATTCAGAGTAAGAGATAGCACTGAGAAGAATAGTTCTGGCCTTGTGATGATTCTTGAAATCACGCTTTTGTTGGTCAGACATTGCTTTCCTGTCAATCTTCTGACCACTTGCATTCACTGGGTGCGTGTATCCATCTGTCACCATATCCCACAGATCAACATCATGGGCTAGAAAGAAGCTTTCAATTCTGTCTTTCCAGTAATCAAAGTTCTCTCCATCAAATACTGGAGGTTTTCCACTGAATCTATCTCTTTCTTCATTGTGGTCATTGCTGATGTTTTGGTGTTGTCCTGCCATAGTGTTTTTCAACGCTGGATCTTGTACTGACACGGTTAAGTGTTATGAACTCAGAACCAGGCGCTCTGATACCAATTGAAGATGTGAAAAACACAAGAAGGGGGGTTGAATTGTTAAAACTTGAAATCAAATGCAGACAACACGTTATTTTTATCCTGGTTCATTTGATCTCAAACTACTCCAGTCCACCCGTCAAGGTGATTTCGCCTCTCTCCAACGAGGTCTTAATCCACTATATTCAACTGAATACAAATCTGCTTTAACAACTGCTAAAGCCTTCTTGAGTGTAAACCACATACCGGTTTCTCAAGGAAATTCTTTCTACAGAAAAATGAACAATTATGTGTGTTTGATGTTTTCTACAAAAACTATATATCACAACTGTGATAATACACAAAATGAAGCTTAGTGAAACTAGATTGCTAATGCTATAGAATAATCAAATGAGAGCTATTAGCAACAGTGAGAACGAGCTTGATGAAGATTGGCTTTTGGTGTGTATATACGTGTAGAGTACTGTAGAGCATTATCCATTTCACTTCTCACTGATTTGTTTAAATACTTCTTGGAATAGATACGTTGATGCCAATAATTCCATTTCAATGCTCATTACGTTCTTTCCATTTTGAGAAGATCTTTGTCTTGGAATAAAGTTGTTGGTAATTAATCTGCCTTGAATGCAGTACCGTTGACACTTCAGAAGGTTGTGCTTGATTAAGATCAGAGTGTTCTTGGCTTTGGCTTATTCTGGCGCTTCTGAATGCTGATGACATAGTTAAGATCTTGATCAGAGTCAGAGTGTTTTAAGCGCAGATTCTGTTCATCAGACTTCAGCGTAAGCACATGTATGATCTTCTGGTTGACATCTTCTGATGCTGATGTTGATATTCTGATGCTGATTCCATCAGAATTTCCTGTAAATACACAACATAATTTTAAGTAGCATATTTAATCTTGTATTTTGTTATCATCAAAACTCTAACTGAGGGTTGTAGAATCAAACTATGTTCTAACATAAGGTTTCATCTTTGCTGGGGGTCGGTAGTTCCAAGTTTTGCACCGCTGAGGATTTGGAAGTTTGGAGGTTTAACTCTGATAGGAATTAAAGGTTTTGAAATGTGACTCCGCCGGAGATTGGGAGTTTGAAGTTTCGACTCTGGCGAGGATTTTGAAATTTAATTCCGCTGGGGATATGTATTTCAAGGTTTTAGCTCCGCTGGGGATCTAGGTGATGTACTGCAGGGGATTTCTCTTGGAATAGCCTAAAGAAGTTTTCCTATCCTTTCAACCTGTCAGTAATTATTATTTCACATTCTGTTTATTTGTAAACAGTTATTATACTCAAATGCATATGCTTATTTAATAAATCATTGGACGTTTTCAAATAAAACACAAGTGTAAAGAAAAAGAAAAGGCAAATAGCTTTCTGCACTTTGAAGTATCTTTGTATTAACTTTGTGTAAGTATTTTGTACAAAGGAGACATACATCCTAGTAAGAGAATGTTGTCATAAAAATGGGAAAATTTTATACAAAGAAAGATGGTTGTGTAAAAATTCCATGGGGTTCCCATTCTGCTATATCCTTCGTAACTCTGAGTATCTTGTCCATTCGTTGCTTCGTCCGAAGATGATTGGATTGATCAGAAGCCCGGAGCATGTCTGTGAAGAGATTGTCCTTAAAGTGATCCGACGAGACATAGTCATACGCTTTAATTCCCTAACTTTTTCCTGGACCGTCCTTTTGGGTTTTCAGTCCACCGGGAAACCCTTTTTTGCCCAAGACGCCCTTTCGGGTTTTCAACTTGCCGGGTGTACAGATTTTTTTATTTATCCCTAATTTTTGCCTGAACCGCCCTTTCGGGTTTTCGATTCACCGGGATGCCCATTTTTTCCCAAGTCGCCCTTTCGGGTTTTCAACTTGTCGGGTCGTTTATGCGTAGTATCTTTTGACTATGTATGCGTTCGCAGGGTGCGGCAGGTCGTTGCCGTCCATGGTGGTCAGGATCATTGCCCCACCAGAAAAGATGTTTTTGATCCCAAATGGTCCTTCGTAGGTAGGAGTCCATTTTCCCCTGGGATCACTTTGTGGTAAGATGATCTGCTTGATTACAAGATCCCCGACTTGATATACATGGCGCCTGAATTACTTGTTGAAAGCCTTGATCATGCGTTTTTGATACGCCTGACCGTGGCAAACAACAGTAAGTCGCTTTTCGTCAATCAAGTTAAGTTGATCAAGCCAGGTCTGAATCCAATCGTCTTCACTCAAACCAGTATCCTTCATAATTCTCAAGGAGGAAATCTGAACCTCGATAGGTAAAATAGCCTCCATGCCGTATACCAAAGAATAAGGTGTTGCCCCAGTTGACGTACGTGCCGTGGTACGGTACCCGTGCAGAGAAAATGGTAACATCTCATGCCAGTCCTTGTAGGTGACTTTCATCTTTTGTATGATCTTCTTGATATTTTTATTCGCAGCTTCGACAGCACCGTTCATCTTTGGCCGATAGGGAGATGAATTGTGATGTTGAATCTGGAACTGCTCGCACAAGGCGGTAATCATAGTGTTGTTCAGGTTTGTACCGTTGTCAGTGATGATCCTTTCGGGGATACCGTACCGACAAATGAGGTTCTGATTGATGAAGCGGGAAACCATATTCTTTGTGACGGATGCGAAGGAAGCTGCTTCGACCCACTTGGTGAAGTAATCAATGGCCACCATGATGAAACAGTGTCCATTGGATGTTGTAGGCTTGATCTCTCCAATCATGTCGATTCCCCACATAGCGAATGGCCAAGGAGCTGTTAAGACATTGAGAGGAACTGGAGGTATATGTACCTTGTCTGCGTAGATTTGGCATTTGTGACAAGTCCTGGAATGTTGATGGCAGTCAGCTTCCATGGTAGACCAGTAATAGTCTGCCCGTAGAATCTTCTTAGACATCGTATGTCCACTAGAGTGAGTGCCAAAGGTACAATTGTGTAGTTCAACCATAATTTGTTCAGCTTCAACCTTGTCCACACAACGAAGCAGAATGTAATCATGATTGCGCTTGTATAGGATACCATTGCTCAAGAAGAACTTAGCTGAGAACCTCCTTAAGAACTTTTTGTCGTTGACTGAAGCTCCTTCAGGTTATTCTTGGGTCTCGAGATACCTTTTGACGTCATGAAACCAAGATCGGTCCACTACTTCTTCGGTATTAATCTCGTGACAATGTGCAGGTTCGTCCATCCATTCAATGGTGATTTGGGGAGCCTCATTATCCCAGTTAAGTTTAAACATCGATGACATTATAGCTAGCGCATCTGCTAGGTGATTCTCTTCTCGCGGGAAGTGCTCGAAGGTAATCTGCTCGAAATGTGGTAACAATGTCCGGACATGTTCTTTGTAAGGGATGAGGTTTGGATGTTTAGTATCCCACTCTCCTTTGATTTGACTGATAACCAAGGTTGAGTCCCTAAATACAATCAAGGATTTGATTCCCAAGTCAATAGAGGCCTTGAGACCAAAGATACAAGCTTCATACTCGGCCATGTTGTTGGTGCAGCTGAAGCAGAGTCTGGCAGTGAAAGGTGTATGGCAACCTTCTGGAGAGATAAGTACTGCACCGATACCGTTTCCAAGTGCATTAGAAGCACCATCAAAGTACAGGGTCCATCGGGATCCTTGTTCAGGTCCGTCATACGGTCTGTTCTCTTCAATGTATATACAAAGTCATGATATCCTCGTCGGTGAAGTCGAACCTCATGGATTGGTAATCTTCGACAGCTTGATGGGCCAGATGATTGGCTAGCACACTCCCCTTTATAGCTTTTTGGGTCGTGTACTGTATGTCATACTCGGTCAAGATCATCTTCCATCTAGCGATTCTTCCAGATAGAGCAGGCTTCTCGAAGATGTACTTGATCGGATCCATCTTAGAGATCAGCAAGGTGGTATGAGTCAACATATACTGCCTTAGCCGGCGAGGAGCCCATACCAAAGCGCAAAAAGTTTTCTCGAGCAGTGAGTATCGGGTCTCATAGTCGGTAAACTTTTTGCTAAGGTAATAAATGGCATGCTTTTTTCGGCCAGACTCGTCATGTTGGCCCAGTACGCACCCCATTGAATTCTCCAGGACGGTCAGATACATGATTAGCGGTCTTCCTTCTACGGGAGGCATCAAGATAGGAGGTTCTAGCAAATACTACTTGATTTTATCGAAGGCAACTTGACAGTCATCATTCCATTTAACCACTTGATCTTTCTTCAACAACTTGAAGATTGGTTCACAGGTAGATGTTAGGTGAGAAATGAACCTTGCAATGTAGTTTCGGCGTCCCAAGAAACCTCTGACCTCCTTCTCAGTGTGAGGGGCAAGCATTTCTTGTATAGCTTTGACTTTGGCAGGATCAACCTCGATGCCTTTGTTGCTAACAATGAAACCCAAGAGTTTACCGGAACTGACTCCGAAAGTGCGCTTGTTAGGGTTCAGTCTGAGCTTGTACTCCTTCAACCTGAAAAACAGCTTTTGTAGATGGTCGAGGTGTTCTTCTTTAGTTTGTGAATGGGCTATCATGTCGTCTACGTAGACTTCTATCTCATGATGTATCATATGATGAAACAAAGCCACCATGGCGCGTTGATAGGTTGCCCCGACATTCTTCAGTCCGAATGGCATCACTTTATAACAGAACGTACCCCACTGTGTAACAAAAGTAGTTTTCTCCATGTCTTCAGGTGCCATTTTGATCTGGTTGTACCCTGAAAATCCGTCCATGAAAGAAAATACCTTGTGCTGAGCAGTATTGTCAACCAAGATGTCAATGTGCGGTAGTGAAAAGTCATCTTTAGGGCTGGACCTGTTTAAGTCTCTAATCCACGCACATTCTGACTTTGTCTTCCTTCTTAGGCACGGGCACAATGTTAGCAACCCATTGTGGATAGGAAGTGACAGCAAGAAATCCAGCATTGAACTGCTTCGTAACTTCTGCTTTGATCTGTTCAAACATGTCGGGCCTCATGCGACGAACTTTCTGTTTAACCGGTGGACAGTCTTCTCTTGTAGGGAGACGGTGAACCACAATATCTGTATCAAGTCCCGGCATGTCTTCGTATGACCAGGCGAAGATCTCAGCATACTCATTCAACAGCTGAACTAAGCGCTCTTTGACACTTGGCTCCAGGTTGCCACCCACTCTGACTTCTTTTCTGTCTTCCTCTGTACCCAAGTTGATTGTCTCTAACAACTCCTCGTGAGGTAGAATAACCCTTTCTTCATGTTGTAGCAGTCTAGCCAACTCTCCCGGCACTTCACAGTCTTCATTATCTTTGTATTCGGCATGGTAGACCAGATCTTCAGAGTCACTGAAGGCCATAGCAGAATTGTTACCCATGGAATCCGGAATGGATGGGTACCTGCATTGGTGAGTATGGGTGTGTGTAAGGGATAGCCACCTTTAAACAAATAAAATGTAAAAAGAAAGACAATGAATACAAAAGTTTAGATATGAAAACATCCATGATTCATTAAAATGGCATATGAAGATGAAAAATCAAACCCTTACAAATGGACCTATATGCCTCGGGTAAGGCACAAGGTTAAAAGTGTACGAATTGTTTAAAAATTATTACAAACCAACAGAAATGTTTGAAAGATAAATTACTGATTGATGAAAGTAATGGGAATAAAGTCCTTTTCCTCCCAATTGCACAATCCTCCTTCATCGGTAGGGAAAATCCATTCTTCCATATTTCTCTCCTCTTCACTGTCCTCCAAAGCATTGACTCCATGATGAGTGATCTTCACTGGTGGCCCTCCAGCCTGGGAGCGGCGCACAACCTTTTGAGCAGAAGTAGTGAAACCCAAGCCGAATTTATCAGATTTAAAGGGAAAGTCGGGAAGCTTCCCCCAGATTATGCTTCCTCCTTCTTCAATCACAGCCTTTGCATCTTTGAGTGACGACATCTGAGGCAGAGGTCGGGTAATCATGGGTACAGAAGGCACAGTCTTGGTCGCCATAATCTCCTAAGCTACCTCTTCAAAATGATGAAAGGGGGTTTCGATGAATTCACCATCTAATTCCACATAGCGGAAAGAATTAAGATGGCTTATCATGTATTCCTCTTCACTGTGAACTGTCACAATTTTCCCCTGGACAGGGTACTTGAGCTTCTGATGCAGAGTAGAAGTGATGGCTCCAGCATGATGAATCCAGGGTCTTCCCAATAAGCAAGAATAATAGGGACTGATGTCCATGACATAGAATGTGGAGTTGAAGGTTTCAGTTCCCACTTTAATCGGGATGTCCACCTCCCCGTGGACCATCCTTTTAGAACAATCAAAGGCTCTGACAATGATGTTGTTGGGCTTCAAGGTTAAACCTTCACAATCTAGCCTATCCAATGCTTTCTTTGGTAAGACGTTCAGTGAAGAACCAGTGTCCACCAGAACATGTGCTAGAGTAGTCCCTCTTCATTCCACCGAGACATGCAAAGCATCATTATGCTTTCTCCCTTTGATTCTTAGATCAGCATCGGAGAATCCTAAACCGTTATCTACTACTAGGCTAACTACACATTCCTGGAACTGGTCCGTGGAGGTTTCTTGGGGCACATGGGTCGTCTTCAAGAATCTGATCAAAGCTTTGGCATGAGCTTCTGAACAAAGCAGTAGGGCCAGCATAGAGATCTTTGAGGGGGTTTGCCCCAGTTGCTCCACAAAATTATAATCACTTTTCTTGATTATTTTCAAAATCTCTTCCATTTCTTTTTGAGAGGTTTCAGGGATGATCAACGGTTGAGCCCTCGTCCTGACAGGCTCTTCTTGGATCCCTTTCCCTCTATCATTAGCAGTAATAGAGGGGACAACTTCAGGAGTCACAACTTCTTCAATAATCGGAGTTCTTGCAGATATGTTGACCGACACATGGGTAACCTTAGGAGCGGCTGAGGGTCCGAAGATTGCCTTTGGAGGCGAAATCTTCGAAGAGAAAATTCTTCCACTGCAGGTGATTTTACTCGTTCCGGCAATGTTTCCAATGTCAGAAGTCTCTTCATCAGAACTCTCTTCAGTTAATTCAATTTGTTTAACACCGTGGTAGAAGATCTCTCCCCCATAGTTCCACGGTATTGATTTGTTGGACTTGTACGGGATGGGCCCCGGCATAGTTATCTTCAAAGGTACAATCTTCGGATCGGATGTAATATTAACAGGTCTTTTGGAGACCTTGGAAATATTGGCGGATATGGTAATTATCGAAACATCATTGACAGGAGTCGGTGTAACATGAGTCTTTTCAAAAAGTATTTCTTGGTTATCCATTAGGCGTTGGATGCCTAAATTCAACAACAGACAGTCGGTTGGTAAGGATGAACAAAGGTAGCAATCTTCTTCACATCCTGGGAAAATCCCAGCCTTCAGCAAATTAAACTTGATTATCGGTAGTGGAGTCATCAAATCATCAACAGTAGCAACAAAAAGATCTTCTTCAACATCATGGGTATTGTGACCATTTTTTGGCATTGGAGCAGAGATCACGTTAGGTTTTTCAGGGGCGTCGAATTCAACTTCTTTAGCATCTATCAAATCATGAATCTTATTTTTGAGGGCCCAACAATTGTTGGTGTCATGCCCCAGGCTGTCTGAATGATAAGCACACTTGGCATTCGCATGGTAGTAAGGAGAAGATGTATTCGGATTCTTCGGCGCCTCTTTCAAACTTGCAAGGTTTAACTTCAAGAGATGAGGGAGAACCTGAGCAGGTGTCATATTGATCCAGGTGAATTGCCATGCAGGCCTTTCCACCCTTGCTTGGTTGGTTCTGGGTTGATTGCTTCTAGGCTGATCGGCTGCAGACTTCTGAATCATTACAGCCCCCACCGCTGGCCGGCGCTCAACTCTTCCTTGACTTCTTTGGGAGTAGACAACTGAGACTTCTTTATTTGCTGGAAAGGTCTTTTTGATAGCAGCGGAAGCAGATGCATCCTTTTGAATTTTCCCGCTCTTTATGCCGGCTTTAACTCTCTCACCAGTCAGAATTAACTCGGTGAACCCCGCAGATGAACTTCCAATCAGGTGATTGAAAATGGGGCCTGACAGTGTACCCAAGAACATATCTACCAGCTCCCTCTCAGATAGAGGTGGTTGTACTCGTCCCGCCAAGTCTCTCCATTTCTGGGCATACTCTTTGAAACCTTCATTGGAGACCATGCCCATACTCTGTAATTGAGTACGGGTTGGTGCTAAATCCGCATTATATTGATTTTGTCTGTAGAAGGTAACTGCCAAATCCTCCCAATTGTGCACATCAAACCTCTCTAGCTGGTAGAACCAATCTAATTGCGTCCCTGAAAGACTGTCCTGGAAGAAATGAACCCACATGTCCTTATCAGAAGAATGCGGTTGGATTTTTCTGACGTAAGATTGCATATGCATCTTTGTACAAGACAAACCATCGTACTTAGCAAATATATGCACCTTAAACTTAGGGGTAATGACAATCCCAGCAACCAACCCTAGCTCTTCGAAGTCTAGCCCAGGCACTCTTTGTACCTCCATAGCTGCCAGACGCTCTTCCAGATTCTTATACTTGTCATCTGCAGGAGGGTACTGCTGCTCGGAATATTCTTCATCCTCCTCCTCCTCTTCTTCCTCAGACTCAGATTGCACTGCAGTTCCTTTACCCTTTCCTACCCCTTCATCAGATGTTGAGGGGAAATCCAGGACCCTTCTAGCTTGACCTTCAAATCTTCTACCCATGGTAGCCACACAAACCCTCTTCTTTTTCTTTTTCTCCTTTTCCAGTAAAGTTTTGAGCTCCTCCTGACCCTTTGCCAAGGTCATGAGTAGCTGTTGGAACTGTGAATTCTGCGCTTGTAAGTCTTTGACCGTTTGCTCTATATCCATCTTGCTGAAATAAACAGCAGATAGATAAGGAAACCTGGTGTGAAGAACTGCTTATGCATATGATGAATGATATGTATTCATGTAATGCATTCAAGGATTCAGAAATTTTAAAGTTGTTTTAAACAAAAAAGAACACACGTCATATTAAGATAGAATTTGTTAGTACATAAATGCCCCATGGGCAAAAAAAATACAAAATTCTAATGTAAAAAGACGTTGCGCATCCTCTTTGGTGAAATGTAAGTGTTAAGAGTCTGCTCTTCATGAAGTTGGCGAGTAAGTTCCAAAACCTTCTTCTCACTGGCGTAGAATTGGGCTTCACTAGTGATGTTGGCATGTCAGGATGTAGGAGGGTGTATGGAACCTCTCCTTCCATAATAGGCTCTTTGATCACAGGAAGAATGTAGGGGTAAGGCATCATAATACTTTGGGTGCGGGTTCGTACCCACTTGAGGTAAGGCTCAAGGGGGATGGAATTCTTGTGTCCCAAGGTCTTACTGTCAACCTTGTTGGGCATTCTCCAAGCACGGATGAACCTTTGTCGAAGTCCTTGATCGTCATTGTCAAATTCAAAAACCAAGTTTGGAATCAGCATGTCATGTGGGCCATCCCTTCGGGCATACCCAAATTGCCTCAGAGCCAAGCAGGGGTTGTAGGTAATGCCTCCCCTAATTCCAAGTAGAGGGACATTAGGGAATTCTCCACAACGATCAATGATGATAACATTTTCTCTGGATCGAGAACACCAATGAACATCTGAATGTGTAAGAGTCATCAATCGTTGTGACCACCTCAAACCTTGCTCATTCTTCAAAACTGATTGGGGAAGGTGAGAAATAAACCACCTTGATAGAAGAGGAGTACAACACATGAGAACACCTCTTTTCCTCATTGTTCGAGTGTGAAATGAGTGGAGGATATCCCCAAGTAATGTAGGCACCGGGTTGCGAGCCATGAAGATTTTGACAGCATTCACATCTATAAGCTGGTCAGGGTTTGGGAATAAGACCAACCCATAGATGAGAATAGCTACAATCTCCTCAAAAGCTTGTAAGTCCAATGAATTCCAGTAGCTTTGGGCCTTCTCAAATAGAAACTTTGACAAGAAACCTTTGACACCACTTCTGGTTTCCCAATGACCTATGATATCAGATGGTTGCAAGTGTAGGGCTTGAGCAACATCTTCAGGCTTTGGATCTCTTTTTGTACCTTTGTAGGGTAGTTGATGGAGAATAGGAATCCTCAGGAGTTGAGAAAATTCATCCAAAGTAGGCACAAGCTGGTAATCAGGAAATGTGAAGTAGTGGTGTAGGGGGTCAAAGAACTAGAAGAGAATTTTCACCATGTCTTCCTCAGTGTTGGTGTTGACTAAGTTGAGAAGACGACCATGCCTCTCGGTGAACGGAGAATTCTCAGGAATCCTTGAAGCTAGCTCCTTGAGTTAAGGAGGAATTCTTACAAGGTCGACTTGAATTGTTTTCCTGCGAAGTGAATCCATTACCTACAAAACAGGAACAAAGATGAAGATCTAAGTCCTTGAAATGGTTAGTGGATGCATATGATGCTTCATGATGTTATGATGTTATGCACAAGTATATATGTACAAAAAAATCACACAAGTTCCTAGTTTCAGGCTTACATGGGGTTTCATAGGTAAGTACCCTCTTGAAGTTTAGTTGGCTCAACCTGTCCTATAAATAGTAACCAGGTTCTAAGGATATCAATATCACTGGATTATTTTCTGTGTTCATTGTTTCAGTTTAGCCACTTTACTGGCGACCGAAATATTCCAAGAAAACAACCCTCAATGAGTGTAATATCGAGTAATTACCAACTTTGGACTGCACCAAAGCCGGTCATCTCACTACCCCTAAAAAGGCCAAGTTGGTCAAGTAAAGGTTCTAAAAGTCCATTAGTTCTTCATGACATTACTCAACGGCCCTGTATTCTCTTTGATTAACTCAAAGGCTATCGGTACCCACAAATATGTCGCACTAATATAGCTATTGCTTCAACCATGTCGGTATATCCCGCACAGTTTCCACAATGTATTGCTATTTACCTATGAATGTTTCCCAAATCCGGGTAGAGGATTTTAAACCCAAACAATATAACCAAATGTAAAGCAATCAAGTCAAACAAGATAAGCATGTAAAGGTGATCTAAAACCCTAAGGTAACCCCACTTTTAGATTTTTTCCCCAACAGAGTCGCCAGTTCTATGATGCAGTGGGAGAATTGACTTGAGGTTTTGCGTTTGTGTTTGCAAATGTTTCGGTTTAGCAAGAGTCGCCACCGAATTTTTATTTTATCCAAAGGAAAGGTCAAAAAGCACAGGAAAGACCTTTGAGATTGTTTTTGGGTTCGGGGGGTAGATTATGAAAAGGGAAGATGCTAGCACCCTTTTCATCCATGGTTTTCCATGGGCTCTTAGTTACTTGTTTTAGATCACTTGCTTTTGCTTTTCAATTGTTTGAAATGGTGCTTTTGTGTGTGGTTTTGAAAGTATTTTGAAAAGAGGCCATCGTTGTGGCAACCTTTGTAATGATTCTTGTTTGAATGTATACAAAGGTGTTTATCTTTTGAAAAATGTTTCAATGTTTGAAAGTTTGTTTTGGGAAATGTTTTGAAATTGTGTTGTGTGTTTTTTTGAAATTAGCAAGGATGGTTTGCAAGTTTTGATCAAGTAACTAGGAGTTGTCTACCCTACTCAAAGATCTTTCCTACACATTTTTAACCCTTTGACATTGTTGTTTTACCATTGTATTTGGTAAACAACCTTGTGTTTGGATGTTAAACGGGACGGGCGTGGGTCATCATATGACCATGATAGCAATTGTGCTAAGTATCTTTAGCAATTTTTTTGAGGGACTAGATCATTTTTGTATAGGCAACCAAGATAGCGTCATCGAGGAACTATGATCTTTTTGTTTTGTTTTGATTTTGCCATGATACCTAGCATGCATACCATGGCCATTTTTTTTAAGACAACAAGTGGATGAAACCCTAGGGGTGCTTGTGTGCATTGTGTTGTCATTTTTCATGCATTTTTGTCTTGTATTAGTCATGCTATTTGTTTTGATTTTTTGGTTATCATACAAACCCTAATTTTACTATCATGCATATTTAAAAGCAATAAAATGCGTAAAAATAAATCTAAGACTATTACAACATTATTATGGGGAGGGGGATACAAGTTTGAATAGGGGGATATTTTGCACAAAATAAAGCCCTAAAATTATTACAACCATATTGAATTTAATTGTACAAATAAATAAATAAGCAAAATATTTAAATATGCAATTAAATATAAATATGCAAAAAATGTTTTTTTTGTATTTATTTTATGTATGTAAAATAAATTATTTAATGTATTAAAATAAGAAAAATATTAATGATTATTTTTGGAAGGGGTGAAACCCTAAATTTTGTTTTAAGAAGAAAATGCATTATATTATTTATTTATTCATTTATGTACAAAGAAAATAAATAAAAATATTCATAAAAATATTAAAAAATAAAATATGTGAGAAAATATTATTTTATATGTACAAATAATAAAAATAAAAATATATAATATTTTTGTATTAATTATAAGTTTTTATTTAAGAAAATAAATGTATTAAACCTAATAAACTAAATATTATGCCAAAAATCAAATAAAAAAATAAAATAAAATGTGAAAATTTAAGAAATTTTTTTAGTGATTTTTAATATTTAGAAAAAAATAAATATAAGTCAGAAATGTAAAAGAAATAGAAAAATATACAAAAATAATCAAATGGGCCAAGGGGGTGCCAAAAGAAAAGAAGGTGGTGCAAATAGCCAGCAAGAGCCAAGCCCATCCCAACTCACTTCATCCCTAACCTCTGAAACAGAAAACGCGCGTATCCTTGTTCAAATTCGTATCTCCTGCATTTATGCTTAAAAACAAAAACTTGCAACATGAAAGTTATAGAGCATTAAACCACGATTCTAACCATATAAAAAACTTGAACTCTCAAAGACCAGAGAGAATTTCTTTAGCCTTAAATTCTAACCTAGTTTTTTCAGAAAGTTCAACTATCAAATACTCCTAGCTCAGTTAACATAAATGAATTCTATGCATATGTACAGCTTAAGGGCAATGAGGACTACATTTTTTCTTCACAAACCTAAGCCTAATGATTCCTAAATAAGGAGATAGAAGTTTGAGAAATACCTGTTTCAGTCAAGCTCGAGTATGGCAATGCAGCAACTTTTAGTGAGGCATGAGGTTCTTTTGAGCTTGCTTGATGTTCCCTTGACCTTCCCCAATTCTTGGCTTGCTTTGAAATGGTCTGAAACTTCTTGTAGAACTCAACCTGCAAACTCTGAGTTTGAAAATGGTGAAGTGTGTAAATGGAGTTACAGTGGCTTGGGAATGGTTGGGATAGTTTAGGTATGTTTTATGGAGTGTGTTGGAACTGGTTTCAAGCAAAACGCACGAGTGGATTTTGTTTTGTAAGTCAATCTGCAGAACTTGCCCTGTTTTGGGCAGAAATGAAGTTTTGGTGTATTTGGGTGTTTGAGAACTTGCTAGCTCGTGTTTCTGACCTTAGGCATTGTGTAAAACTTGTTTGAAATGTTACAAAGACTTGGTTATATCAGATTACAAAGTTATGTGGTTTTTGCACAATGACTTGTTTTTGAAGCAAAAGGTGAGTTGACAATGCAAAGGGATGTACTTGCTAGCTCCAAGCCTGCTGATAGTTGGTATGCCTTTACCTAAGTTTGTGGATGTTGTTTTCTTCAAGAACTTTGGTCCATGGCTCAAGAAATACAATTTGACATAAAGCATGCTTTATGTAAATGACATTGTTAACTTTTTGCCAAAAATGGATTAAACCTTTGTATAATGCTTTATAGATCAGAACAAAGCCTTAATCCAACGTGTTTGCATTTAACTTATGAGTTTGGAAAGGTTTAAGGACCTGTAAACCAAGTACAAGCATGGTTTGGACAAAATTGCAAGTTGTATCATTGTGCAAAATGCCTTGGCCAAAAGTGAAAATTTGCCATTTTCAAACTTTCGATTCTCCCTAACCATGAATGATCTTGGAGAGTTCTTGGACATTTTGGAAAGCTTCTAACATGCTATACAATACATATTTGAAATTCATTTTGAGATTCCAATTAGAACTATGTGAAAAATTTCCATGAAGATAGGTCAAAATCCTGCCTAAACTAGGGCAAAATTTCACTAAGTTAGGAAGTTTTTTGGACCCTTGTTCACAAAATAATAACATGAGATCCAAGAATCTTTTGGGAAAACTTTGTGAATCAAAGTTGTATATTTTGTGGAGGAATACAACTTTCATGTTGGAAGTTTTGTTTGAATCCAATTGCATCATGGTGAAAAAGTTGGGGAAAGTTGGGAAAAAATAAGAAAGTTTCATAACTTAGAAAATTTCTAAGTTATGAAAATTTTACATTTTAAACCCTAATTTCCAATTTTAGGTTTCTTGGTGAACAAGTTTCATGTTTTGACACATCTTGATGAAAAATTACCCTTGGCACTTGATTTTGACCAAAAAGTCAAAGTTTGACTTTTCAGTGTACAGTTTATTTTTGATCAGTTGATTGGAAAATTCATCTGTCAATCCAATGTATTTGAGATATTTTGAACCTTGTGATTAGGTCAATATGATGCCATTGAGTCCTTGAATCCATGCTTGAACCCAATTTTCCATTGGCTAGGTTAAAAATCAGAAATTGCCTTTCTACAGTCAAAACCCTAAAAATGACCATTTTGCCCTTTTGGTGATCTTATCAAATTTCTTGAGGAGTTGTGGTCCAAACTTGATAAAATGGTTCATATGAGTTTATAATGTTGATGTGGATAAACAATTATGAGGTTTGACTGTAAATTGGCCACAATTGACTTTTTCCCAATACAATTGATTTTTAGGTCAACTGTCCAATTGATTGGGCAAAAATTTGATTCAAGGCTTGAAACTTGGTATGGACAATCTTAGGAGTCAGACATGAAGTATGAAAGTCACATGAGGCTTTATAAGTCCAAAAATCCTTGTGCAAACTCAAACCCTAATTTTAGGTCAACAGTGTAAGGAGATGTCTTGAGCAGAGCAAACCCTAATTCTGTGTGGAGTCCAAAGAGTCTTGTGAGGGGAAATCTTGATAAAATGAGAGGGAAAATTTTGGGGTACAACACCAAGGGTCAAGCCATAGCCAAGGGGAGCGTATCACCCCAACAAGCCATAGAAGTATAGGAATGCAAAAGGGTCCTTAACCGTTGTATCAATTATCAGGGAAAGAAAAATCTGGGGGAAAAGACATAATGTGTGCATACACTAAGCATCAGTTTTAGTCAACACAAGCTAAAGAAAGCGTGGGGATACGACTGCGGGAACCCTTTTTAGTTTCCTTTAAATGACTTAAATTCATTCGGATCTTGGGCACATGTTCAGAGCATCTACTTGTAGAAATTGAGCATAGGAACGACATGGACTGGAATGTGCGGGGGTCGATTACAAACCCTTTCCGCTCGCCTCCTTTTGAGGAATTTTCACCTGTAATACAACATGGGCACAAATATAAACACGCGTGCATAATACCTACTCCGAAGGTAGGATTTTAAACAGTCACAATTAGCACACCGACAGAATTGCCTTAAACAGGTCTTTAAATAAACCAGAGGGACTCTTGACATATATCAGCAAAGTGAGAAATGGCAAGGAAAGCGGAAAGAACCCTACTTCTCATGATCTCTAGAAAGCAGTAAAGTGAGAAATGTGATAAACAAGGGAAAATACCAAATGGATATTAATTTGTAGCAGAGCATATTAAAACAAATAAATCCGACGATCTTCACGAAAGCTTCACCAATAATCAACCGGACTAATCATCAGGCGCTCGATATCACAAACCAGACTCTTACCACGAACTCATGGAAATATAATGATAACAAAATGAGTATTAACATGGAAAGAATAATTTGGAAACTTCAATTAAATTCTAAAGTCCTAAAAATCAGCTCTAAAAATATTCTATTTTTTTTTGTATCATTTTTATCATCCAAACTCTGAAAAAGAAAATTTCATGAGAAAATAAATGACAAAACTCTAAAAATCCAGGGGTATATATTAGATCCATATGTGTATGAATCAGAAGTCAGGTGCTAGGGCCATCTGAAAAGTGACCCATGAAGCCCTTTTGTTTGTATTTATTGATTTCAAAAAGAACTAATGGGCTCAGGGCCCAGCCACCACCTTAGTTTGAATTAACATCTTATTCCAGCAATTATCCAATTAGGTTCTATTTAACGAAAATTAAAATCATAAAACAAAATTGATCAAATGTTTTGAATAATAAAAAAAGGAATAAGAGTTCTCAGTTGGAATGGTAGTTCAGCTTCTACCGTGAGACTCTTCGATTGTCATCAACCTTACAGCAGTAGCCTCCTTCGATTAGCCTCAACTCTACAACAATAGCATCCTTCTTCGATTGGCTTCAACCTGTAAGCAGTATCATCCTTATATTGGCTTTAACTTGCAAGCAGTAAAATCCTTCGATTGGCTTCAACCTACCTTCTTCAATTGACTTCACTTCAGCCTTCTTCGATTGACTTCACTCCAGCCTTTTTCGAACGAAGCTTCAACCTTCTTTGATTGACTTCACTTCAGCCTTCTTCGACTGGCTTCAATTAAGCAGCAGTAGTGCCCTTCTTCATTTGGATTCAACCTGCAGCAGTAGCCTCATTCGATTGGCATCAACCTGCAGTAGTAGCATCCTTTGATTGGCTTCAATTCTTCCTTCTTTGATTGGCTTCTGTTGTACCCCAAAATTTGCCCTCCCATATTCCTCAAGATTTGTCAAGATTGATTTTTAAATTGCTCAAAATGGCTCAAGGGTTGTACAGTCCAAACACCTCCTAAGACAGCTGAAATTAGGGTTTTGGTTCTTTCAAGGAATTTGGGGTTCTCAATGGCTCAATCAAATCTCATAGGCATATATACATTCTCTAGCACCTACATACCAAGTTTCAAGACTCACAGTGCCAATTTGCATAGTCAAAAGCTCCATTTGATCTACAGTCAACTACAAGGGCAAAATGGTCATTTTGTAGTCAAAAGTCAGAATTTTTGGTCAACATCTCATTTTGAGTTCACAATCATCATTTGATCAAGTCTTGATCATGATTCCACAAGAATAGCTCAAAAATCATGAAGATGCAAAAAGTTACTATTTTTGGACAGCAGAAAAGTCAACTGTATCTTGACCAGGGCATAACTCTTTCATGGTTTATCAGAAAAATCCCATCCAAAACTCATTTTGAAGAGGATGCAATTTCCTAGAATCCATCTTCATACTCTAAGATCAGAAAATGCTCCCACAAGAAGTTACCAATTTTTACATTATAGGTCAAATTCAAAAGTCAACAAAAGCACACTTTGAGTCAAAGGCCATAACTTGAGATTGGTAAATCCAAATGACATGGGAAAAATAGCATTGGTTAGAGGACTTCAAGAGCTTTCCAAAATGTCCAAGAACTTGGTCATATGATTAAAATTGAGCAAGTTGTGCATTGGAGAAGTTGGGAAATTTTCATGAATTTGCAAAAGTCAACTTTGCTCAAAACACCTTCTTTTTGCTAATGGGCCTCAAATCTCTTCTTGAAACTTCACCCATGGCCTATGCACGACCCACCAAGCTTAATTGGATTTATTTTCTTATTTTTATTGATTAATTTGATTTTTAATTAATATTAATCCATTTAATTAATTTAAATCATAAGAAAATAGAAGATTTGTTTTTTAAATCAATTTGTGAAGCAAATATGATCAAAACATGCTGGCAAATTCGTGCACAAGTCAAAGATACGAAAAATTCCAAATTTGGCAACATTGTTCAATCATGAAAAATCAAGAATATTTGATTTTCAATCAAAGATTTAAACATCAATGCAATGGATATTGGCCCAGCTTTTTGACCTAATTTGTTTCCCTTATACATAAGCAAGCTAACCATACCCTAGCAGACGATAAAAAAGCTGCATAAACAACCCTGTCATATTCAAGAAATTTCAAGAAAAGTGAAAACCTGTTCTTGCAGTCTAGGCCAATTCAAGGCGTTGTATTCATCCAAATATATTGCAGGAGGTCCCAGGAACGATTTGCAATTGAATTCATGCACCAAAGCTCAAAGAATCATTGAATACAATCCCACGGTTTGCATTTTTTATCCAGAATTATATCTCCTAATTCATGCGCATTTAACATGTGTTTGTGATTGTTTTGCATTGCTAGAGACCATACGAAGCTAATAGCATAATTGAATTGAACTGTAATGCCCTGAATCGTGAGATGCCATGATCAAATTTCTAGGGTTCTTGAGCTTTTGAATGGGGCTTTTCAATCCAGGAAAAATTGGGACTCATGAGATACATGACTGAAATCGTGAGACCAAGACGATTCCAACTCACACCTCGCGAAACATTTATATTCACTGTGCTTCTAATCGCTATTTTTCCTTGCAGGAAGTAGTGGGGGTTAAAAACCCCCGCTATCTGATTCTAACTATGCAGAAAAAGGTTGAAGACGATGATGTGTTATCACATGATTGGTTAATTTGAAAAGCGCGCGTTTTATTTTTATTTTACAGCATATTGAGTTGTTTGCATATATAATAATTGCCTATTATCCAAATAATCAAAAGGTGCAGGTGGTTGAGTGGTGAGTGTGTTGGCCTGTGAGTGTTGGGACCTGGGTTCGAATCCCAGGTCCCCCCAAAACATTTATTCCCTTTTTTCTTTGTATGTTCACATGTAGGTTTTAAAGGATGGTCCACCATATACCTCCAATTCCCAAGCGCCAGATGTCTTCAAACTCAAATCCAATGGCCTAGACGGAAGGACTATCATGGTCCTTAGTCAACGCGCGTGTGGATAAATCAGAAAGTCAAGCAGGCTGGAGAGTTAGTGGGCCTAGAAGTTGCAAAACACACCTCCTCTTGGGCCCATCACCCCCTGGGTTTATTCCTTTTTTCTTCTTTTATATTTTTCATGTAATTGTTTTATTATTAATTATTTTATTATTACTTAATTAACCAAATTAATTTTTTCATAATAAAATCAGAAAACTAAAATATAGTATTTTTTTTATTATTATTTATTAAAATTAATTTCACCCTTTCATTATTTTTGTAAATAAATAAATAATTAATTAATTTAGTTAATTAGGTTAATTTTAACTTTTTTGCAATAATTTAAAATCAATGTAGAATTAGGGTTTTTAATAACTTTTGACCATCTTTTATTTTTTCCTTAAAAAACATAAAAAACTCAAAAAATATCTTTCTTTTATTTAATTAATTAATTATTCTAGGTTTAATTTTATTAAATGCAAAATAATAAAAAATCTCTTTCTTTCTCAAAAAAGGGTCAAAACCCTAAAAAATCTCCGATCCAATTTTTCTCGCGCGTGTGATTATTCTTGATTCATATTTTGATCCATATAATTGTCTTTGCTCCGAGGATGTAATAGCTTTAATTAGGACCTTTTATCGCTTTTATTTATTTTCCGCAATTTACTTTTTCAAGGGTTTGTTTTTGGCGATGTAAATATCCGACGCCTTGTAATAGTTTAGTTTTATTTTCCGCAATTATTAACTGCTAGATGTATGCTAACTAGGCTATGCATGTCAAGATCTCTCTTAAATTAAAATCAATCGTAGCTCACCATAACATATACAAAGATAACATAACTGAAACCTGACACACTCGCACATGCCACTCCTAGGGTACGCCTCACTTGGTTGCCTCGACGTGGTCATTGAGTATAGGGTGTTTTAGAGGTCGCCCTCCTGTCTAAAGATCAAGGTTGCCTCGAAACGGTTGCCTTGATAAAAAACGATCTAAGACATTAAGGTTACCGCTAAGGTATCCTACCATTACTTTAGTGACCACATGTCCCTAAAATCGAATTGACCCGAAAACTCCAACGACGGTGCTACCTACTTCTCAATAGTGGGATAGTACTGTCTAAAGGGCATTTACACAACTTAATTTCTTTTGAGTAGGTAGAGGTTCTCAAGTACTTGCTCTTTCAAAACAAAAATACTTTTCACACTTACACTTTTCAAATAAAAGTTTTCAAACAACACTTCATACACTCTTGAGGACAGATGCAAGAGTTAAACCGGAGTTTTCAAACAAAACTTTTTTCAAAACCCACAAGAATAAGAAAAGCAAACCTTTTGAAAACATAGTGAGCAAGTACCTAAGAACCCGTGGATAACCACGGATAAAAAGGGTGCTAACACCTTCCCTTTCTATAATCTACCTCCCGAACCCGAGAAACATCTCGAAAAGGAATTTTGCTGTGCTTTTGTCCTTTCCTTGTTGGAGAAAATAAAAGACGGTGGCGACTCTTGCTTACTGCGACATTTTGTGAAACGCAAACGCGAACCAGCATTCCAAAAACAGTCAGTTCTATTCTCACCGATCACAGAACTGGCGACTCTGCTGGGGAGATTATAAGTGAGGTGTACCTTAGGATTAGATCACCCATGTTTTCAATTGTATGCCTTGTGTGCTTTAATTTTGTGGGATTGTATCGGAGTTCTATAGATCCTAACCCGGATCTGGGGATACCCTTTAGGTAAGTAGCAATAAACTGTGAGGGACCTGTCCGTCGTAGACCGACACGGGTGAAGCAGTAGCTACGTTGGTGTGACACCTTGGTCTGTACCGATATCCCTTGTGTTGGAACAAGGAGAATATGGGTATTCTGAGGAGTCATTAAGCACCAACTGACCTTAGAACCTTAAATTGACCAACTTGGCCATAGAACAGTAGCAGTATGCTACACTCATTGGGGCTAAACTCTCGCGATGGTTCCGGCCGCAATAAAAGGTTGCCAAACTGGAATTATGACCGATCGAGGGTAGTCAGTGATATTGAGATCCTCTAGAACCCGGTTACTATTTTTATGACAGGTTTAAACCAACTGAACTGAAAGAGGGCAGTACCTAAACTCCATGCCAGCCTAATCTTAAGGCTTTTTGTGTGACTTGTGTGCCTTCAAACTTGAACTACTTGCACATTCTTGTTATCTGACAACATGAGTTCCTTGCAGGTTTTGTTTACAGTCCTTATCCAATAATTTGGATTTATTGCAGGGTTTACTTACATCACTTCACACTTTTGCTTAAACGCATATCATACACATCATAACATCACACCTTAACATTTCTTTAACCATTTCAAGGATCTCAAGGGCTTGTGATGCAGGTTATGGTAAATCAAATGTCCAGCAAGGGGAAAAGGGGATTTATTTTCCTCTAGCCAATGCCATCTAGAGATCAAAACACGATAACTTGAGTCAGGGGCTATGACCCACTCGATATGGTGAGCTTGACTCTTGAAGAAGGACTCTTAACAACATGAAGTTTCTCCAATCAAAGCTGCAAAATTCAAATTCTAACAAGTTTCTTGTTTACCCCGCGAGATCCTTGAAAATACATTGCATACATATATCATACATATCATTGCATAACAGGTCTCCCAATACAGGTCTCTCATGTTCTCGCTGTTTATTTCAGCAATGGCTTTCCAACCAGACAACCAAGATCTTCAAACTCGAGAAGCTCAGTTCGAGGACATATTCCTAAACCTATCCAAGGGGCAGGAAGAGTTGAGAACACTCCTCATGGGGAACTTGGTCAAGAAAAGTTCTGAGGACAATAAGGACGAACGACTGGAACAACTACAAGCTGAGTTCAGTGCCATGAAAACCCAAATGCTGGGGCAGATGGCTCTTATCCAAGGCTTAGCTCGGGAACAAGAAGAGCTGAGAACCATTATCAACCAGCTTCATCAAGACAGATACAACAACATGAAGCAAACAGTCAAGGTCGGGGACCAAGTCATTAATCAACGTCTGAGAAGTCAAAGGTTTGGTTTGATGAAGAATAGACCTCTCCAAGTTGCTACTACCTCACGGATCCAACAACGACCTCGCCAAGAACAACTGGTTGATCAGAGTAAGCCAAACATGCCCAGGAGGAAATTTACCAAGCTCAACATGCCGTTGTCTCAAGCTTTACAACACCTGTTGAGATTGAATCTGGTGACGTTAAGGGACCCTCCTAAGAATCCCAACACAGCCTCCCCAAAGTACAATCCTGATGCAAGGTGTGCATATCACTCCAACAGCCCGGGCATGATACTAACATCTGTTGGGCGTTGAGCAACAAAATTCAAGACCTGATTGATGAAGGAGCATTGGAACTCACACAAGACGGTCAGATTGAATTCTTTTGCCATCCCCCCAAGGTTCGCCATTTGAAGTGACAAGTACTGAGACGAGAAGACTTTTTGTTCATTAGAATTTTCAAGTTGTAATTTTCTTTTGATTATTCAAACATTTATTCATGTCAAACTTTATTACTTTATCAATGCATTGCATATGTCTGTTTTGAATCAGTCCATTTGTATTCACTATATTCAAATTGCTTTCTTTTTTGTGATGTTCAACACTCGATTAAAAAATTCTAAGCCTTTTGAGGGAGGATGACGAAAACGATAACACGATCTTTACAGTATGCTTTTAAATAGACCCCGCTGATGAGGTACAGGCATTGTTTCAAATCCTAAACAGTGGAGTTATAAGGAAGATAATCCCTAGTCAACCCCTTTGAGCCAAAGAAGTTGATTTTTTTTTCTTTTCACAAATTAAAACCTTTAATTATAACTTGGGGCAAGGTAGTTTTCTCAGTTGATCCAGGTGCACAATGAATGGCATCAAAGGAGTCCTTCCAAAACAAAAGACAGTGATGGTTCCCTATAATCGTAAGGACAGGCAGTCATTATCTCTCAGAAATAAAAGCCCATTAAGTCAAAACCTATGAAGGAGACTTACAAAACTGGGGCATCCTGCTGACTGCGAATACAAAAAGAAATAGTTCAGGCAAAAGACAGGGATAATAAAATCAAAAAGAGGTCCTAAAAACTCTCAACAAAAAAGAAATGATTGCCTATTCAAAATAAACTATCAGTATCCGAACCATCACCGAAATATCAGAGCAAATACTCAAACAAGATCTAATGCACGATTAGCTGAGTTTAGGATCGAAGAACATCACGAAGAACGGGTGGGTACAAATAAAATTTGAGCCTTTATCCTTTGTTTCTTAAACCGTGAACCAGGACACGTTATAACCCTTAAAGGTCCTAGTTGGAGCATGGGTTAGTTCGAAAGCATACTGTTACAAAAGGTATCTTGACTCCTGTAGGGCTTGTTGTAAAATCCTGAGTTGACATCATATTTTACAAAAATTCACTTGTTTTATTGAAAACTGCATTTTCAAAAAAAAAAAAACTTCAAGACAGACATAAGCTTTGCATTCTTAAAATAACATTGTTTGCATATAGC
This sequence comes from Vicia faba, assembly GCA_948472305.1. Lineage (NCBI taxonomy): Eukaryota > Viridiplantae > Streptophyta > Magnoliopsida > Fabales > Fabaceae > Vicia > Vicia faba. The sequence goes on from OX451737.1 coordinate 217,809,068, forward strand.
TATTTGTTCAAACAGCAGAGAAATTCGCACGACGAATATCTAGTGAACAAAAACCTTCTTAATAAAAAGGATCAACTGAAGTGGAAAGACACTTCCAGCAAGGGGAACAGCATGATCATTGTCCATCATCTGGGGCAGTCAAGTCAAGATTCAAGGAATCTCTCAAAATGCCAAATAGCCAGGGGCAAATCTCTGCCTGAGTCACTTGGAGCATTGGACATGAATTCCAGTGACGAATCTTGCACGATCAAACATCTTCTGGTAGTAGGGCAACACAACACTACTGACAGTGACAACCTCCCTACATCCTGAGAGCATGGACATAGTCAGAAAATACTGTGCATAATCAAAGACCCGCTAGGTTGACTGGCCTAGGCAAAAATAAGGGCTTCCCGGCGAACCAAAAGGGTTCGGGCAAAAATAAGGGATGAAAATGAAAAATTTGTACACCCGACAAGTCGAAAACCTGAAAAGGCGGCTTGGGCAAAAAAAGGGTATCCCGGTGGACTGAAAACCCGAAAGGGCAGTTCAGGAAAAAATTAGGGATCAAAGCGTACGACTATGTCTCGTCATCTCATCACTGGCCTACCAGAAGAAGACTTATCATTTTGACCGGAAGATACCAAGCACCCCATAGGTGGGGATAATACTCGATCCACAGGGCCTCATAGGCCTTCTTCTCCCGCAGAAACTGGGGCAATAAGAATTGTCCGAACTTTACAAGCTGCTCTGTCCACCAGGTACAAGGTAGATTCAGCTGAAGAATATGACCAAGATACCTTCACTCCCAAAGAGTAAGACAGTAATGTAAGCTCTCCCTACTGAGACTTGCAACTATGAACGAATCAGCAATACTCTCTCCAAGCAGAGTTGGCCTACCATCAGCCCCAAAAAAAGTTGGGTACCCCCAATAGATCTTAATATTCCCCAGCGGAGTATACAAATATTCCTCAGCAAGCATCCCCGGCCGTCTTAATATTTGTCAACGAAATATAAGAATGTTTCCCGGCGGATTACAAGATACCCCCAGTGGAGCCATTTCCCAGCGCAGTCTAAAAAGCTTCCCCGCCAGAATTGAATCATCTTACCCAGGAGATTCTGGAAGCTTATCCCCTGCAGAATACAAATGCATCTCCTCAGCCGAATTCAGAGGTTATCCCCACAAGAGTCTAACTGGGTTATTCTCAGCAAGTTGCAACGGAAAGATCATCCCCAACGAAGTTCTTTCTATCCCCAGCAGAGTTCATCATCAAAATCCCCAATAGAGCTTATCAATGGAATCCCCATCGGAGTTATCGTTAAAACCTCAGCAAAGCATCTCTCCCCACAGAGTAATCTCTTCACCAGGTAATTCCCCAACGGAGTTATCTTCTCCTACAGGTTTATTCTCACAATCATCTTCGTTCATCATCCCCAGCGTAAACGAAGAACCCAACACTATTCTCCAGCTATCCGGGGTTTATTTTCCCCAGCTAAAACATTACATTTCCATACATCATGATACATGCATAAATGCATCATATCACACAATCTCATTTATGTTGAGAACATCATTGCTCGATCCATCTCATGCATTGCATATGACTGACCTTTACCTTTCAGGAAAGATGCAGTTAAATTCTCAGCCATATCAAAAGGCCTTCTCTGGTCCAGTTAAATTGATTCCTAAAGATTTTTCTGATACCGATCCAGTTGAAGATATTCCAAGACCTTGTCTGGTCTAGTTAAATCGATTCCTAAAGATTTTTCTGATGTCGATCTAGTCAAAGGCCTTCTCTGGTCCAGTTAAATCGATTCCTAAAGATTTTTCTGATACCGATCCAGTTGAAGATATTCCAAGACCTTGTCTGGTCCAGTTAAATCGATTCCTAAAGATTTCTCTGATGCCGATCCAGTCAAAGGCCTTCTCTGGTCCAGTTAAATCGATTCCTAAAGATTTTTCTGATACCGATCCAGTTGAAGATATTCCAAGACCTTGTCTGGTCCAGTTAAATCGATTCCTAAAGATTTTTCTGATGTCGTTCCAGTCAAAGGCCTTCTCTGGTCCAGTTAAATCGATTCCTAAAGATTTTTCTGATATCGATCCAGTTGAAGATATTCCAAGACCGTGTCTGGTCCAGTTAAATCGATTTCTAAAGATTTTTCTAATGCCGATCCAGTCAAAGGCCTTCTCTGGTCAAGTTAAATCGATTTCTAAAGATTTTTCTGATACCGATCCAGTTGAAGATATTCCAAGACCTTGTCTGGTCCAGTTAAATCGATTCCTAAAGATTTTTCTGATGCCGATCCAGTCAAAGGCCTTCTCTGGTCTAGTTAAATCGATTCCTAAAGATTTTTCTGATACCGATCTAGTTGAAGATATTCCAAGACCTTGTCTGGTCTAGTTAAATCGATTCCTAAAGATTTTTCTGATTTCGATTCAGTCAAAGGCCTTCTCTGGTCCAGTTAAGTCGATTCCTAAAGATTTTTCTGATGTCGATCCAGTTGAAGATATTCCAAGACCTTGTTTGGTCCAGTTAAATCGATTCCTAAAGATTTTTCTGATGCCGATCCAGTCAAAGGCCTTCTCTGGTCCAGTTAAATCGATTCCTAAAGATTTTTCTGATGCCGATCCAGTCAAAGGCCTTCTCTGGTCCAGTTAAGTCGATTCCTAAAGATTTTTCTGAAGCCAGTCAATGGAGACAAAACCAGTTAAATCGATTCCTAAAGATTTTTCTGAAGACAGTCAATGGAGACAAAACCAGTTAAATCGAATCCTAAAGATTTTTCTGAAGCCAGTTAATGGAGACAAAATCAGTTAAATCGATTCCTAAAGATTTTTCTGAGACAACCGGTCAATGAAGACAACCCGTCAATAGAGACAACCCGTCAATGAAGACAACCCGTCAATGAAGACAACCAGTCAATGAAGACAACCTGTCAATAGAGACAACCCGTCAATGAAGACAACCCGTCAATGAAGACAACCCGTCAATGAAGACAACCCGTCAATAGAGACAACCCGTCAATGAAGACAACTCATCAACGAAGACAAAACTACCTACCAACAATCTCCAGATGGCATCTATAAGCCCATCCTCCTATCCATCATCTCTCCAAATGGCATCTGTAAGCCCATTCTCGACATCACATTGCTGATACTACACCATGCGAGTGCAAATTTCTGGGCACTTTAGTGTTCAATCATCTTCCACCTTCGGATCACGACAGGCACGCAAGCCAATCTACATCCTCGGGTTTAAGAAGATTGAACAGGGGAAACTGTTGTACCCCAAAATTTTCCCTCCCATATTCCTCAAGATTTGTCAAGATTGATTTTTAAATTGCTCAAAATGGCTCAAGGGTTGTACAGTCCAAACACCTCTTAAGACAGCTGAAATTAGGGTTTTGGTTCTTTCAAGGAATTTGGGGTTCTCAATGGCTTAATCAAATCTCATAGGCCTATATACATTCTCTAGCACCTACATACTAAGTTTCAAGACTCACAGTGCCAATTTGCAAAATCAAAAGCTCCATTTGATCTACAGTCAACTACAAGGGCAAAATGGTCATTTTGCAGTCAAAAGTCAGAATTTTTGGTCAACATCTCATTTTGAGTTCACAATCATCATTTGATCAAGTCTTGATCATGATTCCACAAGAATAGCTCAAAAATCATCAAGATGCAAAAAGTTACTATTTTTGGACAGTAGAAAAGTCAACTGTATCTTGACCAGGGAATAACTCTTTCATGGTTTATCAGAAAAATCCCATCCAAAGCTCATTTTGAAGAGGATGCAATTTCCTACAATCCATCTTCATACTCCAAGATCAGAAAATGCTCCCACAAGAAGTTACCATTTTTTACATTATAGGTCAAATTCAAAAGTCAACAAAAGCACACTTTGAGTCAAAGGCCATAACTTGAGATTGGTAAATCCAAATGACATGGGACCAAATGAATTGGTTAGAGGACTTCAAGAGCTTTCCAAAATGTCCAAGAACTTGGTCATATGATTAAAATTGAGCAAGTTGTGCATTGGAGAAGTTGGGAAATTTTAATGAATTTGCAAAAGTCAACTTTGCTCAAAACACCTTCTTTTTGCTAATGGGCCTCAAATCTCTTCTTGAAACTTCACCCATGGCCTATGCACGACCCACCAAGCTTAATTGGATTTATTTTCTTATTTTTATTTATTAATTGGATTTTTAATTAATATTAATCCATTTAATTAATTTAAATGATAAGAAAATAGAAGATTTGTTGTTTAAATCAATTTGTGAAGCAAATATGATCAAAACATGCTGGCAAATTCGTGCACAAGTCAAAGATACAAAAAATTCCAAATTTGGCAACATTGTTCAATCATGAAAAATCAAGAATATTTGATTTTCAATCAAAGATTTAAACTTCAATGCAATGGATATTGGCCCAGCTTTTTGACCTAATTTGTTTTCCTTATACATAAGAAAGCTAACCATACCCTAGCAGACGATAAAAAAGCTGCAGAAACAACCCTGTCATATTCAAGAAATTTCAAGAAAAGTGAAAACCTGTTCTTGTAGTCTAGGCCAATTCAAGGCGTTGTATTCATCCAAACATATTGCAGGAGGTCCCAGGAACGATTTGCAATCGAATTCACGCACCAAAGCTCAAAGAATCATTGAATACAGTCCCACGGTTTTCATTTTTTATCCAGAATTATATCTCCTAATTCATTCGCATTTAACATGTGTTTGTGATTGTTTTGCATTGCTAGAGACCATATGAAGCTAATAGCATAATTGAATTGAACTGTAATGCCCTGAATCATGAGATGCCATGATCAAATTTCTAGGGTTCTTGAGCTTTTGAATGGGGCTTTTCAATCCAGGAAAAATTGGGACTCATGAGATACATGACTGAAATCGTGAGACCAAGACGATTTCACCTCGCGAAACATTTATATTCACTGTGCTTCTAATCGCTATTTTTCCTTGCAGGAAGTAGTGGGGGTTAAAAACCCCCGCTATCTGATTCTAACTATGCAGAAAAAGGTTGAAGACGATGATGTGTTATCACATGATTGGTTAATTTGAAAAGCGCGCATTTTGTTTTTATTTTACAGCATATTGAGTTGTTTGCATATATAATAATTTCCTATTATCCAAATAATCAAAAGGTGCAGGTGGTTGAGTGGTGAGCGTGTTGGCCTGTGAGTGTTGGGACCTGGGTTCGAATCCCAGGTCCCCCCAAAACATTTATTTCCTTTTTTCTTTGTATGTTCACATGCAGGTTTTAAAGGATGGTCCACCATATACCTCCAATTCCCAAGGGCCAGATGTCTTCAAACTCAAATCCAATGGCCTAGACGGAAGGACTATCATGGTCCTTAGTCAACGCGCGTGTGGATAAATCAGAAAGTCAAGCAGGCTGGAGAGTTAGTGGGCCTAGAAGTTGAAAAACACACCTCCTCTTGGGCCCATCACCCCCTGGGTTTATTCCTTTTTTCTTCTTTTATATTTTTTATTTAATTGTTTTATTATTAATTATTATTATTATTACTTAATTAACCAAATTAATTTTTTCATAATAAAATCAGAAAACTAAAATATAGTATTTTTTTTATTATTATTTATTAAAATTAATTTCACCCTTTCATTATTTTTGTAAATAAATAAATAATTAATTAATTTAGTTAATTAGGTTAATTTTAACTTTTTTGCAATAATTTAAAATCAATGTAGAATTAGGGTTTTTAATAACTTTTGACCATCTTTTATTTTTTCCTTAAAAAACATAAAAAACTCAAAAAATATCTTTCTTTTATTTAATTAATTAATTAGTCTAGGTTTAATTTTATTAAATGCAAAATAATAAAAAATCTCTTTCTTTCTCAAAAAAGGGTCAAAACCCTAAAAAATCTCTGATCCAATTTTTCTCGCGCGTGTGATTATTCTTGATTCATATTTTGATCCATATAATTGTCTTTGCTCCGAGGATGTAATAGCTTTAATTAGGACCTTTTATCGCTTTTATTTATTTTCCGCAATTTACTTTTTCAAGGGTTTGTTTTTGGCGATGTAAATACCCGACGCCTTGTAATAGTTTAGTTTTATTTTCCGCAATTATTAACTGCTAGATGTATGCTAACTAGGCTATGCATGTCAAGATCTCTCTTAAATTAAAATCAATCGTAGCTCACCATAACATATACAAAGATAACATAACTGAAACCTGACACACTCGCACATGCCACTCCTAGGGTACGCCTCACTTGGTTGCCTCGACGTGGTCATTGAGTATAGGGTGTTTTAGAGGTCGCCCTTTTGTCTAAAGATCAAAGTTGCCTCGAAACGGTTGCCTCGATAAAAAACGATCTAAGACATTAGGGTTACCGCTAAGTCATCCTACCATTTCTTTAGTGACCACATGTCCTTAAAATCGAATTGACCCGAAAACTCCAACGACGGTGCTACCTACTTCTCAATAGTGGGATAGTACTGTCTAAAGGGCATTTACACAGCTTAATTTCTTTTGAGTAGATAGAGGTTCTCAGGTACTTGCTCTTTCAAAACAAAAATACTTTTCACACTTACACTTTTCAAACAAAAGTTTTCAAACAACACTTCATACACTCTTGAGGACAGATATAAGAGTTAAACCAGAGTTTTCAAACAAAACTTTTTCAAAACCCACGAGCACAAGAAAAGAAAACCTTTTGAAAACATAGTGAGCAAGTACCTAAGGGCCCATGGATAACCACGGATAAAAATGGTGCTAACACCTTCCCTTTCTATAATCTACCTCCCGAACCCGAGAAACATCTCGAAAAGGAATTTTGCTGTGCTTTTGTCCTTTCCTTGTTGGAGAAAATAAAAGACGGTGGCGACTCTTGCTTACCGCGACATTTTGCGAAACACAAACGCGAACCAACATTCCAAAAACAGTCAGTTCTATTCCCACCGATCACAGCTTCAATCAGAAGCAGTATCATCCTTCGATTGGCTTCAACCTACAGTAGCAACCATATGGGATTGGCTTCAACCTGCAGTAACATGCAACCTTCTTCAATTGGCTTCAATCTACAGTTTCATCCTTCAATTGGCTTTAACCTGCAGCAGTAGCATTCGTCGATTGGCTTTAACCTATAGTAGTAGCATCCTTCGATTGGCTTTAACCTACAGTAGCAACCATCTGGGATTGGCTTCAACCTTCAGTAACATGCATCCTTCTTTGATTGACTTCACTTCAACCTTCTTCGAACTAAGCTTCAACCTTCTTCGATTGACTTCACGTCAGCTTTCTTAGATTGGCTTCTATTCAGTCTTCTTCTATTGACTTCACTTCATTCTTCGAACGAAGCTTCAACCTCCTTTGAATGAAGCTTTACTGACTAAGAATTTCAATGCTTCGACTCATCCTTTGAAGCTTCATAAATTCTAAACTCCATCACAAATGAAAATTGTGCAAAGGCTCAATGCAAGGGTTCATGCTCAAATCATTCAAATGAACTCAATTCTCCATTAGATTTAGTAAATGGAAATGAAATCGAAAGCTAGCAAAACACTCTACATCATGCAACTCACAAACTCAATTCTCCATTAAATTTAGTAAGATCAAATGCAATCGAAATCTAGAAAAACACTCTACATCATACAACTCAAATCATCTCAAATCATTAAGCACGAATCAAGAACAAAACTCATGAAAACTCAAAGAAAATCATATGTACACAGAATTCTAGAAACTCCACCATATGATTCAATCATCATACAAAGACAAATAGATACATCAGACCTATAGTCTGGCCAGTAAAGCACAATGCACAAGAGCTACATCACTGATTCAAGATGAATCACCCAAATCGAAATCCAAGAAAACTTACCTTGATGAAAAATCCAGAAACTCGAATTCGTTGCTCCAGATTCAAACCAATGCTTCCACTATAATCTACTCACTTCACTGAAGATGAATCAACAAGAAAATGAAAGAATAATCCAGGAAAATGAGAGAATTCGAGAACTGGACTTCCTGAGAGGAAATTGAACTTCAGATATGGAACTCTTGGAAAATACTGCTCCCTTTCGACTCAGGGTGTAGGATTAAGGAGAGGAGTTGCTTCAAGTTCTCTGATTTCATCTAAAATTCAAAAAGTGGAAATGAGAGGAAATAAGTGTGAATGCTGAGGTGTCTAACTGCGCATGGAATATGTGATATTTTGGAAATAAAGTTGCCAAAAATGGCAAGGCACGAGGGAAGTGAGGTGAGGCATGGTGTGTGAGAATGTTTAGCCAAATGAGGTAAGGAGTGATGTGGGAGCTGAGTACACACGTTAGACACTCGTGTGTGATGAAATCAAATCACAAAAATGCATTTTGTGTTACATCTGGTGCTGATGTGCAGCTGGCTTGGTCATGCCTTGCATCTTGCGTTCCATGCCTGATAAATTAAGGATGCTCACTTTCAGCATTCATAACTTGATCAAACCCTAACCATCTCCAATAATTCTTCTCACAATGGAAAGCCAACATGTAATACTTCTAATTAAACCCAAAATTAAATCAAAACCTAGCTTGAGTTACAAGAAAATGGATTGCACATTTGGTGTGCCACTTGCTCGACGAAATGCCTGGGCAAGATGCCTCAGGATGATCGTGTGGCTTGCCCATGATGCCCAACATTTGACCAACATGCCCAGAACTTCAAAGGATCATAACTTTTGATTTTGAGTAAGAAGTGCACTTTTCTCTCTGTGTGCCCTTGTAGATGTTTTTCCCCTCTTCATTTGGCAAAAAGAATCACCAAAATCCACAGAAAAATGAGAAAGTTATGCCTTTGCAAAGTCAGGTCAAAATCAAAAACACTTGGTGAAAATTTCAATCACCAAGATAACTTCAAATCCAAGTAACTTATCAAACTTACAATTATCATCAAAACCAATCATCAATGCTCATCCCACATGAAAATACATGTCAAACGTTTCATGTTGACCAAAAGTCCACTTGGTCAACTTTGACTTTGTTGACTTTGAGTAAAATGATTGTTTTACCCCTTTGATTCAATCGAACCACTTATCTTCAAAATTGATGATCAAAATTTTAAACATATGATATTCATAACACATAGAGGCTATGGAAGGAGTTTCCACTCAAAAATTCCAAAGAGTCCTGATTAAAACTCACGCCCTAGTTTTGACTGATGAATCAAAAAGAAGTGATTCTCCTTATAACAGCACAATACTCAATCTTCTGATGATGCAATGAGGTGGATAAGATACCTTGAGATATGTGAAACCTTTGGGCTTGAAAGATCCAGAGGTTTAATTAATAAGGCTCTCCTTGGGAAACTTGTCAATACAATCAATCTTCCAAAGCTTGAGGGAGGCTTGATAAAATAAAATACCTTGATCCCTACACCATGTATGAATGCAATGCAATATGATGTTTATGATTAAACATAACCCTGAATCAAGAGGGTAAATTTTGGGGTGCAACAACAGATAAGGTTGTGCTTTATGAAACGGGCGACCACATTCTTAGTAACAGAGGAGAACGAGGTTGCTTCAACCTATTTTATAAAGAATCAATGGCGACGAGAATGAAGCGATGTCCATTAGAGGCAGTAGGCTTGATCTCTCCAATCATATCGATGCCCCACATTGCGAATGGCCATGGAGAATTCATAACATTCAGAGGTGTTGTACCCCAAATTTTGACCTAAGATACCATCTCCCATTTGCATCATTACATTGCAAGTGTTTTGACCTATTTTTATCAATTTTTCAAAGCAGATTTTAAATTCATAACTTTTTCAAGTCAAGAGCTGTTTATTTTTGAAACGCTAAATTTATTAATTGATCAATGCTAAAACAATGTTTATTTAATTATTTATTATTCTGAATTTAAATAATTGGAATTTATTTTCAGTTATTATATAAATTAAAGAATTATAAATAATAAAGTAAATATTTGAAAAGAAGTTTATTAATTGATCAAACAATGTTTATTTAATTATTTATTATTCTGAATTTAAATAATTGGAATTTATTTTCAGTTATTATATAAATTAAAGAATTATAAATAATAAAGTAAATATTTGAAAAGAAGTTTATTAATTGATCAAACAATGTTTATTTAATTATTTATTATTCTAAGTTTAAATAGTTGAAATTTTATTTTCAGTTATTATAATTTAGAAGAATTATAAATAATGAAGTAAATAGTTGAAGAGAAGTTTATTGATCAATGATGTTTATTTAATTATTTTTTATTCTGAATTTAAATAATTGGAATTTATTTTCAGTTATTATATAATTTAAAGAATTATAAATAATAAAGTAAATATTTGAAAAGAAGTTTATTAATTGATCAACAATGTTTATTTAATTATTTATTATTCTAAGTTTAAATAGTTGAAATTTTATTTTCAGTTATTATAATTTAGAAGAATTATAAATAATGAAGTAAATAATTGAAGAGAAGTTAATTGATCAATGATGTTTATTTAATTATTTATCATTCTAAATTTAAATAATTGGAATTGATTTTCAGTTATTATATAATTTAAAGAATTATAAATGATAAAATAAATAATTGGAAAGAAGAAAAGAATTAACTGGTAAAATAATAGAATTTTATTCATCTTTATTCTAATTATTACAATTGTTGTTTAAATACTGTATTATGTACAAAGTATTTACAATGACAATTATATAAAATGTTTAAAGTAAAATAAAAACTATTTTAATTTTTCTAAGTTTCTAAATCTTCATCTTCTATCCAATACTTCTTTGATGCTCATTTGATTTTACCTGCAAAGAATTAAAAGAAAAGTCAGAAATAAATAGATAATTAAAAGCAGAAAATTAATTTAGCGTTCATCATTAAAAGCAAACGGCTGGAATCAGTTTTTACCCTCTTTGCAAATCACGGGATTTCTCCCGGTTCACAAAAAAGGGATGAATTTTATTGATAAATATGAATGCACAAGTTTAAAATATGCACAAATTCAATTTTTCAAAAATAAACTGCATAGTTAAAAATCAATTGCACAAATCCAATTTTTGTCAAAACTGCATATTTCAAAAAAACAACAGCATATGCAAATAACCAAGTCAAGTTACATTTTCAAAGCCAAAGACCAACGTAAACTGTCAAGTATGGAAGAGGTCAAGATACAAGGCTCCCATACTGTAATGTGCAGATCAAAACCACATATGCAAGCAAATATATTCCTATTTTTCATCATTTTCCAGCTTTGCTTTTTCAGAACTTAAAGTACATACATCATTTTAATGTCAAACTGTACTAAGGAGAGAGAAGAGAGAAAGAGTGTGGGTTTACTGGTTTTGGCCTTAGGCGGAAAAGGGATAGAAAACAAAACAGCAGTAACACAGTAAAGAAAAGGAAAGCATGGAAAAAGGATACAAAACAAACTGAATAAAATAGTATAGAGTGCAGAAGTATCAAGGAAAAAATAGTAAAAATATTCAGAACCTGAACCATTAGAAGCCAGCAAACTGTTATTATAACAACAAACCCTTCAAGAAAAGTAGAGAGTTCATAATCTGTTTTCAAGCCTTCAAAACCCAAAAACTGTCAAACAAAATACAAAACGAATTCTCAAGGTCTCAAAGCAAAAAACCTCAAGAACCTACTGTCTCAAGACCAAAACCAATAACCATGGCCTAAAAAAATAGTAGAACCTGTTGTCTCAAGCCAAAAACCAGAACCTGTAACACCAAAAGCCCAGACCCTTAACCATGTCAAACCTGTCCAGCTCTAAAGCCTAAGCCATAGAAACCATAACCAGTAAACACAACCTGTTAAGCCATGCCAAACCTGAAACGAGTTTCACCAACACAAAAACCAGTAAAACCTTAAGCCTTTCAAACCATAACCTGTTGAAACCTGTAAAAGCCTTAAGCCCTCAAATGACACAAGCCATAAACCAACAAACAATACCCTGTAAAACATACTGTTACACCATAGTTCTAAATCCCCCATAAACCAACAAATCATGCCAAGTTAAAAACCAGTAAACTCAACATGTACTGTCAAACCATTTCAAGAAAGGCCTAAACTTATACCAAGGCATCCAGGCAACTCAAAGTCAGAAAAGAGGCATCAAGGCAACCAAACCCAAGCAACAGAAGCACAACAAAGAAATGTTCAAGGCAACTCATTCAAGCATCAAAAGCCTTCAGACAATATCATCACTGGGCAAAAGTTCATAGAAGCAAAGCATCAAGCCCACAGAAAGAAGAAGGAAAAGAAGCGTGTATAAGCAAAGTAAGGCAAAGGCAGAAGAAGAAGATAAAAGGGGTTTTTCAACATGCACCTTTCAGCAATCATCATCAAAACATAAAAGTCAAAGGCAAGATACTAGACAAACCGGAGCTAGCTTCAGCGTCACTGCCTCCTCGCCATCCAGCCGCCTGAGCGCCTCCACCACCATTCATCCCCTTCCTCCTCCGTCTCCAAAGGTATAATTACTTTCCCTCCCTTTCGCACCATTTTGACAGAAACACCATGTAAAATAAAGTCAGAATCAAAATGGATACAAAATCATAAACATGCAAAAAATCATAAAAACCTAATGCACTAAAAGAGCGAGATCATCACCTCTACATCGTATCACTGAGCGGCACATGGGGAAGAGGAGGCAATTGGTGACGCTGGCAACTTGGAGGCGAAGAGCTTTACCCCTGGACATTTTTTGGCTCAAGAGAAGAAGAAGAAAGACGAGGACGAATCAAGAACGAGGAGTAGCGGCGCCGTTGCTGTAAACCCTGAAGCCATCCCAAATGAACAAAATTCATAACCCTAAAAATGTGTTTCAAGTGAAATGGGCCACAACCCGTTTCCCCCTAAACCTAAAACCCAGACGAATTCTATTGGAACCCCCCATCCCTTTTTCTGTTTATTCTTAATTTGGCCCTTTAGAAACCATTTAGCCCATGCAATGGTTTATTGTTTACCCCCCTTTGATTCTTGATACATCTTTTTCTATTTGATTTCCTTAGCCCTTTTTTTTAGAATTATTATTAATTTAGTTAATTAGTAAAGTTAATCAAATAAGAGGTGTAATTTAATTAGACAAATTTTAATGCTTTACCCAATTTTATTAGTTTAAGTTTTGGATTAATTTAGTAATTTTAGTTTTTCTTTTTTAATTAGATTTAATGTAATAACTTTTAAAGTTTTAATTTAGTTTAAAATTATTTAATAATTCTTAAAATAATACTTTATATTAATACAAAAAACATATAAAAATAGAAAACTTAAAAAAAAAACAAACATTTTTATTTTCTTTAATTAATTCTCTTGCTTTGTCCATATTAAAAATAAAAATATAAAATGCATGTTCACATCCTTTAGTTTGTTATTTAATCATTGTTGTGGTTATCTATTACTTAGCTATTTAATCATTATTTATCTACTTTTCTGTTTGATTATTTCATCGTTATTTGGTTATTCTGTTTACGTCTAAATCCAAGAGAAAAACGATTAAATTTGTTGACTTCATGTCCTCAAATCCAATCATGCGAATATCTTCATTTCATCAAAACTTAAGGCAATTTTTTCCTCAAATATTCAATCTTTTCAAAACTTATACCCTTTAAGTCAAAACTTCGACATTAGGTCGTCGTACCTTCAAAAACCTGTCCGTACCCCTTTTCGGCCAAAACAATTTATTTTTAATCAAACGAACATTTTAATAAACAGATATTTCAAAAGGTTCCTATAGAATACTATAGATACATTGGGTGCTAATACCTTCCCATTGTATAACCAACCCCCGAACCATAGACCTCTTTTCAAAAACGCCTTGTATTTTTATTACTTTTAGAAAGTATTATTTTACATTGCATACTTTAGGGTTTTATTTCGCTCTTTCCCCTTTTCCATTGGAAATAATAAAGCGCGGTGGCGACTCTTGCTTTTGTGAGACGAATTAATTAATAATTCGATCTCCGATTTACCCCGCTACATTTTTTATCGCTACAGAATTGGCGACTCTGCTGGGGAAATATTGACCTCTTGCTGGTCCATCCCTAAGTGGGTTAAGCCTAATTTGTCTTATCTGTTTTATTATTATTTGATTTGTTTGATTATGTGTTTAAATTGGGGGTGTTTGGGTTTTTTTGAAAAGGACGAATCCTATACTCGGATTAAGTTACACTTAAGAATAGGACGGGCGGTATAGTCATGTTAACTTTGAGGGAGTAATCCCGAAGAAGGAGGCATGAGATCCCCCACTCGATGGAAGGCCCTTTTGAACTTAATATTTGTTTACCGAGTAATCGGGAAGACATTATTATTTTCGACCTGGGAGCCAGAGAAATTGAGGACCGTAGAACCCTAACCCATCTTGGCCTTTAGGTGTAGCGCGGAGATTATAACGGAGTAATCCGGAAGTAGTTGTTACGTGATGCTACGCTCAGACGAGTTTCTCTTGAGAATATTGCTAATTATTGAGTAATCAAGACGTTGGTAATATCCGAAGGAGGAATGTAGACTCTGGGAACTCTTAGAACCTTGTCTTACAGGTGTGATTAAACCGTTAGTACATACCTTGGGGTGGGCTTTATCCCTTGACTCCATGCACAAACGTTGAACCTTTGAACCCCATGTTTGTGAACTTGTGTGTAATTGTTGCATTATGATTCATCCATGCATCCATCAACATTTTTTGAAAAAAAAACTATCAAAATGAGCGATCATTTGCATCGCATATCATGCATCATCCAACATTCCACTTCACATGTTTTCTAAAACTGGATTTTGTAACGCATGGAGTGGCTTGCCAGAACTGGATTGCTGTTGATGTTCCTGTTGTGATGCACATTTCTGAGTAATGTTTTGTTTTATTTTTGAAAAAAAATTTCGCTCTGCCCAAGGCGAAAAGTATTTGTGTCGGGCTATGTTGAAAATAAATCCTTTTGCTCTGCCCAAGGCAAAAGAGAAATGTCTGGGCTCTTTGTTTCAAGTATTTTCCGTCATGAATAAAAATATTATTTTGTCCACTACTGTTTTATTTTTCACTTTTTCTAGGAAATAGTAATGAAAATTAATTGGTAGTAATAGGGAAATATAATAAATTTTTGTTTTATTTGTACAAATCGATTTCTAAAATAAAGCATAATCATATGTGCAGATTAATCCATGACTTAACCATTGAAAACAATGATCCTATGCCCTCTCCCAACTTTGAATTCCCTGTGTTCAGAGCCGAAGAAGAGGAGAGTGAAGAGATTCCTGATGAAATTTCCCGTTTACTTGAGCATGATGAAAAGACTATTCAGCCATTTGAAGAACCTATAGAGTTGATCAATTTGGGTGATGAAGAAGATAAAAAGGAAGTCAAGGTCGGAGCATTGCTTATCCCAGAGGTCAAAGAGAAAATGTTGGAGCTTCTCAAAGAATATGTTGATGTGTTTGCTTGGTCCTACCAAGATATGCCAGGTTTGGACAACGATATTGTGGAGCATCGTTTGCCGTTGAGACCTGAATGTCCGCCGATTAAGCAGAAGTTGAGAAGGACTCGTCCCGATATGGCTGACAAGATCAAAGAAGAAGTTCAAAAACAGATTAATACAGGTTTCCTTGTTACATCGGTCTATCCTCAGTCGTTAGCCAATATAGTGCCTGTTGCTAAGAAAGATGGCAAAGTTCGAATGTGTGTAGACTATAGAGATCTGAATAGAGCTAGCCCAAAGGATGACTTCCCATTACCGCACATTGACGTATTTTGTCGACAGTACCGCAAAGATCAAAGTCTTTTCTTTCATGGATGGTTTCTCTGGTTACAATCAAATCAAGATGGCACCAGAAGACATGGAGAAAACAGCTTTCATTACACCTTGGGGAACCTTTTGTTATCGGGTTATGCCGTTTGGTTTGAGGAATGCTGGTGCAACATACCAAAGGGCCATGACTGCTTTATTCCATGATATGATGCATAAAGAGATAGAAGTGTATGTAAATGACATGATTGCCAAATCACAAACTGAAGAAGATCATTTGGAACATTTATTGAAGTTATTCCAGCGTTTGAGAAAGTATAAACTCCGTCTGAATCCCAACAAGTGCACTTTTGGTGTTCGTTCTGGAAGACTTCTGGGTTTCATTGTCAGTCAGAAAGGTATTGAGGTAGATCCTGATAAAGTCAAAGCTATTCGGGAAATGCCCGCACCCAAGACAGAAAAACAAGCAAGTGGATTCCTTGGGAGACTGAATTATATTTCTAGATTTATATCTCATATGACTGCTACCTGTGGGCCGATTTTCAAGCTTCTCCGAAAGAACCAAGGATATGTGTGGACAGAAGATTGTCAGAGAGCTTTTGATAGCATCAAAGAATATTTGCTTGAACCTCCCATATTGATTCCTCCAGTGGAAGGAAGACCTTTGATTATGTACCTGACTATATTGGAAGATTCCATGGGATGTGTGCTTGGTCAACAAGATGAGACTGGAAGAAAGGAACATGCTGTATATTATCTGAGTAAGAAATTCACAGACTGTGAGTCTCGATACTCATTGCTTGAGAAAACCTGTTGTGCTTTAGCTTGGGCTGCTCGTCGTCTGCGCCAGTATATGATAAACCACACCACTTGGTTGATCTCCAAAATGGATCCGATCAAGTATATCTTTGAGAAGCCCGCCTTATCTGGAAGAATAGCCCGTTGGCAGATGTTGTTGTCCGAATATGACATTGAGTATTACACTCAGAAAGCAATCAAAGGGAGTATTTTAGTCGATCATTTGGCTCATCAACCAATTGACGATTATCAATCCATCAAGTTTGATTTCCCAGATGAAGATGTTATGTACTTGAAAGCTAAAGATTGTGAAGAGCCGTTACCTGAAGAAGGACCTGATCCCGAATCCCATTGGGGTTTAATATTTGACGGAGCTGTGAACTCTTATGGAAATGGAATTGGGGCAATCATCGTCACTCCCCGAGGTACTCATATCCCGTTCACGGCGAGATTGAAGTTTGACTGCGCGAACAACATGGTTGAATATGAGGCATGTATTTTGGGTCTCGAAGAAGCAGTGGATCTAAGGATTAAGATTCTTGATATTTACGGAGATTCGGCATTGGTAATTAATCAAATCAAAGGAGAATGGGAGACTCGTCATCCTGGTTTGATCCCTTACAGAGACTATGCTAGAAGATTGTTAACCTTCTTCAACAAAGTGGAATTACATCATATCCCTAGAGATGAAAACCAAATGGCTGATGCTTTAGCTACTTTGTCTTCAATGTTTCAAGTGAATGGTTGGAACGATGTGCCTACAATCCGGGTTATGCGCCTCGACAGACCTGCTCATGTGTTCTCAGTAGAAGAGGTTACCGACGATAAACCATGGTTCTATGACATTAAACGTGTTCTTCAAACTCAAGAGTACCCGCCTGGGGCATCCAATAAAGATAGGAAGACGTTGAGAAGATTAGCAAGCAGTTTCTTCCTCAATGAAGAAGTTTTGTATAAGAGAAATTATGACATGGTCTTACTCATATGTGTAGACAGACGTGAAGTAGACATGCTGATGCAAGAAGTACATGAAGGATCCTTTGGCACGCATGCCAACGGACATGCAATGGCTAAAAAGATAATGAGAGCTGGTTACTATTGGATGACAATGGAATCTGATTGCTGCAAATATGTGAAGAAATGTCATAAATGCCAGATTTATGCAGACAAGATGCACGTGCCACCGACTCTCCTCAACGTTATCTCTTCACCTTGGCCTTTCTCTATGTGGGGAATTGATATGATTGGAATGATTGAACCCAAAGCTTCAAATGGTCATCGTTTCATCTTGGTAGCGATCGATTATTTTACTAAATGGGTGGAAGCAGCATCTTATGCTAACGTAACCAGACAGGTGGTAGTCAGATTTATCAAGAATCAGATCATTTGTCGATACGGCATCCCAAGCAAGATCATCACTGATAATGGTTCGAATTTGAATAACAAGATGATGAAAGAGCTTTGCGAAGAGTTCAAGATCGAACATCATAATTCTTCTCCTTACAGACCGAAGATGAATGGGGCTGTTGAAGCTGCTAACAAGAATATCAAGAAGATTGTCCAGAAGATGGTGGTAACTTATAAAGATTGGCATGAAATGCTTCCGTTTGCTCTGCATGGATACCGTACTTCAGTTCAAACTTCAACAGGTGCAACCCCTTTTTCCCTAGTTTATGGTATGGAAGCAGTACTCCCCGTGGAGGTTGAGATTCCATCTATGAGAGTGTTGATGGAAGCTAAACTTTCTGAGGCCGAATGGTGTCAAAGTAGATATGATCAGTTGAATTTAATTGAAGAAAAGAGATTGACGGCATTGTGTCACGGTCAATTATATCAGCAGAGAATGAAGAAGGCTTTTGATAAGAAGGTTCGACCACGCGAGTTCAGAGAAGGTGACCTTGTGCTCAAAAAGATATTATCTTTCCAACCTGATTCTAGGGGCAAGTGGGCTCCGAATTATGAAGGACCGTATGTCGTTAAGAAAGTTTTCTCTGGAGGTGCCTTGATTCTCACCAATATGGACGGTGAAGAGCTCCCGCGCTCCTTGAACGCCGATGCAGTCAAGAGATATTTTGCTTAGGTTTGAGTTGACAGTTTGCTAAGTTGAAAACCCAAAAGGGCGGCTTAGGCAAGCTTTTGGTCAGACCAGTCTTGGCATTTGAACACATTTCGGAATTCGAAGTTGTTAGGGAGAATAGTGATCATTGTTTTTGTGTAACCCTTTTTCTTTCATGTACTATTTCCCAAACTTTTGTAAACCGTTGGAGTCGCGTTGTTAGCGAACTACCATCTTATTAATGAAATTTGAGCATTTACCTTTTGTGGGAAAAATTTTAATTTTATGGAAATATTTGAAACAAAATTATTTAAAATATTCTTATTTTAAAAATGTGTCGTGAATAAGGAAAGGAATATTAACAGTTGTTCCGAGGATGGTCAAGCCATGAAATGCAAAACAGTACAGTAATTTATCCTTGCATGATGAACATGTTTTATTTCAAAATCGTCATGAGGCTTTGGTTGTGTTAAACTTGCGTTTCTCGTGGTACTAAGTTTGGTGACTCCCCAGCTGTTCCAGTTAAGCGTTTGTTTTGGTTACCTTTATTTGAGCAGATTTCTGAAGTGTGGTACGCTTTGTCTCATGCCAGTGGTCTATTGGTATTAGAAGATTGGATTTGAATACTTTTCTCCTCAGAAGACTTGAACCTTGTGGCGTGTTACGCTCCGACGTTGCTTTGGGGTTCCAATTCCAGTTATATTCCGTCTTTTTAAGATTGGTCGAGTATCTATTATGTCGTGACATCTTATTGTCTTCAAGTTATTCCATCTGTTCGTTTTGTCAGCATAACATTCATTTACTCATTTACACTTACATCAGCATGTATATTCACATTTGCCGTTGATTTTGGGTTGTACTTTGTTTATTCAAACAGCGTACATGTTTCTTTCCAAGTAGAAGGTTAGCTTAGGAAGAAAATGTGCTTCCTTTCTAAATTCCCCAACTGAGCTAATCCTCGTGGATGATTTTTTGATTTAGCCTACCTTGTACATTTATGGATAGGATGAATCCCCCAATCAAGTTACTTTCTCATTGGGTGGAGTCTTGTTTGACTGTTTTTCTCTCTGGTTTATTCCTGGAGGGAGTTGTTGTCTCTTGCATAGGCTATCTCATGATTTTCCCCAGTGAAGTCGCCGCCTAGACGAATGATGCATTTATTTTGCGCATTTAAGTATGTGATCTCCTCGGGAAGGATTGATTCATGGTTCTCTTTGACGAAGATTTTATTCTCTGCCAGTGTCATCGCAATTTCTTTCTGAGTTATTCTTCAGAAAACGACAAGCGGCGGTCTCTTCATGAGTAACTTGTACGTTATTATTTTTGGAAAACGGCAAGCGGCGGTCTCTTTATGAGCAACTTGTACGTTATTATTTTTGGAAAACGGCAAGCGGCGGTCTCTTCATGAGCAACTTGTACGTTATTATTTTTTGGAAAATGACAAGCGGCGGTCTCTTCATGAGAAACTTGTACGTTATTATTATTTTTGGAAAACGACAAGCGGCGGTCTCTTCATGAGCAACTTCTACGTTATAGAAATCGTTGGAAAACGGCAAGCGGCGGTCTCTTCATGAGAAACTTGTACGTTATAGACATCGTTGGAAAACGGCAAGCGGCGGTCTCTTCATGAGCAACTTGTGCGTTATTATTATTTTGGAAAACGACAAGCGGCGGTCTCTTCATGAGCAACTTGTACGTTATTATTTTTCTGGAAGACAACAAGTGGCAGCTTCTTTATTTGAGCAGCTTGTATGTCATAGTATTTTTGGAAGACAGCAAGCGGCGACTTCTTTATTTGAGCAGCTTGTATGTTATTGACATCCCTGGACGACAGCAAGTGGCAGCTTCTTTATTTGAGGCAACTTGTGTATCTACAATCTTATTATTATTTCAGCATTAATGAGTATATCTCCGGAAATCTCGCAGAGAGGTTTGTTATGAATCTTTACCTTCAGAAGTCGGTAATCCGTCGCCAGCAATTTGATACTCTCTGTCTATCTTTGACCCTTAGTTATGAGCTCACTGATATTTTTGGGTCAATAATCTGTTTTTATGGCCTATGCAAGATACCTTCTTTGTTAGGGTCAGAGTCCGTATTCGCTCAAATTTTTATTCGCCGTCAAGAGTCAATTACTTGAAGTCGATGGTTTATTTCCCCAGTATTGTATAATCCTTGTCCCTGTGTTTTGTTGGTGTTTGATTTCTCCAACATTGTCTTGTTTCATACAATATCTTTCTCTGTGAATTCAATCACTACATTCATATCAAACATAATGGCGGTATCTTAGGGCAAAAATTTGCGTACTATGTATTTAAGTACCTTCAATCTCGTCGAGACGAAGATTTTAATCTTCATATCTCCGGATAGAAGAAACTTAAATAGGGGCAGCTGTTGTACCCCAAATTTTGACCTAAGATACCATCTCCCATCTGCATCATTACATTGCAAGTGTTTTGACCTATTTTTATCAATTTTTCAAAGCAGATTTTAAATTCATAACTTTTTCAAGTCAAGAGCTGTTTATTTTTGAAACGCTAAATTTATTAATTGATCAATCCTAAAACAATGTTTATTTAATTATTTATTATTCTGAATTTAAATAATTGGAATTTATTTTCAGTTATTATATAAATTAAAGAATTATAAATAATAAAGTAAATATTTGAAAAGAAGTTTATTAATTGATCAAACAATGTTTATTTAATTATTTATTATTCTGAATTTAAATAATTGGAATTTATTTTCAGTTAATATATAAATTAAAGAATTATAAATAATAAAGTAAATATTTGAAAAGAATTTTATTAATTGATCAAACAATGTTTATTTAATTATTTATTATTCTAAGTTTAAATAGTTGAAATTTTATTTTCAGTTATTATAATTTAGAAGAATTATAAATAATGAAGTAAATAATTGAAGAGAAGTTTATTGATCAATGATGTTTATTTAATTATTTGTTATTCTGAATTTAAATAATTGGAATTTATTTTCAGTTATTATATAATTTAAAGAATTATAAATAATAAAGTAAATATTTGAAAAGAAGTTTATTAATTGATCAACAATGTTTATTTAATTATTTATTATTCTAAGTTTAAATAGTTGAAATTTTATTTTCAATTATTATAATTTAGAAGAATTATAAATAATGAAGTAAATAATTAAAGAGAAGTTAATTAATCAATGATGTTTATTTAATTATTTATCATTCTAAATTTAAATAATTGGAATTGATTTTCAGTTATTATATAATTTAAAGAATTATAAATGATAAAATAAATAATTGGAAAGAAGAAAAGAATTAACTGGTAAAATAATAGAATTTTATTCATCTTTATTCTAATTATTACAATTGTTGTTTAAATACTGTATTATGTACAAAGTATTTACAATGACAATTATATAAAATGTTTAAAGTAAAATAAAAACTATTTTAATTTTTCTAAGTTTCTAAATCTTCATCTTCTATCCAATACTTCTTTGATGCTCATTTGATTTTACCTGCAAAGAATTAAAAGAAATGTCAGAAATAAATAGATAATTAAAAGCAGAAAATTAATTTAGCGTTCATTATTAAAAGCAAACGGCTGGAATCAGTTTTTACCCTCTTTGCAAATCACAGGATTTCTCCCGATTCACAAAAAAGGGATGAATTTTATTGATAAATATGAATGCACAAGTTTAAAATATGCACAAATTCAATTTTTCAAAAATAAACTGCATAGTTAAAAATCAATTGCACAAATCCAATTTTTGTCAAAACTGCATATTTCAAAAAAACAACAGCATATGCAAATAACCAAGTCAAGTTACATTTTCAAAGCCAAAGACCAACGTAAACTGTCAAGTATGGAAGAGGTCAAGATACAAGGCTCCCATACTGTAATGTGCAGATCAAAACCACATATGCAAGCAAATATATTCCTATTTTTCATCATTTTCCAGCTTTGCTTTTTCAGAACTTAAAGTACATACATCATTTTAATGTCAAACTGTACTAAGGAGAGAGAAGAGAGAAAGAGTGTGGGTTTACAGGTTTTGGCCTTAGGCAGAAAAGGGATAGAAAACAAAACAGCAGTAACACAGTAAAGAAAAGGAAAGCATGTAAAAAGGATACAAAACAAACTGAATAAAACAGTATAGAGTGCAAAAGTATCAAGGAAAAAATAGTAAAAATATTCAGAACCTGAACCATTAGAAGCTAGCAAACTGTTATTATAACAACAAACCCTTCAAGAAAAGTAGAGAGTTCATAACCTGTTTTCAAGCCTTCAAAACCCAAAAACTGTGAAACAAAATACAAAATGAATTCTCAAGGCCTCAAAGCAAAAAACCCCAAGAACCTACTGTCTCAAGACCAAAACCAATAACCATGGCCTAAAAAAATAGTAGAACCTGTTGTCTCAAGCCAAAAACCAGAACCTGTAACACCAAAAGCCCAGACCCTTAACCATGTCAAACCTGTCCAGCTCTAAAGCCTAAGCCATAGAAACCATAACCAGTAAACACAACCTGTTAAGC
The DNA here is from genome assembly GCA_948472305.1 of Vicia faba. Lineage (NCBI taxonomy): Eukaryota > Viridiplantae > Streptophyta > Magnoliopsida > Fabales > Fabaceae > Vicia > Vicia faba. Next base: position 217,832,157 of record OX451737.1, read on the forward strand.
CATGCCAAACCTGAAACGAGTTTCACCAACACAAAAACCAGTAAAACCTTAAGCCTTTCAAACCATAACCTGTTGAAACCTGTAAAAGCCTTAAGCCCTCAAATGACACAAGCCATAAACCAACAAACAATACCCTGTAAAACATACTGTTAAACCATAGTTCTAAATCCCCCATAAATCAACAAATCATGCCAAGTTAAAAACCAGTAAACTCAACATGTACTGTCAAACCATTTCAAGAAAGGCCTAAACTTATACCAAGGCATCCAGGCAACTCAAAGTCAGAAAAGAGGCATCAAGGCAACCAAACACAAGCAACAGAAGCACAACAAAGAAACGTTCAAGGCAACTCATTCAAGCATCAAAAGCCCTCAGACAGTATCATCACTGGGCAAAAGTTCACAGAAGCAAAGCATCAAGCCCACAGAAAGAAGAAGGAAAAGAAGCGTGTATAAGCAAAGTAAGGCAAAGGCAGAAGAAGAAGATAAAAGGGGTTTCTCAACATGCACCTTTCAGCAATCATCATCAAAACATAAAAGTCAAAGGAGAGATACTAGACAAACCGGAGCTAGCTTCAGCGTCACTGCCTCCTCGCCATCCAGCCGCCTGAGCGCCTCCACCACCATTCATCCCCTTCCTCCTCCGTCTCCAAAGGTATAATTTCTTTCCCTCCCTTTCGCACCATTTTGACAGAAACACCATGTAAAATAAAGTCAGAATCAAAATGGATACAAAATCATAAACATGCAAAAAATCATAAAAACCTAATGCACTAAAAGAGCGAGATCATCACCTCTACATCGTATCACTGAGCGGCACATGGGGAAGAGGAGGCAATTGGTGGCGCTGGCAACTTGGAGGCGAAGAGCTTTACCCCTGGACATTTTTTGGCTCAAGAGAAGAAGAAGAAAGACGAGGACGAATCAAGAACGAGGAGTAGCGGCGCCGTTGCTGTAAACCCTGAAGCCATCCCAAATGAACAAAATTCATAACCCTAAAAATGTGTTTCAAGTGAAATGGGCCACAACCCGTTTCCCCCTAAACCTAAAACCCAGACGAATTCTATTGGAACCCCCCCATCCCTTTTTCTGTTTATTCTTGATTTGGCCCTTTAGAAACCATTTAGCCCATGCAATGGTTTATTGTTTACCCCCCTTTGATTCTTGATACATCTTTTTCTATTTGATTTCCTTAGCCTTTTTTTTTAGAATTATTATTAATTTAGTTAATTAGTAAAGTTAATCAAATAAGAGGTGTAATTTAATTAGACAAATTTTAATGCTTTACCCAATTTTATTAGTTTAAGTTTTGGATTAATTTAGTAATTTTAGTTTTTCTTTTTTAATTAGATTTAAGTTAATAACTTTTAAAGTTTTAATTTAGTTTAAAATTATTTAATAATTCTTAAAATAATACTTTATATTAATACAAAAAATATATAAAAATAGAAAACTTAAAAAAAAACAAACATTTTTATTTTCTTTAATTAATTCTCTTGCTTTGTCCATATTAAAAATAAAAATATAAAATGCATGTTCACATCCTTTAGTTTGTTATTTAATCATTGTTGTGGTTATCTATTACTTAGCTATTTAATCATTATCTATCTACTTTTCTGTTTGATTATTTCATCGTTATTTGGTTATTCTGTTTACGTCTAAATCCAAGAGAAAAACGATTAAATTTGTTGACTTCATGTCCTCAAATCCAATCATGCGAATATCTTCATTTCATCAAAACTTAAGGCAATTTTTTCCTCAAATATTCAATCTTTTCAAAACTTATACCCTTTAAGTCAAAACTTCGACATTAGGTCGTCGTACCTTCAAAAACCCGTCTGTACCCCTTTTCGACCAAAACAATTTATTTTTAATCAAACGAACATTTTAATAAACATATATTTCAAAAGGTTCCTATAGAATACTATAGATACATTGGGTGCTAATACCTTCCCATTGTATAACCAACCTTCGAACCATAGACCTCTTTTCAAAAACGCCTTGTATTTTTATTACTTTTAGAAAGTATTATTTTACATTGCATACTTTAGGGTTTTATTTCGCTCTTTCCCCTTTTCCCTTGGAAATAATAAAGCGCGGTGGCGACTCTTGCTTTTGTGAGACGAATTAATTAATAATTCGATCTCCGATTTACCCTGCTACATTTTTTATCGCTACAAGAGGGATCGGAGGAACATGAACTTTATCAGCGTAGATCTAGCACTTATGACAAATTTTCAAGTGGTGGTGACAATCAATTTCCATAGTCGACCAATAGTAACCATCTCTCAAAATCTTTTTAACCATAGTATGCCCACTGGAGTGAGTACCAAAGACTCCTTCGTGCATATCTTGCATAATTTCCTCGACTTCCTTCTTGTCCATACAACGAAGCAGATATGAATCATGATTACGCTTGTATAAAATTCCATTGCTTAAGAAGAACTTAGCCGAGAACCTCTGTAGGAATTTCTTGTCATTGATCTATGCCCCTTCAGGGTATTCTTGAGCCTCAAGATAACTTTTCATTTCATGGAACCAAGGTTTTTCCTCTACTCCATCAGTGTCAATTTCATAGCAGTGTGTCAGTTCGTCGGATCTTTCAATGGTAATTTTGGGAGCCTCATTGTCCCATCTTACCTTAAACATGGATGACATGGTAGCCAATGTGTGTGCTAACCGATTCTCTTCTCTTGGGATATGCTCAAAAGTAATCTCTTCGAAATGCGGAATCAAGGTTAGCACATGTTCTCGTTAAGGGATGAGATTCAGATGCTTCATATCCCATTCTCCCTTGACCTGACTGATCACCAGGGCTGAGTCTCCATATATTCTTAAAAACTTGATTCTTAGGTCAATAGCAGTTTTAATTCCCATGATACATGCTTCATATTCAGCCATATTATTAGTGCAGTCAAAGCAAAGTCTGGAAGTGAAGGCCATATGACAACTCTGATGAGAGATAATTACATCACTGATTTTGTTACCAAGTGTGTTGGAAGTTCCATCGAAAACCATAGTCCATCGCGAACCTGGCTCAGGTCCTTCATACGGTCCAGGTTCTTCAGAATCTGTTACTAGCATAATGTTCTTGTCCGGGAATTCGAAATTCATAGACTGATAGTCATCTCTAGCTTGATGTGCTAAAGATCTTCCAGTACAATTCCTTTGATTGCTTTTTGAGTTGTGTACTGAATATCATTTTCTGTTAAGACCATTTTCCATCGGGCTATTCTTTCGGAGACAACTGGCTTCTCGAATATGTACTTGATTGGATCCATTTTCGAGATCAACAAGGTAGTATGGGTCAACAAATACCGTCTTAGTCAGCGAGTAGCCCATTCCAAAGTGCAAAAAGTTTTCTTGAGCAGTGAATATCTTGTTTCATAGTCGGTAAAATTTTTACTAAGATAGTATATTGCATACTCTTTTCGACCAGACTCGTCATGTTGTCCCAATACACAGCCCATTGAATTCTCTAGCACTATCAGATACATGATTAGAGGTCTTTCTTCAACTGGTGGCATAAGAATCGGAGGTTCTTATAGGTACTCCTTAATTTTATCAAAGGCTATTTGACACTCTTCGTTCCACTTTACTACTTGATCTTTCTTCAACAACTTGAAGATTAGCTCGCAAGTAGAAATCAAATGGGAAATGAATAGGGAAATGTAATTCAGTCGTCCTAAGAAACCTCTGACTTCCTTCTCGATACGGGGAGCCGTCAATTCTTTGATGGCTTTGACCTTTGCAGGATCAACATCAATACCTTTACTACTGACGACGAAACACAGGAGTTTACCAGATCTCACCCCAAAGGTGCACTTGTTCGGGTTTAGCCTTAGCTTATACTTCCTCAGTCTTTCAAACAATTTATGCAAATGAACAAGATGAATCATGTCATGAAATAAAGGTACCATGGCACGCTGATAAGTTGCTTCGATGTTCTTCAACCCAAAAGGCATGACCTTGTAACAGAAAGTGCCCCACTGTGTAATGAAAGTAGTTTTCTCCATGTCTTCATGTGCCATCTTGATCTGATTATAACCCGAGAAACAATCCATGAAAGATAATACCTTGTGCTGAGCGGTGTTGTCGACCAATACATCAATATGTGGAAGCGGGACGTCATCTTTAGGGCTTTCCCTGTTCAGATCCCTATAATATACACAAATATGTACCTTTCCATCTTTCTTTGGTATCAAAACAACATTAGCAACCCATTGGGGATATGAAGTCACTGCTAAGAATCTTGCGTTAAATTGTTTCATAACTTCGGCTTTGATCTTTTGTGACATTTCAGGACACATGTGACAAACCTTATGCTTAATCGGAGAACAACCCTCTTTCATTGGTAGATGATAAACCATAATATCAGTATCAAGTCCTGGCATATCTTCATATGACCAAGCAATGATTTCCACATATTCATACAACATCTGGATTAGTCTATTCTTGACACTGATCTCTAAGTTGGCGCTTATCTTGACTTCCTTTCTGTCTGTCTCGGTACCTAAGTTTACCACTTTGATCAACTCTTTGTGCGGTTGGATATCCTTTTCTTCTTGTATTAAGATTCTGGAAAGTTCTCCAGGTATTTCAAAATCTTCCTCACCTTCGTCCTCAGCTTGGTAGATCGTATTTTCAAAGTCATAAGCGGCAATAGCAGGATTTTCATAAACTAGATCCATATTGGATGTGGATCTGCAATGTAGTGTATGGGTGTGTGTAAGAACACATAACTATTTTAAAATGCAATAAGATAAAAGAAAAAACAGAGATCACAAATTTTTTATGCAAAATGTCCAATGTTTTTATTGAATGAACTACGTTTATGAATTCTCAACCCTTAACTAATGAACCATTGTGCCCCGGGTAAGTCACAAGGTTTAAAGTCATTGTTTTAAAAGAAATTACATAACTGTGATATGGTAGCAGAACCGACTGTTTAATACTATACTGGTTTTGCATTTTGTATTTGCATATGTTGCAGTAAGCAAGAGTCTCCACCATCTTTTCTTTTATCCAACAAAGGAAAGGGTGAAAAGAACAGAAAAAGACCTTTTCGAGAATTTTATGAGTAAGGGGGTAGATTATGGAAAGGAAAGGTGTTAGCACCCTTTCCATCCATGGTTTTACATGGGCTCTTAGAGGTTTTCTCATTTTAAAAATACCTTTGTGCTTTGTATTTGAAAATTCCTTAGTACGGCGAACTTTGTAATGTTTCTCGGGATAGTGGAGAAAGTATACAAAGTGTTTTGAAAATGTTTTTGAAAATTAGTTTTTTGTGTAAGTGCAAAATGTTTGAGAAAACTTATAACAACTATCTACTTTGTTACTCGAAAAGGGTCGTTCTTTTCCTATTTTCCTTTAGGAAATGTTATCCTACTATTAGTGAGTAGGTAGCTTTGTCGTCGGATGTTTGAGGGACAATCGAAGGGACGTTTTACAGTCACGAAGGCAACTTGTGGAGACGCTTTAGCAATTTTATTTTAGGGACCATATTATTTACCGAAAGGCAACTGTAGGATCATCGAGGTACTATGATCTTTTTTGATTTATGGGTCTTTGCTAAAGCGTTCCTGCCTCATGACTGTTTTATTTTTTAAAGGCAACCAAAGTGGGATATCCTAGAGGTGCTTGTGTGCAATTATGTTCAATTCAGTTATTTATCTTTTTTTAAAGTTTGCTAACGTTTAATTATTAGTCTTTCGATACACGCCTAGTTACTAACAGTTAAAATGTACAGAAAATAAAGTGCGGAAAGCATAAATCTAGACTATTACATGGCTTTCGGGGAGGGGGAATTACACTATACAAAATGGGGGAGAAGAAATAAAGGAAACTGTAAAAATCCCTATTTAATCTATTACATACCAGTATGCAATTACATTTATAAAAATGCGAAAATAAAATAAACGCGCACAAGATAAAATATTATGTCTAACAACCTAAGAAAAATTCTTAGTAAAGAAAAATCTTTTTTTGTTTTTGGTTTTGTTAAATAAAAATTAAATCTAAACTTAATTAAGAAAAATAAATATTAAATGGAAATATAATCTAGGTTATAAAAGAAAAACTAATCCTAATATATTTTTTTTATTTTTTATTATGAAAATAAAATGATTAAATTAAATTATAAGTTCTAGTTCATTTTAAATTAAGAAAATAGTTAAAATTTGATTATTTAATTATTTAATTAAAAAATCTATGCCTAATTTTTTTGTGAGTTTTTTATTTATTATTATGTTAATTAAATAATAAAATAAAACAAAATAAATAAATAAAAAATACAAACAAAACAAAAATGCCCAAATGGGCTGAAATGCTAAAAGAAAAAAAGGGGTGTGCTGGAATTTTGTGCTAGGCCCAAAACGTTGGAGCCCAGATTTGTATTGTTGGATCCAGTGTGGACTAGCCTTGAAGGTGCATGATAGACTTTGCATTGGGGTGCTCAGATCTAGATCAATCATGATCTGATGGTCATGGTCTGGGGCTTATATTAGACCTGCATAGCTAAGGCACATTGGATCTGTAATCAAGAAATGTTAGAAAAAACAAATGCTGATCTAAGACTCGAACCCAGGTCCTCTCCCTTATACGTGCATTTCATTACCAACTGAGCTTCCAAGCCAATCGTTTATACATGTCAAAAAATAATAATATATATGAAATTTCCAGAAATTATTTAAAACAAAAAGAAAGCGCGTGCAGGTTCAAACTGTCTAATGAGGGCCTGCCACGCATTGTCTTCTTCCTCCCTCTGTCGTATTACACGTGGAAACCTATAGTGATAGTGTTTTTCTTGTCACTATAACACCTGCATCCTATAACATTCATGATACACAGTATATATTACATATGAGGCCATGGGTCAATTGGTCTCATCCTCCTGAGCAAGATGGTGCCCTTAGTTTGGGCTAATTTTGGCCATTGTGATAAATCCCAATTTAGAAGTTCGAACCCTAACAATGGTGGAATGTCATTCTTGTACCTAAACTTCAATTCGAAAATTCAGAAACCTTCTATGCAACCATAAAACACAAATATGTAATTAAAATTGATTAATAATGCAAGAATATAAGAACAGGAAGTTAAGAAAAGTATGGCAAACTGTGACTTGTAGGAAGCGCTTTGTAGTGTTTCAAGGCCTGGTAACGGTTGCAAAAGCTTCAAGGGATATCCAGGAATGGATTATGATCCTTGTTTGGGATTAAAACAGGCTGGAGACTGAAACTCAAATTTGACAAATTTGGTGTTTTTTACAAAATTTCCAGAGATTCCCCAGGCTATGTCTGCGTGCTCTGATGCTTGCTAGGTGTTTGCTTATATAGAGAGAGATGAGGAGACACGAAAAAACAAGTTTGTAACAGCCATAATCAATTGCTTGAATGCCATGGATATCCATTTGTAACCTTTGCGAAAGTTATGGGATTTTGTCTATTTTTCAAACTTGCATGAATGTGGACATGCTGGCCTTGCTGTACATGAAAATTGGGGCCCCTCCATGCATTAAAACAAGCCTTAACCATATAATTTGCAATAACTTTGATTTATTTGATTTTTAATAAAATAAAATTAATATAAAATGTAAATAAAATCAATACTATGCAAAAATGGTTTTAGGAGTCCTCTATACTCTTAGGAAGTTGTTTGAAATCCAAGGAAATAAGCCATTGCCTTAAAAGCTCAAATTTGCTCAATGCACTTTTCTTAAAATTTCCCAAATTTTCCCAACTTGGGCAAGCCATAACTTGCTCAATGTTTATATCATGATTATTATCTTGGACTTTTTGGAAAGCCTAAGATGTCTACTTTAATCCCTCTTTTGATCAATTTTTAATTTGAAGAAGTTATCTTGATGTTAAAGGTCTTGGAAAAAAGTGGCTTTTATTGACTTTCTAAAAATGACCTATAATGTATGAACTTGTATCTTTCAAATGGTGCATTTCTTGGACTTGAAGGCTGAAGAGAAGTTGTAGGGAATTAATTTCTCTTCAAAATGAGCTTTGGTTGGGGAAAATGGATGAAGTGTGAGAAAGTTATTCCTGGTCAAAGTTTGGTTGACTTTTCCTATAGAAACCCTAATTAGTAATTTTTTACTTTTGATGAATTAGGAGCATTTCTTGAGGAATCATGATCAAACCTTGATCAAATGATGGATATCACTTCAAAATGTTGACTAAAAATCTTGAAGTTTGACTGTATATAGGCCACAGTTAACTTTTGACCTAACATAGTTAATTTTCAAGCATTTGAGCAATTGACTGAGATAACTTGTTGTGCAAGGCATGAAATTTGGCATGGATAATCTTGAGGACATATTAGGATCATGGCAAACATTTGAGACCATTGGAGCTCACACATCTTGATGAAAGCTGAAACCCTAGTTAGAGGTTTATTGCCTTAGGAGGAGAATTTGTCTGGTTAATTCTTAGTCATCCTAGGGCAAGTTGGGGGCCTCAATGGGCATGTGTTGAATAAAATGAGAGGGAAAATTTTGGGGTACAACAGCTGCCCGTGTTCAATAATCTTAGACCTGAGGATGTAGATTGGCTTGTCTGTCTTTCGTGATCTGAAGGTGGAAGATGATTGAACACTAGAGTGCCCAAAAATTTGCACTTGTTTGAAGTGATACTATTGTTGAATAATATCGGGAATGGGCTTACAGGTGCCATTTGGAAAAGATGACAAAAGACTATCAGAGATAGGCTTAAAGATGCCATCTAAAGTAGATGTTGACTTCATAAGAAGTCTCTTTGTGGGGATTCTTGTTCTTGCTGTCTGAGGAGGAGTCCATTGGGGAATGTTTTGGGCGAATAAAGTCTAGGAGAATCAGTTGTCCATTACTCTACTGGGGAGTTATCTCTAGATTGGAGAGATGAAAGTGGGTTGGTATCTGGTCAGGATCCAGGCTTCACAGCGACTTGCCGGGGATAATAAGGCTGACTGTTATCCGGTCGTATTTCGGGCTTCATAGTGACTTATTGGGGAATATGAAATTAATTTCTATCTGGTATTCTCCAGGTTTCACAGTAATTGTAGACATTGAACTGTTGTCTGTTTGTATCCAGGCTTCAGTTGTTTGAAGAAATTAAGTTGTTATCTGGTCGGGTCCAGGATTCAACTTGAAACTAAGGTATACCGTTATCTGGTCGTATCCAAGCTTCAGTGTCATAGGTTATAATATCATCTGGTCGGATCCAGGATTCATTATAATTAACAAAATAAACTGATATTTGGTCGGACTCCAGGCTTTACAATTTCTTTAACTGGGTAAGAATCAGAAAATCTAGGGTCGATTTAACTGAACCAGAGAAAGTATCTACCAAAAGAGAATCAGAATAAATCATTGGTCGATTTAAACTGAACCAGCAGAGGTCTTGAGTTATCTTTGACTGGATAAGAATCAGAAAATCTTACTGTCGATTTAAATGAACCAGAGAAAGTATCTACCAAAAAAGAATCAGAATAAATTATTGGTTGATTTAAACTGAACCAGTAGAGGTCTTGAATTATCTTTGACTGGATAAGAATCATAAAATCTTAGTGTCGATTTATCTGAACCAGAGAAAGTATCTACCGGAAAAGAAATCAGAATAAATTATTGGTTGATTTAAACTGAACTATTAGAGGTCTTGAATTGTCTTCAAATGGATAGGAATCAGAAAAATCTTAGTGTTGATTTAACTGAACCAGAGAAAGTATCTACTGGAAAAGAATCAGAATAAATCATTGGTCAATTTAAACTGAACCAGTAGAGGTCTTTTGAGAATGATCTTTCTGAGGAAAATGCTGAAATAGCCCTTCGTCAGACGTAGCTTTTGAGAAGACTGTCAGGTCATATAAGTAGTCAAAGATGTTTGTTGATTTGATCTTTCCTGAAATGGTAAAGAGTTAGTCATATGCAATGTCATGATGTAAGAAATGCATTGTGTAATGATGTTCTCAAAATAAATGAGATTATGATGTAAGCAATATGTATGCGCATGCCATGATGTATGAATATGGAATGCTGTGGCGATATTTCCTAGTCTGGGAAAATAAATCCCTGACTGTTGTTGGAGAGAAGAGGAAAGTGAGTCTTTCATTTCTGCTGGGGATGATGAATGGAGATGGTTTACTGGGGATTTCCTCTTTCCGTTTGAGGATATTCTGTTGGGGATCTTTGTCTCCTGCTTGAGAATGACTCTGAGGGGAAGAAGATGCTTTGTTGGGATATTTTACCCATGTAGAGAAATAAACTTTGTTGGGGGATAAACTTCCGCAGCTAGAGAAATAAACTCTACCGGGGATAAGGCTTTATAAACTGTTCAAGATTATAAAAACTTAGATGGATTTCATCTCTCTGAGGGAACTTTGCTAGAGGAGGTAATTCATGCTTTGGGGAAGAAGAGATCAAAACTTTGGTTGTTTTCACTCTGTGGGGACATAGACATCATTAGGACGTATGCTGAAGATGTAGCGATGACTTTGCAGTAGGATGTCTCTGCCTTTGTACCTGTTGGAGGACATAACTGTGGGGACTACAAATGGATTTTTAGACTTTGTCCCGTTTCTTAAAGTCATTAGCAACCGTACTTATGTTTTTCATGAAAGTATTTGTAAATAGTAATCATATTCAAATGCATATGTCAAAAATAATCACTGGATGTTTTTTGTAAAACAAAACAGAAAAATGAAAACAAAATGTTTTTTACTTTCAAAGAAGTGTTTTGTATTGATTTTGAAGTTTGCCTATAATAGGCGTTTTTGTACAAAGAGATTGACATTCTAGTAGGAGAATGCCATCGTGAAAATGAAAATTATACAAAATAGTATACAAAAGGAAAATAACTATGTGTAATAATCCCATTGAGTTTCAATTCTGCTATTGCCCTTATGTCATTGAGCGCCTCATCACTTTGCTACTTGTCCAAAGTTGACTGGATTGATTAGTACTGTTTGAGCTCGATGGTTGATACTGATGTCTGGTTGCAAGATGATCCAACGGGACATAGTTATACGCCTTAAATCCCTAACTTTTATCTGGACCTCCCTTTCGGGTTTTCAGTCCACCGGGATACCCATTTTTGCCCAAGCCGCCTTTTTAGGTTTTCGACTTGCCAGGTATACAATTTTTTTTTGTTTATCCCTAATTTTTTCCCGAACCCTTTTGGTTCACCGGGATGACCTTATTTTTTCCTAGGCCAGTCAACATAGAGGGTCTTTATTTATGCATAGTATTTTTTAACTATATCGGCATTCACAGGGTGAGGAAGGTTGTCACCATCCATGGTGGTTAGAATCATGGCTCCACCAGAAAATATGCTTTTGATTACAAATGGCCCTTCGTATATGGGAGTCCATTTGCCCCTGGAATCACCTTGTGGCAGTATGATACGCTTGATTACTAGATACCCCACTTGATATACCTGACGTCTGACCTTCTTGTTAAAAGCCTTGATCATACGCTTTTGGCACATCTGACCATGACAAATAGCCGCTAACCTTTTCTCATCAATCAGATTCAGTTGGTCAAGTCGAGTCTGGATCCAATCATCTTCATTCAAACATGCATCATTCATGATTCTCAAAGAAGGGATTTGGACCTCGATAGGTAGGACAACCTTTATACCATACACCAGAGAGTAAGGTGTTGCCCCTGTTGACGTACGTGCTGAGGTGAGGTAACCATGAAGAGCAAATGGTAACATCTCATGCCAGTCTTTATATGTCACAGTCATCTTCTGTATGATTTTCTTAATGTTCTTGTTAGCAGCCTCCACAGTGCCATTCATCTTCAGCTGGTAGGGAGAAGAGTTATAATGTTGGATCTTGAATTGCTTACAGAGTTCGATGATCATAGTATTATTGAGATTTGTACCATTATCTGTGATGATTCTTTCTGGAACACCATACTGACAAATAAGGTTATGCTTGATGAACCGCGCCACAATATTCTTGGTAACAGTAGCAAAAGAGGAAGCCTCAACCCACTTCGTGAAATAATCAATGGCGACTAGGATAGAGAGATGTCCATTTGAAGTGGTAGGTCTAATCTCTCTGATCATGTAGATGCCCCACATTGCAAAGGGACAAGGAGCAGTCAAGACATTCAAGGGAACCAGAGGTATATGTACTTTATCAGCATAGATCTGGCATTTGTGGCAAGTGCGGGAATGTTGATAATAGTCTGCTTCCATAGTGGACCAATAGTACCCTGCCCGTAGGATCTTTTTAGACATGGTGTGTCCACTAGAATGGGTGCCAAAGGTACCTTCGTGTAAATCTACCATAATCCTATCTGCTTTGCTCTTGTCTACACACCAAAGTAAAGTAGAGTCGTGGTTGCGCTTGTAGAGGATTCCATTACTGAGGAAGAACTTTGCAGATAACCTTCTCAGAAACTTCTTATCATTGACAGATGCCCCCTCAGTGTATTCTTGAGCTTCAAGATACCTTTTCACTTCATGGAACCAAGGTTTGTCCTTTACTTCCTCAATATCAATCTCATAGCAGTAGGATGGTTCATCCAATCTCACGATACTGATCCGGGGAGCTTCGTTATCCCATCTGACCTTGAACATGGATGACATAGTAGCTAGCACGTCCGCTAACTGATTCTCCTCTCGTGGAAAATGTTCAAAGGTGACTTCTTCAAAGTGTGGGAGAAATGTCAGCACATGTTCTCTGTAGGGGATGAGATTAGGGTGCTTCGTGTCCTACTCTCCTTTGATTTGACTTATTACCAAGGCCAAATCTTCGAAAACACTGAAAAGCTTGATCCTCAGGTTAATAGCAGCTTTGAGATCCATGATGCATACTTCATACTCAGCCATATTGTTGGTACAGTTGAAACATATTATGGCAGTGAAAGGAGTATGATAGCCCTCGGGAGATATGATTACAACAACGATACCATTGCCAAGTGCGTTGGAAGCTCCCTCAAAAACCATAGTCCATCTGGATCCTTTCTCAGGTCCTTCATCTGGTCCAGGTTCTTCAAAATCAGTTACTAACATGATGCTCTCGTCCAGGAACTCAAAATTCATGGACTGGTTGTCGTCCACGGTCTGGTGGGCCAAATGATCAGCTAATACACTTCCCTTGATTGCTTTCTGGGTTGTATATTGAATATCGTATTCGGTCATGATCATTTTCCACCTTGTTATTCTTCTGGGGAGAGCGGGCTTCTCGAAGATGTACTTGATCTGGTCCATCTTATATATCAATAAAGTAGTGTGGGTCAACATATACTGTCTCAGTCGGCGAGAAACCCATGCCACAGCGCAACGAGTTTTCTCGAGCAGTGAGTATCTTGTTTCACAATCGATAAACTCTTTGTTAAGGTAGTATATTAAATTCTCTTTTCGACCAGACTCGTCATGCTGCCCCAGCACACACCCCATTGAATTATCTAACACTGTTAAGTACATTATCAAAGGTCTTACTTCGATTGGAGGCATCATAATTGGAGGCTCTTGTAGGTATTCCTTGATTTTGTCAAAGGCAGTATGGCATTCGTCATTCCACCTTACCACTTGATCTTTCTTCAGGAGTTTGAAGATTGGCTCACAAGTAGCAGTTAGGTGGGAAATGAACCTAGCAATGTAGTTTAGGCGTCCCAAGAAACCTCTAACTTCCTTCTCAGTGCGAGGACCCGACATTTCTTATATAGCTTTTACCTTTGCAGGGTCTACTTGAATACCCTTGTCACTGACAATGAATCCTAGGAGTTTACCAAACCTCACTCAAAAGGTGAACTTGTTTGGATTTAATCTCAACTTGTACGTCTTCAACCTATCGAACAACTTTTGTAAGTGATCAAGGTACTCTTCTTCTGTTTGAGATCTAACTATCATGTTGTCAACATAGACCTCTATCTCATGGTGAATCATATCATGGAACAAAGCTACCATGGCTCGCTGATAGGTTGCCCCTGCATTCTTTAATCCAAATGGCATTACCTTGTAACAGAAAGTACCTCACTGTGTGACGAAGGTTGTCTTCTCCATGTCTTCAGGTGCCATCTTGATCTGATTGTAGCCAGAGAAATCGTCCATGAAGGAAAAGATCTTATGTTGTGCGGTGTTGTCAACCAGAACATCAATGTGGGGAAGCGAAAAGTCATCCTTGGGGCTTTCCCTGTTCAGGTCTCTGTAGTCCACACACATACGTACCTTGCCATCCTTCTTAGGCATCGTTACTACGTTAGCATACCATTGTGGATAGGAGGTGACAGCTAAGAACCCGTTGTTGAACAATTTCATAACTTCTGCCTTGATCTTCTCTGACATTTCAGGACGCATACGACGGACCTTCTGCTTTACTGAAGGGCAATCCTCTTTTTGTCGGCAGGTGATGAACCATAATATCAGTGTCTAGTTCTGGAATGTCTTCATATGACCAAGAAAAGATCTCAACATAATCATGCAACATCTGTTTCAACCTCTTTTTGACACTATGCTCCAAGTTTGCACCTATCTTGACTTCTTTTCTGTCCTCTTCTGTACCCAGATTCACTGTCTGAACTGGCTCTTCATGAGGTTGTATAGCTCTCTCTTCCTGTTGTAACAGTCTCGTAAGTTTTCCTGGTACCTCACAATCTTCCTCACCTTCATCCCCGACTTGGTTGATCGGATTTTCAAAGTCATAACTGGAAATAACAGAACCGTTATCAATGGGATCCATAGTGGATATAGATCTGCAGTTTGATACGTTAGTGTGTGTAAGAGCATAGCTGCATTGACAAAGTAAAAAAAGCAGGAAAGAAAGACAGAGAGTGCAAAATTTGTATGCAAAATGTCCAATGCTTTATTAATGACATATGAGATTGAAACATGATAACCCTCATAAATAAACCATTGTGCTCGGGGTAAGAAACATGACCATAGACTTTATATTGTTCATTTATTACATATCCAGAAAAACAAAAAGACAATTACTCCTGAATAAAAGTAATCGGCACAAAGTCTTCAGCCGTCCAGTTATTGAGCACGACGAACAACCCTTTGAGCCCTGAAGTGAAACCCAAGCCAAACTTATCAGATTTATATGGAATGTCAGGCAGCTGGCCCCAAATGGTACATCCACCTTCTACAATAACTGACTTGGCATCCTTAGGTGAAGCCATCTTCAATGGTGGTCTGGTGATCTTCGGCATACTTTCAACAGTCTCGGTTGCAGCCATGGTCTGAGCCACCTCTTCAAAATTCTGACAAGGAGTCTCGATGAACTCAAAGTCCATTTCTACATACCTGAAAGAGTTCAGGTGGCTTACCATGTACTCCTTCTCATCAAGTACTGTGATGATCTTTCCCTTTACTGGGTACTTCAACATCTGATGCAAAGTGGAAGTAACAGCTCTAACCCCATGGATCCAAGGGCGACCCAACAAACAAGAATAAGATGGTCTGATATCCATCATGTAAAAGGTGGATTCAAAGGTTTGGGAACCAACTTTGATAGGGATGTCCACCTCCTCGTGCACCATTCTTTTCGAACCATCGAAATCCCTCACCACAATGTTGTTGGGCTTTATAGTCAAACCTTTGCAGTCTAATCGTCAAGAGCCTTCTTAGGCCGAACATTCAACGACTAAATCGTATCCAATAGAACATGGGCCAAAGTAGTGCCCTACACTCGATGGAGACATGCAACGCATCATTGTGTTTCCTTCCCCCGGGTGTCAAATCAGCATCAGAAAAACCCAATCCATTATCAGCAGTCAAACTAGTCACACAATATTCGAATTGATCAGCGGAGATTTCCTGCGGCACATGAGTAGTTTTGAGGAATTTTACCAAAGCCTTTGCATGGGCTTCAGAGCACAACAGTATGGCCAACATTGAAATATTGGAAGGGGTCTTCCCCAACTGTTCGACCACATTGTAGTCGCTCTTTTTAATTATTTTCAAGATTTCTTCCATTTCTTTCTTAGAGTCCTCTGGAATAGATTATTAATGTGCCTTCGTCTGGACAGACTCATTCAATATTACTTTGCCCCGAGTCTCAGCCGACTCGATGATATGGGTGGCAACAGGGGTAATAACAGGAATTGTCGTGGTAGTATCAGCAGGAACAACAGTAGAAATGATCACATGAATAGTAACGGCTTTTGGAGGAGAAATCTCAGGGGAGAATACTCTTCCACTTCTTGTTATTTTGCTGGCCCCAACGATGTTGCCAATGTCGGGATCAGTATTTTCAGAAACTTGGTCTTCAGCAGCCAAAAGGTCTTGCTTGATGCCATAGTAATAATTGTCAGCCCCATAGTTCCAGGGAACATCCTTGTTCGAGGAGTATGGGATTGGCCCTGGCATAGTGATGATCATAGGAGCCAACTTCAGAGAAGATGTAATCCTGACGGGTCTTTTGGTGGAGACCCTGGGAGGATTGGAGGAAATGGTTATAATAGAAACATCCTTATAAGAAACAATTGTGATAGGAGTCTTCTCAAATAGGATCTCTTTATCATCCATCAGGCGCTAAACACCTTCTTTCAACAAACAGCAACCAGTCGATAGAGATAAACATAACTGGAAATCTTCACTACATCCCTGAAATAAACCGTCTTGCAACAAATTCCACTTAACAGTCATGAGAGGAGTAACTAGTTCCACAACAGAAGTGACAAACGTATCTTCTTCAACAACATTAACACCACGTCTGTGTTTGGGCATGGGAGCAGTTATAACATTGGGAATCTCAAGAGCGTCAAATTCAATTTCCTTCGCCTCAATAAGGTCTTGCACCTTGTTTTTCAAAGCCCAACAGTCGTTTGTATCATGGCCTGGACTTTCTGAATGGTAAGAACAACGAGCATTTGGGTTATAGCGAGGAGATGCGGTTTTGGGAATCTTGGGAGCTTCCCTCAAAGTTACCAAATTGGATTTCAATAAGTGGGGAAAGACTTGAGACAAAGTCATATTGATTCGGGTAAACTGTCTCATAGGCCTTTCTGCTCTAGGATGATTGTTCCGCTGTTAAGTAGCTGCAGGCTTGGATATTATCACAGCCCCTACCGTCGGACGGTGCTCGGTTCTGCCCTGATTTCTTTGATCGTAACTAGCATTGACCTCTTTCTTTCCCATAAAAGGTCTCTTTCCTGCACTTGAAGAGGCCTCCTTTTGAATCTTGCCACTTCGAATACCAGCTTCCACTCTCTCTCCAGTTAGGAGCAGCTCAATAAAACTAGCTAAGGAGCTTTCAATCAGATGGTTGAAAAACGGTATAGATAGAGTACCCAAAAACATGTCCACCAACTTCCTATCAGACATAGGGGGTTGGACTCTTCCTGCTAGGTCTTTCCACTTTTGAGCGTAGTCTTTAAAACCCTCCCTCGAACCCATAGACATATTTGGAGTTGTGTACGGGTGAGAGCAAGGTATGCATTATACTGATACTGCTTGTAGAAGGAAGCAGTCGGGTCTTCCCAATTACGAATATTGGTCCCCTCCAGCTGATAGAACCACTCTAGCTGAGTCCCAGATAGGCTGTCCTGGAAGAAGTGGACCCATAAATCCCTGTCAGCGGTGTGAGGCTGAATCTTCCTCACATAAGATCGGAGATGCATCTTGGGATATGAGACCCCATCATATTTAGCAAACACCAGAGACGACTATCTCACTACGTCCTAATAGCCAATTTGTTCAATTAAGGTTATAAGCTCAGTTGATGCTTTATGACACCATACACCGGCCCCGTATTCTCCTTGACTACTCAAGGTCTACCGGTATCAACCAAAGTGTAACATCAACGTAGCTATCGCTTCAACCGTTTCGGTATACCCCGCACAGTTTCCACGATCTATTGCTACTTACCTAAAAGGTGACCCAGATCCAGGTGTATAATCTATAGTAACCTAAACAAAGCCCTCAAAAGTAAACCAATCAAAGCACACAAAGCAGTTAAATAATGAATTAATTCTAAGGTAACCCCACTTTTTGTAGTCCCCAACAGAGTCGCCAGTTTTGTGATACGGTGGCAGAATCGAATGTTTAATACTATACTGGTTTTGTGTTTTGTATTTGCAAATGTAGCAGTAAGCAAGAGTCGCCATCGTCTTTTCTTTTATCCAACAAAGGAAAGGGTGAAAAGAATGGAAAAAGACCTTTTCAAGAATTTTCTGTGTAAGAGGGGTAGATTATGGAAAGGGAAGGTGTTAGTACCCTTTCCATCCATGGTTTTCCACAGGCTCTTAGAGGTTTGCTCATTTTAAAAATACCTTTGTGCTTTGTATTTGAAAATATTTTGAAAATGCCTTAGTACGGTGAACTTTGTAATGTTTCTCAGGATAGTGGAGAAAGTATACAAAGTGTTTTGAAATTGTTTTTGAAAAGTAGTTTTTGTGTAAGTGTAAAATGTTTGAGCAAACTTCTAACAACTATCTACTTTGTTACTCGAAAAGGGTCGTTCTTTTCCTCTTTTCCTTTAGGAAATGTTATCCTACTATTAGTGAGTATGTAGCTTTATCGGTGGATGTTTGAGGGACAATCGAAGGGATGTTTTACAGTCACTAAGGCAACTTGTGGAGACGCTTTAGCAATCTTCTTTTAGGGACTAGATGATTTACCGAAAGGCAACTGTAGGGTCATCGAGAGACTATGATCTTTTTTTATTTATGGGTCTTTGCTAAAGCGTTCCTGCCTCATGACTGTTTTATTTCTTAAAGGCAACCAAAGTAGGATACCCTAGAGGTGCTTGTGTGCAATTGTGTTCAATTCAGTTATTTATCTTTTTGTTAAGTTTGCTAACGTTTAATTATTAGTCTTTCCATACACGCCTAGTTACTAACAGTTAAAATATACAGAAAATAAAGTGGGGGAAAACATAAATCTAGACTATTACATGGCCCTATTTAAGGAAACAGTAAAAAGCCCTATTTAATCTATTACATACCACTAAAGAAAAACGCGCGCAAGATAAAACAATACGTCTAACAACCTAAGAAAAATTCTTAGTAAAGAAAAATCTTTTTTTGTTTTTCGTTTTGTTAAAGAAAAATTAATTCTAAATTTAATTAAGAAAATTAAATATTAAATGGAAAATCAATCTAGGTTATAAAAGAAAAAATAATCCTAGTATATTTTTTGTATTTTTTATCATGAAAAGAAAATGGTTAAATTAAATTCTAAGTTCTAGTTCATTTTAAATTAAGAAAATAGTTCAAATTTAATTATTTAATTAAAAATCTATGCCTAATTTTTTTTGTGAGTTTTTTTTTATTATTATGTTAATTAAATAATAAAAGAAAAAAAAAATAATACAAACAAAACAAAAATTCCCAAATGGGCTGAAATCCTAAAAGAAAAAAGGGGGTGTGCTGGAATTTTGTGCTAGGCCCAAAATGTTGGAGCCCAGATTTGTACTGTTGGATCTAGTGTGGACTGGCCTTGAAGGTGCATGATAGGCTTTGCATTGGGGTGCTCAGATCTTAATCGATCATGATCTTATGGTCATGGTTTGGGGCTTATATTAGACCTGCATACCTAAGGCACATTAGATCTGTAATCAAGAAATATTAGAAAAAACAAATGTTGGACCTGGGACTCGAACCCAGGTCCTTTCCCTTATACCCGCTCTTCATTACCAACTGAGTCTCCAAGCCAATCGTTTATACATGTCAAACAATAATAATATATATGAAATTTCCAGAAATTATTTTAAACAAAAATAAAGTGCGCACAGGTTCAAACTGTCCAATGAGGGGCTTCCACGCATTATCTTCTTCCTCTCTCCGTTGTATTAGACCTGAAAACCTATAGTGAGTTTTTTGTCTGTCACTATGGCACCTGTATCCTATAACATTCATGATAGGCAATATAAATTACATATGAGGCCATGGGTCAATTGGTCTCATCCTCCTGAGTAAGATGGTGCCCTTAGTTTGGCCTAATTTTGGCCATTGTGAAAAATCCCAATTTAGAGGTTCGAACCCTAACAATGGTGGAATGCCATTATTGTACCTTAACTTCAATTGGACAATTCAGAAACCTTCTATGCAACCATACAAACATAAATATTCAATTAAAATGGATTAATAATTCAAGAACATAAGAACACGAAGTTAAGAAAAGTATGGCAAACCATGAGTTGTAGGAAGCATTTTATAGTGTTTCAGAGCCTGGTAACGGTTGGAAAAGCTTCAAGGGATATCAAGGAATGAATTAGGATCCTTGTTTGGGATTAAAATAGGTTGGAGACTGAAATTCGAATTTGACATACTTGGTGTTTTTTACAAAATTTTCAGAGATTCCCCAGGCTATGTTTGCGTGCTCTGATGCTTGCTAGGTGTTTGTTTATATAGAGAGGGATGAGGAGACACGAAAAAACAAGTTTGTAACAACCATAATCAATTGCTTGAATGCCATGAGTATCCATTTGTAACCTTGGCGAAAGTTATGGGATTTTGTGTATTTTTCATACTTGCATGAATGTGGGCATGTTGTACACGAAAATTGGGACCCTCCATGCATTAAAACAAGCCTTAACCATATAATTTGCAATAATTTTGATTTATTTGATTTTTAATTAAAAAAATTTAATATAAAATGCAAATAAAATCAAGACTATGCAAAAATGGTTTTAAGAGTCCTCTATATTCTTAGGAAGATGTTTGAAATCCAACGAAATGAGCCATTGCCTTAAAAGCTCAAATTTGCTCAATGCACTTTTCTTGAAATTTCCCAAATTTTCCCAACTTGGGTAAGCCATAACTTGCTCAATTGTTATCTCATTATGATGATCTTTGACTTTTATGAAAGCCCAAGATTTCTAATTCAATCCCTCTATTTATCAATTCTGAATTTGAAGATGTTATCTTGATGTTAAAGGTCTTGGCAAAAAGTGGCTTTTATTGACTTTCAAAAAATGACCTGTAATGTATGAACTTTTATCTTTCAAAAGTTGAATTTCTTGGAGTTTAGTGATGAAGAGAAGTTGTTGGGAATTGAATTCTCTTAAAAATGAGCTTTGGTTGGGGAAAAATGGATGAAGTGTGAGAAAGTTATGCCTGGTCAAAGTTTGGTTGACTTTTCCTATAGAAACTCTAATTAGTAATTTTTGACTTTTGATGAATTAGGAGCATTTCTTGAGGAATCATGATCAACCCTTGATCAAATGATGGATATCACTTCGAAATGTTGATGTTGACCAAAAATCTTGAAGTTTAACTGTATATAGGCTACAATTGACTTTTGACCTAACATAGTTGATTTTCAAGCATTTGAGCAATTGATTGAGCAAACTTATTGTGCAAGGCATGAAATTTGGAATGGATAATCTTGAGGACATATTAGGATCATGGAAAAAATTTGAGACCATTGGAGCTCACTTATCTTGATGAAAACTAAAACCCTAGTTAGAGGTTTATTGCCTTAGGAGGAGAATTTGTCTGGTTAATTCTTAGTCATCCTAGGGCAAGTTGGGGACCTCAATGGGCATGTGCTGATTAAAATGAGAGGGAAAATTTTGGGGTACAACAATAACAAAACTTCTTAAAGCAATAAAGACAGAAATAGCCGTTACTTCTGACTAAAGGAGATAGGTAAAATGTCGTCTTCTTTCCAATTGTCGAGTCTATCACCAACAGTATGGAATATCCAGTTGTCAAAATCACAATCACTGTCAGCATATTCTATAGCATTGAATCCATTTTTGCTGATACGAAATGGAGTTCTTCTGGGTGGAATGCGGGGAGCAATCCTTTGACCCTCTATAGTAAATCCCAAACCAAACTTATCAAATTTATAGGGGATATCAGGAAGCTGACCCCAAATAGTACAACCACCTTCTTCTATAGTTTCTTTGGCATCTTTCAAAGAATCCATCTTGTGTAGAGTCTTGGTGGTCTTTGGAATGGCAGAAACATCTTTAATAGCAGCAGGGGAAATCACTTCAAAGGTCTGACAAGCAGTCTCGATGAATTCCCCGTCCATCTCTATGTACCAGAATGATTTCAGATGGTTGACCATGTATTCCTCTTCTCTGTAGACAGTAACAACCCTGCCTTTCACATGATACTTTAATTTCTGGTGCAAGGTGAAGGTGACGACACCTGCCCTATTGATCCAGGGGCATCCTAATAGATAAGAATAAGCTGGTCGGATTTCCGTTACATAGAATGTGGACTTAAATATCTATGAACCCACTTTGATTGGGAGGTCCACTTCTCCATGCATCATTCTTTTGAACCTGTCAAAGGCTCGAACTATGATATTACTGGGTTTCAGCACAACCCCTTCATAATCCACTCAGTCAAGAGCGTCTTTTGGTTGGACATTCAAATAAGAGCCAATATCAATTAACTCACGAGCCAACATAGTGCCCCTGCATTCAATGGAGACATATAGGGCCCTATTATGATTTCTCCCCTATGGGGTCAGGTTAGCATCGAAGAAGCCTAATCCATTATTAGTTGTTAAACTTGCCACGTAACTTCCGAATTTATTAGCCGAAATTTCTTGCGGCACATGAGCGGTCCTCAAGAATTTTACTAAAGCCCGCATATAGGCTTCAGAACACAGCAATAAAAATAATATGGAAATTGTAGGTGGGGTATGCCCCAACTGTTTAATAATTTTATAATCGCTTATGCGAATGATCTTCAAAACCTCTTCCAACTCTAGTTTAGAAGTGTCCTTGACTGTGGTTTCTTTTGGTGCCTCCGTCCGGGCAGGCTCTATCATTGGCTCTTTACCCCGAGGCTCGGCAGTTGTCTTGGTAACAGTGACTTGAACAGGTGGAGAGATTTCTGGGGAGAAAATCCTTTCGCTCCTAGTAATTTTACTGGTCCCTGCAATATCGTTAATGCTAGGATCAGCCTCTTCATCCTCTTCATCAGATAACTCTTGTTTAATACCGTGGTAGTAGACGTCAGACCTATAATTCCATGGAATAGCCCCTTCTGAGGAATATGGGATGGGTCCAGGTGTTGTAATGATCAAAGGAGAAGCTTTTGGATTGGCGGTAATCCTTATAGGACCTTTGGAAGTGATCCTGAAATGTCCCAGACTATTGGAATGATAGGCACATCTCACATTAGGATTTTACCGAGGAGGGGCGGTGTTGGGATTTTGAGGAGGACCCTTCATTGTTATCAGCTCTGCCTTCAACAGGTGTTGCAGTACTTGGGACAATGGCATGTTGATCTTAATAAATTGTCTCCTAGGTGCATCCTTCCTATGTTGATTGCCTTGCTGTTGATGTTGCGGTTGAATCATCTCCCTATATTAAGGATAGAAACTGGCTTTCTAGTCTTCTTCTTCTTGGTGAGAAGTGCCATCAAATCTTTTTTGTCCATGTGCCAGACTCAGAAGAATCTCTTGAAATTTTGCATGTTGAGCTTGGAGTTCCTTAACGGTTTGTTCGAGGGCCATCTTATACTGAAATAAATAGTAAGTAAATGAGGAAACCTGTATGAAAAACTTGTTTATGTAATGATGCATGATATGTAAATGCAATGTTTTGAAGGACCTTATGGGATTTAAATCCATTAATCAAAAGGAAACAGAAACAAAGATTTCATTAGTAAGTTCAAAATTAAAATTGCCTTCTAGGCTTACAATGAAACAAAAGGGTCTCAAAGAGACAACAATATGAACTTCTAAAACCTAAAACCCAAGTCTTCCACAAACTCTTCCTCTTTGTGTTGATGTATGCATTAAGGCTTTGCTCCTCATGAAGTTTCTTTTTCAACTCCAAAACTTTCTTCTCGCTAGCATAGAACTGAGTCTCGAAGGTTTCCCTTTCTTCTTTAAGTTGAATCCAAGACTTTTGTAGCTCTTCAAGGTCAGTAGGCATATCTGGATGAAGAATGGTATAAGGAATATCCCCCTCAGCAATAGGCTCCATAATTACTGGTAAGACAGTGGGATATAACATCATAAGGTTTTGAGCACGAGGTCGTACCCATATGATATAGGGCTCCAAAGGGATGCGATTCTTTTGTCCTATAGTCTTTCTCTCAATCTTGTTTACCATGCCCTTAGCATGTATAAACCATTAACGATAACCTTGAAAGTCGCTATTGTAATCGAATAGTATACTCTGGATAAGCATGTCATGAGGACTGTCTCTTCGAGGATAACCAAATTGGCGTAAAGCTAGATAAGGGTTGTAGGTAATACCTCCCCTAATGCCAAGGAGTGGAACATTATGGAATTCTCCGCAGCGGTCAATGATATTAACATCTTCCAGAGATCGGGAACACCAATTGATATCTGAATAAGAGAGATACGTCATCCTTTGAGACCACCGCAAACCTTGTTCATTCTTTAATATTGATCGGGGAAGGTGCAAAATAAAGCACCTGGATACCAAAGGTATGCAACACATAAGAGTTCCTCATTTCCTCATAGTGAGAGTGTGAAGAGAATGCAGAATATCTCCAAGCAAAGTAGGCACAGGGTTACGAGAGAGGAAAGTTTTGACAGCATTCACATCTATAAGTTGGTTTGGATTAGGGAATAACACCAAACCATAGATCAACAAAGCCAATATTTCCTTGAAAGCTTGAAAACTCATAGCATCTAGAAACAGTTAAGCCTTCTCTAACAGAAATTTAGTAAGAAAACCCTTGACCCCACTTCTTATTTCCCAATTAACTATGATGTTAGACCGCTTTAGATGTAAGGTTGCCGCAATTTCTTTAGGTTGTGGATCTTTCTCTAAACTGGTGAAAGGTGTCTGATCAAGAACATGTATTCCCAGTAGCTTAGAGAACTCTTCCATTGTGGGTACCATCTGATAATCTGGAAAGGTGAAACAGTGATGCACGGGATCAAAGAACTGGAATAAAACACTCCTCACGTTTTCTTCAAAACCCGGGGTAACCAAACTGAGTAGATGACCATCCCTCTTGGTGAATTAAGAGCTTTTAGGAACTTTTGAGACTAACTCCTTAAGTTGAGAAGGTATCCTCACAAAACTTATTCGGATATTATTTATGTGAGTAGAGGCCATAACCTACAACAAAGAAAAGAAGATAAATCCCTAGATCCTTGAAATGGTTAGTGAAAATGATATGTGTAATGATGTCATGATGTCATGTTCGAATAGTTTAATCAAACACAATCAAAACACACAATGCCTTAGGTTCAAGCTTGCATGAAGTTTACAGGTAAGTTCCCTTTTGAGTTTAGTTGGCTCAACCTGTCCTAGAAGAAGTAACCGGGTTCTAGGAATCTCAATATCATCGATCTTTCTCTGAGGCATTGTTTCAGCTCAAGCATCAGATTTACGGGCAGAAATATCCCGAGAATCCAATCTCAATTAGTGTAGTATCTAGTATTAACTAACTTCAGTCTGCACTAAATTCGACCATCTCACTACTTTCTAATGGCTAAGTTGTGTCAACTAAGGTTCTAAGGTCATTAATGCTTATGACACCACGCAGCAACCCAACATTCTCCTTGACTGACTCAAAGGACACCAGAACCAACCAATGTGTCACACTAACATAGACATCGCTTCAACCATATCGGTCTACGCCATACAGTTTCCACGATCTATAGCTTCTTACCTAAATCCCCCAGATCCGGGTATAGGATCCATATAAAAATAAACCCAAGCAAAACCCGAAATATAAAGCATACAAGGCAAACAAGTAAAGAAATAAAGGTGATCTAGCTCTAAAGGTAACCTCACTTTGAGTGTTTTCTCCCCAGCAGAGTCGCCAGTTCTATTATACGGTGGGAGAACTGACTTTTGTTTTTGCGTTTTATCGCAAAAGTTGCGGATATCAAGAGTCTCCACCGAATTTTCTTTTATCCAATAAAGGGAAGGGTGAAAAGAACAAGAAATACCTTTGAGAATTTTCTAAGTAAAGGGGGTAAGTTATGAAAAGGAAAGTGTTAGCACCCTTTTCATTCGTAGTTATCTATGGCTCTTAATCACTAGCTCACTTTTGGAAATGCTTCAAGCTTGTGTATGTTTGAAAATATTTTGAAAATGCCTATGTGCCCCAATTTTGTAATGATTCTCGTATCGTTGAGAATGTATACAAAATGTTTGTTTTGAAAATATTTATTGAAAGAACGTGTTGTTTTTGAATGTGTGAGGTGTGAAAATTGTTTTAGTTTGTAAGCAAGCGATTACGAGCGATCTACCTACTAAAAAAGTCTTTGTTCTTTTCCTCTTCCTTTAGATAGTGCTACCCTACTATTAGTTAGTAGGAAACCCTATTGTTGGATGTGAGGGACTGGCGTGGGTCATCACACAGTCATAGAAGGCAACTTGTAGGACGCTTTATCAATTTTTGTAAGGGACTAAGATTGTTTACCGAAGGCAGCATTGAAGGGTCATCGAGGGACTACAATCTTTTTTAATCAAGGGTCTTTGCTAAAGTGTCCCACGTTCGAAGGAGATGACTGTTTTATCCAAAGGCAACAAGCGAGGTCACCCTAGAGGTGCGTGTGTAAATATTATTTTGATTTTAGTTAATTTTTCTTGATTAGGGTTATCTAGCGGTTGATTTTAAATCTTGCGATACACGCTAATTACTATACACTGATAAGTAAAAGCGGTAAAGTGTGAAAAATAAAGTTCTACGCTATTACAATGCTTCGGGGATGGGGGTACAAATTTATGAATAGGGATGACATAAAAAATAAAGACCCAAGCTATAATTAAATCACACAATAAAAGTCTAAACTATTAATTAATTATTTGGGTTAAAACTCTTTTCATTTGATAAAATTAATTAATAATTTAATTAATAATGTCAAGCAAAAATTATTTTAAAACTAATAATTATTTAAAACAATATTAATCTATTTACAAATTTAACTATAATACCAAAATAAATTAATAAGCAAAAAAAAAATAAATACTATGTGTTGTACCCCAAAATTTGCCCTCTCATTTATCAAAACTTTTCTCACAAGATCTCTTTGACTCAAGACTGGATTAGGGTTTGGTCAGCTTAAGACATCTCATCTTGCACTGATAACCCAAAATTAGGGTTTGAAATTTCACAAGGATTTTTGGACTATCATTGTTTCATATGACTTTCAAACGTCATTATGGATCCCTAAGATCACTCATGACAAGTTTCAAGCATTGAACCACATTTTTGGTCAGTCAATTGGACAGTTGACCTAAAAATCAACTGTATTGGGGAAAAAGTCAACCATGGCCAATTTACAGTCAAACTGCATAATTTTCTATCCACATCAACATTTTAAACTTATATGTATCATTTGATCAAGTTTGGACCACAGTTCCTCAAGAAATTTGGTCAAATCACAAAAAGGGCAAAATGGTCAAAATTAGGGTTTTGACTGAGGAAGGGAAATTTATGATTTTTAACCTAGAATTCAAGCATGATTTCATGGATTCAATGGCATCATCTTTACTTAATTACATGGCTCAAAATATCTCAAATTCGTTGGATTGACAGATAAAATTTGCAGTCAACTTATCAAAAGTCAACTATACACTAAAAAGTCAATCTTTGACTTTTTGGTCAAAATCAAGTACCAAGGGTCATAATTCATCAAAACATGTCAAAATGTGAAACTTGTTCATCAAGAAAACCAAATTTGAAAATTAGGGTTTTGAATTTGAAATTTTCTAACTTAGAGATTTTTTAAGTATAGAAAATTTTCTTATTTTTCTCAACTTTACACAACTTTTTCACCATGATGCATAATGATTCAAGGAAAGTTACCAACATGAAAGTTGTAGACCTACATGAAATCTACAACTTTTCTTCACACACTTTTCCCAAAAGATGCTTGGATCTCAAGATATAAATTTGTGAATACATGGTCATGAACTAAATAACTTAGTGAAAATTTGCCTAATTTAGGCAGGTTTTGGACCCAACTTCATGGCAAATGTTCACCTAGTTACAAGAGGTATATAAAAATTCATTTCAAAGAGGAATTATAGAGCATATTTCAAGCTTTCCAAAATGTCAGAGAACTCCTCAAGATCATTTTTGAGTAGGGAGAATCGAATAGATGAAGTTGGCAATTTCTCACTTTTGTCCAAGCCATTTCATGAAGAACAAAGTTGCAAATCAATCCTATGCTGGATAATTCATGTTGTACAGGTCCTAAACTTGTTCCACACTCCTTAATTAAATGCTTACTCAGTTGGCAAAGATTTGATCCATGCTTTTGAACCTTTATCCAACTTGTAATTCCATTTATGGCAAAAAGATTCCATTGCCATTTGGAAAAAGGTCAACTTTTGCAAACTTTACAATTTTGAGCTTTGGACCTGTCCCCTTGGCGCATACAAGTCTCACAGGTCTCAAGTAAGTTTTACAAACTGATACCAACCCTAAGGGAGCAAGTACAAGCATGGCAAGTATAATCACTTCACTTTACTTCAAATGCAAGGAAAGTTGCAAAAAGGCTAGAGCTTGCAGATCTGTTGGAGAGCTGACCTAAGACCATTTCCATACTAATATACAAACATTATGCAACACATAACACGTTGAGCAAGGACCTGAAACACTCCCAACCACCAAAACACCAAAAATCTGTCCAAAACTGCAGATTTTGCATAAGCACAACCATCTTCCATTTGGCTCGTGCCTTTTGAGTTTGGATCATTCAAACACCTTACATACTTGATACCTAGTCAATCCAGGCCATCATCCTTGTTCTGTAATCACTCCTACACCATCTTCCATTGTTGACTTCAGAGCTTGCAGTTTGACTTGGAAAAGGAGTTCCAGCTACTTTCAGAGCAAGGCAATTGTTGGAATACATCCAGGGAAGTTCAAGGAAGCTCAAGCAAGCATCAGGCCTCCCTCAAACTCACCCCAGTTCCATCCATGATTCCAACTGGAGGAAGTAAAATCTCAAACTGTATCTCTTTGTACAGGCAACCATAGGCCATGATTTGTGAATAAAAAATGTAGTCCTCATCATAACGAAGCTGTACATATCCTTATCTTTCATTGATTTTACTTGAGCTGAGAGAATTTGGAACTTGCAATTTCTGAAAATATTAGGTTAGAATTTAGGGATTTTAAAATTCTCTTTGATCTTTGATAGTTAGATTACTTAACTTATATGGTTGGAATCGTGAGTTCAAGTACTACATTTTCATGTTATAAGTTTTTTTTTCCATGGAAGTATGAGAGAGTTACAGGGTGTCTGGCCAAGCTTGAGGAAGAAGACAACTACAGGGCTAAGGCACATTTTGTGTTATATTATTTTTGCTTTCCTAAAGACAATGGAAGTATAGCCACCCTAGTGGCAAAGCAGCGCGCTGGTGAGACCCGTGTCCTGGGTTCGAATCTGCACGCTACTTTTATATTTTTTTCACATTCTTTTCTTTCCATTTTCCTATTTTTGCAGGTTTGGGCTCAGACTGTGGGCTGAGCATTTTTTGCTAGCTTACTGCATCCAGTTTTCTCACATCACCCCCCTTGCTAACTTTCTATATTTTATTTTCATTTTGTTTTATTTTCACATTTAATATTTTAAATATTTTCTTTAATGAATAAAAATCCCAAAAAATGTAAATTAATAATATTGCACTTTTATCTTATTTTTTTATTTTATTTCTCACATAAAAATATATTTTATTTCAATAGGATATCATTTATTTTCTTAATAAACTTGTAAATATAATTAAATATATTTAGTTTAATTTATTTTTCATTTCATACTTATAAATACTTAGTTTTGCATATATATAATTTTATGCTTTTTTCATATAATATTATTTATTATTTTTATACAAGAAAACAGACAAAATAATACCTATAAAAACTTCATTTTCTCTTAAATAATAATTAGGGTTAAACCCCTTTTAAAAATTATTTTCTTTACCTTATATTTTTAGGTTTAAATTAAATTTTCTTTTACATAAAAACAAGACACAAAAACCTTTTTACATGTACATTGCATCACATTTTCTTTTAATATTGTATTGTAGTTATTCTAATTCGTACAAATTTGATTTGGTTGTAATAATTTATTTAGGTTTATATTCTTGCAAATCCCCATTCAAATTTGTATTCCCCCCTCCCATAAATTGTTGTAATAGCTTAGAAATATTTACATTACGCAATTTATCGCTTTATATGCCATGATTAGTAATTAGGGTTTGTATGACAAGAATAAAATAAAGAAAAATAGAAAACCCTAAATACAAGACAAAATCAAAGCATGAAAATGATACACTTGCACACAAGAATCCTTAGGGTTTCCCCACTTGGTTGCCTAAAACAAAATAGCCATGTTACGCATGCGAAGTATCTTGGAAAAACAAAATAAGCATAAAGATCATAGTCCCTCGATGACGCAATTCAAAAGTTGCCTTACAAAATGATCTTGGTCTCTCCAAATGCTAAGATATCTTGCAAACATTGCTAATCATGGCCATACGATGACCCACGCCCATCCCGTTTTCATCCAAAGATAGGGTTGCTTACCAAATCAATGGTAAGACAACAATGTCAAAGGAATAGAAAATACATAAGAAAGACATTTGAGTAGGTAGATGGCTTCTAGTTACTTTATCCATTTCAAACAACAATCCTTGCTATTTTCAAAACAAACACACACACATTTCAAAAACATCTTACAAACATTGAAAACATTTTCAAAAAGACAAACATCTTTGTATACATTCTTATGAACGAGAATCATTACAAAGATTGCCTAAACGAATGGCCTCTTTTACAAAATACTTTCAAAACCACACCAAGCACAATTTCAAACAAAAGCAAGTGATCTAAGCAAGTAACTAAGAGCCCATGGAAAACCATGGACGAAAAGGATGCTAATACCTTCCATTTTCATAACCTAACCCCCAAACTCAAGAAAACATCTCAAAGGTATTTCCTGTGCTTTTTCACCTTTCCTTTTTGGATAAAAGAAAAGTCGATGGCGATTCTTGCTAACCGCAACATTTGCGATAAAACACAAAACTTCAAGTCAGTTCTCCCACCGCATCACAGAACTGGCGACTCTGTTGGGGATTATTATAAGAGTGGGGTTACCTTAGGGTTTAGATCACATTTATTTGCTTACATTGTTTGACTTGTTTTCTTTACATTATGGTTCTTTGTTTGGGTTTGAATCCTACAGCTGGATTTGGGAAACATTATAGGTAAATAGCAATACGTTGTGGAAACTGTGCGGGGTATACCGACATGGTCTAAGCAATAGCTATGTTAGTGTGACATATTTGTGGGTACCGGTAGCCTTTGAGTTAATCAAAGAGAATACGGGGCCGCTGAGTGATGTCATGAAGCACTAATGAACTTCTAGAACCCTTTACTTGACCAACTTGGCCTTTAGGATGTAGTGAGATGACCGGCTTTGGTGTAGTCCGAAGTTGGTAGATACTCGATACTACACTCATTTAGGGTTGGTTTCTTGGGATATTTCGATCGCCATTAAAGAGGCTTGAGCTGAAACAATGACCAAGGAAACAATCCAGTGATATTGAGCTCCTTAGAACCCGGTTACTATTATTAGGACAGGTTGAGCCAACTAAACTTCAAGAGGGTACTTACCTATAAAACCCCATGCAAGCCTAAACTAAGAACTTGTTTGATTTGCTTGTATATGCATACTTGTACATAACATCATGGACATCATAAATATCATATGCATCCACTAACCATTTCAAGGATTTTGGAGATTCGTCTTTGTTCTTGTTTTGTAGGATATGGATTCACTTTGCAAGAAAACTATCCAAATCAACCTTGTAAGAATTCCTTTGCAACTCCAGGAGCTAGCTTCAAGGATCCCTGAGAACTCTCCATTCACTGAGAGGTATGGTCGTGTACTCAATTTGGTCACCTCCAACACAGAGGAGGATATGATGAAGGTTCTCTTCCAGTTCTTTGACCCTTTGCATCACTGCTTCACACTTCCTGACTATCAGCTTGTGCCTACTTTGGAAGAATTTTATCAACTCTTGAGGATTCCTATTCTCAATCAACTACCTTTCAACGATACGGAAAGAGATCCAAAGCCAGAAGAGATTTCTCAAGCCCTGCACTTGCACTCATCTGATGTC
Source organism: Vicia faba (assembly GCA_948472305.1). Lineage (NCBI taxonomy): Eukaryota > Viridiplantae > Streptophyta > Magnoliopsida > Fabales > Fabaceae > Vicia > Vicia faba. Next base: position 217,864,136 of record OX451737.1, read on the forward strand.
ACAACTCATTGGGAAACTAGAAGTGGTGTCAAAGGTTTCTTAGCAAAGTTTCTGTTTGAGAAAGCCCAAAGCTGTTGGAATTCCCTAGATTTGCAAGATTTTGAGGAGATTGTGGCTCTTCTTATCTATGGTATGGTCTTGTTCCCCAATCCTGACCAACTCATATATGTGAGTGCCGTCAAAATCTTCATGTCACGTAATTCGGTGCCTACATTGCTAGGGGATATCCTACACTCTTTTCACACTCGTACAATGAGGAAGAGAGTGGTCCTTATGTGCTGCACTCCCCTCTTGGCAAGATGGTTTATTTCTCATCTTCCCCAATCAGTCTTAAAGAATGACCAAGGATTAATATGGTCACAAAGGTTAATGACGCTCAAACATTCAGATATTCATTGGTGCTCTCGATCCAAAGAGAATGTTATCATTGTTGACTATTGCGGGGAATTCCCTAATGTCCCTCTACTTGGCATTAGGGGAGGCATCACCTACAACCCATGTTTAGCTCTAAGACAGTTTGGTTATGCCCGAAGGGATGGCCCACATGATATGCTGATTCAAGGCTTGGTATTCGACTACGACGATCAAGGTCTTCGCCAGAGATTCATCTGAGCTTGGAGGATGCTAAACAAGGTGGATAGCAAGACTTTGGGACACAAGAATTCCATCCCTCTCGAGCCTTACCTCAAGTGGGTATGAACCCGCGCTCAAAGTCTTATGATGCCTTATCCTTCCATTCTCCCAATGATTATTGAGCCTGTTAAGGAAGGAGAAGTTCCATACACTATCCTACATCCTGACATGCCCTCATCTCTTGAAGACCTCCAAAGGGATTGGATACAACTCAAAGGAGAGCGAGATACTTTCGAAGCCCAATTCTACGCAAGCGAGAAGAAGGTTTTGGAACTCACTAGGCTACTTCAAGAGGAGCAGACTCTAAATACCTATATAGCACCAAAGAGGATGTGCAATACTTTTTTATCTTAGAATTTTGTATTATTTTTCCCAAGGGGCATTGATGTACTCAAATTCTATTTTATTAATATAACGTGTGTTTCTTTTTGTTTAAAACAAATTTGAATTTTTAAATCCATGAAAGCATTGCATGTATACATATCATTCATCATGACATAAACAGGTCTTTTGCAACCAGTTTCTTCATCTCTCTACTGTTTATTTCAGTAAGATGGATCTCGAACAGACGGTCAAAGATCTTCAAGCTCAAAACACGCAGTTTCAACAGTTACTCATGACCCTAGCCAAGGGGCAAGATGAATTGAAGACTCTGTTAGCTGAAGAAAGAAAGAAGAAACCAAAGAAAGTCACTGGGGTTTTGAATATGGGGAGAAGATTTCAGGGACATACTAGAAGGACCTTGAATTTTGCAACCACTTCCGGGGAAGGAGAAGGGAAAGGAAAAGAAACGGCAGTACCGTCAGAATCTGAGGAGGAGGAAGAAGAGGAAGACTACTCCGAAGAACAGTACCCTCCGACTGATGATAAGTACAGACATCTTGAAGAGCGTTTAAGCGCTATGGAAATACAAAGAGTACCAGACCTAGATTTTGAAGAATTGGGGCTAGTGTCAGGAATTGTAATCCCACCAAAGTTCAAAGTGTCGTTGTTTGAAAAATATGACGGGGTGTCATGTCCTAAATGCACCTCCGATCATACGTGAGAAAGATTCAGCCGCACTCTACCGATAAAGACCTGTGGGTGCATTTTTCCAAGATAGTTTATCCAGAATGCAACTCGATTGGTTTTACCAATTAGAAAGGGCCGACGTCCACAACTGGGAAGACCTTGCCGCAACTTTCTATAAACAATACCAGTATGATGTATATTTGGCGCCTACCCGTACTAAACTTCATAGTATGGCTATGGCTTCAAATGAGAGTTTCAAAGATTACGCGCAAAAATGGAGAGATCTAGCTGGGAGAGTGCAACCCCCTCTATCTGAAAGGGAGTTGGTGGATATGTTCTTAGGCACTCTATCGGGTCCTTTCTTCAACCATTTGATTGGGAGTTCATCTGCTGGATTTATTGAGTTAATATTAACCGGGGAGAGGGTGGAAGCTGGCATAAAAAATAGGAAGATTCAGAAGGACTCCTCTGCCTCTACAACTGTGAGAAAGCCTTTCACTGGAAAGAAGGAGGTATCTGCTGTTTATCCACAAAGGAACCAAGGGAGAGCTGAACGTCGACCAATGGTAGGGGCTGTTATGATCCCAAAATCTATATCTGATCAACCAAGAAGTAACCAACCAAGGGTGGAAAGGCCAGTCCGGCAATTTACCAGAATTAATATGACTCTAGCCCAGATTTTACCGCATTTGCTGAAATCTAATTTGGCGAATTTGAAGGAGGCTCCAAAGAATCCCAACACGGAGTCCCCTCATTATCACCCGAATGCCAGATGCGCATACCATTATGAAAGCCCAGGGCACGACACCAACAACTGTTGGGCTTTAAAGAACAAGATCCAAGACCTCATAGATGCAAAATTGATTGAGTTTGAGGCGCCCGAGAAACCAAATGTCATTTTCGCTCCTATGCCTAGACATGGTCACAACGCCAATGCTATCGAGGAAGATTTGTTTATTGCTACAGTGGATGAACTCTTAACTCCGCTCCCGATCATTAAGATGAATTTGTTGAAGGCTGGTATATTCCCAGGTTGTAATAAAGACTTCCATATTTGCTTATCCTCATCAATTGATTGCCCTCTGTTGAAGACAGGTATTCAACGCCTGATAGACAACCAAGAAATTTTGTTCGAAAATGCTCCTATTTCACCCATTCCTATTAAAGACGTTTCAATCATAACCATCTCCGCCAATCCTTCCAGGGTCCCCAAAAGGCCCGTTAGGATTACATCAGTTCTGAAGACTACTCCTCTCATAATTACAATGCCCGGGACGGTCCCGTACGAATCAGACAAAATAGTACTGTGGAATTACGGTGGAGAAATCTACTACCATGTTATTAAACAAGATGGGTTGACCACCGAAGAAGTGAGCTCCGAAGAAGAGGATTCTGACATTATCAATATTGTCAGAACCAACAAGATTACCCGTAGTGGTAGAATTTTCTCTCCAGAGATTTCCCCTCCAAAGGCAGTTTTTGGACCCGTGGCCGTTCCGAAGATTACCTCTGTACCAATAACCATACCTGAAAGTGCACGTACCGACAAAGACAACATGACCCCTGTTGTTATCCCTACCAACACTTCTACTGTTGAAAATCGAGGAAAAAGTATTCAAGAAGAGCCTGTTTGGACGAAGGCTTAATCACTAGCTATCCCCGAAACATCCAAGAAGGAAATGGAAGAGATCCTGAGGATAATAAAGAAGAGTGATTATGACGTGGTTGAAAAGTTGGGGCAAACTCCCTCCAAGATCTCCATGCTAGCCTTGCTGCTGTGCTCTGAGGCACATGCGAAAGCTTTGGTAAAATTTTTAAAGACAACCCATGTGCCACAAGAGACGTCTGCTGACCAGTTCCAAGATTGTGTGGCCAGTTTGACAGCTGATAACGGCCTAGGCTTCTCTAATGTTGATTTGACTCCCAGAGGGAGAAAGCATAATGAGGCATTACATGTCTCTGTGGAGTGTAGAGGAACGACTCTGGCCCATGTCTTGGTGGACACAGGTTCATCTTTGAACATCCTACCGAAGAAAGCCCTTGATAGATTGGATTGCGAAGGGCTGACATTAAAACCCAGTAACATAGTTGTGAGAGCATTTGATGGTTTGAAGAGGATGGTCCACGGGGAGGTGGACATCCCGATAAAAGTGGGAACTCAGATTTTCAATTCAACCTTCTATGTGATGGACATCCGTCCCTCTTACTCATGTCTGTTAGGACGGCCCTGGATCCACAATGCCGGTGTTGTCAACTCCATACTACACCAGATGCTGAAGTACCCGGTCTAAGGAAAGATCATAACTGTCCATGGAGAGGAGGAGTACATGATTAGTCATCTAAATTCCTTCTGATATGTGGAGTTGGATGGCGAGTTCATTGAAACTCCTTTACAACATTTCGAAGAGGTCTCTCAAGAAGTAGCGGTGACCAAGACGGTATCCTCAATTCCTAAGATCATAAGACCTCCGCTTCAGATGTCATCTTTAAAGGACGCCAAGGCGGTAGTAGAAGAGGGTGGATGCACCATCTGGGGGCAGCTTCCGGACATCCCGTATAAATCAGACAAGTTTGGCTTAGGGTTTACTTCAACTGCTCAGAAGGCTGTGCGTCGTGCCCGTGCTGGAGGGCCACCTTTGAAGATTAGTAACTGAGAGGTCAACTCCCTGGAAGATAGGGAAGAAGATGGAAGCTTGGAAGATTGGATATTTCCTACTATCAGCGGAAGACTTCGCAATTAGGAAGCCAGAGACTTTGTCCCAATAACTTTCATCTCTCAGTAATTTATCTTTTACATTTCTGTTGGACTTGTAATATTCACAAACAATTCACACTTTAAAAACCTTGTGTCTTACCCAAGGCATAATGGTCCATTTGTAAGGGTTTCTATCTCATCTTCATATGACATTCAATGAATCATGGACGTTTTTTCCACATACAAACCTTTTGTGCTCATTGTCTTTATTTTACATTTTATTGTTTAAATATGGCTATACCCTTACACACACCCACACTCACAAATGCAGGTATCCCTCCATTCCGGATCCCATGGGTAACAATACTGCTATAGCCTTTAGTGACTTTGAAGATCCAATCTATCAAGCCGAATACGAAGGTGAGGAAGATTGTGAAGTACCAGGGGAATTGGCCAGACTACTACAACAAGAGGAAAGAGCTATTCAGCCTCATGAGGAACCGTTGGATACGATCAACTTGGGTACCGAGGAAGATAAAAAGGAAATCAAAGTGGGTGCCAACCTAGAGCCGAGTGTTAAGGAGCGTCTAATTCATCTATTGCATGATTATGTTGAGATCTTTGCCTGGTCATATGAAGACATGCCAGGACTTGATACAGACACCGTGGTACATCGTCTACCCACAAGAGAAGACTATCCACCAGTGAAGCAAAAAGTCGGTTGCATGAGACCTGACATGTCAGAGAAGATCAAAGCGGAAGTCATGAAGTAGTTCAATGCTGGATTTTTGGCCGTCACTTCCTATCCTCAATGGGTTGCCAACATTGTTCCCGTACCTAAAAAGGACGGAAAAGTACGAAGCTGTGTGGATTATAGATATTTAAATAGGGCCATCTCTAAAGACGATTTTCCACTTCCCCACATCGACATCCTGGTTGACAATACGGCCCAGCACAAAGTGTTTTCCTTCATGGACGGATTCTCAGGCTATAACCAAATCAAAATGGCACTTGAGGACATGGATAAAAATACATTTGTCACACAGTGGGGTACGTTTTGCTACAAAGTGATGCCATTCAGACTGAAGAATGCTGGGGCAACCTATCAACGCGCCATGGTAGCTTTATTTCATGATATGATACATCATGAGATAGAGGTCTATGTAGATGACATGATAGCCCGATCACAAACTGAAGAGGAGCACCTTGATCACTTGCAAAAGCTGTTTGTGAGATTGAAGGAGTACAAACTAAGGTTGAATCCAAACAAGTGTACATTCGGAGTCCGGTCTGGTAAACTCTTGGGTTTCGTTGTCAGCAACGAAGGCATCGAGGTTGATCCTGCCAAGGTTAAAACGATACAAGAAATGCCTGCTCCTCGCTCTGAGAAGGAAGTCAGAGGATTCTTGGGACGCCTAAACTATATTTCCAGATTCATTTCTCACCTAACAGCTACTTGTGAGCCAATCTTCAAATTACTGAAGAAAGATCAAGTAGTCAGATGGAACAACGAATGCCAGATTGCTTTTGACAAGATCAAAGAATACCTACAAGAGCCTCCTATTTTGATGCCACCAGTCGAGGGAAGACCACTGATCATGTATCTGACCGTTTTAAAGAACTCAATGGGGTGTGTATTGGGGCAGCATGACGAGTCTGGCCGAAAAGAGCACGCTATTTACTACCTGAGCAAAAAGTTTACCGACTGTGAAACCAGATATTCACTTCTCGAGAAAACTTGCTGCGCTCTGGCATGGGCTGCTCGCTGGCTAAGACAGTATATGTTGACTCATACCAGTTTATTGATATCTAAGATGGATCCGATAAAGTACATCTTCGAAAAGCCTGCTCTGTCTGGGAGGATAGCTAGATGGAAGATGGTCTTAACGGAATATGACATACAATACACTACCCAGAAATATATAAAGGGCAGTGTGTTAGCTGATCATCTTGCTCATCAAGCTGTAGAAGATTATCAGTCCATGAAGTTTGAATTCCCGGATGAAGACATCATGATATTAGACAACTGTGAAGAAATCAGACCATATGACGGACCTAAACAAGGATCCCGATGGACCCTGTTCTTTGATGGGGCATCCAATGCACTTGGTAATGGTATCGGCGTTGTACTCATATCTCCGGAAGGGTGTCATACTCCCTTTACTGCCAGACTTTACTTCAACTGTACGAACAACATGGTGGAATACGAAGCATGTATCTTTGGTCTCAAGGCTGCCATAGACTTGGGAATCAAATATTTAGATGTGTTTGGAGATTCAGCTTTGGTCATCAGTCAGATCAAAGGAGAATGGGACACTAAGCATCCAAACCTTATCCCTTACAAAGAACATGTTTTGACATTGCTACCACATTTTGAGCAGATTACCTTCGAGCATTTCCCGCGAGAAGAAAATCAACTAGCAGATGCTCTAATCACAATGTCATCTATGTTTAAACTTAATTTGGATAACGAGGCTCCCCAGATCACCATTGAACGAATGGATGAACCAGCACACTGTCACGAGATTAATACTGAAGAAGTAGTGGACCAACCTTGGTTTCATGAAGTCAAAAGGTATCTCGAGGCTCAGGAATATCCAGAAGGAGCTTCGGTCAATGATAAAAAGTTCTTAAGGAGATTCTATGCTATGTTCTTCCTGAGTAATGGCATCTTGTACAAGTGCAATCATGACTCTATTTTGCTCCGTTGTGTGGATAAGATTGAGGCTGAAAAGATCATGGCTGAATTGCACGAAGGTACATTTGGCACTCACTCCAGTGGGCATACGATGGCAAAGAAAATCCTACGGGCAGGCTATTTTTGGTCTACCATGGAAGCAGATTGCTATCAACACTCTCAGACCTGTCATAAGTGTCAAATTTATGCAGACAAGGTGCACGTACCTCCGGTTCCTTTAAATGTCTTGACGGCTCCTTGGCCCTTCGCTATGTGGGGAATCGATATGATTGGGGAGATCAAGCCTAAAGCCTCCAATGGACACCGCTTCATTCTAGTGGCCATTGACTATTTTACAAAATCGGTCTAAGCAGCTTCCTTCGCATCTGTTACTAAGAATGTTGTTGCCCGCTTCATCAAGCAGAATCTCATTTGCCGGTACGGTATTCCAAAAAGAATAATCACTGATAATGGTACAAACCTTAACAATACTATGATCACCACCTTGTGCGAACAGTTCAAGATTCAGCATCACAATCCATCCCCCTATCGGCCAAAGATGAATGGTTCCGTTGAAGCTGCAAATAAAAACATTAAAAAGATCATACAAAAATGACAGTCACCTACAAGGACTGGCATGAGATGGTACCATTTGCTCTCCACGGGTGTCGTACCACGGCTCGTACATCAACTGGGGTAACACCTTATTCTTTAGTTTATGGCATGGAGGTTGTCTTGCCTATTGATGTTCAGATCCCCTCTTTGAGAATTATGAAGGATGCAGGTTTGAATGAGGACGATTGGATCCATACTCGGCTTGATCAACTAAACTTAATTGATGAAAAGAGTTTCACTATTGTTTTCCATGGCAAGATGTATCAAAAATGGATGATCAAGGATTTCAACAAGAAAGTCACACGCCAAGTATATCAAGTTGGAGATCTAGTGATCAAATGCATTATCTTACCACAAAGTGATCCCAGGGGAAAATGGACTCATACCTATTAAGGACCATTTGTAATCAAGAACATCTTCTCTGGTGGGGCAATGATCTTAACCACCATGGACGACGATGATTTGTCACACCCTGCAAACACGGACATAGTCAAAAGATACTACGCATAAGAGACCCGCTAGGTCGACACACCTAGGAAAAAAAGGGCATCCCGGAGAACCAAAAGGTTCGGGAAAAAATTAGGGATAAAATAAAAAAGAATTTGTACACCCGGCAAGTTGAAAACCCGAAAGGGCGACTTGGGCAAAAAAAGGGTTTCCTGGTGGACTGAAAACCCAAAAGGCTGGTCCAAGCAAAATTTAGGGAATTAAAGCGTATGACTATGTCCTGTCAAATCACTTTGAGGACAATCTCTTCACTGACAAACTCAGAGTTTCTGATCAATTCAATCTTCTTCGGACGAAGCGACAAATAGACAAGATATTCGGAGATACGGAGGCTATAGCAGAATGGGAACCCCATGGGATTATCACACATAGCTGTCTTTCTTTGTATAAGTTTTTCTTACTTTTATGACACCATCCTCTTACTAGGATGACTGTCTCCTTTGTACCAAATACTTATTCAAAGTAAATACAAAGATATCTCTTAAAGTACAGAAAACTATTTGTCCTTTTTTCTTTACACTTGTGTTTTATTTGCAAAAACATCCAATGATTCATTAATGAACATATGCATTTGAACATAATTATTGTTTACAAATAAACAAAATGAAAAAATACAAATTACTGACAGGTTGAAGAAAGATATGAAAACGTCTTTAGGCTATTCCATTAGCAATCTCCACAATACGTCATTTAAATCCCCGGTGGAAACCGTCCAGTTTCTCCAAATTCCCAAGCAAGTTGTTTTGAAGCCTGAAAACCAATCGGATAACAGCTGAGTTCTGATACTCCCCAACAGAATAAAGACTCCCATCTATCCCCAGTAGAAGTCATCAAATTCTCTGGATTCCCCAAGCAGATTCCTCAAGCAGTATACGACATTGCTCTCACAACAAATTTTTTGTCAATACTCCAATTTCAAGATATGAAGAGTCCACATATCCTCAGCAGCAGTCAAGGATTTATTTTCCTCAGCAATACAGCAAATCAGCTTACATGCACATACATTACATCCATATATCATAAACATTGATAAAACACATATATTGCATCATACATTTCATGCAACATAATTTTTGTGTTCCAACTAACATTTTACCCTTTTCAGGATAAGATTAACAAGTTACCATTAGCAATATGAAATCATGATACAGTTCAGATACGCTCCAAATACGGATGCCATTCTGTTACTCATTCAATTTCAACTATCAGATACAGTTCAGATACACTCCAAACACTAGTGCCATTCTGATACTCATTCAGATTTCAACTTTCAGATACACTTCAGATACGCTCCAGACACGGATGCCATTCTGATACTCAATCAGATTTCAATTTCAAAAGTTCAGATACAGTTCGGATACGCTCCAGACACGGATGTCATTCTGATACTCATTCAGATTTTAACTATCAGATACAATTCGAATACGCTCCAGACACGGATGCCATTCAGTTACTCATTCAATTTCAAAGTACAGATACAATTCAGATACGCTCCAGACACGGATGCCATTTTGATACTCATTCAGATTTCAACTTTCAGATACAGTTCAGATACGCTCCAGACACGGATGCCATTCTGATACTCATTCAGATTTCAACTATCAGATACAGTTCGGATACGCTCCAGACACGGATGCCATTCTGTTATTCATTCAATTTTAAAGTTCAGATACAGTTTAGATACACTCCAGACACGGATGCCATTCTGATACTCATTCATATTTCAACTATCAGATATAGTTCGGATACGCCCTAGACATGGATGCCATTTTGTTACTCATTCAATTTCAAAGTTCAGATACAGTATAGATATGCTCCAGACAGGAATGCCATTCTAACACTTATTCAGACTTCAAGTTCAGATATAACTCAGATACATTCCAGACGCGGACACCATTCGGATACTCATTCTTTCAGCTTACAACTTATAATTCAACAAACATTCTTGGATGGCATCTACAAGCCCATCTCCAACAAGATTCTATCACTTCTCCAAATGGAATTTTTAAGCCCATTCCCTTAACTACACATCATCGAGTGCAAATTTATGGGCACTTTAGTGTCCAATCATCTTTCTCCTTCGAGTCACGAATGGCAAAGCTCGCCAATCTAACTCTTCAGGTTTAAGAAGATTGAATAGGGGCAGTTGTTGTACCCCAAAATTTCCGCTCTCATTTATCAAAACTTTTCTCACAAGATCTCTTTGACTCAAGACTGGATTAGGGTTTGGTCAGCTCAAGACATCTCATCTTGCACTTATAACCCAAAATTAAGGTTTGAGTTTGCACAAGGATTTTTGGACTATCATTGTTGCATATGACTTTCAAACATCATTATGGATCCCTAAGACCACTCATTACAAGTTTCAAGCCTTGAAACACATTTTTGATCAGTCAATTGGACAGTTAACCTAAAAATCAACTGTATTAGAGAAAAAGTCAACCATGGCCAATTTACAGTCAAACTTCATAATTTTTGATCCAAATCAACATTTTAAACTTATATGTATCATTTGATCAAGTTTGGACCACAATTCCTCAAGAAATTTGGTCAAATCACAAAAAGGGCAAAATGGTCAAAATTAGGGTTTTGACTGAGGAAGGGCAACTTATGATTTTTAACCTAGCAAATGACCAATTGAGTTAAAGCATGATTTCATGGATTCAATGGCATCATCTTGACTTAATTACATGGATCAAAACATCTCAAATTCATTGGATTGACAGATAAAATTTGTAGTCAACTGATCAAAAGTCAACTGTACACTAAAAAGCCAAACTTTGACTTTTTGGTCAAAATCAAGTACCAAGGGTCATAATTCATCAAAACATGTCAAAATGTGAAACTTTTTCATCAAGAAAACCAAATTTGAAAATTAGGGTTTTGAATTTGAAATTTTTCTAACTTAGAAATTTTCTAAGTATAGAAAAGTTTCTTATTTTTCTCAACTTTACACCACTTTTTCACCATGATGCATAATGATTCAAGGAAAGTTCCCAACATGAAAGTTGTATAACTCCATGAAATCTACAACTTTGCATCAAACACTTTTCCCTAAAGATGCTTGGATCTCAAGATATAAATTTGTGAATACATGGTCACGAACTAAATAACTTAGTGAAAATTTGCCCTAATTTAGGCAGGTTTTGGACCCAGCTTCATGGAAATTTTTCACCTAGTTCCAAGAGGTATCTCAAAATGAATTTCAAATATGAATTATAGAGCACATGGCAAGATTTCCAAAATGTCCAAGAACTCCTCAAGATCATTTTTGAGTATGGAGAATCGAAGAGATGAAGTTGGCAATTTCTCACTTTTGTCCAAGCCATTTCATGAAGAACAAAGTTGCAAATCAATCCTATGCTAGCTAATTCATGCTGTACAGGTCCTAAACTTGTTCCACACTCCTTAATTAAATGCTTATTCAGTTTACAAAGATTTGATCCATGCTTTTGAACCTTTATCCCACTTGTAATTCCATTTATGGCAAAAAGGTTCCATTCCCATTTTGAAAAAGGTCAACTTTTGCAAACTTTACAATTTTGAGCTTTGGACCTGTCCCCTTGGCGCATACAAGTCTCACAGGTCTCAAGTAAGTTGTACAAACTGATACCAATCCTAAGGGAGCAAGTACAAGCATGGCAAGTATAGTCACTTCACTTTACTTCAAATGCAAGGAAAGTTGCAAAAAGGCTAGAGCTTGCAGATCTGTTAAAGAGTTTACCTAAGACCATTTCCATACTAATATACAAACATTATGCAACACATAACACATTGAGAAAGGACATGAAACACTCCCAACCAGCAAAACACCAAAAATCTGTCCAAAATTGCAGATTTTGCATAAGCACAACCATCTTCCATTTGGCTCGTGCGTTTTGAGTTTGGATCATTCAAACACCTTACATACTTTATACCTAGTCAATCCAGGCCATCATCCTTGTTCTGTAATCACTCCTCCACCATCTGCCATTGTTGACTTCAGAGCTTGCAGTTTGACTTGGCCAAGGAGTTCCAGCTACTTTCAGAGCAAGGCAAGGGTTGAAATACATCCATGGAAGTTCAAGGAAGCTCAAGCAAGCATCAGGCCTCCCTCAAACTCACGCCAGTTCCATCCACGATTCCAACTGGAGGAGGTAAAATCTCAAACTCTATCTCTTTGTACAAGCAACCATAGGCCATGATTTATGAATAAAAATTGTAGTCCTCATCATACCGAAGCTGTACATATCCTTATCTTACATTGATTTTACTTGAGCTGAGAGAATTTGGAACTTGAAATTTCTGAAAATATTAGGTTAGAATTTAGGTCTTTTAAAATTCTCTTTGATCTTTGATAGTTAGATAACCTAACTTATATGGTTGGAATCGTGAGTTCAAGTACTGCATTTTTCATGTTATAAGTTTTTATTTTCATGGAAGTATGAGAGAGTCACAGGGTGTCTGGCCAAGCTTGAGGAAGAAGACAACTACATGGCAAGGGCGCATTTTGTGTTATATTATTCTTGCTTTCCTGAAGACAATGAAAGTATAGCCACCCTAGTGGCAAAGCAGCGCGCTGGTGAGACCTATGTCCTGGGTTCGAACCTGCGCGCTACTTTTATATTTTTTTCACATTCTTTTCTTTCCATTTTCCTATTTTTGTGGGTTTGGGCTCAGACTGTGGGCTTAGCATTTTTTGCTAGCTTACTGCATCCAGTTTTCTCACATCACCCCCCTTGCTAACTTTCTATATTTTATTTTCATTTTGTTTTATTTTCACATTTAATATTTTAAATATTTTCTTTAATGAATAAAAATCCCAAAAAATGTAAATTAATAATATTGCACTTTTATCTTATTTTTTTATTTTATTTCTCACATTAAAATATATTTTATTTCAATAGGATATCATTTATTTTCTTAATAAACTTGTAAATATAGTTAAATATATTTAGTTTAATTTATTTTTCATTTCATACTTATAAATACTTATTTTTGCATATATATAATTTTATACTTTTTTCATATAATATTATTTATTATTTTTATACAAAAAAACACACAAAATAATACCTATAAAAACTTAATTTTCTCTTAAATAATAATTAGGGTTAAACCCCTTTTAAAAATTATTTTCTTTACCTTATATTTTTAGGTTTAGATTAAATTTTCTTTTACATAAAAACAAGACACAAAAACCTTTTTACATGTACATTACATCACATTTTCTTTTAATATTGTATTGTATTTATTCTAATTCTTACAAATTCGATTTGGTTGTAATAATTTATTTAGATTTATATTCTTGCAAATCCCCATTCAAATTTGTATTCCCCCCTCCCATAAATTGTTGTAATAGCTTAGAAATATTTACATTACGTAATTTATCGCTTTATATGCCATGATTAGTAATTAGGGTTTGTATGACAAGAATAAAACAAAGCAAAATAGAAAACCCTAAATACAAGACAAAATCAAAGCATGAAAATGATACACTTGCACACAAGCATCCTTAGGGTTTCCCCACTTGGTTGCCTAAAACAAAATAGCCATGTTACGCATGCGAAGTATCTTGGCAAAACAAAACAAGCATAAAGATCATAGTCCCTCGATGACGCTATTCAAAAGTTGCCTTACAAAATGATCTTGGTCCCTCCAAATGCTAAGATATCTTGCAAACATTGCTAATCATGACCATACGATGACCCATGCCCGTCCCGTTTACATCCAAAGATAGGGTTGCTTACCAAATCAATGGTAAGACAACAATATCAAAGGAATAGAAAATACATAAGAAAGACATTTGAGTAGGAAGATTGCTTCTAGTTATTTGCTCCATTTCAAACAATAATCCTTGCTATTTTTAAAACAAGCGCACACACATTTCAAAAACATCTTACAAACATTGAAAACATTTTCAAAAAGACAAACATCTTTGTATACATTCTTACGAACGAGAATCATTACAAAGATTTCCTAAATGAATGACCTCTTTTACAAAATACTTTCAAAACCACACCAAGCACAATTTCAAACAAAAGCAAGTGATCTAAGCAAGTAACTAAGAGCCCATGGAAAATCATGGATGAAAAGGGTGCTAATACCTTCCATTTTCATAACCTACCCCCCGAACTCAAGAAAACATCTCAAAGGTCTTTCCTGTGCTTTTTCACCTTTCCTTTTTGGATAAAAGAAAAGTCGGTGGTGACTCTTGCTAACCGCAACATTTGCGATAAAACGCAAAACCTCAAGTCAATTCTCCCACCGCATCACACTATGTAAAAGAAATAAAATGAAATAGAGAAAGTTTAGAAATGGGCCTGAAAACAACAATATGGGGGGTGCAGAAATTAAGTTATCAAAAGCCTAAATAAAGGGCATCCGTTGGATCCTGTGTGGGAGGTCAGCAAGGGTCTACCATGGACATGTGAATCTGGAATGCTGATTAAGGTTGGTGATACTGCAATGATAATCTAACGGCGGGTAGGCAATGACGCACGATATGAAGGATGGAGCGTCAAATACAGAATCAAGCAGGGTGGATTATAGGTGGTCATAATTGTCACCACCGGATTAGGCTTTCTTAACAATGTTTAAAAAAATAATCAGATTAAAAATATAAGTTAAGCCATTTAACAAAATAATCCTCTCTTCCTCTAATGCTATCTCGTTCTCTCTGAATGGCCTCCGTCGGAGACAAAGAATGTGTCGCGCTGGAAATAGCCTCACGACGATGATGGCAGCAGCGTAGCTCCTATATCACCTTTTTTTTTTACATTTTCTGATTCCTTATCTTCTCCTATTGTCTAATCTGTGATTTATTTTTATAGAAAAAAATTGTTATCTCTAGATCTAGAAGGAGAATTCTAAAACCCTAAAGCGCCCAGATTCGAAAATAACAAAGATTATGTTGTTGGATGCATAAATAGAAGCGAAAATGAAAAGAAAAGAGAGAGACGGAGGCCACCAAATTCAGATTCACGAGTTTTCAACCCTTTGAAGCTTTGTCTGGTGAGATCTTTCTGATTTGCTACAAAAATCTCTTCCTCCTCTTCTTTATGATTCATAACTTGTAATCTTTTTATATTTTCTGAAGGGTTTTGTGAATCTGGAAAATGATGAATGTTAGGGTTTCTGTGTTTGATAGCTTGCTGAGATATTGAATTGTGAATGATTTTACTTTGTAAAATGTTTTCTTTCTTATTTTTTTGAAGGGTTTGTGAATCTGGAAAAGGATGAACAATTAGGGTTTCTTGCGCAATTTCTGTATTTCTCTGATATGAACAATATTCTCCCCTTGATTTCTGTGCAATTGATGATTATATACTGATATCACTTTAGGGTTTTTCTGTTGATGGATTCAATGATTGAGATAGCATGCCTGTCAGAGTTTCATTCCCATATTGGGCTTCTAACTTTCTGTTTTGTTATTTTTCTAATATCTATTTATGTTTGTGTCCTCTGTTGAAATTTTTTACTGCAGCCTTGTTTTTGTCCTTGATTTCACTGAGTTGTGATATTTTACTGCTTTGTTTTACGGTGAACCAAATGAACCCCCCTTTTGTGTGTTTGTTCGAGATTTGCAGTAGGATAATTGGGTATATGATTAACATTGTACTTCTGATTTTGTTGTTGTGAAACAAATGCAATATGAGGCTTTTGTTGGGCTGGACTCGTGATTTCTGCTATGCTTGCTGCATATATTCCAACTATTTTTGTTTTGTTGTTGGGCTTTTTAGCAATCTGATATTTTCTGATTTCTGGACTTGGCATTTTTTATAAGCATGCTGCATATTTTTGTTACATGAACTATGATGCTGACTTTTCCTTTTGCGAACCAAAAATAACCTTTTTGTGATTTGCAATTGGTTGAGTGGGCCTATGATATAATTCTGATTTTTCTATGAGGCCTTGGCTGCTTGAACATGAATCGAAATGATCCCTATATTCTTCTGATTCCCTTACATATCCCTAATGATGAAATCATGAAACACTTGTAAATTTCTTTTTTCTTGTTCAAATTTGATTGTTTTATAACCATTCCCATCTTGTTTTTTCGTGTGATTTTTGTAAAATGATGGTGATGAGGGAGGAAGGAGGAAACCATGGCATAAATTTTGGATAGAAGCTTGAAGTTTGGGAGTGAAATTTTTTGTGTGTGAAACTTGTTTGGATTTTTTAGCAGGCTTGAATGGAACAATTTGGCTTACATTTGAGTAGCAAGTTGTTTATTCAGCGGATTGGTGAATTGGTGCAAGGCTTCTCTATTTGTGAGCATGGCTTATCTCAAGATAAAGAGAAGAGAATGGCATGAGAAGTTTGAGGAATGGAATTAGACATGAAAATTGGGCTTTTGGAATTTCAGTTGTCATGTACAAACACTTACAGCTTCCTTTTCAATCTCTTGTGCATTTATATGGATTCAAATTTGAAATTGAATGACTTTGTAATTTTTTTTTTGAATTCCAAAGATAAACTTAAGTTCAAAGCACTCTTTTCTTTCCAATTGTAATTTTCACATTCCAAGTCTTTTCCTTGATTTTGCAATATAGAATATGCCATAAACCTTGAATGAAATTTATATGAACAGAAACTTGAATGATAATCTTAGATCACTTGAATTTTGGATGGGTGAATTATGAGTGATGTTGAATAAATGCGATGAACCTTGATTGACACTCGAATGAACTTGAACTTTTGTATGAATATGCCTTGCAATTTTAAGACCTTTGGATGAAATTTAGATGAATGACTTATGTCTTTTGAATGACAAATTATGTTTGACATAAACGTCTTTTGACAAGAAAACTTGAATCAAGATAGGCTTTATATGATCATGAATTATTTGTCTTTGAATGATATGTCCTCGTAACTTGAGTGTCAACTTGAACTTTAATAATATTCTTTGGATGCACCTTCAAATCATCTATGACGCAATGAGACACCTAATTTCAAACGTTCCCAACACAAGTAACTCTCCTTACAAGTATTTAAAACAATAACGGCGTCTTAAATTTCAAGAACCTTGTATTTCAAGAAACAAACAATTCAGAACAAGCAAGCTTTGATCATAATGAATCTCTTGTTCCATGTCTTGCGTCATGCTTTACGTCCAATCACCACAACAATAATGCCTTGATTTTAAAGGTAGAAATAATATTTGGATCATATAAGAACATCTCTAATGAACCTCAGTTGATGATCGAAGGTGTACTACAGTTCTAATTCTCGGATGAAATGAAGAATTAGTGCGATATTCTGAGGCCTAGAAAGCCTGGGTAGCCTAAAGCGATTGAAAAACCTAGGAGCATGAGGGGATATTTTTTAATGAAATGAGAGGGAAAATTTTGAGGTACAACAGGAACAATACAGCTGTATTTGTGTTTCCTATTCTACCCTCCAACAGATCTCTTCTTTTCAGCTAAAAAAGAAGTACTTGGAAGAATTTGAAATCAACTAATCAGTTCTATAAAACTACACCAAACTGCTGCAAAAAATCGATAGAGAAGTTCTTTGTATAGTTTTATAAATAAGCAATGAGTTTTTGTTCATATCTTGGTATCAACACTTTTGTGTTGTTGTACTTAAACATTATGTAATCTGCTTGTGTTGAAGCATCTTTGTATACATATCTTTATAAATCAACTATTGTTGATAGGTTTCTTGAGTGACCCAATGAAGGTTATGACACTGAAGAAGACATTCAAAGTTGGTATATGGTTTGTAATAAGGATCAACAGACTTATTAGGGGTACCAATAGGGTTGATCAGACTTATTGTGGTTGTCTTTAATCTGGTTGATTATAGTGGATTAAGTCCTTGTGTATAAGACAAATCACCTTATGAGGTGGACTGGGGTAGCTTATTTAAGAGTGAACCAGGATAAAAATAGTTATTTTCATCTACTTTTATTCACTAGTTATCTTTGTGGTTGAGTTGCAAAAAGATTATATTTGGTGCAACCTAATTCAAGTCTCCTTTCTTGTGTTTCTCGCACCTTCAAACCTAACCAAGTAAGAATCAAGTTATGGTAACAACCAAAAAACATTTCAAGGATTAAAAAATACTCAATATAAAGCATACTTAGCCAAGTAATCTTGCTAACAAGCAAACTCAACTTAAACCTAACAAGATTCAAGTCCAAGTCCAAACATTACTTAACCAAGTAAACATGCTAACAAGCAATCAAACATCTCATGTAATTAACAAAGAACTTAATAAATGGTATAATTAATAAAGTAATAATGCTAACAAGAAAACTCAACTTGAACCTAACAAGATTAAAGTCCAAACATTACTTAACCAAGTAAACATGGAAGGTAACAACCAAAATGTATCAAACATAAAGGTAACAACCAACATGCATCTTAAACACTTAACCAAGCATCACGACAATTCAACCTAAACTTAAAAATATTTAATACAAAACATACTTAACCAAAAAATCATGCTAACAAGCAACAACTTAAACCTAACAATATTCAAGATAAATCAAAACTTAACAAAGTAATCATGCTAACAAGCAACAACTTAAACCTAACAACATTCAAGTTTTAACATCTCTTAAAAAATTAATCATTCTAACAACCAATAACCTAAACCTAACAAGATTCAATTTTAAACATCACTTAACAAAGTAATTATGCTAACAAGAAAAGTAGAGTAGGTGACAAGTAGACATGTTATCAAGGTACCATGCAAGGAAACTAAAAATGGATTATATCTTAATTTACCTTAACAAAGGTGACACATATAGAAAAGATAAATATCAAAGCTAGAAATCAAGTAAGATGGACATGTATCATCAAGATGAGAAACACACTCAATTTATACATTTAAATCAAACTTCAACAGCAAGAAGTAACAACTTCACACCATGACATCAACCAAAACTTATCAAGTTAGTTTAAATGAACCCATGTGTGATCGGTGGATCTGGAACTGACTGTTTAAAGCTGGTTCGCGAAATGTCGCGGTAAGCAAGAGTCGCCACCGTCTTTTATTTTCTCCAAATGGAAAGGACAAAAGCACAGAAAAATTCCTTATAGAGATTGCTCTCGGTTCGGGAGGTAGATTATAGAAAGGGAAGGTGTTAGCACCCTTTCTATCCATGGTTATCCATGGGCTCTTAGATACTTGCTCATTTGTGTTTTCAAAATGGTTTGTTTGCTTTTCAACTGTAGGTTTAAAAAAAGTTTCTTTGAAAATTTCAGTTCGACTCTTGTATCAGTCCTCAAGAGTGTTTGAAAAGTTGCTTTCGAAAGCTTTTTTGAAAAGTGTCGGTGTGAAAAGTATTTTTTGATTTGTTTTGAAGTTTAGAGCAAGTATCTACGAGTTGTCTACCTACCCTAAGGAATTCGTCTGTGTAAATGTCCTTAAAGTAGTGCCATCCCACCATTGAGAGGTAGGTAGCACCACCCTTGGAGGTGTTCGGGTCAATTCGAGGGTTCGGGACATGGTGATCACCGGAGCAATAGGAAGACACCTTAGAAGCTACCCTCATGCCACGTTCATGGACATGAGGACTTACTAAAACATCCTCTACTCGACGACCACCTTTCGAGGGGCAAGGCAACAATGAGGCGTACCCTAGTGGTGGTGTGTGATTTGTGTGTCGATTTCAGATATTTTTGTCTTGTTCATGCATTGGTGACCTATGCGTTGCTTTTATTTTTACATTCATTATTTCATGCAAATTATTAACAGTTAAAAGATGCGGAATTAAAAAGTCCTACGCTATTACAAAGGCGCGGGTCTACATCGCCAAATTAATCCAAGACCCGATTTGAAATAAAATGCGGAAAGATAAATATCCTAATTAATCTATTACATGGTTTTGGGATAATTACATGAAATTTATAAAAAGGAAATAAAATAAGCGCGCGAAATAGAATTGTGATCGAATGCGAGGGCGTTGGACCCTTTTAAGGAATTTAAATTGGAATCATGAAATTGATTAAAAGAAAATAAAAGAAAGAATTTTTGGAGTTTTTGCATTTATGGAGTTTAATGAGAATTAATGGAATTAAAACCTAATTCTAAACTATTTTTAATTTATTAAAAAATGTTTAAGTTTGTACCCTAATTTTAATCTAATTATTTACATGTCAAATTTTATTTACAAAATAATAATTAATAATTAAATAGGGTGACAAAGAAAAAAGGAAAAAAAGTATAAAACCCTAATTCTACATTTTTTTAGTTTATTAGAAAAAACATTAAAATTGAACCTAGAATTAAAAACTAAATTAATTAATAGAATTTATTCATAAAAACATTTAAATAAAATATATTTATATTTTTTTGTCTTTCTGTTTTTTTTTGTTTTTTTTATATTAAAGAAAAATTAATTTAAAGAATTAAAATAAATAATGTAGTTAAAATAAATAAGAGAAAAAATAAAAAGAGAGAAAATTCAAACATGGGGGGGTTTGTTGACCCAATGGAGGTATTTTTCCAGCAATTAGGCGCAAGAAGCTTGGCCCTTTCTGACTTCTCAGTGATCATGTGCGTATGCATTGACTGAAGCATTCCATAGGCTTTGGATCTGGACCACTGGACTGATGCTATGGGACGTGTGGCAAGCCAAGATATGAGGCTGCATGGTAGGCCTCAGGAAGCAAGCTACACAGAACCACGTTAGGAAGAAAAATATGAAATAAAGTAGGGGGACCTGGGGTTCGAACCTAGGTCCCAATGCTTGCCAGCGCTACGTTCCACCAACTGTGCCATTTGAACGCGTTGTATATATAATGAAAAACAAATAATATAAATGAAAATTGACGTTAATGACATAGAAACAAAAAACGCGCGCTGGAATTCAAATTATCCAATTAGATCTTGCCACATGATCTTCTTCTTCGTTCGTCCCTGAAATAAAAAGAAGTAGCGGGGGTTTTAAACCCCCCCAAAGCACAGTCTTTTCCAAAATAGCGAATAACTCGTGTGGCCATATAAATAGGGCGCGACTAGTGTATTGAATTCGTCCAAACGTCCCGATTCTAACCATGGTACTGGGATGTCCTGATTTTACAGTATATGCAAATGCCCAATTTGAAACTTGAGAAACCCTAAAACATTTCAATGGCATATTTCGCTACAAGCATTGTTAGTCAAATTAAAGGTTACCATTAGTCTCAGAACCTTCATATTAGTCTAAATCAATATTCAAAATGTATCAAAAATGTATGCATATTAGAATACGATTATGGAAAAATTTTGAGAAAGTTTGACATCCATATACCAATTCTTGAGGCGTGGGGACTGGAAAAAGATTCAGAAAGCTTCCTTGATGCTTTGGCAAGCTATTGGAATTGTTACTTTTCTTTGAATCGTGCTAGAATGCAGTTTTCAGTTTTAAGTTTTTTACCAAAAATTGCAAAGTGTGTTTGTGATATGAGGCGCAGCTTCAAAGTTGTTTGCACTAGGGTTAGGTTCTGACTTATGTATGGGACGAATTAGGGTAAAGATTTGAGTCAAAAAGCCTTTGCATTGATGTATCAAATATTTGATTTTCAATGAATATTTTCAAATCTTTTCCACATGAATAACATGCCAATTTGCACCAAATCTTCCCTTTTTTGATGTGCACGAGATCTTGAGGTTTTGATGAATGATTATACAGCATAAAAAGATTCAAACACATTTGTTTAGTATTTTTTTCATATTTTATTTAATTAAATGAATTAATGTTGATAAAAATTCAAATAAATAATAAAAAATGATGAAATAAATCCCCTTTGGGCCAAATGGTCGTGCATAGCCTTTGGATGATGATTCTTGGAAGAAAATGTGGCCCATTAGCAATTTTGAGGCATTTGAAGTAAAGTTGACTTTACAAAATTCCCAAAAATTTCCCAACTTCCACAAGGCATATCTTGCTCAATTTTTAAGATTTGATCATGTTCTTGGACATTTTGGAAAGGTATTGAAGTCCTCTAACCAATGCCTCTGCTCCCATGTCATTTGGATTTACCAATCGCAAGTTATGGTCTTTGACTTAAAGTCCCTTTTTGTTGACTTTTGAAAATGACCTATAATGTTGAAATTGATAACTTTTTGTGAGAGCATTTCTTGGACTTGAAGTGTGAAGAAGAGTTGTAGGAAATGTCTTTCTCTTCAAAATGAGCTTTGGATGGAATTTTTCTGATGAACCATGTGGAAGTTATGCCTTGGTCAAGTTACAGTTGACTTTTTCAACTGTCCAAATATGGAAACTTTTGCATCTTGAGACTTTTTGAGCCATGCCTTTAAAATCATGATCAAGAATTGATCAAATGATGTATGTGGCTTCAAAATAAGATGTTGACCAAAAATTTGAACTTTTGACTGTCAAATGACCATTTTGCCCCTGCAGTTGACTGTAGGGCAATTAGGGTTTTTGACTGTGCAATTTTGTACTGTAAGTCTTGAAATTTGACATGTGGATGATTGACCATGTTTATAGGCATGTGGGACTTGATTGGATCCTTGAAAACTTCAATTTCTTTGCCATAACCAAAACCCTAGTTTTTGACTGTTAGGAGACCCTTGAACTCTGCAACCCCTGGGGAGATTTTGAACCTTTGACTTAGCAAATCTTGAAGAATATGGGAGGGCAAATTTTGGGGTACAACAGTTGCCCCTGTTCAATCTTCTTAAACCTGAGGATGCAGATTGGCTGACGTGCCTTTCGTAATCCGAAGGTGGAAGATGATTGAACACTAGAGTGCCCAGAAATTTGCGCTCACATAGTAGCAGTGTGATGGCGGGAATGGGCTTATAGATGCCATTTGGAGATTAATGGATAGGATGATGGGCTTATAGATGCCACGCTAAGAGATGATGGATAGGTGGATGGGCTTATAGATGCCATTTGGGTGTTGATCGCGTAAGAGATTCCTTAGCGGGAACTTGCGTACCTGAAAAGAAAATGATTACCTGGCCTGTCACAGGAGCTGGTCCTCAAACTCTTTGTATAGATATGCCCTTACTGGTTACAGGAATTAGGTCTGGAGCTTCAAACGGTGATGAATGAACCAGGGATGGTTACTACCTCAACGGGACGGTGAGAGAACCTTGGACGATTACTACCTCAACAGGAATGCTGAGAGAACCTTGGACGATTACTACCTCAACAGGAACGCTGAGAGAATCTTGGGGCGATTACTACCTCAACAGGAACGCTGAGAGAATCTGGGGATGATTACTACCTCAACAGTAACGCTGAGAGAATCTTGGATGACTTCAACCTCAACAGTAACGCTGAGAGAATCTTGGGCGACTTCAACCTCAACAGTAACGCTGAGAGAATCTTGGATGTCTTCAACTGGGTAAGAAACAGGGAGATCTTAGGGACGATCTGACTGAACCAGAGAAGGCCTTTGACTGGATAAGAAACAGGAAAATCTTAGGGTCGATTTAACTGAACCGGACAAGGTCTTGAAATCTTCAACTGGATAAGAAACAGGGAGATCTTAGGGTCGATCTGACTGAACCAGAGAAGGCCTTTGACTGGATAAGAAACAGGGAGATATTAGGGTCGATCTGACTGAACCGGACAAGGTCTTGAAATATAGCTGAGAACCTAACTGGATCTTTCCTGCAAGGTAAAGGTCAGTTACATGCAAGGCATGATATGAATCAAGCGATGATGTTCTCAACATAAATGAGATTTGTAAGATATGATGCGTATATGCATGCTATGATGTATGAAAATGTGATGTTTATGAATGTATCTTTTTGTCTTAGTAAAATAGATCCTTGACGGGTGCCGGGAAGTCACTCTTGGGCTGATGTTGAAGAATAGATCTTTGCTTCCGCTGGGGGTGATAGTTGCAAGAATATCGGTAGGAGAAGATAACTCCGTTGAGGAATAAACTTGGCGAATGGATTACTCTGTGGGGAGAAAAGTACTCTAGCAATATTGTTGGGGAGCCATACTCTGTGGGGAGAGAGGTACTTTGCTGAAATGTTGACGGTAACTTCGCTAGGGATACCATTGTTGTGTTGGAAGTACTAATAGACTTCGCTGGGGATAAGAAGACTTTGCCGAGGACGATCCTCTCATGGCTTTTGGCTGAGGATAACCCAGTTATATCCTGGTAGGGAGATAACTCTTTGAATAACGCCGGGAGACGCGTTCGTGCTCTACGGGGATAAGCTTCCAGAATTTACTGGGGATAAGCTTACTGCTTGGGGAGATGGATCCCAACTTTCCTGGGGAAACTGGATTGGACTCTCCTGGGGAAGTTTTGAACTGTATCGGGGAAGTGACTCCATTGAACGTTTGATATACCGCCGGGGAACAATCTTTAGACCAAGACTGCCGGGGATGCTTGTTAGGAATGTCTGTATAATGTGTCGGGGAAAGTTTGAGATCTGCTGGAGAATACCCAACTTCCTTAAGGCTGATAGTATAACTTTGCTTGGGGAGAGTGTATTGCTGACTTGCTGGCTCACTCTCTGGGGAATTAAGATATCTTGGTTATGTTCTTCAGCCGAACTTACCTTGGTACCTTGGAGGACAGAACAATTAGATTGCTTAGACAACTCTTTATTGCCCCTGTTTCTAATGTTACTTGTAATTAATCCTTTGTTTCGTGTGCAAATATTCATGAGTTAGCAAATTATTGTCAATGCATATATCACAAATTGAACCTTGGATGTTCTTCGCAAAACAAAACAGAAAAGAAAAAGAAAAAACAAATGGCAGTTTGTCTGAAAAGTTATTTTTGTATTGATTTTGAATTTGCCTGTAAATAGGCGTTTATGTACAAGAGGCTGACGTCCTAGTAAGAGAACGCTGCCGAACAAAAGAATTTATACAAGTTTGTACAAAAGAAAATAAAACAGCTGTGTGAAATGAATGATCCACTGGGTTCCAACTCTGCTATCGCCTTTATATCTCCGAGCGTCTCATCACTTGATGACCTAGTTGACGATGAAGCTGATTGATCGATAACGTCTGAACTTGATGCTGATACCGGATTCTGGATGCAAGGTGATCCAATAAGACATAGTATTACGCTTTATCCCTAACTTTTGCCTGGACCGCCCTTTCGGGTTTTCGATTCACCGGAATACCCATTTTTGCCCAAGCCGCCTTTTCAGGTTTTCGACTTGCCGGGTGTACAGATTTTTTTTCATTTCATCCCTTCATTTTGCCCGAACACTTTTGGTTCGCCGGGAAGCCCTAATTTTTGCCTAGGTATGTCAACCTAGCGGGTCTTTATTATGCGTAGTATCTTTTTACTATGTCTACATTGGCGGGGTGAGGAAGGTCGTCACCATCCATGTTGGTTAGAATCATGGCTCCTCCTGAGAACACATGTTTAACCACAAATGCTCCTTCGTACGTAGGGGTCCATTTTCCCCGTGGATCACTCTGAGGAAGGATGATTCGCTTGATTACCAGATCCCCAACTTGATATTCTTGTGGTCTGACCTTTTTGTTAAATGCCCTGATCATCCGTTTCTGGTACGTCTGACCATGACAAATAGCAGCAAGTCTTTTTTCGTCAATTAAGTTTAGCTGATCAAGTCGTGTCTGGATCCAATCATCTTCACTCAGATCTGCATCCTTCATTATCCGGAGAGAGGGTATCTGCACCTCGATCGGTAAGACTGCCTCCATACCATAGACCAAGGAGAAAGGAGTATCCCCGGTTGACGTCCTGGCTGAGGTACGGTACCCATGTAGAGCGAACGGTAACATCTCGTTCCAATCTTTATAAGTCACTGTCATCTTTTGCACGGTTTTCTTAATGTTCTTATTCGCCGCTTCTACAGCCCCATTCATCTTCAGTCTGTAAGGAGAAGAGTTGTGGTGCTGTATTTTAAACTGCTCGCAGAGCTCAGTGATCATCTTGTTATTGAGATTGGTACCGTTGTCTGTAATGATTCTTTCTGGGACACCGTATCGACAGATTAGGTTGTGCCGAATGAACCGTGCCACAACAGTCTTAGTTACCATGGCGTAGGAAGCTGCTTCAACCCACTTCGTGAAGTAATCGATTTCCACCAGGATGAAGCGGTGCCCATTGGATGCCGTAGGTTTAATCTCACCGATCATATCTATTCCCCACATTGCAAACGTCCAAGGTGCAGTCAGGACATTCAAAGGAACTGGGGGAACATGCACCTTGTCTGCATATATCTGGCATTTATGGCATGTCCGAGAATGTTGGTAGCAGTCAGCTTCCATTGTGGACCAGAAATACCCTGCCCGAAGGATTTTCTTTGCCATAGTGTGTCCACTGGAATGTGTTCCGAAGGTCCCTTCATGTAGCTCTTCCATGATCCTTTCTGCTTCTGTCTTATCCACACAACGCAGTAAGGTCGAATCATGGTTTCGCTTGTACATAATGCCGTTGCTAAGGAAGAACTTCGCTGCAAACCTTCTCATAAACTTCTTATCATTGACAGAGGCACCTTCAGGGTATTCCTGAGCTTCCAAGTATCTCTTCACCTCATGGTACCAAGGCTTCTCAGTTACTAATTCAGTCTCGAGATCACAACAGTATGCCGGTTCGTCCAGTTTCCAGATAGTGACCTGGGGAGCCTTATTGTCCCATTTGACCTTGAACATAGAAGACATCGTAGCTAACGCGTCTGCCAACTGATTCTCCTCTCTCGGAAAGTGTTCAAAGGTTATCTCTGTGAAGTGGGGGATCAACGTCAACACACATTCTCTGTAAGGAATAAGATTCGGATGTTTCGTATCCCACTCCCCTTTGATCTGATTGATCAGGAGAGCGGAATCTCCGAAAACACTCAGAAACTTGATCCTTAAGTCGATCGCAGCTTGGAGTCCCATGATGCATGCCTCATACTCCGCCATGTTGTTGGTGCAGTTGAAACATAGCCGGGCAGTAAGTGGAGTATGAGTGCCTTGAGGGGATATGATCACAGCGCCGATACCGTTACCCAAAGCGTTGAAGGCTCCATCAAAGTGCATAGACCATCGGGATCCTTCCTCAGGTCCTTCATCCGGTCCAGGTATTTCACAATCAATCACTATCATGATACTCTCGTCTGGAAACTCGGAGTTCATTGACTGGTAGTCGTCTACTGCCTGATGTGCCAAGTGGTCTGCCAATACACTTCCCTTGATGGCTTTCTGAGTTGTGTACTGGATGTCATATTCTGTCAAGATCATTTGCCATCTTGCTATTCTCCCAGACAGGGAAGGCTTTTCAAATATGTACTTTATAGGATCCATCTTTGAGATCAACAAGGTAGTGTGAGTCAGCATATACTGTCTCAGCCGGCGAGCAGCCCATACCAAAGCGCAGCAAGTTTTCTCAAGTAGTAAGTATCGGGTCTCACAGTCGGTAAACTTTTTGCTAAGGTAATAAATGGCATGCTCTTTTCGGCCAGACTCGTCATGCTGCCCCAGCACACACCCCATTGAGTTGTCAAGTACTGTCAGGTATAGTATCAGAGGTCTCCCTTCAACCGGTGGCATAAGGATGGGTGGCTCTTGGAGATACTCTTTGATTCGGTCAAAAGCGGCCTGACATTCATCATTCCAACATACTACCTGATCTTTCTTCAGCAGCTTGAAGATTGGCTCACAGGTAGCAGTTAGGTGTGAGATGAATCGAGCAATGTAATTCAGGCGTCTTAAAAAGCCTCTGACCTCTTTCTCTGTCTTAGGAACTGGCATCTCTTGAATGGCTTTAACCTTGGCAGGGTCCACTTGAATACCCTTGTCACTTACGACGAAGCCTAGCAACTTTCCAGATCTAACCCCGAAGGTGCACTTGTTCGGGTTCAACCTCATCTTGTACAACTTCAGTCGGTCAAACAATTTCTGCAGATGATCTAGGTGTTCTTCCTCAGTCTGGGACCTTGCGATCATGTCGTCAACATACAATTCTATCTCATGGTGGATCATGTCATGAAATAAAGCAACCATGGCACGTTGGTAGGTTGCCCCAGCATTTTTTAGTCCAAAAGGCATGACCTTGTAGCAGAAGGTGCCCCACTGAGTAACAAAGGTAGTTTTTTCCATGTCTTCAGGTGCCATCTTGATCTGATTGTAACCTGAAAAACCATCCATGAAAGAGAACACCTTATGCTGAGCAGTATTGTCAACCAGGACATCAATGTGAGGCAGAGGGAAGTCATCTTTGGGGCTGGCCCTGTTCAGATCCCTGTAGTCAACACACATTATGACTTTCCCATCTTTCTTAGGTACCGGCACCACATTAGCAACCCACTGAGGATAAGAAGTCACTGCAAGGAACCCGGCATCAAACTGTTTCATAACCTCGGCTTTGATCTTCTCAGACATCTCTGGATGCATACGGCGGACCTTTTTGCTTAACCGGAGGGCAGTCTTTCTTGGTAGGCAAATGATGGACCACAATGTCGGTATCCAACCCGGGCATGTCTTTGTAGGACCAGGCGAAGATCTCCATATAATCATGTAGCATCTGAGTCAACCGTTGCTTCACGCTGAGCTCTAGGTTGGCACCAATCTTGACCTTCTTCCTGTCCGTCTCAGTACCCAGATTTATTGTTTCCACTGGCTCTTCATGTGGTTGAATTGCCCTCTCTTCCTGGAGTAACAGTCTAGCAAGCTCGCCAGGAACTTCGCAATCATCTTCACCTTCGTCTTCGGCTAAGTTGATCGGATTTTCGAAGTCATAACTGGAAGTAGCAGAGCCGTTACCAGTGAGATCCAGAGTGGATTGAAACCTGTATGAGTGAGTGTGTGTAAATACAGCTGTTTTGCAATATATAACGAAAGGAAAGAAAGAAAAGGAGCATAAGATTTGAAATGCGAGAAAACGTCCAAGGTCTTTATTCATGATATATGAAATGACAATTAATATACCCTCACAAATGAAGCCACGGTGCCCCGGGTAAGACACCGAGCTATAGAGTTTCAAATCATTGTTTATTACAAATAACAAAACAAAGGAGTTTATTACTGCGTAACAAAAGTAACAGGAGTATGATCTTTAGCAGTCCAATTAGTCAATCCACCATCAGTCGTCGGGTAAATCCAGCTTTCAAACTCTGACTCTTCCACTTCATCTTCGTCCCCAACAGCATTCACTCCTGGATTGGTAATGAGCACAGGAGGTCTTCTGATCTTTGCCTTGCGCATAGCCTTTTGACCCTCTGCAGTAAAACCCAGTCCAAACTTGTCAGTTTTAGGTGTAAAATCAGGGAGCCTGCCCCAGTTAGCACATTCACCTTTCTTGATCACAGCCCGGGCATCCTTCAAGGAAGCCATCTTCAAAGGAACATCCTCTTCGACCACTGTTTCCGCTGCTGCCAATGTTGGAGGTACCTCTTCGAAATGCTGAAAGGGGGTTTCAATAAACTCCCCGTCCATCTCAATATACCTGAAGGAATTCAAATGGCTCACCATATACTCCTCCTCTCCCTGCACAGTGACAATCTTCCCTGTGTAAGGTAGAGGTCACTGCCCCAGCTTTGTGGATCCAAGGTCGACCCAGTAGACAAGAATACGATGGACGGATGTCCATCACATAGAAAGTAGAGTCGAATACTTGAGAACCCACACGAATAGGAATGTCTACCTCTCCATGGACCATCCTCTTAGAACCGTCAAAGGCTCTGACAATGATATTGCTAGGTTTCAGCTCCAAGCCCTCACAATCCAAACGGTCTAAGGCCTTTTTGGGTAGCACATTTAGGGAAGAACCAGTGTCCACCAACACGTGCGCAAGAGTAGTGCCCCTGCATTCAATAGAGACATGTAGGGCATCATTGTGGTCCTTTCCCTTAGCAGTAAGGTCAGCATCCGAGAAACCCAAACCATTGTCTGCTGTTAGATTGGCTACACAATCAGTAAACTGGACTGCAGATGTCTCCTGTGGCACATGGGCCGTCTTGAGAAATGAAATCAAGGCCTTAGCATGGGCCTCTGAGCACAGTAGTAAGGAGAGCATAGAGATTTTGGAGGGTGTATGCCCCAGCTGCTCAACAACATTAAAGTCACTCTTCTTGATTATTTTCAGGATTTCCTCCATCTCTTATTGGGAGGCCTCAGCATTCACAGATTTTGGCGCCTCCATCCGGGCAGGCTCATCTTCGATCCCTTTGCCCCGAGCATTAGATGACTCGGCAGCAGGGGAAACAACTTGATCAGAACTGGGAACAGTTACACTTGCAGGTATTATAGTGAGGGGTCTTCGAATGGCAGGTGGCGCAATGTCAGGCGAGAAGAGCCTGCCACTGCGGGTAACTTTGGCTGGACCAGTGATATTGCTGATGCTGATGCCAGTGTTGAACTCTTGCTTGATTCCATGTACATACACGTCTGCCCCATAGTGCCAGGGGACAGCCTTATCAGATTCGTAGGGGAGAGGCCCCGGAACAGTAATAACAACGGGTGCGACAGTCATGATTTTAACCGGCTTCCTTGGGAGAGCCTTGATCGGATTATTAAAGATTGTAACAACAGAAACTTCTTCCACCGGAACAAACTGAACAACAGTCTTCTTGAACAGAATCTCTTTGCTGTCCATCAGGCTTTGGATGCCCAACTTCAGCAAAGGACAACCAGAAAGGGAAACAGCACAGAAAAGGCAACCTTCACTGCAACCCGAAAATAAACCGGCCAACAGTAGGTTCCTCTTAACAGTCATCAAGGGAGTAGCTACATCATTCACAGAAACGGCATACACATCTTCATCAACGACATTCACTCCATGCTGGGGCATAGGAGCAGTCACCACATTTGGCCTCTCAGGCGCTTCAAACTGTATCTCTTTTGCGTCAATAAGGTCTTGCACCTTATTCCTTAAGGCCCAACAGTCATCAGTGGAATGCCCCGGGCTATCGGAGTGATAAGCACAGCGGGCATTTGGGTTGTACTTGGGAGAGGCAGTGTTTACAACCTTCGGGGCCTCTCTAACAGTCACTAGGTTGGTGGACAGCCACTGCGGCAAGATTTGCGACAGGGTCATACTCAAACGGGTAAACTCTCTCCTGGGTCTTTCAGCCCTTTGAGGATTGGTTTGCCGAGGAGCGGCAGCAGGCTTGGCAATCATCACCGCGTTGACAGATTGGCGGCGCTCAGGTTTCTCTTGTCTTCTAGACCCATATACAACACTGGCCTCCTTTTTAAAGGGTTTCTTCTCAGAGCTTGCAGATGCACCTTTCTGAATTTTGCCTGACTTCATTCCAGCCTCTATTCTCTCTCCAGTCAGAATAAGATCAGTAAACCCTGCAGATGAGTTACCGATAAGATGATTGAAAAATGGCCCAGATAGGGTCCCCAAGAACATGTCTACCAACTCCTGGTCAGTTAACGGAGGCTGCACCCTGCCAGCCAGATCCCTCCACTTCTGTGCATACTCTTTGAAACCTTCGCTTGACCCTAGCGACATACCCTGGAGTTGGGTACGTGTAGGAGCAAGGTCGGCATTATATTGATACTGCTTGTAAAAAGCAGTAGCCAACTCCTCCCAGTTACGAACCTTGGTCCCATCCAGCTGATAGAACCATTCGAGATGAGTCCCTGAAAGACTCTCCTGGAAGAAGTGGATCCACAAGTTCTTGTCCACTGTATACGGCTGAATCTTCCGCACATAAGATCTGAGGTGTAGCTTGGGACAAGACGCCCCGTCATACTTGGTGAAAGATGGTGCCTTAAACTTGTGAGGAATAATCACACCAGTAGATAAGCCCAAGTCTCCGAAATCCAGACCAGGCACTTGTTGGATCTCCATAGCATTCAGTCTGTCTTCCAACTACTTATACCGGTCTTCAGCAGGAGGATACTGTTCCTCATTAAAGTCAGTCTCGTTGTCAGAGACTACCGGACTAGGACCTTTTCCCCCTTGGGGACTGCTCTTGGCTATAGAAGAACCAGCCTCTTCATTCTGCAGAGTGTTGCCAAACCTTCGGCCCGAGTTGAAAAGAACAGTTCTCTTCTTCTTCTTCTTTTCCTTCTTCAGGAGTAAAGCCTCCAGCTCTTCTTGGCCTTGAGCCAAACCCATGATCAGTTCCTGAAATTGCGCGTTCTGCGCCTGAAGAGCCTTGATAGACATCTCGGTTGATGATGAGTCAGGATTCATGATGCTGAAATAAACAGCGAAGAACAGTAAACAACCTGAAAAGAAGAAAACTTGCTATGCACATGATGAATGATATGTGTTTATGCAATGCATTCAAGGGTTCGAAAGTTCAAATTTGTTGTAGACAAAAAGGAACACACGTTATTATTAAGGAAATAATTGTTCAGTATATCAAAGCCTCATGGGCACATATTACAAAGCAAATCAATCCCAAAAGACACTACGCATCCTCTTTGGAGCTATGTAGGTGTTGAGATTCCTCTCCTCATGCAATAGGCGGGTGAGCTCCAAGACCTTCTTTTCACTAGCATGTAGACTGGTCTCAAGAGAATTCCGTTCTTCCTTAAGCTGGATCCAGCTCTTCTGCATCTCTTCCCAGGACGTGGGCATGTCAGGATGTTGAATGTTGTAGGACGCCTCTCCTTCCAAGACTGGCTCTTTGATCACAGGGATCACATGAGGATAAGGCATTATTAACTTCTGGGAGTGGGCCCGTACCCACTTGAGATAAGGTTCCAACGGGATGGAGTTCCTGTGCCCCAGTGTTTTGCTGTCTATCTTACTAGGCATCCTCCAAGCTCTGATAAATCTCTAGCGAAGTCCTTGTGCATCGTTGTCGAAGTCAAAAACTATGTCAGGAATTAACATGTCATGAGGGTCGTCCCTCCGAGCATAACCAAATTGCCTCCAAGCCAGGCATGGGCTGTAAGTAATACCTCCTCTGATTCCAAGTAAAGGAACATTAGGGTACTCCCCACAACGATTAATGATAGTGACATCCTCTCTGGACCGAGGGCACCAATGTATATCTGCGTGTGTAAGAGTCATCAACCGTTGTGACCATCTCAAACCCCGCTCGTTCTTCAAAGCTGATTGTGGAAGGTGCGAAATAAACCACCTTCCCAAGAGAGGAGTGCAGCACATAAGGACACCTCTTTTTCTCATGGTTCGAGTGTAACATGAGTGAAGGATGTCCCCCAGCAACGTAGGTATAGGATTCCTGGACATGAAGATCTGGACAACACTAATATCTATAAGCTGATCTGGGTTAGGGAACAACACCAAACCATAGACAAGGAGGGCCACAACTTCTTCAAAAGCTTGTAAGTCAAGGGAGTTCCAACATTCCTAGGCCTTTTCAAACAGAAACCTGGATAAGAACCCTTTGATGCCACTTCTAACCTCCCAATGTCCCTTGAGGTCAAATGATTGCAGGTGTAAGGCTTTAGCAATCTCTTCAAGCTTGGGTTCCTTTTCCGTACCGTTGTAGGGTAATTGATCAAGGATAGGGATCTTCAGAAGCCGGGAGAACTCCTCCAATGTAGGTACCAGCTGATAATCCAGGAAAGTGAAACAGTGATGCAGAGGGTCAAAGAATTGGAATAGGACCTTTATCATATCTTCCTCAATGTTGGTATTGACCAAGCTGATGAGTCTTCCATGTCTTTCACTGAATGAAGAGTTCTCGGGAATCCTAGATATAAGCTCCTTAAGCTGAGGAGGGATCCTTACAAGGCTGATTTGAATTGTCTTTCTGCGAACAGTTTCCATGTCCTACAAAACAAGAACAAAGATGAAGATTCGAACCCGTGAAATGGTTAGTCAATGCATATGATGCTGGATGATGTCATGATGCTATGTTTAAACACACCACAAATATTTACAAAGGCAAACATGTAAGGCACACAAGTCACACAAGACAAGCCCTTAGAGTTTAGGCCAGCATGGGGTCTGGGTATTACCCTCTTGAAGTTGGTGGGCTCAACCTGTCCTATTAGAAGTAACCGGGTTCTAAGGGTCCCAATATCACTGGATTGCTTTCATTGTTCATCGTTTCGATTTAGCCACTGAACTGGCGACCGAAATATTCCAGGAAAGCAACCCTCAATTGAGTGTAGTATCGAGTATCAACCAACCTCGGACTGCACCAAAGTCAGTTATCTCACTACCCTAAAGAGGCCAAGATAGTTCAATTAAGGTTCCTAAGGTCAGTTGATACTTCACGACACCACATGGAGGCCCCGTACTCTCCTTGACTGAACTCAAGGGTTACCGGTACACACCAAAGTGCCACATCAACGTAGCAGACTGTTTCAACCATGTCGGTATACCCCGCACAGTTCCCTCACAACCTTGTTGCTACTTTCTAAGAAGGTATCCCCAGATCCAGGTTAGGATCTATAGAACTCCCAAGACAGTCCCACAATTTAAAGCAAACAAGTCAAAGCAATTGAAAACACAGTGATCTTAGTCCTAAGGTACACCTCACTTTAAGTAAATCCCCAGCAGAGTCGCCAGTTCTGTGATCGGTGGATCTGGAACTAACTGTTTAAAGTTGGTTCGCGAAATGTCGCGGTAAGCAAGAGTCGCCACCGTCTTTTATTTTCTCCAAATGGAAAGGACAAAAGCACAGAAAAATCCCTTATAGAGATTGCTCTCGGTTCGGGAGGTAGATTATAGAAAGGGAAGGTGTTAGCACCCTTTCTATCCATGGTTATCCATGGGCTCTTAGATACTTGCTCATTTGTGTTTTCAAAATGGTTTGTTTGCTTTTCAACTGTGGGTTTAAAAAAAGTTTCTTTGAAAATTTCAGTTCGACTCTTGTATCAGTCCTCAAGAGTGTTTGAAAAGTTGCTTTCGAAAGCTTTTTTGAAAAGTGTCGGTGTGAAAAGTATTTTTTGATTTGTTTTGAAGTTTAGAGCAAGTATCTACGAGTTGTCTACCTACCCTAAGGAATTCGTCTGTGTAAATGTCCTTAAAGTAGTGCCATCCCACCATTGAGAGGTAGGTAGCACCACCCTTGGAGGTGTTCGGGTCAATTCGAGGGTTCGGGACATGGTGATCACCGGAGCAATAGGAAGACACCTTAGAAGCTACCCTCATGCCATGTTCATGGACATGAGGACTTACTAAAACATCCTCTACTCGACGACCACCTTTCGAGGGGCAAGGCAACAATGAGGCGTACCCTAGGGGTGGTGTGTGATTTGTGTGTCGATTTCAGATATTTTTGTCTTGTTCATGCATTGGTGACCTACGCGTTGCTTTTATTTTGACATTCATTCTTTCATGCAAATTATTAACAATTAAAAGATGCGGAATTAAAAAGTCCTACGCTATTACAAAGGCGCGGGTCTACATCGCCAAATTAATCCAAGACCCGATTTGAAATAAAATTCGGAAAGATAAATATCCTAATTAATCTATTACATGGCTTTGGGATAATTACATGAAATTTATAAAAAGGAAATAAAATAAGCGCGCGAAATAGAATTGTGATCGAATGCGAGGGCGTTGGACCCTTTTAAGGAATTTAAATTGGAATCATGAAATTGATTAAAAGAAAATAAAAGAAAGAATTTTTGGAGTTTTTGCATTTATGGAGTTTAATGAGGATTCATGGAATTAAAACCTAATTCTAAACTATTTTTAATTTATTAAAAAATGTTTAAGTTTGTACCCTAATTTTAATCTAATTATTTACATGGAAAATTTTATTTACAAAATAATAATTAATAATTAAATAGGGTGACAAAGAAAAAAGGAAAAAAAAGTATAAAACCCTAATTCTACATTTTTTTAGTTTATTAGAAAAAACATTAAAATTGAACCTAGAATTAAAAACTAAATTAATTAATAGAATTTATTCATAAAAACATTTAAATAAAATATATTTATATTTTTTTCTCTTTCTGTTTTTTTTTTTGTTATTTTTATATTAAAGAAAAATTAATTTAAAGAATTAAAATAAATAATGTAGTTAAAATAAATAAGAGAAAAAATAAAAAGAGAGAAAATGCAAACATGGGGGGGTTTGTTGACCCAATGGAGGTATTTTGCCAGCAATTAGGCCCAAGAAGCTTGGCCCTTTCTGACTTCTCAATGATCATGTGCGTATGCGTCGACTGAAGCATTCCATAGGCTTTGGATCTGGACCACTAGACTGATGCTATGGGACGCGTGGCAAGCCAAGATATGAGGCTGCATGGTAGGCCTCAGGAAGCAAGCTACACAGAACCACGTTAGGAAGAAAAATATGAAATAAAGTAGGGGGACCTGGGGTTCGAACCTAGAATACGATTATGGAAAATGTTTGAGAAAGTTTGACATCCATATACCAATTCTTGAGGCGTGGGGACTGGAAAAAGATTCAGAAAGCTTCCTTGATGCTTTGGCAAGCTATTGGAATTGTTACTTTTCTTTGAATCGTGCTAGAATGCAGTTTTCAGTTTTGAGTTTTTTACCAAAAATTGCAAAGTGTGTTTGTGATATGAGGCGCAACTTCAAAGTTGTTTGCACTAGGGTTAGGTTCTGACTTATGTATGGGACGAATTAGGGTAAAGATTTGAGTCAAAAAGCCTTTGCATTGATGTATCAAATATTTGATTTTCAATGAATATTTTCAAATCTTTTCCACATGAATAACATGCCAATTTGCACCAAATCTTCCCTTTTTTGATGTGCACGAGATCTTGAGGTTTTGATGAATGATTATACTGCATAAAAAGATTCAAACACATTTGTTTAGTATTTTTTTTCATATTTTATTTAATTAAATGAATTAATGTTGATAAAAATTCAAATAAATAATAAAAAATGATGAAATAAATCCCCTTTGGGCCAAATGGTCGTGCATAGCCTTTGGATGATGATTCTTGGAAGAAAATGTGGCCCATTAGCAATTTTGAGGCATTTGAAGTAAAGTTGACTTTTCAAAATTCCCAAAAATTTCCCAACTTCCACAAGGCATATCTTGCTCAATTTTTAAGCTTTGATCATGTTCTTGGACATTTTGGAAAGGTCTTGAAGTCCTCTAACCAATGCCCTTAGTCCCATGTCATTTTTATTTACCAATCTCAAGTTATGGTCTTTGACTTAAAGTCCCTTTTTGTTGACTTTTGAAAATGACCTATAATGTTGAAATTGATAACTTTTTGTGAGAGCATTTCTTGGACTTGAAGTGTGAAGAAGAGTTGTAGGAAATGTCTTTCTCTTCAAAATGAGCTTTGGATGGAATTTTTATGATGAACCATGTGGAAGTTATGCCTTGGTCAAGTTACAGTTGACTTTTTCAATTGTCCAAATATGGAAACTTTTGCATCTTGAGACTTTTTGAGCCATGCCTTAAAAATCATGATCAAGAATTGATAAAATGATGTATGTGGCTTCAAAATAAGATGTTGACCAAAAATTTGAACTTTTGACTGTCAAATGACCATTTTGCCCCTGCAGTTGACTGTAGGGCAATTAGGGTTTTTGACTGTGCAATTTTGTACTGTAAGTCTTGAAATTTGACATGTGGATGCTTGACCATGTTTATAGGCATGTGGGACTTGATTGGATCCTTGAAAACTTCAATTTATTTGCCATAACCAAAACCCTAGTTTTTGACTGTTAGGAGACCCTTGAACTGTGCAACCCCTGGGGAGATTTTGAACCTTTGACTTAGCAAATCTTGAAGAATATGGGAGGACAAATTTTGGGGTACAACACCATGGAATCAAGATCATCATTTAAATCATGAAGATGTGATACAAAGTTTAAGCATTAAGGTGACAACCTAAGCATAATTCTAATCACAAATCTACTCTAACAAAGGTAAGACATATAGGAAAATTGTTACATCAAGCTAACAGGCAAGATGATTAGAAATACTTCAATAGTTAACGAAATGAAATTTAAAATTTAATTCAAAATAATGATAAAGGTTCAACGGTAACCACCTAATGTAAAATTAAATAGGATTCACAATCAACACCAAGGTCTAACACCCAAAGAACTTAACAAGATTTAAGTTTCAACTTCTAAACCATACACAAAACAAGTTTGTAACATGACATCCATACATATGAGAAGAGATGCATTAATGTATAGGTGAAATAAAAACCTAAAGCTCAAGTCCTAAAGGTCATGCATCAAGGTTTCCAAACCTACACTAAACATCCTCCTAAATTAATTGAGAAAACTAGATTTTGAACATGATAGTGTAAACAAAACTTGGCATGCAATGGAGTTTCAAGATACACAAGATACACATATTTTCAAGGCAATAGAATACTAAAAAATATTCACCTTAACCAAGTATCACAAGAAGAAGAATCATTGAAGCACAATAGGTTCCACGATTAGGTCAAAGCTAATCAAATATCAACTTCTACTAAACACAACGATTCACTTAGCATATGACTCAAACTTGACCAAGCCATCAAAATAAAAGTCTTTTAGGCATGTAAGTAAATTAACAAAGAAGTTATCTAAACATCATTAGATTATACAAGAAGCAAATTGCTAAATTAGGTTAAGGTTTGACAAAATATCAACAAACTAGTAACAACAAAAGATTTATTCAAAACATGACCTACAAAGGATGAAAGAGGCAAGAAATTAATGCATAAAATAGATTAGAGGATCAATTATCATGTCAAGAAATGTTTTAAAATTTATTTCACAAGTGCATGCCTCAAAACATTTTACTAATCAAGAAACAATTTGCATTTGGCAAGAAATTGAGGCTCCAGAATATGCACACTAGAATAATTCTAAAACACTTCAATTGTACCCCAAATTATCATGAAAACTTTGCATATTTAGGTGTCTAAATATGCCCAAAAATTGGCTTAAAACTAGCTCAAACAAGCATCAAACAAATGGAATTTAGATTGCATCAACCAATTAAACACCTTTACAAAAGTGTTCTCAAATTAAATCAATTAATAATGCGAAAAATAAAATAAAATAACTATAAAATTCTCAAAAAATTGAAATATCTAAAAACTATTTTTAATGATTTTTTATTGGCCAAGAACATCAAATTCCAAATCAAAATTGAAGCTAATAAAAATTGTGAAAACAAAGGGAGGGGTGCCAAACTGAATTCCAGGAATGAACTATATTCAATTCAAATAGTTAAAACGGGCCTGAATCAGGGGTGTAAACAGTTGCATGCTTAAGCTCATTCACTTTTTAACCCATCATATATTTTTATTATTTTCTGATTTATATCCAATAAATATTAAAACTAAAAGTGAAAAAAGAAAATAAATCGAAAATACACAAAAGCCTTCAACCAATGGGATGTTGCCATATCATATTTTCAAATACTACAAAGTATGGCGCCAACCTATGGTTTTAATCATCTTATCTGAAGACCGCCCCACTAGACCTGACCAAAGTGAGCCATAAATTAACAAGCTACCACTGTCTCACTCGGTTTTTCGAGCAAAACATGAATCCAGCGTCAGAATTCGCACATAATCACTTAATCAGTAAGAACGACAAGCATCAACGAAAACCCTAACGACCATGAATTTATGCGCAAAGCCCTAAACTACCAACAAATAATTCCTACCAGGTGTAAGACTTCCAGTCATGCATCTCTACCTACTTCTCATGGCATTTTGATTGAAAATGAAGCAAGCATAGATTCAATAAAGTTTCTGGTGACTTACCTAAGAAATGGTGTCCGTTGCCCCTTGAACATGCACAATACTTAAAGAAAACTCTAAAACGGCCTCCTTAAGCCTTAAAGAATATGAATGAAATCTTAGCTTGCTTTAACTTCTTCCGAAATTCCAGATTCAGACTCAACTAATTGCAAAGGAAGATGAAGATTATTGAAGTTGCACGGTGCTTCCAGATTAATAACAATGCATACAGTTACTTCTTCTTTTTGAGTAGACGAAGAATATGAGGAAAGATCCAAGAGAGCTTCAAAGAAGAAATAGATTTTCCAAATTAAATATGAGAGAATGAGAGGTTTCTCAAATTTGAATCTGAAGTTTGTTGTAACCATTTTTGCAACTGAATGTAACTGAATGATTAAGACTTGATTTGAGGTTTATA
The DNA here is from genome assembly GCA_948472305.1 of Vicia faba. Classification (NCBI taxonomy): domain Eukaryota; kingdom Viridiplantae; phylum Streptophyta; class Magnoliopsida; order Fabales; family Fabaceae; genus Vicia; species Vicia faba. The sequence goes on from OX451737.1 coordinate 217,904,142, forward strand.
TACTGATGGTTAAGGTGTGGTTAAGAGGGAGTGTAATACAGAGGGAGAACAAACTTTTAGGTCTGCGTTTTATCGCAAATGTTGCAGATAGCAAGAGTCGCCACTGAATTTTCTTTTATCCAATCAAGGAAAGGGAGAAAAGAACAGGAAAAACCTTTTGAGAATTTTCTGAGTAAGGGGGGTAGGTTATGAAAGTGGAAGGTGTTAGCACCCTTTTCATCTGTAGTTATCTACGAGCTCTTAATCGCTAGCTTACTTTTGAAATGCTTTGTGTTTGTGTATGTTTATAAATATTTTGAAAATGCCTAAGTGTGGCAATTTTATAATGATTCTTGTATCGTTGAGAATGTATACAAAATGTTTGTTTTGAAAATATTTACTGGAAGAAAGTATTGTTTTTGAAAATGCCAATGTAAGGAAATTTTCTTTATAATAACCCTTGTATCAGTCCTCAAGAGTGTTTATAAAGCGTTTTAAAAGTAGTTATTTTGAAAATATAAGGTGTAAAAGTTGTTTTAGTTTGTGAGCAAGGGATTACGAGAAATATAACTACTCAAAAAGTCTTTGTTCTTTTCCTCTGCATTTAGATAGTGCTACCCTACTATTAGTTAGTAGGAAGCCCTATCACTGGATGTGAGGGACAGCCGCGGGTCATCGTATAGTCACAGTAGGCAACTTGTAAGACGCATTAGCAATTTTTGTAAGGGACTAAGATCGTTTACCGAAGGCAGCATTGAAGAGTCATCTAGGGACTACGATCTTTTAAACTGATGGTCTTTGCTAAAGCATCCCACGTTCGAGGAACATGATTGTGTTATCTGAGACAACAAGTAAGGTTATCCTAGAGGTGCGTGTGTGCGAAGTGTTTTATTTCAAGTATTTGTCTTGAGATTAGGTTTTCTAATTTTTTGTTTTAAGTCTTTCCATACAATCATATTAAAATAGCAATAATAAGGAAAGCAGTAAATTGCGGAAATTAAATGTCCTACGCTATTACAACACTTCGGGAAATGGGGGTAAAAATTTATGAATGGGATGACAAGTAAAGTAAACCCTAATTAAAGTTATTACAAACTATTAGCAGTTACAATATTAGAAAATATTAATGCAAAAGTAAAGTGCGCGAAGGTGGTGAAAAGGGGAAAGATGTTTAAGAAACCCTAAAATATTTCTATGTATTTAGGAAAATATTTGTTGTTTTTGTTTAAAAAAATATTTGATAGTGTAAAATAATAACAAAACCTAATTCTAATTATTTTACAAATTAATTAACAAAATAAAACAAATTGATTAAATTAAATTAATTTTTATTTATGAAAATTAAATTAATTAATTAAAACCTAAATAAATTTTTTTTGTGATTTTATTATTTTTTCTAATTAAATAAAAATGATTTAGAAAAGAAAAAGATAATTAAATTAAAAAAGGAAGTAAAAATGGGTCTGGGTGTAAACAAGTAATAATGGGGGTGAGAAGAAGCAAAAATGTTAGGCTCAAAACAGAAAAGCCCAGGCGCCTGTTTGAGATCCAGTGGGAATAGTTTTCAGAAGGTGCATCATGGGACACGCGTTTGGTGCATTGGATTTGTCCTTGAGGAGATATGATGGTCAAGATATGAGGTTGAATGATGTGCGTGTATGCTTGGTTCACACTGGATCTGCAATTAAAATGTTAGAAAATAAAATGCCACACGCCTGGATCGAACCCATGACCACGCATAGGTATGACTTAAGAGCAAGCGCGCTGCCACTGGGGTGGCTGTTACATCCGGTCATTATACCACCTTCAATAAACATAAAATGAACTCAATTTTCAAACTTTGAAAATGCGTCACCCTCCTTCTTCTTCTTCCTCGTGCGGATAACAATAGCATCACCATTTTCAAACATGTAAAACCTTCATTTCTCAACCATTTTGAAAATTTTAAAAACCAAAATTACTCAGAATTTAACAAGGATTTCAAATATGCAAGCATGATGAATTGATATTCACTATAACTCACGAATTCTTATCAGTACCAAAATGAAAACCTAACTGTTTAGAGATATGATTCTCAACACACAAGCAATATAAATGAAAAGTAAGCACATGGTTAGCTTCATGACATCAATATCTACATTTTCTCTTTTGTATGTATGCACTAAAGATGCATGAGTGAGAAGTTCAAATTTTGAGTTTTTTTTACCAAGTAGGAGAAAGTCCAACACTTATTCTATGGACTTTCAGTGCAAAGTGATGCTCATATGAGCTTTCTAGGGCCTTTCTTGAATCTATTTCAACCCTTACTTTTCTTTGAAAGTTGCTGAAATGCTCTAGCCAAGTCAAGTTGCAGGCCACGATTTTTGACTTTGGAGGATGATAATGATGATGGTATAGAATTGTAAAAATGGTATGGATGAGTTATATATGATGTTTATGAAGTGTTAGGATGATAAAAGAGGAAAACACACGAGTGGATTTGAAGTTGGGTGTTGGAAGCTTCAAATGTGCAACAATGATAGTTTCTTGGTGATTCAGAGTTTGAGAGTGTTTGATGGCTTGTGAATTCATGTAATGGCTTGAAAATGATCTTTTTATTTATAGGGAAGAGGATTGGGAAGTTGAAACAACTAGGTTTGTAAGATAGCAAGTTATGGTTTGGTTAGATTGCAAGTTAAGGTACATAAGAGTTATGGTTCCAATGTGAGTATGGCCTAATTTTAGGGATGCTTTGTAGGTTGTATATGGTTGCTTCTTGGTGCTGAGATGTTTTGAAGTCAGAAGCAATAATGTATGGCCTCAAGGAGTGGACTTTTGTGATTAAAGCAACTTTATCAAAATGGCAATGTTAACTTTTTGCCAAAAATGGAATGATGCTTTTGCAAAACAATTGTGAGCAACCAGAAGCTTTTCATTCCTTCATCTTCATCATCTTCTCAACCATCTTACATTCAACAACAACAAAGAAAATCAAACATCCTTGTTGAATTAAATCAAGTGGTTTGAGATATCGTTCAACTGTGTATTGAAGAAGTCTAGCTGAGTTGAAGGTTGAAGAGGAAGCTTCAAGAAATAAACCATAGGGTTTGTACTTCAAGAACGGGTGTGTTCTTGAGGGTTTTGTCAGCCACGGTCGCATGAGTCAGATTCATCCGTAGCGAGGGGTTTGGAAATCAGAAGGATTTGAACAAATAGGTCGTGGAAGCGGAGGATCATTCGGTGACTTTGCAGGAAATCTTGATACAACTCATATCAAGTGGTGGTTCTTACAAGAAGAAGAAGATCATAGGGATTTCTTTCTTTCTGTGTAGTGTAACCTTGCTATCAAACATTCAGCATATTGATATAAAAGTTCTCAGTTTCGATTGTGAAATTGAGAGGGAGACGTACCCACACGCGAGGACGACACTGGGGAACTTCCTTACCAAACTGCCTACGTATCGTTCTCTCTTTCTTTCTCTTTACAATTTTACATATTCTATAATTTTGCAATTCAATTGGTGTGCTAATTTTTACAGTCTAATGATAAACATAGTGGCTCAAACATTTTCACCAAACCACCACTATTAAATCATTATACAAGCATACGCAAAGTGTTTGACAAAATTCCTATCAAACTTCTAAATTCATTGGAAATACTGTTTTATGATAAGTGCATTGAAACGTCAAGATTTCTAAGTTGTATATTCATCCCTTTCATTTAATAAAAATCCAGCAAAGTTTTCACATGTCAAGTTTTCTAGTAGTCGGTTCAAAGTAGACGGAATTGATTCAGGACATTGATTTTCGCTACTTTCAACTAGCCTTGATAAAACAATTTTAAATCCTTGAAAAAGTAAGAGGTGATCTATTCAAAACCCCCCCCCCCCCCCTCTCGATCACTTGCCACACAGTCTAACAAGTGGTATCAGAGCACCGGTTAGCTGATGCTTTGTATCTACTCGTAACACTATGTCCTTTGAACCAAATGGGGCGTATAATAGATCTCCTATTTTCAATGGTGAAAACTATGGCTACTGGAAAGACTGCATGCGAGTACACATAAATTCCATTGACAGGAATGTATGGACTGCCATTCAAAATGGTCTTTTTCAAATCACCATGAGGAATGATGCAGGTGCAATAGTACCTAAACCTGAGGATCAATGGAATGAAATGAATGAAAAGAAATGGTCGTGCGATTGGAGAGGCAGAAATATGATGATCTCAGCACTTGGTGTTGATGAGTATTATAGGGTGTCTCACTGCACGTCCGCTAAAGAAATGTGGGACGCTTTAGAAATTTCCCATGAAGGCACAACTGAAGTTAAACAATCCCGCATTAATATACTCAATCAAGAGTTCAAGCTCTTTCGCATGAAGCAAGGAGAATTTGTCTCTGCCATGCAGAAGAGATTCGTACATCTTGTGAGTCGTTTAAATGCACTTGGAAAACCTGTTTCCAATGAAATTGGTACTAATAAAATTCTAAGATGTCTTAGTAGGGAATGGCAACCTAAAGTAACACCTATCAAGGAAGCAAATGACCTCACTACGCTTACCATTACAACTCTGTTTGGAAAGCTGGAAGAACATCAACAAGAATTGCAAAGTCTTGAAAAATACGAAAATAAGAGTAAGAAAGAAAGGAACAAAGACAGGGAGGGTGAGAAGAATTCAATATCTCTAATGACTTCTAGCTCAAAGTCCTCAACCAAAGAGTAAGATGATAATGGCTCAACTAGTGATGAAAATTCTGATGATGAAGAAATGGGACTTTTTGTTCGGAGATACAATACATTTATCCAAAATAATGGAATCAAGCACTGCGATAAGAATCTCATAAGCTTTCGAAAACAATCCAAAGAACCAAGGCAAGAAGAAAATAAAAAGCAAAGAGGTAAAGGACCTTTTTACAATTGTGGTAAAGTTGGACACTACAAACCAGACTGTCCAAAGATGAAAAAGGATAAGGGAAAAGCTCCACCAAAGAAGTTCAACAAACAAAGAAGAGCCTATATTGTGTGGGAAAGCGATAGCGATTCATCAGACGATGACAATTCAAGTTGTAGTGATGAAAGTGCAAATTTATGTTTGATGGCACATACAAAAAATCAATTCTACAACAAGAAAGACAACCACAACAAACAAGAAAGACAACCACAACAAACAAGTAAGACAAGCATATCCTAACAACTTTTCTTCTATGACCTTTTCTAAACTAAAGTTAGCTTTTGAAAAACTGCAATACAAAGCTGAAGATGCCTTTAAGAGATTATCCTCCGATAAACAAATATTTTCATTTTTCGAGAGTAAAGTCTATAAAGCTGAAAAATACTTAAAAAGTCTAAAAGTTAGTATTGCAGAAAGTTCAAAAGATAAGGATGTTACAGGATGTATTCCCAGAAGGGAATGTGAAGTTTGTCATATTTGGCAGCAAGAGGTTAGGACTCTTAATTCCAAATGAGAAAAAGCTTTACAGCCCAAAGTTACTTTTGCAATCGATCCTAAAATTTTTAAGAAAACATTAAATCCACCGTATTCAAAATACTCTTTTGTTAAAAAATTACCAAAGGATACAATGAGCAGAAGTAAAACAATACATCATCGTCATGGTTTATGCCATTATTGTTGTCACTTTGGACATACCATTGAAAAATTCAAGTTTAGGAGGTTCCTTGTTCCTAAAGGCATTTACCAATGGAGGCCTAAAGGCAACCATGTTACCACTTACCCACATGGACCCAATAAAAATTGGGTACCTACCTCTCTCTTTTGATATTGCAGGAAAAATGCCTCACACCCATGGATAGAAGATGGTTTCTAGACAACGGGTGTTCAAGGCACATGACTGGTGACATATCGCTCTTCATTGACTTCAAGGCAAAGAAGAAAGGATTTGTTACCTATGGAGACAATAACAAAGGAGCTATACTCGGTAAAGGTAGTGTAGGTAATCCATATATCACTACTATTTCTAATGTCTATTTAGTAGAGGGGCTTAAACACAATTTGCTCAGTATTAGTCAATTATGACAAAGGTTATAAAGTTGCCTTCACAAATACTTGCTGCATAATTGAAAATACTGAAAAAGATATTGTGTTTAAGGGCATTAGAGTAAACAATGTCTATATGATTGACCTTTTTGATGTATCCTTAACAAGCACTAAGTGTCTAGTCACCTTGAATGATGATTCATGGCTTTGGCATAGACGCTTAGCGCATGTTAACTTTGATTTGCTTAATAAGGTTATATCCAAGGATCTAGTAGTAGGTCTTCCAAAGATAAAATTTACAAAGGATCACCTATGTGATGCGTGCCAAATGGGAAAGCAAACAAGGGTCTCTTTCAAATCCAAAAACATGATTTCCACTTCACGACCCTTTGAGCTTCTCCACATGGACCTTTTTGGACCCTCTAGAACAAAAAATTTAGGAGGAAATTATTATGGTTTTGTTATTGTTGACGACTACTCTAGATTTACTTGGACTATATTCCTTCATAGCAAAAATGAAACTTTTTCTGCTTTTAAGAGTTTTGCAAAACTATCTCAAAATAGAATGGAATTGAAAATAATTGCAATTCGAAGCGATCATGGAGGTGAATTTCAAAACCATCTCTTTGATAAGTACTGTGACAAGCATGGTATTGAGCATAATTTTTCAGCACCTCGAACTCCACAGCAGAATGGAGTTGTGGAGCGCAAAAATCACGTCTTAGAGGAGCTAGCAAGAACAATGCTCAATGAAGGTGGATTGCAAAAATATTTCTGGGCTGATGCAATTAGCACAACCTGCTATGTTTTAAACAGAATACTAATTCGTCCAATTTTGGATAAAACACCTTATGAAATCTTGAAAGGAAGAAAGCCAAACCTGTCACATCTTCATGTATTCGGTTGCAAATGTTTTGTCTTAAATAATGGAAAAGAAAATCTTGGAAAATTTGATGCAAAAGCAGATGAAGATATCTTTCTCGAATATTCACAATCAAGCAAAACATATAGGGTATACAATAAACGTCTACTTACAGTTGAGGATTCAGTTCATGTCTCTTTTGATGAATCTTATCTGAAACATGTCGGAAAAGGTATTTCTCTTGATGGTGCATGTTTATCTACTGAAAATATACTCAAAGAAACTGTTGAAGAAAATGTTCAATCCAAAACAATTGATGATAAGGAAGAAAAATATACAAGCCCTTCAAAAGATGAGGAAGAGGAGAAAATGGAAGCAAATTATCTTCCACTAGCGTGGAAGTCCTCTAAAGACCATCCCATTGAAAACATATTGGGAGACATCTCAAAAGGAGTAATGACTCGCTCTAAGATAAGTAATTTTTGTTATCATTTTGCTTTCGTTTCACAAGTAGAACCTAAGAATGCCAAAGAGGCCTTCATTGATGAATTTTGGCTAATGGCCATGCAAGATGAGCTAAATCAGTTTAAAAGAAATGACGTTTGGGAACTTGTCCCTCATCCGCGAGACCATCATATCATAGGCACTAAATGGGTTTTTAGAAATAAACTTGATGAAAACGAAATGATAACCCGCAATAAAGCACGCTTGGTAGCACAAGGGTATAACCAAGAGGAGGGCATTGATTATGAGGAGACTAATGCTCCAGTTGCTCGCCTTGAGGCTATACCTCTTTTGCTCGCTTATGCGTGTGCAAAAAATTTTAAGCTTTATAAAATGGATGTAAAGAGTGCCTTTCTTAACAAAGTCATAAATGAAGAAGTGTATGTCTCACAACCTCCCGGTTTTGAAAATAACGAATATCCAGATCATGTATTTAAATTAAAACGAGCTTTATACGGTCTTTAACAGGCTCCTCGGGTCTAGTATGAAAGACTTAGTAAATTTCTACTTGATCATGGCTATTCAAGAGGTCAAGTGGACACTACTCTTTTCATTGAACGTGAAGGAAAGCACATCCTTTTAGTTCAAATATATGTAGATGACATTATTTTTGGTTCAACTAATCTACACTTGGTCGAGGAATTTTCCAAATTCATGCAGGGTGAAATTGAGATGAGCCTCATGGGGGAGCTAAAATACTTTCTCGGTCTCCAAATTAAGCAACTCAATGAAGGCACAATTATATGTCAAACAAAATATTGCCAAAAGTTGCTTAAACGATTTGGGATGAACAACTCTAAACCAATTGATACTCCCATGCCTACCAATGGAAATTTAGACAAGGATGAACACGGTAAGAGTGTCAATGTCAAGAAATATAGAGGTATGATCGGACCACTCTTGTATCTTACAGCATCTAGGCTTGACATCATGTTTAGTTTTTGCATGTGTGCTCGATATCAATCGGATCCTAAGGAATCCCACTTGAAAGCTGTCAAGCGTATACTTAGGTATCTCAACAATACACCTAAGTATGGGCTATGGTATTCCAAGGGGAGCGATTGCAGTTTAGTAGGTTACTCTGATTCTTATTTTGCTGGCTGCAAATTCGATAGGAAAAGCACTAGTGGAACATGTCACTTGTTTTCAAACTCTTTAATAAGTTGGCATAGCAAAAAGCAAGTTTTTGTCTCTTTGTCAACCGCTGAAGCTGAATACGTTGCAGCCGGTAGCTGTTGTGCTCAGATCTTATGGCTGAAGCAACAATTACAAGACTATGATATTCAATTAAAATGTATTCCAATCAAATGTGACAATACAAGTGCTATAAATATCACTAAGAATCCAGTTTTACACTCACGCACTAAACACATAGAAATTAGACATCACTTTCTACGCGATCATGTTGAAAAGGAGGATGTTACGTTTGAGCATGTTGATACTAAAAATTAACTTGCTGACATGTTTACAAAACCACTTGCAACATACCTCTTCTTCAACATCTGCCGTGAGCTAGGGATTTTAGATCTCTCATACGTGATGTCCTAAACATATATGTAATTGAAATATATCTATGTCACACCATACTGTTATGATGTGCTTTTTCAGCTTTAGTACGTATGTTCACTTATCTAATCAAACGAGGTAATATCCTTCCTATCTTCACCCTCAATCACCTATAAGTTGATCTAAATGTTCACTGAAAATGTCTTCGTATATCTCTTTTACATTTTATCGTGCTTATTTAATCTAACTTTTTATCTGCCAATGCATTACTTTTAACGTGATTACTTTATGTTTACTCTGCTATTTACTCACTTATTGATAACTTTATGCCTGACATTCTGTGTGAATGCCAAGTCCATTAACCGCTGAAATTGTATATAAATTTTCCTATGTGTTAAGTTTCTTGAAAATGTTGCTTATTCTCTTTTTGATATGGTCAAAGGGGGAGAAGAAGAGTGTGTCAGTGAAGATTGTGCTTGTATTAGGAAGAAGATACACAAACTCAGGGGGAGCAATCTTTTTTCATTCACACTATATCACCACACATCATCAGATATTTGCCATCATCAAAAAGGGGGAGTTTGTGAGCAACCCGTTCATAGATTGATTTTGAATGATTGCAAATATATATATGAAACACTAAATACATGTGTTCACTATAAAAATATAATATAACATGTTTGAATAAGACAAACTTACATTTCTCTCATAATACATCATTATGAGTCGACACATCAAGTTTTGTATCGATACATAGCTTTCTGAAGTCCCTGGAATTGTATCTCAAAACTATTATGTATCGATACAAAAGCTTATGAGTCGATACATAACTCTTTGATGACCCTGGAATGTAAATCTAAAAACTGCATGCATCGATACATAAATTTCATGCATCGACACATAATATTTTGATGCCCCTGTAATACTTGTATGAATCGACACAAAACCTCATGTATCGACACAAAACATTCGGATGATCCTGGAAAACATTTTGAAACTTATATGTATTGATACATAATATCATGTGTCGGCTCATACTATGTTTTAAATTCAAAAATTAAATTTACAATCAGTATGTATCGACACATACGCGTTATGTGTCGATGGGTATAAAAGTGTTGGTTCTGTAAAACGCTATAAAATGATTTTGTATCGACTCAAAACATAATGTATCAACTCATCCTGTTACATATAACTAACATGAGTCGACACATGACCAACATGCATCGACTCATATCACTTTCTTTTTGACTAACCATTTTCTGTTATAAATATAAGCAAGCATTTCTTCAGAAGCAACATAGCAACATAAAAGATTGTGTGCAAAACAATTGTGAGCAACTAGAAGCTTTTCATTCCTTCATCTTCATCATCTTCTCAACCATATTACATTCAACAACAACATAGAAAATCAAACATCCTTGTTGAATTGAATCAAGCGGTTTGAGATATCGTTCAGTTGTGTATTGAAGAAGTCTAGCTGAGTTGAAGGTTGAAGAGGAAGCTTCAAGAAATAAACCAGAGGGTTTGTCCTTCAAGAACGGGTGTGTTCTTGAGGGTTTTGTCATCCACGATCGCACGAGTCGGATTCAGTCGTAGTGAGGGGTTTGGAAATCGGAAGGATTTGAACAAACAGGTCGTGGAAGCGGAGGATCATTCGGTGACTTTGCAGGAAATCTTGATACAGCTCATATCAAGTGGTGGTTCTTACAAGAAGAATAAGATCATAGGGATTTCTTTCTTTCGGTGTAGTGTAACCTTTCTATCAAACATTCCGCATATTGATATAAAAGTTCTCATTTTCGATTGTGGAATTGAGAGGGAGACGTACCCACATGCGAGGACGACGGTGGGGAACTTCCTTACCAAATTGCCTGCATATCGTTCTCTCTTTCTTTCTCTTTACAATTTTACATATTCTATAATTTTGCAATTCAATCGGCGTGCTAAGTTTTATAGTCTAATGACAAACATAGTGGCTCAAACATTTTCACCAAACCACCACTATTAAATCATTATACAAGCATACACCATGTGTTTGACAAAATTCCTATCAAATTTCTAAATTTATTGGAAATACTGTTTTATGATAAGTGCATTGAAACGTCAAGATTTATGAGTTGTATATTCATCCATTTCATTTAATAAAAATCTAGAAAATTTTTCACATGTCATGTTTTCTAGTAGTCGGTTCAAAGTAGACGGAATTGATTCAGGACATTGATTTTCGCTAATTTCAACTCACCTTGATAAAACAATTTTAAATCCTTGAAAAAGTAAGAGGTGATCTATTCACCCCCCCCCCCCTCTTGATCACTTGCCACACTGTCTAACATCTTGTACTTTTTAGAAATCTTGAGATGTCCTCTAAGAAACCCTTTTGGTCTCATCTCAATTGAGTCTTCCATGTACATGTATGAAGCTTTGACAAAAAATGTGTTTTTGTTGACTTTTCAAAATGACCTATAATGTCCAAATTAATAAATTCTTGTGAGTGCATATTTTGAACTTTGGAGCTGAAGATGAATTGTAGGGAATTGCATCCTCTTCAAAATGAGCTTTGGATGGGTCATTTCTCATAAAATATGATAAAGTTATGCTTGGTCAAAGTTGAGTTGACTTTTCCTGTAAAACCCTAATTTAGCAACTTTTGGGTCTTGATGAATAATTGTCAACCCTTGATCAAATGATGAATAATACTTCAAAATGAGGAGGTTGACCAAAAATCTTGAATTTTGACTGTATGTGGGCCACAGTTGACTTTTGCCCTAGCACTGTCGATTTTCAGCCCTTTGAGCAATTGATTGAGCAAACTTACTCTGCAAGGCTTGAAACTTAACATGGATGATCTTGAGAACATATTAGGACAATGGTGAGCCTTTGGGATTCCTTGGACTCAAGTATCTTGATGCAACATGAAACCCTAATTTGAGGTAGACTTCTTTATGAGAGAGTTTGTCTGGTTAACCCTTGGACTTCCTTGAACAACTTGAGGATCTTTCTTGAAATGTTTTGAGAAATATGGGAGGGAAAATTTTGGGGTACAACACATACCAATAGATAAGATTATTTTTTATGAAAAGGGGGAACATATTCTTGGTAACAGAGGCGAACGAGGCTGCTTCAAACCATTTTGTGAAGTAGTCGATGGCGACGAGAATGAAGTGATGCCCGTTAGAAGTAGTGGGCTTGATTTATCCAATCATATCAATACCCCACATTGCAAATGGCCACGGAGCATTCAAAAAATTCATAGGAACTGGAGGCGCATGAACCTTATCAGTATAAATCTGGCACTTATGATAAGTCCTCGAGTGGTGGTGACAGTCAGTTTCCATAGTTGACCAATAGTAACCCGCTCTCAGAATCTTTTCATCCATGGTATGCCCGCTGGAGTGAGTACCAAAGATGCTTCCGTGCATATCCTCCATAATTTTCTTTGCTTCCTTCTTCTCTACACAACAGAGAAGAGTTGAATCATTATTACACTTGTACAAAATTCCATTGCTCAAGAAGAACTTAGCCGAGAACCTCCGTAGGAATTTATTTTCATTGATCGATGCCCCTTCAGGGTATTCTTGAGCTTCAAGATACCTTTTCACTTCATGAAACCAATGTTTTTCTTCTAGTCCATCAGTATCAATTTCGTAGAAATGTGTCGGTTCGTCGAATCTTTCAATGGTAGTTCTATGAGCCTCATTGTCCCATGTAACCTTGAACATGGATGACATGGTAGCTAATGCATCCGCCAACTGATTCTCTTCTCTTGGGATATGCTCAAAAGTAATCTCTTCGAAGTACATAATCAAGGTTAGAACATGTTCTCGGTAAGGGATAAGATTTAGATGTTTCATATCCCATTCTCCCTTGACCTGACTAATTACTAAGGCTGAATCCCCATATATGCTCATGATTTTGATTCTTAAGTCAATAGCAGCTTTAATTCCCAGGATACATGCTTCATATTTAGCCATATTATTGGTACAATCAAAGAAAAGTTTGGCAGTGAAGGGCGTATGACAACCTTGAGTAGAGATAATTACAACACCAATTTTGTTTCCAAGTGCGTTAGAAGCTCCATCAAAAACCATAGTCCATCGGGATCCTGACTTAGGTCCTTCATACAGTCTAGGCTCTTCACAGTCTATAACTAGCATAATGTTCTCATCCGGGAATTTGAAACTCATAGACTGATAATCGTCTACAGCTTGATGTGCTAAATGATCTTCCAGTACACTTCCTTTGATTTCCATTTTAATGGTGTAATGAATGTCATATTCTGTTAAGACCATTTTCCACCGGGATATTCTTCTGAAGAGAGTTGGCTTCTCGAATATGTACTTGATGGGATCCATTTTAGAGATCAATAGAGTAGTATGAGTCAACATATACTGTCTTAGTCGGAGAGCAGCCCATGCTAAAGTGCAAAAAGTTTTCTCGAGCAATGAATATCTTGTTTCACAGTCGGTAAACTTTTTGCAAAGGTAGTATATTGCATGCTCTTTTCAACCAGACTTGTCATGCTGCCCCAATACACACCATATTGAGTTCTATAGAACTGTTAGGTGCATGATTAGAGGTCTTCCTTCAACCAGTGGCATCAAAATCACAAGTTCTTGTAGGTATTCCTTGATTTTATCAAAAGCTATTTGACAGTCGTCTTTCCATTTTACTACTTAATCTTTCTTCAGCAGTTTGAAGATTGGCTCATAGGTGGCAGTTAACTGAGAAATGAATCGGGAAATGTAATTCAGTCATCCTATGAAACCTCTGACTTCCTTCTCGATGCAGGGAGCCGAAATTTCTTGAATAGCTTTAACTTTTGCAGGGTCAACTTCAATACCTTTACCGCTGACAACAAAACCCATGCGTTTACCATATCTCACCCCAAAGGTGCATTTGTTCGAATTCAGCCTCAACTTGTATTTCTTCATCCTTTCAAATAACTAATGCAGATGATCAAGATGTTCTTCTTCAGTCTGTGACCTTGCTATCATGTTGTTGACGTAGACTTCTATCCCATGATGAATCATGTCGTAAAATAAGGCTACCATGGAACACTGATAAGTTTCCCCTCCGTTCTTTAACCCAAAAGGCATGACCTTATAACAGAAAGTGCCCCAGTGTGTGGCGAAGGTAGTTTTCTCCATATCTTCAGGCGCCATTTTGATCTGATTATAACCTGAGAGACCAGCCATGAAAGAGAATACCTTATGATGAGCGGTGTTGTCAACCAGAACATCAATATGTGGAAGTGAGAAGTCATCTTTGGGGCTTGCCCTATTTATATCCCTGTAATCTACACACATACGTTCCTTGCCATCTTTCTTTGGTACCGGGACAACATTTGCAACCCATTGAGGATATGACGTCACTTCTAGGAAACCTGCATTGAATTTTTACATAACCTCAACCTTGATTTTCTCTGACATCTCAGGAGGCATGCGAAGAACCTTTTGTTTAATTTGAGAACAACCCTCTTTCATAGGCAGACGATGAGCCATAATATCAGTATCGAGCCCTGGTGTTGTACCCCAAAATTTGCCCTTTCATGTTTTCCAAGAATTTCTCTTACATGGGTGATTACAAGCACTTGCTTAAAGAAAATAAGAATTTTGAAGATAAACAAGGTATCTTCGATTGGCATTGAAACAAGGTATCTTAGATTGGCATTGGGACAAGGTGTCTTCGATTGGCTTTGGGACAAGGTGTCTTCGATTGGCATTTGAGCAGGTTGTCCTTGGATTGGTATCTGGACAAGGAGCTTCGATCGGATGTCCAAAATCCTTCACAAGACTTCGATTGAGCATGGGTTGTTTCATGCCTAATTTGATTGACAAGGAAATGACTTTCCTTGTGCGCGCCTTCAGCACACAAGGCCAAGACTCCTTCAGATTTGCCTCCAATCCACGAGGCAAAATCCTTCCTTCGACCCACAAGGAAAATACCTCCTTCGCGCCTGATTCGATTCACTAGGGGATGGCCTCTTTTATGCATGCTTTGGCCTCCCTTATGCTAGCATCCATAAGGAATTGTATTCCTTATTTCCAGCTTCGACTGGGAAATGGTACCCTTTGAAATAGTTTCGATTCCACATCTAAAATCCTTAACACACAATTCTCCATCTTTTGACACCTAGTAAGGCCTATTCGAAGGAAACATAAATCATGCCTTCGAAGGACATGCATTTGGTCCAGTCGAAAGACACACAATGGTTGGAAACAATTTTTGCTTGCTGGCCAAAGTCTTGCACACTACCAGGCCCAAGCCTTATGCACAATCACATTCATGACAAAAGAAGCTTCGACTGGCCAGAAAAGAGCTTTCGTTTGGGTTAGTTGAAGAATTTCAGATCAAGCTACTAAGGAAAATAGTGGCTCAATCGAAAGCCACAATGATGAGGCCTGGGGCAATTCAAAGGAAGGTGAGTAGGCTTCTATAAAGCCTTCGATTGATAAAAAGTTGAAGCAACATTCGACCAGTCAAAAAAGAAGAGTTGATGCTTCAATTTGTTTGAATTGAAAGAGAGGCAATTGAAGAAAGTAACGCTTCGGGGCTGATCGAAGACATTCTGGTGAAGAAAATTCTGAGCAATTTGAATTCGTACAAGGCGCCAAATGTAACATGTCCAGGTTCATACAACCTACTAAAATGGCAAGAACATAACATAAATGGATAATATTCAAATTCTTGAATTTGTTTTAAAGGACATGTTAAAGACTTAATTCTTGCCATGTTTATCAAGCTTCACACCACTATATAAATACAAGACTGCATAAAAAAAAGCACACACACATATTGCATATAAAAAGAATATGCACACGCTGCCTCAGAAAGCATATCAAAATTCTAACCAGTTTTTGCAGGCACCCTCAGTCCAAATGAATACAATATTCGTGCTCCTGAGACTCCCAAGAGTCTACTCCAAGCCAGTCCACACCAAATCGAAGCATCTCATCCTTGGTAAACTTTCAAATTCATATTCATGTTTTCATGATGTATTAATGTTTTCCAGTGTTTGATTTACGCTCAGGGTATCATATAGCACAACATCCACACGGAACATACAAAGATAGAAGGCACGATCTGTGCTCTTCATCGAATCTCAAGTAACCTTGGGTTTTAAGGCAAACAAACTCATATTCGAACTCAAAGTCAAATTAAGGGGAGGTCTAATTAGAGAAAAGACTTGGGTTCACACCTAGGTCATTCTTTTGTTTTGTTAACACTTTTTCCTTGCAGACTCAGTGCCTGCCTCCACAGGAAATTCATCAAACACCTCCAATAACATTCTCCGCTGAATCGAAGGCCACATATCTTTACAAGATCGAAGGCCATTCTTCACTAGGATCGAAAGCCGTCATTTTTCTTTAGTCGAAAGACTCTTCTCCTTGTATTAACTTTTATTTCTACTCACTTCTTTTAAATCAAAAATCAAATAAAAAAATCACAAAGAACTTAGGATTAGTTTTTTTAAAATAAATTATGAAATTAATTAATTAATTAATTTTAATATTTTTTTCAAAATCAAAATATATTAGAATTAGGTTTAATTTCATTTAATAATTATCTATTTTAATCAAATTTAGATTTAAGATAGCTTGATTATTTTATAAACAAAACAAAACAAAAAGATTTCCTTTTCCTTAGGATTTTTAGACTTTCTTTTCCATTTCGCACGCATTATTACATTTTATTTTTTTCCCAAATTATTGTAATTTCTCATAGTATGTAATAGAATTAACTAGGGCTCTTTACTGCTTTTCTTTATTTTGCTTTACTAATTTTTTCTCCCAAAAGTTTAGACATGTAAATACCCCCTCCCCGAAGCATTGTGTGATACGGTGGCAGAACCGACTGTTTGATATTGGTTTTGTATTTTGTATTCGCAAATATTGCGGTAAGAAAGAGTCGCCACCGACTTTTCTTTTATCCAAATTAAGGAAAGGGTGAAAAGAATATAAAAATACCTTTTTAATATTTTCTGAGTAAGGGGGGTAGATTAAGGAAAGGGAAGGTGTTAGCACCCTTTGCATCCGTAGTTATCTACGGGCTCTTAGAGATTTTCTCATTTTGAAAGTACTTTGTGCTTTGTGTGTTTGAAAAAATGTTTTAAAATGCCTTAGTGCGGCGATTTGCTTTGGGTTAACTCTTGTATCAGTACTCAAGAGTGTTGAAAAAGCAAATGTTTTTTTGAAAATGTTTTTGAAAAGTAGTATTTGTGTTAGTGAAAAATGTTTTGAGCAAACTTCTAACAGTTATCTACTTTGTACTCGAAAAGGTAGTTCTTTTCCTCCTATCCTTTAGACAGTGCTATCCTACTATTAGTCAGTAGGTAGCCCTATTATTGAATGTATAAGGGACATTCAAAGGGACATTACAGTCGCGAAGGCAACTTGTGGAGATGCTTTAGCAATTTTAGAGACTAGATCATTTACCGAGAGACAACTGTAGGGTCATTGAGGGACTATGATATTTTTTGATTTACGGGTCTTTACTAAAGCGTCCCAATTTCGAGGGACATGACTGCTTTATTTCCGAGGGCAACCAAAGTGGTGTACCTTAGAGGTGCATATGTGCAATTGTGTTCAATTCAGTTATTTATCTTGCGTTATTAGGTTTCTTGACATTTTAATTTCAGTCTTGCCATACATGCCTAGTTACTAGCAGTAAATATGTACAGAATATAAAGTGCAAAAGTATAAACCTACATTATTACATGGCTTCGGGGAGGATATTTACACTGTACAAAATTGGGGGAAAGATAAAGAAAGCAGATAAAAGTACTAATTAGTTATTACATACCAATATGCAGTTACAATAATATAAAAATACGAAAAATAAATAATGCGCGAAAGATTGAAAGTTCGTCTAAGAAAAACCTAATAAGAAATATATTTTTTGTTTATTTAAGAAAAATAGTCAATTATCCTAAAGTCTATATAATAAACTCAAATTGAGAAATAATAATCTAATTTCTTTTTGAGTTTTTTTTTATTATTATGAAAAGAAAATAATTAGTCCTAAATTCTAATTCATTTTTAATTAAGAAAAGGTTAAAGTTTTAATTAATTAATTAATTAATAAAATTAATTATTTAATTAATAAATCTAAACCTAATTTTTTTAGTGAGCCTTTTTTTTTATATTTGGTTAATTAAACAAAAGAAAACAATAATAAAAACAAATATAAGAAATAATACAAAAGAAAATTGCCAAACGGGCTTAGGTATGCAGAAGAAATAAAGGGGGTGTGCTGTTGAATTTGCTAGGCCCATGTGTGAAAGAGCCCAGAGGCTGTATGGATTCAATGGTGTTGTTCCCTTGAAGGTCTATTATGAGCTCCTGGATCTGGAACGTCTGATTTGATGCTATGATGCTTTGATGGTGGTGACTTGAGGACACAAGATGTGCGCGCTGGAGGTGAAAGTGCTGGATCTACAAGAGAATGTTTGAAAAATAAAATATGCAAGAGGCAGGGTTTGAACCCCTTCCCTTACATATAACAAAGCCTTAAACACGTTGCCTCTACCGTTGGGACGGTGATACTTCCATTAGCCTAAACGCATCCATAAATATATGTTATATACAAATGCAATTATTCTAAATTAAAAAAACAATTGAACGCGGGTGGGACCCTGGTGTTTGGGTGGACCAATCAGGAGGGGAGAGAAGGAACTAAATTTTGAATCAACCAATAGGATACATGGATGAAGCCACGCCAGCTTGGACAACCACCTACAATTAGTCAGACCACCGGCCACGGTGGTCACGATCATCTTCTCCGGCGAGGCTAAAAATAAAAACCTGTAAAATACAAAATACCAAAGAAACTAAAGCATCCCACCCCCCTTAAAATTTCCCAAGGAATTCAATAGTGGCCCTTATTTGAACTAAAAATTCTTGTATCATGAAGTTCGAGGATTCCTGTTTGAGATGCCTTAACAATGGTGATCTATGATTCTGGCACTTTCACCCACATGAAACACATTATAACATTAGCAAGCAACTATAATAACATGAATATAAGCTTAAGAAAGATTTATATGGCATGATTTGAAATTTTGAAAGTCACAAAATTTACCAAAAAAGTGAGGTTTGATTGAGCACTTTTGGGTGTGAAACATCTTGAATGGAGGATGGTATATGCTCCGGGGAACCCTGGGATGTTGATAGAGTGCTTGGAAAGAGTTGAACCTGGATGGGTCAAAGGTTTCGAATTGGACAACTTTAAGAATTTTTTGCAATTTCGTGGTGTTCTCTCTAGGCTGTGTCGGCGTGCTCGAATGCTTGTTAATGTCTTGTTTATATAGAGAGGAGTGAGGAGACAAGATATCATAGGATTAGACATCCTTGATTCAGCATTTGAAAGCCATGAATGAGAATTTGTAATTTCAGCCAAAAGCATGGAATCTTGTCCCTTTTTTGAATTTTGAATGTATGTGGACATTTTGGCTCCTTCGAATACGCTCAAGTTCCTGCCTTCGATTGGCCCAGAGTTTCCTCTGTTGGATTAAAATATCCAGCGTCAACCTTAGGGATTCGAAGGGCTTAACATCCCCCCATGGGCGCCTGCACATGTGTGTTAGGTGGGCCAGGTAAGCCCCTTGTTAGATTCTCTATAAGGAAATAGAGTAGCACCTTGGCTACAAGCAATTGCTTTTAGCTCAGTGGTAACCGCTTGATCCTACATCCTCCTTCGAATGGACCATTTATATACCTTTCGATTGGCTCGTGTTCTTATCACTGAAGCTTCTTTGTTTGAACCCCTATTCAACTAGCCCAAACGAAAAATCTTTCCTGGCCAATCGAAGCTTCTTTTGGCATGAATGTGCTTATGCACGTTGGCTTGAAACTAGCAGTATGTTGGCGTTTGGGCAAGCAGACCTCTTTGAATATTTTTCTATCATTTTGGATAGAAATATCCTTCATTTTTAACCAACGTGTGTGCTCTCTTGAATGGAACCCATGCATCATTTGTATACATCACTTGCCATTCCTTCGAATGAGCCAACAAAGTAAGTCCTTCGAATGGAACACCCATGTATTCCCCTTTAAATCCATCAATACATGTCTTTCGAATGGGGAAAATATATTTCCTTCAAATGGACCATGTGCGTGTCCTTTGAATGTGCTAGTTGTGTACCTTATGAAAGGGCATCCGGGTACGTTATAGTGCAGAAACTTTGTGCGTTGAAGGGTCTTGGCATTGAGAGCAAGAACGGAAGAAGTCTTTGCCTTATGCTTCCAACACAAGCATGGAGGGACTTTTGGCCTAGTCAATCAAAGGCATGTTGGTGGGTCCTTGCCTTGTGAAACCAAGGCAAGCTGATGAGTCTTTGCCTTGTGAAACCAAGGCAGGCATGAAGAGGCATATTTGCACTAGTGACAAGCTAAGGGGCCTTTTGCCCAGTGGGAACTTTGTGAATCGAAGGCCAGTCAAAAGTAGCCTTTTTCCTTGTGGATTGAAGGCCAGTATGAAGAAGTTTTTGCCATTGTGAATCCAAATTAAGCATGAAGAAGCCTTTTTCCTTGAACTAAGCTGGCATGTAGGAACCCACTGTTTGGGGATCAAAGGAAGCATGCAGGAGGTCACTGCTGGTGGATCGAAGGGAGCTTACAGGGGATTCTTGCTTTGTGCGCTGAAGGCACGCATAGAGGATGAATTTGCCTAGTCGAAGCAGGAATCAAGCTTGCTCCAAGGAAAACAAATTCCCAATCGAAGCAAGAATTAAGCGTGCTCCAAAGGTACCAAATGCCTAAACGAAGTAGGAATCTAGCTTGCATGCAGGTAGCCATTGCATTTGTGAATCAAGCTAGCATGCAAAGCCAATGTTGCAACCGAATGAGCACTAACAATAGGCCTTTCCCATTTGGATCGAAGGAGGTTGTTTCAAAGGAAACACATGCCAAGTCGAAGCTTGTATACAACAAACAAGCAGAAGGCTAAGGCTTCAATCGAAGCTTGGAAATTTGAGGCATGTTTGGAGGAGGTTAGACGCTCAATCGAAGCCGGTCAAGATGCCAATCAGAAGACCCTTTGAAATTCTAATCGAAAGACCTTGTTTATCTTCAAAAAAATTTAATTTTTCCTTTAATAAAGTCCTTGTGACCACCCATATAAGAAAAAATCTTGGAAAACATGAGAGGGAAAATTTTGGGGTACAACAGCTGCCCCTGTTCAATCTTCTTAAACCTGAAGATGTAGATTGGCTTGTCTGCCTTTCGTGATCTGAAGGTGGAAGATGATTGAACACTAGAGTGCCTAGAAATTTGCACTCGTATGAAGTAACACTGATGGTTGATGATGTCGGGAATGGGCTTACAGATGCCATTTGGAAGAGATGACAGAGAGTCATCGGAGATGGGCTTAAAAATGCCATCCAAAGTAGATGTTGATTTTACACATGGTCCCTTTTGGGGTTCCTGTTCCTGCTGTCCGAGGAGGAGTCTATTGAGGAATGTGGGTTTCTGTTGTTCTCCTATTTGAGGAGAACTCTGTGGGGAATAGAGTCTTGGAACTTTTTTTTCCAAGGCTCTGCTGAAGAGTTATCTCTAGAGAGATGACAGTTTACTGTATCTTGGTTGAAGTCCAGGTTTCCAGTGATTTTCTGGGGATAATGGAATTAACTATTATCTGGAAATGTATTAAAAAGAGCCTGTGTAGGGATGCTTTAAGATGAGCCCGTGTTATACTGTATGATAAGAAACCCATGTAAGATTGCTTCATCTGGTCATGTAGATAGCTTTCTTGTCTAATTTCAGGTGTTAATCTATAATCAGTCATTCATAGATAGTTGTCCTGTCTGGTTTCAGGTATTAATCTTGAATTTGAAAATTTTCGGTCGTTGAGATATTTGTCCTGGCTAGTTTCAGGTATTAATCTCTGAACCAAGAAATAAAGATAGTTTTCCCGTATGGTTTCGAGTGTTAATCTGTAATCTCCTTATGTAGATAGTTTTCCTGGCTTGTTACAGGTATTAATCTTGAACTTGAAAATTGTCGGTCGCTGAGATAATTATCATGGCTTGTTACAGGTATTAATCTCTGACCTGAGAAAGAAAGATAGTTTTCCTGGCTTGTTACAGGTATTAATCCACATCCGGTCGTCCACAGATAGTTTTCTCGGCTTGTTACAGCAATTAATCTGGAACCTGTATTGCTGGTCACATAGATAGTTTCCCCTTCTGGTTTCGGGCATTAATTTGTGGCCTGCTGTATTTGTTGGTAAACCCGTCTTATTTTGGGAGTTCATACCACTTGGTCGTGCAGATAGTTTCCATGTCTCGTTTCAGGCATTAATCTTTGACCTATTGTAAAGGTTGATAGTGTTTGTCTGTCTGCTAATTTAACCAGAAAAGGTAAAACCAGTTTCATGTGATGTCATGATGTATGAATTGCATGATGCTCCCAAAATAAATGAGATAATGATATATGTATTTGTATGCACATGCCATGATGTATGAACATGTAATGTTGTTGTGCAGTATCTTTGTCTGGGAAAATAAATCCCTGACTACTGTTGGTGAGTGAAGAAAGTGATTCTTCAATTTCCGCTGAGGATAATGAATGGAGATAGTTTTGTTTGAGATTACCTTTCTCTGCTGAGGATATTTGACTTCTATTTGAGAATGATTTTTCCGTGGGGAAGAGTTCTGTTTGAATATTTCACCAATTTGGAGAAATAAACTCTGCTGGGGGATGAACTTCCCTAGCTAGAGAAATAAACTCTACTGGGGATAAGGTTTTATAAACTATTTGAGATATATAAAACTCTATTGCGGAAGGTGAACTCCATAAACTTCTTGGGGATTTTGTTGAAATGTGGTAGGGGAATCTTGAGAAGCTTGGCGACTTCACTGGGGGATTTTGGAGCAGCAATTAGAGATTTTTGCTCTGTCGGGGATATGAGAACTCGACACCATTAGGCTGCATGCTGAGCACATGGCTGTGACCTTGTAGTAGGACATCTCTGCCTCTGTACCTGCTGGAGAAGGTATCTGTCGGGGAAGACATATGTGGGGATCTTGTGGATGGCCCATAAATATTGTCTCGTTTCTTAAATCCATTAGCAATTGTCTTTCCATTTTTATGTGTATTTGTAAGCAGTAATCATATTCAAATGCATATGTTCAAAAATAGTCACTGGACGTTTTCGCACACAAAACAGAAAAATAAAAACAGAAGTTTGCAACTTTCAAAGAAATAGTTTTGTATTAACTTGAAATAAGCGTTTTTGTACAAGGAGATAGACATCCTAGTAAGAGAATTCCATCGTGAGAATGGAAATTATACAAAATAGTATATAAAGAAAGATAGTTATGTGAAATAATTCCATTGGGTTCCCATTCTGCAATTTCCTTGATGTCTTTGAGCGTCACATCCCTTTCGCTACTTGTCCGAAGCTCATTAGATTGATTAGTACCACTTTGAGCTTGATAGTTGATATTTAAGATTGGCTGTAAGGTGATCCAACGTGATATAGTTATATGCTTTAAATCCCTAACTTTTTCCTGGACTGCCCTTTCGGGTTTTCATTCCATTGGGATACCCTTTTTTTCCCAAGCTGCCTTTTCAGATTTTCGACCTGCCGAGTGTACATATATTTTTATGTATATCCCTAATTTTTTCCCGAACCCTATTGGTTCGCTGGGATGCCCTAATTTTTTCCTAGGCCAGTCGACCTAGCGAGTCTTTGTTTATGTGTAGCATGTTTTAACTATGTCCACGTTTATAGGGTGCGGAAAATCGTCACTGTCCATAGTGGTTAGGATCATGGCTCCACCAGAGAATATGTTCTTGATTACAAATGGCCCTTCGTATGTGGGAGTCCATTTTCCCTTGGGATCACCTTGTGGCAGTATAATGCACTTGATTACCAGATCACCGACTCGATATTCCTGACGTCTGACCTTCTTGTTAAAAGCTTTGATCATACGTTTTTGGTACGTCTGACCATGGAAGACAGCCGCGAGCCTCTTCTCGTCAATCAGGTTTAACTGGTCAAGTCGAGTCTGGACGCATTCGTCTTCACTCAACCCTGTGTTCTTCATGATTCTCAGGGAAGGGATATGGACTTCAATGGGCAGGACAACTTCCATACCGTATACCAAAGAGAACCTTCTTAGGAACTTCTTATCATTGATTGAAGCTCCCTTAGGGTATTCTTGGAGTTCGAGATATATTTTGATTTCATAGAGTCGAGGCTTGTCCACTACTTCTTCAGTACCAATCTCGTGACAGTGTGTTGGCTTGTCCACCCTCTCAATGGTGATTTGAGGAGCCTCGTTATCCCACCTGACCTTGAATATGGATGACATCGTAGCTAGCGCGTCCGCTAGTTGATTTTCCTATCGTGGAAAATGCTCAAAGGTAATTTCTTCAAAGTATGGGATTAGTGTCAACACATGTTCTTTGTACGGGATGAGATTAGGATGCTTCGTGTCCCATTCTCCTTTGATTTGGTTGATTTCCAAAGCCGGGTCTCTAAACACACTTAAGAACTTGATCCTTAAATCGATTGCAGCTTTGAGACCCATGATACATGCTTCATACTCAGCCATATTGTTGGTACCATTGAAACATAACCTGGAAGTGAAAGGAGTATGACTGCCCTCACGAGATATGATCACAACGTCGATTCCATTTCCAAGAGCGTTGGACGCTCCGTCAAAAACTATAGTCCATCGGGATCCCTTTTCAGGTCCTTCATCCGGTCCAGGTTCTTCACAATCAGTTACTAACATGACGCTCTCATTTGAGAACTCAAAATTCATGGATTGGTAGTCATCCACAGCTTGATGAGCCAACTGATCAGCTAATACACTTCCCTTAACTGCTTACTATGCTGTATATTGAATGTCGTATTCGGTCAGGATCATTTTCCATCTAGCTATTCTTCTGGAGAGAGCAGGCTTCTCAAAGATGTACTTGTTAGGATCCATTTTAGATATCAACAAGGTAGTGTGGGTCAACATATACTGTCTTAGTCGGCGAGCAGCCCATGCCAAAGTGCAGCAAGTTTTCTCGAGCAATGAGTATCTTGTTTCACAATTAGTAAATTTTTTGCTAAGGTAGTGTATTACATGCTCTTTTTGACCAGACTCGTCATGCTTCCCCAACACACATCCCATTGAATTATCTAATACTGTTAAGTACATTATCAAAGGTCTTCCTTCAACCGGAGGCATCAGAATTGGAGGCGCTTGGATATATTCCTTGATTTTGTCAAAAGCATATTGGCAATCGTCATTCCATTTCACTGCTTGATCTTTCTTCAGTAATTTGAAGATTGGCTCACAAGTAGCGGTCAAATGTGAAATGAACTTGGCTGTGTAGTTTAGGTGTCCCAAGAATCCTTTAACCTCCTTCTCAGTGCGAGGAGTTGGGATTTCTTCTATAGCTTTGACCTTTGCAGGATCCACTTCAAAACCTTTACCGCTGACAACGAAACCTAAGAGCTTACCTGATCTTACTCTGAAGGTGAACTTATTCGGATTCAGCCTCAATTTGTATTTCTTCAGCCTGTCAAATAGCTTTTGTAGGTGATCAAGGTGTTCCTCTTCAGTCTGAGACCTGACTATCATATCATCCATGTAGACGTCTATCTCATGATGGATCATATCATGAAACAAAGCTACCATGGCCCGTTGATAGGTTTCTCCAGCGTTCTTCAACCCAAATGGCATAACCTTGTAACAGAAAGTGCCCTACTGTGTGACGAAGGTTATCTTCTCCATGTCCTCAAGTGCCATCTTGATCTGATTATACCCTAAGAAACCGTCCATGAAGGAGAATACCTTATGTTGTGCGGTTTTGTCAACCAAAACATCAATGTGGGGAAGCGGAAAGTCATCATTGAGGCTTGCCCTGTTCAGGTCTTTGTAATCCACACACATACGTACCTTACCATCCTTCTTAGGTACTGGAATAACATTTGCGACCCATTGTAGATTGGATGTGACAGCTAAGAAATCGGCATTGAACTGTTTCATGACTTCAGCCTTGATCTTCTCTGACATTTTCGTCCGCATACGATGAACCTTCTATTTTACTTGCAGGAAATCCTCTTTTGTAGGTAGGCGATGGACCATAATATCGGTGTTAAGCCCCGGTATGTCTTTGTATGACCAGGAAAAAACCTCAACATAGTCATGTAGCATCTGTATTTACCGCTTTTTGACAATGGGCTCCAAGTTAACACCTACCTTGACTTCTTTTCTGTCCTCTTTAAAGCCCAAGTTCACTGTCTCAACTGGCTCCTCATGAGGTTGTATTGCCCTTTCTTTCTGTTGTAACAGTCTGACAAGCTCTCCCGATACCTCACAATCTTCCTCACCTTCGTCCTTGGCTTGGTTGATCGGATTTTCAAAGTCATAATAAGCAATAGCAGAACCATTATCAGTGGGATCTAGAGTGGATGTGGATCTGCAGTTTTATATGTTAGTGTGTGTAAGAGCATAGCTATTTTGATAAAGTAAAAAGGAGAAAAGAAAGGAAGAGAGCGCAAAATTTGTATGTAAAAACATCCAATCCTTTATTAATGACATATGAAAATGAAACATGATAATCCTCACAAATAAACCATTGCGCCTCGGATAAGACACAAGGTCTTAGAGTTTGTATTATTCATTTATTACATATCCAAAAACAAAACAAAAAAGACAATTACTTCTGAATAAAAGTAATCGGCACAAAGTCTTTAGTCTTCCAGTTGGTGAGTCCTCCGTTGATAGTTGGGAAGATCCAGTGGTCCATGTCACATTCACTATCACTATCCTCCAAAGAATTAACCCTATGATTGTTGATGCAAAGGGGTGGTCCTCCGGCACGAACACGACGAACAACCCTTTGAACTCCTGATGTAAAACCCAAACCAAATTTGTCAGACTTGTAGGGAATATCCAGAAGTTGGCCCCAAATTGTACACCCACCTTCTTCAATGACTTTATTGGCATCTTTCAGAGAAGCCATTTTCTGCAGAGGCCTAGTAGTCTTTGGAACACTGGCAGAGGTATTGGTTGCAACAACGGTCCATGGAACCTCCTCAAAGATCTGACATGGGGTCTCAATGAACTCGCCGTCCATTTCAACGTACCTAAAAGAGTTTAGGTGGCTAACCATGTACTCATCCTCCCCATGGACTATGATAATCTTCCCATTGACTGGGTACTTCAGCATTTGATGTAAGATGGAAGTCACAGCGCCAGCCCCATGTATCCAGGGTCGGCCTAATAAACAGAAGTAAGATGGGCGGATGTCCATCACATAGAAAGTGGAATTAAAAGTCTGAGTATCCACTTTGATAGGGATGTCCACCTCCCCATGCACTATTCTTTTAGAACCGTCGAAGGCTCTCACCACAATGTTACTAGGCTTTAGAGTTAATCCTTTGCAATCTAATCTATCAAGGGCCTTCTTGGGAAGAACATTCAATGATGAAGTTGTATCCACTAGAACATGGGCCAAAGTAGTGCCCCTGCACTCGATAGAGACTTGTAGGGCATCATTATGTTTCCTTCCTTTGGGAGTCAGATCAACATCAGAGAAACCTAGCCCATTGTCAGCAGTCAAACTGGCCACACAATCTTCAAATTGATCAGTGGAGGTTTCTTGAGGCACGTGAGCTATCTTGAGGAATTTCACCAAAGCCTTAGCATGGGCTTCAGAGCATCATAACAAGGCCAACATTGAGATATTGGAAGGGGTCTACCCCAGTTGTTCAACCACATTCTGGTCACTCTTCTTGATTATTTTAAATATCTCTTCCATCTCCTTTTTATAAGCCTCAGGGGATGACTTTTAGATGTGCCTTCGTCTGGACAGGCTCAACCAATACCTCTTTGCCCCGAGTCTCGACCGACTGGGTAATAGGGATAACAGTAGGACTAACAACAGGAGTAGCTATGGGAATATTGACAGGAGCGACATGGATAATCACAGGAGTAGCAACAATTTTAGGAGGAGAGATCTTTGGAGAGAAAACTTTTCCGCTTCTTGTTATCTTACTAGTCCTGGCGATATTACTAATGTTAGGATCAGAGTTTTCGGCATATTTATCTTTAACAACCAACAAATCTTGCTTGACGCAATGGTAATAGACGCCAGCCCCATAGTTCTAGGGAACAGCTTTATCCGAGGAATATGGTATAGGTCCAGGGAAAGTAATTATCAATGTAGAAACTTTCGGAACATATGTAATCCTAACAGGTCTTTTGGAGGAGACCTTGAGAGGATTGACGTAAATGGTAATGATAAAAACATCTTCACATGGAGCACTTGTAACTAGATTCTTCTCAAACAAGATTCTTTATCATCCATTAGGCACTAGACGCCTTCCTTCAAAAATGGCAACCATTAGGTAAGGACAAACATAAGTGGCAACCTTTGCCACAACCCAGAAATAAACCGGCCTGCAAGAGATTCTTTTTAATAGTCAGGAGTGGAGTAGCTAATTCATCAATAGAAGCAACAAACATGTCATCATCGATAGCATTAACACCACGGCCGTGCTTGGGCATAGGGGTAGTTATAACATTAGGGGTCTCAGGAGCATCAAATCCAATCTCCTTTGCTTCAATCAAATCCTGCACCTTTTTCTTCAAAGCCCAACAGTCGTTGGTATCATGGCCTGGACTTTCAGAATGGTAAGCACACCGAAAATTTGCATTGTAGTGAGGATATGTAGTGTTGGGGTTTTTGGGAGCCTCTTTCAGGGTAACCAAATTGGACTTCAGCGGGTGTGGTAAAACCTGAGATAGGGTCATGTTGATCCAGGTATACTGTCTCCTTGGCTTATCTGTTCTGGACTGATTATTCTATTGTCGGTTTGATGCAGGATTGGAAATCATAACAGCCCCTAACGTCCGATGATGCTCAGTTTTGTTAAGATTGCTTTGGCCATAAGCAGCACTAACCTCCTTCTTCCATGTGAATGGTTTCTTTGAAGTGTTGAAGGATTCATCTCTCTTTATTTTACCACTTTTAATGCCAGCCTCTACTCGTTCACCCGTTAAGATCAATTCAGTAAACCCAGCAGAAGAACTTCCAATCAGGTGGTTAAAGAATGACCCAGATAATATGCCCAAGAACATGTCCACCAGCTCCCTATCAGACAATAGAAGCTGGACTCTTCCCGCAAGGTCTCTCCATTTTTGGGCATATTCCTTAAAGCCCTCGCCGGAACTCATAGACATACTTTGCAACTGTATACGAGTAAGGGCGAGGTCAACATTATATTGGTACTGCTTGTCGAAAGCAACCGCCAAACCTTCCCAATTATGCACATTGGTTCTTTCTAGTTGATAGAACCATTCAAGCTGAGTTCCTACCAAACTTTACTAGAAGAAGTGTATCCACAGATCCCTATCAGTAGTTTGGGGTTGAATTTTCCTGACATACGACCTTAAATGTAGCTTAGGGCAGGAGACACCATCGTACTTAGCAAATGTAGGGACCCTTAACTTCTGCGGGATGACCACCCATGAGACTAGTCCTAGCTCCTCAAAATCCAACCCGAGTATCCTTTGGATCTCCATGGCATTGAGCTGATCCTCCAATTATTTGTATTTATCATTAGCAGGGGGATACTGCTCCTCAGAATAGTCAGGCTCATCTTCTTCAGACTCCCTTGTACTCCGGTCTTCTTCTCTTTGCTCTCCTTCCTAATTATCTCTCTCTTAACGGAGTTGCAAGCTCTGAAACTTACTTCACTGGTCCTTTGAATCTTCTTCCCAAGTTCAGAACACCCACTGGCCTCTTTTTCTTCTTCTTGTCCTCGAGAATCATATCTTTCAAATCTTCTCGTCCCTTAGCCAAATTCAGGAACATTTCTTGGAATCGGGCATTCTGTGTTAAAGCTCCTTAACTGTTTGTTCAAGAGCCATTACTAAAATAAACAGCGAAGAAGATAATAAACCTATCCTAAAAACCTGTTTATGAAATGATATGTATGATATATGTATACAATGTTTTCAAGGGCCTCATAGGATTTAAACTCTTTTAACAAAAACAGAAACAAAGACTTTTATTAGTAACCTCAAATGAAATCTAAGTTTACAAAGGAATAACAAATAAGAAACTTCTAAAACTTCTAAGTCTCCCAAGGACGCTTACTTTTGGTTCTAATGTATGCATTGAGATTCTGCTATTCATGAAGCCGCTTTGTCAGTTCCAACACCTTTTTCTCACTGGTGTAGAACTTGGACTCAATGGTATCTCGTTATTCTTTGATTTGTATCCAAGATTTTTCCAATTCTTCGAAGTTTGTTGGCATATCAGGATGAAGAATGATGCGAGACTCAATCCCTTGAAAAATAGGCTCTGAAAACACTGGTATGATAGCAGCATACGGCATCATAAGATTTTGAGCACGAGTTCGCACCCATTTGAGGTATGGCTCCAAAGGGAGGGAGTTCTTGGTTCCTAGAGTTCTACTATCAGTGCTCTTAACCATTCCCCAAGCGCGGATGAACCTCTAATGATAGCCTTGCAAATCATTTGAATAGTCGAACATAATATCTTGAATGAGCATATCACGAGGACCATCCCTCCAGGAACAGCCGAACTGATGTAAAGCTAAAGAGGGGTTGTAGGTGATGCCTACTTTAATTCCAAGGAGTGGCACATTAGGAAATTCTCCGCAGCGATCAATAAAAGAGAAGTCTTCTTGGGAGCGAGGGCACCAATAGATGTTATAGTGAGAAATAGACATTAATCTTTAGTTCCATCTTAAACCTAATTCATTCTTCATTACTGGCCAAGGAAGGTGCGAAATAAACCACCTATAGAGTAGAGGTATACAACACATAAGAGTCCCTCGCTTATTCATGGTACGTGTATGGAGTGAGTGCAGAATATCCCTGAGCAATGTAGGCACTGGATTGTGAGCAAGGAAATATTGATGGCGCTGACATCTACAAATTGGTCTGAATTGGGGAACAGAACCAACCCGTAGATCAAAATAGCTAAAACATCTTCAAAGGCATAGTAACTCATAGCGTCTTGGAACACCTGTGCTTTCTTCATCAGGAAACTTGTGAGGAGGCCCTTAACTCCACTCCTTCTTTCCCAATTGGACTCAATGTCAGATGGCTTCAAATGCAAAGCTATGGTAACATCTTCAACGGTTGGATCTTGTTCTAAACCGGTAAAGGGTATCTACTCCAATATAGGCGAACCGTGGATTTTAGAGAATTCTTCCAACGTAGGCACCAACTGATAGTTTGGAAATGTGAAGAAGTGGTGCTTAAGGTCGAAGAAATGGAATACGACACTCATCAGACCCTCATCAAAACTGGTAGCAAGTAAACTGAGCAAGTAACCACATCTCTTGTTGAATGATGAACTCTCGGGAACCTTTAAAACCAATTATTTGAGTTTGGGAGGGATCTCTACAAAATTGATTCAGATGGTTCTTCTACGAGCTGAATCCACGACCTACAAAAAAGATAAGACATAAATCCACAGGCCCTTGAAATGGTTAGTGTACATGACATGTTATGATGTTTATGATGTTATGATTATGCTTTGAAATCACAAGTATATCAAACACAAACAAGTCACACATATACCTTAGGTTTAAAGGCTTGCATGAGTTTTAAGGGTAAGTACCCTCTTGAAGTTTCAGTTGGCTCAACATGTCCTATTAATAGTAACAGAGTTCTAAGGAGTCTCATATCACTGACCTTTACTTTAGGCATTGTTCTAGCTCAAGCACCGAAGTATTGCGGCCAGAATATCCCAAAAGTCTAGTCTCAATGAGTGTAGTATCGAGTATCAACCAAACTTCGGTCGGAACCAAAGCCGGCCATCTCACTACTTTCTAATGGTTTAGGATGAGTCAATTAATGGTTCTAAAGGCCAGTTAGCTCTTAATGACACTAAGGAAGCCTAATGTTATCCTTGACTGACTTAAGGAACATTAGTACAAACCAAAGTATCACGCTAACATAGCTATCACTTCGTCCATATCGGTCTACACCATATAACTTCCATGATTTATTGCTACTTACCTAATAAGGTAACCCAAATCCGGGTGTAGGATCTATAGTAACAACCCAAACAAGCCCTCAAAAGTAAAGCATAAAAACACACAATGAAAGAAATTGTAAAATGAACTAAGCCCTAAGGTAATCCCACTTTTTATTTATCCCTAGCAGAGTCGCCAGTTTTGTGATACGGTGGCAGAACCGACTGTTTGATATTGGTTTTGCATTTTTTATTTGCAAATGTTGCGGTAAGAAAGAGTCACCACCGACTTTTCTTTTATCCCAATTAAGGAAAGGGTGAAAAGAACAGAAAAAGACCTATTCGAGATTTTCTGAGTAAGGGGGTAGATTACGGAAAGGGAAGGTGTTAACACCCTTCCCATCTGTAGTTATCTACGGGCTATTAAAGGTTTTCTCATTTAAAAGTACTTTATGCTTTGTGTGTTTGAAAAAATGTTTTGAAATGCCTTAGTGCAGCAATTTGCTATGTATTAACTCATGTATCAGTCCTCAAGAGTGTTGACAAAGAAAATGTTTTTTGAAAATGTTTTTGAAAATTATTATTTGTGTAAGTGCAAAATGTTTTGAGCAAACTTCTAACAACTATCTACTTTGTACTCGAAAAGGTAGTTCTTTTCCTCCTATCCTTTAGACAGTGTTATCCTACTATTAGTGAGTATGTAACCCTATCGTTGGATGTATAAGGTACATTCGAAGGGACGTTACAGTCAGGAAGGCAACTTATGGAGACGCTTTAGCAATTTTAGGGACTAGATCATTTACCAAGAGGAAACTGTAGGATCATTGAGGGACTATGATCTTTTTTTATTTACGGGTATTTGCTAAAGCGTCCCTGTTTCGAAGGACATGACTGCTTTATTTCCGAAGGCAACTAAAGTAGGGTACCCTAGAGGTGTATATGTGTAATTATGTTCAATTCAGTTATTTATCTTGTGTTATTAGGTTTGCTAACATTTTAATTTCAGTCTTGCCATACATGCCTAGTTACTAGTAGTAAATATGTACATAATATAAAGTGCAGAAGTATAAACCTACACTATTACATGGCTTCGGGGAGGGGATTTACACTGTACAAAATTGGGGAAAAAAAATAAAGAAAGCAGATAAAAGTCCTAATTAGTTATTACATACCAGTATGCAGTTACAATAATGTAAAAACGCGAAAAATAAATAACGCGCGAAAGATTGAATGTTTGTCTAAGAAAAACTTAATAAGAAAAATCTTTTTTGTTGTTTTTGATTTAAGAAAAATAGTCAATTATCCTAAAGTCTATATAATAAAATTAAATTAAGAAAAAATAATCTAATATCTTTTTTAGTTTTTTTTTATTATTATGAAAAGAAAATAATTAGTCCTAAATTCTAATTCATTTTTAATTAAGAAAATGTTAAAGTTTTAATTAATTAATTAATTAAAGAAATTTATTATTTAATTAAGAAATCTAAACCTAATTTTTTTAGTGATCCTTTTTTTTATATTTGGTTAATTAAACAAAAGAAAAAAATAATAAAAACAAATATATGAAATAATACAAAAGAAAAATGTCAAATGGGCTTAGGTATGCAGAAGAAATAAATGGGGTATGTTGTTAAATTTTCTGGGCCCATGTATGAAAGAGCCTAGAGGATGTATGGATTCAATGGCGTTGTTCCCTTGAAGGTCTATCATGAGCGCCTGGATCTGGAACGTCTAATCTGATGCTATGATGCTTTGATGGTGGTGATTTGAGGACACAGGGTGTGCGTGCTGGAGGTGGAAGTGCTGGATCTACAAGAGAATGTTAGAAAAATAAAATATGCAAGAGGCAAGGTTCGAACCCCTGCCATTACATATAACAAAGCCTTAAACATGCTGCCTCTACCGTTGGGACGGTAATACTTCCATTAGCCTAAACGCATCCATAAATATATATTATATACAAATGCAATTATTTTAAATTAAAAAAACAATTGAACACAGGTGGGAACCTGGTGTTTGGGTGGACCAGTCAGGATTGGAGAGAGGGAACTAAATTTTGAATTAACCAATAGGATATAGGGATGAAGCCATGCCAGCTTGGACCACCACCTGCAATTAGTGAGACCACCGTCCACGGTGGTCACGATCATCTTCTCCGAAGAGGATAAAAATCGAAACATGAAAAATACATAATGTCAAAGCAACTAAAGCATCCCACCCCCCTTAAAATTTCCCATGGAATTCAATTGTGGCCCTTATTTGATCTAAAATTTCTTGTATCATGAGGTTCGAGGATTCCTGTTTGATATGCCTTAACAATGGTGATCTATGATTCTGGCACTTTCACCCACATGAGACACGTTAGAAAATTAGCAAGTAACTATAATAACATGAATATAAGCTTAAGAAAGATTTATATGGCATGATTTGAAAGTTTGAAAGTCACGAAATTTTACCAAAAAGTGAGGTTCGATTGAGCACTTCTGGGCGTGAAACAGC
This sequence comes from Vicia faba, assembly GCA_948472305.1. NCBI lineage: Eukaryota > Viridiplantae > Streptophyta > Magnoliopsida > Fabales > Fabaceae > Vicia > Vicia faba. The sequence goes on from OX451737.1 coordinate 217,938,435, forward strand.
TTGGATGGAGGATGGTTTATGCTCTTGGGAACCCTGGGATGTTGATAGAGTGCTTGGAAAGAGTTGAACCTGGCAGGGTCAGAGGTTTCGAATTGGAAAACTTTAAGAATTTTTTGCAATTTCGTAGTGTTCTCTCTAGGCTGTGTCGGCGTGCTCGAATGCTTGCTAATGTCTTATTTATATAGAGAGGAGTGAGGAGACAAGATATCATAGGATTAAATAGCCTTGACTAGGCGTTTGAAAGCCATGAATGAGAATTTATAACTTTGGCCAAAAGCATGGAATCTTGTCCCTTTTTTGAAATTTGAATGTTTGTGGACATTTTGGCTCCTTCAAATGCCCTCTAGTTCCTGCCCTTCGATTGGCCCAGAGTTGCTTCCTTCGAATGGAACACTTATGTACCTTTCGACTGGCTCATGTTCTCATCACTGAGGCTTCTTTGTTTTAACCCCTATTCAGCTAGCCCAAATGAAATCTCTTTCCTGGCCTATCAAAGCTTGTTTTGGCATGAATGTGCTTGTGCATGTTGGCTTGAAACTGACAGTATGTTAGCTTTTAGGCCAACAAGCCTCTTTGAATATTTTTCTTTCGTTTTGGCTAGAAACATCCTTCGTTTTGAACCAATGTGTGTGCTCTCTTGAAGGGAACCCATGCATCATTTGTATACATCACTTGCCATTCCTTCGAATGGGCCAACAAAGTAAGTGTTAGAACATAGTTTGATTCTACAACCCTCGTAAGTGTTTTGATGATAACAAACACAAAGAACAATTATGCACTCTAAAATTATATTTTGTTTTGTAGAAAAGTTATGATGAAAGTAGATCAGAAGATAAGCTACAAGGATGTTCCTGTTGTGAACGCAAACTATTCTTAGAAAGTTCTGATAAATGAAGATCAAAAGTTGCGCTAAGAGAAAGATGTTTTAACTCTGATTACATAACTCTGTGAAAGTAAGTCTAACGCTACAAACATGATCCTATGACTCTGACCTTCCAAGGTTCTGAAGCAAGTAGAAAATGGATACCTTAATATTCTGAAGTGTTACAATTCATCAAAGCTATATCAAATGCAACAACTACAAACCGACAAGGATCTTTTATTTGAGGAAAGCACATTAACTGTCATTTATCAAGTTTCCAAATACTCAACTATGCTGCACCTATTTAAAAAAGGGATGAGGATAAATCGTTTACGATTTACACAACGTATTACAACATACATCAATGCTACTATCCTTTCTACTCATCATTCATATTATTCTTTCAACTGTGTAATACATCACAATACTGTGATACTGTTTTTGTAAGAAAACATACTGTACACTGATTTATTATTATATTATTTAGTGAATTTCCTTTAGAAAAACCGGGTTGTGGTTATACTCAAGAAGACTTTGGCAGTAGTCAAAGTAGATTTGTAATCAAGATTGATTAGTGTATTAAGACCTCGTTGGAGAGAGGCGAAATCACCTTGGCGGATGGAGTGGAGTAGTTTGAGTTCAAATGAACCAGGAAAAAAATCATCGTGTTATTTCCATTGATATTTAATATTCCAATTCAAACCCACCTTCTTGTGTTTTTCAATTCTTCAATTGGAATCAGAGCGCCTGGTTCTGAGTTCAAGCACTTAACCGTGTAAGTAAAAGATCCAAGCTAAGAAGAACACTATGGTGGGACCAAGTCAGAACATCAACAATGACTACCATGATGAGAAAGAAAGAGTTAGCGGAAAACCTCCAATCTTTGATGGAGAGAACTTTGATTGCTGGAAAGACGGAATTAAAAGTTTCTTTCTAGCTCATGATGATGATCTCTGGGATATGGTGATTGATGGGTACATGCATCCTGTTGATGAGAGTGGTCAGAAGATTGATAGAAAAATAATGTCTGGTCGTCAAAAGCGAGACTTCATAAATCATCACAAGGCCATAACTATTCTCTTGAGTGCCATCTCATATCCAGAGTATGAGAAGATCACAAACAGAGAGATAGCAAAGAACATGTTTGATTCTATGAGAATGACGCATGAAGGCAACATGCAAGTAAAAGAAACTAAAGCCCTTGCGCTCATTCAGAAGTATGAAGCCTACAAAATGGAAGAAAGTGAAACCATTGAAGCAATGTTCTCAAGATTCCAAATTCTGGTTATTGGGATGAAAGTTATGGACAAAGGGTATTCAACTGTTGATCATGTAAAGAAGATCATCAGAAGTTTACCAAAGTAATGGAGGCCCATGGTCACTGCTCTCAAACTGGAAAAAGATCTTAATAAGATATCTCTAGAAGAACTCGTCAGCTCTCTCAGAAGTCATGAGATAGAGTTAGAAGATGATGAGCCCCAGAATCAAGGTAAGCCTTTAGCCCTTAAATCTAACAAAAAATATGATTCAAAAGTTTTGCAGGCAATGGAAGAAACCTTTGGTGGATCCTCATCAGAAGAAGACGAATTGTCTCTTCTCTCCACAAGAGTCAATTAGCTCTACAAGTAGAGGCAAAAGAAGTTCAGAAATTCTAGAAGAATAGGGAATTAGAATGAATCATCTTCTGGGTACAAAAAGTATGAGTCATCTTCTGGACACAGAAAGTATGAATCATCTTCTGGACACAAAAAGTCAAGCAACAGGGACATTGTCTGCTACAAGTGCAATGAACAAGTGTACTACAAAAGAGATTGTCCAAAGCTTCAGAAGGAGAAACCCAAAAAGAAGTTCTTTAAGGATAAGAAAAAAAGTCTCATGGCAACATGGGATGGCTCAGATACTTCTGAAGCACACACATAATCAGAAGATGAAAGAGCCAACATTGCTCTTATGACCAACGTGTCAGAAGATGCTGAATCATCTAGGTCAGAATCAGAATCAGACACTGAAGAGGTATTTCCTGACTTTACTGTAAATTTTACTAAAGCTGAATTAGGAGAAAGTCTAAGTGAAATTATTGAAAGATATCTGCAGCTTCGAGTCAAATTCAAGAACCTGAAAAAGGATATAGTTTCTGACTCTGAAGAAACTGAGAATCTGAGATTTGGAAATTCAGAGTTGAAAGAAAAAATTTCAAAACTTGAAATGACTTACAAAACACTCAGAAGGAAACTATCTCAGAGGTTCCCAGTAACTCTGATAAGATCATAAAGGAATATAATCATAGCTTTCAGAAGTTCCTTACTAAAAACATAGATAGAAGCAAGATGGCTTCAATGATCCATGGAGTTAGCAGAAATGGAAGAAGAGGTATAGGATACAAAGGTAAAGTATCCCAACCTAAGAAAGTCAAGGACTTAGTTATTAAATGCACTCCTTTGAAATCTCACTTTACCTAAGGGCACACACATGACTTAAAATATACGAGTAATGATTTCTCTGCTAGACCAAAATTCAAACAGAATTTTGGTAACACTAACAAACAAGGACCCAAAAAGATATGGGTACCTAAGGATAAAATTGTATATGTAGTAGATATATTTGACATCAAGACTAAAACACCAATCATGGTACCTAGACTCTGGATGCTCTCGACACATGACGGGAAGAAAGCATATGTTCCAAAGCCTGGAACTTAAATCTGGAGGCTACGTAGGTTTTGGAGGCAATCAGAAAGGGAAGATCATTGGCTCTGGAACTGTTGGTAATGGTAAACTCCCTTCTATTAATAATGTTCTTTTAGTAGTTGGATTAATGCATAACCTGTTATCCATAAGTCAATTAAGTGATAACGGTTATGATATAATCTTTAATCAAAAATCCTATAAAGCTGTTTTTCAGAAAGATGGATCTATCCTCTTTAATGGAAAGAGAAAGAAAAACATTTACAAAATAAAACTTTCTGAACTAAAAAATCATAACGTAAAATGCCTACTGTCTGTTAACAATGAGCAATGGGTCTGGCACAGAAGATTGGGGAATGTTAGTATGAGAAGAATATTTCAGATTAACAAACTCAATCTGGTCAGAGGACTTCCTAGTCTGAAGTTCAGTTCAGATGCTCTGTGTGAAGCATGTCAGAAAGGCAAGTTTGCAAAACCCCCTTTTAAAGCAAAAAAATGTTGTTTCTACCTCTAGACCATTAGAACTTCTGCACATAGATCTATTTGGACCAGTGAAAACTGCATCCATTAGTGGCAAGAAGTATGGGTTAGTGATCATAGATGACTATAGCAGATGGACATGGGTAAAGTTTTTAAGACACAAGGACGAGTCACACTCTGTGTTCGTTGCATTCTGTAACCAAGTCCAAAATGAGAAAGATCTTAGAATTGTTAAAGTCATAAGTGATCATGGTGGAGAATTTGAAAACAAAAAATTTGAAATATTTTTTTAATGAGAATGGCATCTCTCATGATTTCTCTTGTCCTAGAAATCCCCAAGAAAATAGAGTTGTAGAACAAAAGAACAGAACTTTACAAGAAATGGCCAGAACCATGATCAACGGAACTAACATTGCTAAGAACTTCTGGGCAGAAGCAATTAACACATCGTGTTACATTCAGAATAGAATCTCCATAATACATATTCTGGATAAGACTCCATATGAACTGTAGAAGAATGGAAAGCCCAACATTTCGTATTTCTATCCATTTGGATGTATTTGTTTTATGCTTAACAGCAAAGAACATCTGAACAAGTTTGACTCTAAAGCACAGAAGTGTATTATGTGAGGATACTCTGATTGCTCAAGAGGCTGCAGAGTATACAATACAGAAACACAGATTGTAGAAGAGTCAATCAGTGTTAGATTTGATGACAAGCTTGGCTCTCAAAAGTCAAAGTAAAATGAATCTCTTGCAGATATATAAGTTTAATTTACAGGTACTGAAGGCAATACATCAGAAGTTCCCAACAAAGACTCACAAACAACATCATAAGGAAATGTCACAAACACTACAACAACATCTGAAGAACCTCCCCAGAAAAGACTATCCAGAACCAGCCTAGCTCATCCTGAAGACAAAATTCTGGGAAAGAAGGAAGATCCAATCAGAACAAGATCCACATTCAGAAATTCTGAATAATCTCTCATGGGATTAGTATCTCTGATTGAGCCAACTTCCATTGATGAAGCTCTTCTGGACAATGATTGGATTCTAGCTATGCAAGAGGAATTAAATCAATTTAGCAGAAATGATGTATGGGATCTGGTTCCCAAACCAAAATGGTTCAACATCATTGGAACATAATGTGTATTCAGAAACAAGTTGAATGAACAAGGAGAAGTCATCAAAAATAAAGAACGAATGGTTGCACAATGTTATAGTCACCAAGAGGGGATAAACTATACATAAACCTTTGCTCCAATCACCAGGTTAGAATCTATCAGACTTTTAATTTCCTTCGCTGTAAATAATGGCATCACTCTCTATCAGATGGATGTCAAAAGTGCATTCTTAAATGGATACATTGATGAAGAAGTTTATGTGCACCAACCCCCTGGTTTTGAAAATTCCAAAGATCCAGAATATGTTTTCAAACTAAAGAAATCACTATATGGTCTGAAACAAGCTCCCAGAACTTGGTATGAAAGACTAAGTAGCTTTCTGTTAGAAATGGAATTCACCAGAGGGAAAGTGGACACAACCTTAATTTGTAAGCCATTTAAGAATGACATTTTAGTTTGTCAAATTTATGTAGATGATATAATTTTTGGATCTACTAAATCCTCTCTAGGAATAGAATTTTCTAAGTCTATGCAGGCAGAGTTTGAAATAAGCTTGATGGGAGAACTCGAATTCTTTTTGGGCATTCAGTTCAATCAAACTCCAGAAGGAACCTAAATACACCAGAGCAAATACGTCAAAGAACTTCTAAAGAAATCCGACTTATCAAAATGTAAGCCATCTAAGACTCCAATGCATCCCACATGTATTCTGGAAAAGGAAGAGGTAAGTAAAAAGTTAAAACAAAAGATCTACAGAGGTATGATTGGTTCTCTCTTATATCTTACAGCTTCAAGACCTGACATTCTATATAGTGTATTTTTATGTGCCAGATTCCAATCAGATCCTAGAGAGTCTCACTTAACAGTAGTTAAGCGAATTTTCAAGTATCTGAAAGGTACTACTAATCTTGGTTTGTTTTATAGAAAAACCAGTGAATGAAATTTAGTAGGGTACTGTGATGCTGACTTCACTGGAGACAGAGTAGAAAGAAAAAGCTCTTCTGGAAGCTGCCAGTTTTTAGGAGAAAATCTAATCTCATGGACCAGTAAGAGGCAATCTACAATTTCTTTGTGAACATCTGAAGCTGAATACATAACAGTTGTTGGATGCAACACACATATGCTCTGGATGAAGAGTCAGCTTGAAGACTTCAATATATTTGAGAGTAACATTCCTATATTCCGTGATAACACTTCTGCAATTTGTTTATCTCGGAATCCTATTTTTCGTTCTAGGGCTAAGCATATAGAAATAAAACATCACTTTATTAGGGACTATATTCAGAAAGGAAGCCTTTCCTTAAAATTTATTGACACAGACCATCAATGGATTGATGTCTTTACTAAACCACTTTCTGAAGATAGGTTTAATTTCATTCTGAAACATCTCAGCATGAAACTATGTCCAGAATAAGAGTTTTATTTATATATTCATTAACCCTCATAATTTTTTTATGTTTTTTTTATGGACATCTGATCAAAAAGTCTTCATAAGTTAGAATGATAATTGCATCAAAATCTATCTATGAAGATCTGAGCAATTCATTTCAAAGATAGAAGCGTGCAATTAACATTATCAACATCTGTCATTCTCTCACAAGCGTCCTTCTAAGGCTGAACACTCGTTCAAATTCTGAAGGGTCTAAAGCTTTGATTGGATGCATTGAGACGCATGTCATTGGTAACTTTTGTACCCCAAAATTTTCCCTCCCATATTTCTCATTACATCTCAAGTGAGGTCCTTAAATTGCTCAAGGAAGTCCAAGAGTTGACCAGACAAGCTCTCTCCTAAGGCAGTCTACCTCAAATTAGGGTTTCATGTTGCATCAAGATACTTGAGTCCAAAGGGTCTCAAATGCTCACCATTGTCCTAATATCTTCTCAAGATCATCCATGTCAAGTTTCAAGACCTACAGAGAAAATTTGCTCAATCAATTGCTCAAAGGCCTGAAAATCGACAGTGCTAGGGCAAAAATCAATGGTGGCCCACATGCTGTCAAACTTCATGATTTTTGGTCAACACCCTCATTTTGAGGTGCTTTTAATCATTTGATCAAGGGTTTATCATGATTCCTCAAGGATTGGTCATAATTCATCAAAACCCAAAAGTTGCTAAAATAGGGTTTTGCAAGAAAAGTCAACTCAACTTTGACCAAGTATAACTTTCTCATACTTTATCAAGAATGACCCATACAAATCTCATTTTGAAGAGGAAGGAATTCCCTACAAATCATCTTCATCTCCCAAGTTCAAAATATGTACTCACGAGAAGTTATGAATTTGGACATTATAGGTCACTTTGAAAAGTCAACAAAAACACCTTTTTTTTCAAAGCTTCATACATGAAAATGGAAGACTCAATTGAGATGAGACCAAAAGGGTTGCTTAGAGGACATCTTGAGCTTTCTAAAAAGTCTAAGAACATATCTCTAGGGTCAAAATTGAGGATGTTATGTATTGGCAAAGTTGACCTTTTTTGCAAAATTGCAAAAAGACAAATGTGTCACAATTTGCAATTTTTGTCAAAGGGGCCCAACTTTTTGTGCTTGCATTGAGTTTGTAACATGATCCACGACCCATGATCCTTCCCACTTTCCTTTATTTTAGTTTTGTCATTTATTTTGATTTTTATTTCAATTAAATCAAATTAAATCAAAATAAAATAATGAAAATATCAAAAATCATTAAAACCTTGAGGTTTTGTGCATATTTCAGGTCCATGAATAGCTGGCAATGAGATCAAATCATGCAAGCTTCAAATGTACACAAAAATATTGGACTTTGGCTTGATTTAGAAAGATTTACATGAGAATTAAATCATGATCAATGATCATTATTGGAGAAGATTTGATGCAAACTTGTAAACCTAATTCACTCAAGGATACATATAGAACATTGGCATACCAAAAGAACAGGGGTTAGAGGCGTGAGACGCAGAGAGAAAACTTGAAAAAACCCAACAAAAGTGGCAATCTGATTTCATAGTTCCAAGCTCTTTCAAGCTATTCCAAGCATACCATTCATTTGCTGGACATCTAAGGACTTTATCCCAACCATTAGCAAGCGTTTTCATGCCCAAAAACTCACTCTAATTACCTCATGACATCCCTACTTTTTTGAAATCGAATCTCATGAATTTGGCATTGTTAGCATGATTTGTTTATATATTCAGAATCCTTGAAACATTTGCAAGCTAGTGATGATGATTAATTGAATTTTTGTTAACCATATAGAGATTTGCCATGATTAGGGTTTAGGTTTCGTTTTTAGGGATTTTGATTACAGGTACAATTGGGCCACGATTAAGGTACCATGATGCTCGTGAGGTTCTCACGAGTTGATTGGTACCATTGTTATGAGTTTATCATGCTTGCAGGGAGTTTTGGGAAATCACAGGGGCTATAGCTACAGAATTTGTCCGTAGGTAAAAGTCTGGACTTTTGCCAACGGAAGAAGGAAGAAGAAAGGTGGTGTGGTAACACACCATTCGTCCATTCAAAGATGCACGCTAGCTCAGTTGGCCAGGAAGTGCTTGGAATTTCCAAAGGGCCTGGATTCGATCCCTAGGTCCCCCTATTATTTCATAATGTTTTTTATTGCATAATCACGCACATGTACAGGCCAGGAGATCACCATGCACCCTCAATGTTCAGCCAACCAGATGTCCAACAAGCTGGATCCAAAGGACATTCTTTGAAGGTCCATGATACACTCTGGTCAAGCCAATGCATTGGATCTTAAGAGTCAACATGGACCCAGGCTTATTGGGCTTTTTTAACACCGCCATTTTTACTTTGATACTGGGCCCATTTCTCTCTTTTCTTTTATATTTCTTTTATTGATTTAATTTTGATTAATTTATTTCCTAACATAAAAATTAATTCTTTTTTACAAAAAAAAACTCATAAAATCAATTTTTCATCAAATTAGAAATTTAGTTTTTTTTATATATTTTGTCAAAATTAATTTAATATTAGTTTAATTTAATTTTAGGCCAATTTTAACCTTTTTGTAAATAATTAAAACAAATTAGAAAATTAGGTTTTATTTGATTTAATTTTCTTTTCTTTTCTTAAAATAACCAAAAATATAAAAATTTGTTAAATTAATTATTTTTCTTAATTTAAATTAATTAGTTATTAGGTTTGTATTTATTTAACCAAAACCTTATTTTCTCAAAATAATCAAAAACAACAAAAAATGTTTTTTCCTTTTAATTAGGTTTAGACGGGGTCAAAACCCCAATTTTCTCTCGTCTTCGATTCATCGCGCGTTTATTTATTTTTTACAATATTATTGTAACTGTTCATGGTTTGTAATAATTTAATTTAGGGCTTTTACTTATCGCTTTTCCCCGGGTTTTTGGCTATGTAATTAATCCCCCTCCCCGAAGCCTTGTAATAGCATAGATTTTTTTTCTCGCATTTTTAATTCCCGTAAACATTTAACTGTCTAGATGTAAGTTAATAGGGTTGTATGACAAGAATGCATGACAAATTAATACGGTTAGAAAACCCTAATGTGCAAAGATTAAATAACTGAAAACAAATCACTCGCACATATCACTCTTAGGGTATACCCTCACTTCGGTTGCCTTCGGTAAACGATCATTAACCATAGGGTGTCTTAGTGATTGCCCTCCTGTCTAAAAAAGATCAAACGTCCCATTCAAATGTTGCCTCGTAAATGTTTCCTCGAATATGATCTTAAGACTCTAGGGTTATTACTAAGGTGTCCTAATATTGCTTTAGTGATCGTATGTCCCTTTCGAATTGACCCTTACTGTTGTACCCCAAAATTTGCCCTCTCATGTTTTCAAAGGTCTTCCCTTACATGGTTGGTCACAAACCCATGCCTAAGGAAAATAAAGTTTTTTGAAGATGAACAAAGTGTCTTTCGATTGGCATCTGGGAAAAGTATTCGATTGGGCATCCAAAATCTTTTGATCAGGCTTGGTTCACCAGTCTTCGATTGGGCATTTGACACTCTTCGATCAGGTTTTGGTTCACTAGTATTCGATTGGGCATTTGGCACTCTTCGATTAGGCTCTGATTAGTAAGCTTCGATTAGGTGTTTGGAACCCTTCGATCAAGATTTGGTCTGCAAGTCTTCGATTGAGCGCTGAACCCTTCGATCAAGATTTGGTCTGCAAGTCTTCGATTGAGCGCTGAACCCTTCGATCAAGCTTTGGTCTGCAAGTCTTCGATTGAGCGCTGGACCTCCTTCGATCAAGTCAATTTCACAATGCTTCGACCAGTACTTCAGAGGGTCCTTCGACTGGAACTTCATACTTTACCTCAATCAGAACATCAGAATGAAATGACCTTCGAATGGCATTTCAGTGCAGAGTTTCTCTTAATATATGATGCTCTGATGAAGGAAGTTCTGAACACTTCGAATAAGAACTTAGACTCATCACAAGGCCAAGGGCTGGTCGAAGTTGTCTAATGGGGAATGTTCTAAATAGATTCGAATTGGACTTTGAAGCTGGCAAAGAAGGCAGATTCGAAGGAAGGAAGTAGGCTGGCATGACTAAGCAAAAACACATATCCTAACCTGTCCAGAAATCCCAAAGTTCACAATGGCGTGTGTCCCTTGCAAATATGCAATCGAAGCAGGGGGAGTCTCAATCGAAGGGGCTGTGACTGGAGTAGTTCGAATGGGGACTTTGAAGCAATCGAAGAGAGCAAATTCGAAGGGATAAGTCAGCTTTCGATTTTCATCATGTTGGAGGCCCAAAAAACTCATAACAGGCTGGCAGTAACGCATGGAAATAGATTGGAACATGATTGAATCAAATATAGCAAGTCTTTATGAAGAAATCAAATCAAATCTCTTCATCATAATGGACCAAGATTTGATACACAAATGTTGACCTAAATTCCTTGTCTATATAAACCTCATGCTCACAAAATGCTGCACAGGTTAAGGACAGGAAAAGAACACACAAAAACTCTGCAGAAACGGCCATACAGCTTTGCAAAAAAACCTTGAAAAAGTGGTGATCGAGTTTTGGTTCAGAGGCGAATTCAGACCAAAAGCAAAATGTAGCACCCTTGCCTGATATCCTGTGAAGCTGTAGGGATCAAAACCAAGCATTTCCATCGTCTATAACATGCTGTAAGTGTTCTTGAGATTGCCTCTGCACATGAAATTGTGAACCACTTTCCTTGCATCTTTTTGCCAAATGGTTTGCACATTCATACTCACCATATAATTTACATTGATTCTGCATTATTTGATTTGATTGTTGTGGCCTCTAACCCCCTACCCAGAACCTAGGTTTCTTGTATATGTTTTCTTAGGCGTTTTGTGTGCAGGCAAAATCAAGGCCAACAATGGCTATGGATGAGTTCAGGGGGGTGAGACGAGTACAGTGGTACTCTTAGCTTGCGTTTATATGGCCTAGGGAGAATTTTTGAGAGAGGCTACGAATCTTCCTGTGGACCAAAATCTACAGGTAATCTAACCAGGTTTTGTGAAGAAAATGAAGAGGTGTCATAACGTGATTGGCCAACTTGAATCAGTGGCGCGTTCCTTTTATTTTGAAGGCTTAGTATTTTGTTTCTTTATTTGATATTTGCTCCTTATTATCATAACAAAGAGAACAAGTTGGTTGGTTGGTGAGCGTGTTAGTGCAGGACCCATTGGGACCTGGATTCGAATCCCAGGTCCCCCAAAACTTTATTGTGTTTTTCCTTCAGGTATTCAGGCGCAGCATCCCAAGCGTGGACTACCATACATCCTCAGATCTCAACGTACCAAGTGGTTTCGAGCTAGATCCAAAGGCCAGAACCATTGATCCACCATGGATTCAAGTCAATGCAAGCAAGGCAATCTGGAGGGTCAACAAAGGCCAGTGTTCTGGGCCTGAAAAAAATTGTTGAATCAACCTCCCTTCTTCAGGCCCAGCGCCCCCAAAGTTTGCTCATGTTTTTATTTTCTTTTCATATTTCTTTTGCTTTTTATTATTATTGTTATTAAAAACTAACTAATTAATTAACAAACTAACCTTTTTTTCATAAAAAAATCAGAAAACACAAAAAATTATATTTATTAATTTTACTACTTTTATTTTTGTAAATAAACCATTAACCAATTAATTTAGTTTTAATTAGGTTTAATCTTAACATTTTTGCAATAAATAAAAATTGACTTAGAATTAGGTTTTTTAACATTTCTGATTTTATTTCCTCAATTAAAATAAAAACTCAAAAATATTTTCTTTAATTCCATTATTAATTTAGACTTAATTCTTAAACCAAAAAAGACCAAAAATATGCTTTATTCAATAAAAGGGTCAAAACCCTAAAGGACAATCCGATTCAATTTTCTCGCGCGCATATTATTTTTTATCCATATAATTGTAATTGCTCTGAGGATGTAATAGTTTTAACTTAGGACTTTTTATTTACCTATTTTATTTATCTTTCTCGCATTTAATTTTAAGGGTTTGTTTTTGGCGATGTAAATACCCGACGCCTTGTAATAGCTTAGTTTTATTTTCCGCAATTTATTTCCGCAACCATTAACTGCTAGATGTATGAATAATAGGCTATGCATGACAAGATCTATCTTAACTTAAAATCAACCGTAGCTCACCATGACATGTAAAGATAACATAACTGAAAATTTACACACTCGCACATGCCACTCCTAGGGTACGCCTCACTTGGTTGCCTCGAACGTGGTCACTGAGTATAGGATGTTTTAGAGGTCGCCCTTTTGTCTAAAGATCATATTTGCCTCGAAACGGTTGCATCGGATAAAATGATCTAAGACATTAGGGTTACCGCTAAGGCGTCCTAACATTGCTTTAGTGACCACACGTCCCTTAATCGAATTGACCCGAAAACTCCAACGACGGTGCTACCTACTTCTCAATAGTGGGATAACATTGTCTAAAGGACATTAGCACAATTTAATTCCTTTTTGAGTAGGTAGATGTTATTAAGTACTTGCTCCTTTTAAAACAAAACAAAGCCTTTTTCACACTTACACTCTTTTTTGAACAAAGTTTTCAAAAACACTTCATACGCTCTTGAGGACAGAAGCAAGAGTTAAATCGAAGTTTCAAATAAAAACTTTTTCAAACCCACAAGCACAAAGAAAGCAATTTTGAAAACAATTGAGTAAGTACCTAAGAGCCCGTGGATAACCACGGATAGAAAGGGTGCTAACACCTTCCCTTTCTATAATCTACCTCCCGAACCCGAGAAACATCTCGAAAAGGAATTTTTCTGTGCTTTTGTCCTTTCCTTGTTGGATAAAATAAAAGACGGTGGCGACTCTTGCTTACCGCGACATTTTGCGAAAACAAACGCAAACACGAACCAGCATTCCAAAACAGTCAGTTCTCATTCCCACCGATCACAGAACTGGCGACTCTGCTGGGGATAGAAGTGAGGTGTACCTTATGATTAGATCACTTGTGTTTTCAATTGTATGATTTCTATGCTTTAAATTTTGTGGGCTTGTATTGGAGTTCTATAGATCCTAAACCGGATCTGGGGGTACTTTTTTTAGGTAAGTAGCAATAAACTGTGAGGGATCTGTCCGGCGTAGACCGACACAGATGAAGCTGTAGCTACGTTGGTGTGACACCTTGGTCTGTACCGATATCCCTTGTGTTGGAACGAGGAGAATATGGGTCTTCTAAGGAGTCATTAAGCACCAACCGACCTTAGAACCTTAAATTGACCAACTTGGCCACAGAATAGTAGCAGTATGCTACACTCATTGAGACTAAACTCTCGCGATGATTCCGGTCGCAAGAAAAGGTTGCTAAACTGGAATTATGACTGATCGAGGGTAGTCAGTGATATTGAGATCCTCTAGAACCCGATTACTATTTTAGGACAGGTTTAAACCAACTAAACTGAAAGAGGGTAATGCCTAAACTCCATGCCAGCCTAAACTTAAGGCTATATGTGTGACTTGGGTGCCTTCAAACTTGAACTACTTGCACATACTTGTTATCTGACAACATGGGTTCCTTGCAGGTTTTGTTTACAGTCCTTATCCAATAATTTGGACTTATTGCAGGGTTTACTTACATCACCTCACTCTTTTGCTTAAACGCATAGCATACACATCATAACATCATATCTTAACATTTCCCTAACCATTTCAAGGATCTCAAGGGTCTGTGATGCAGGTTATGGTAAATCAAATGGCTAGCAAGGGGCAAAGGGGATTTATTTTCCTCTACCCAAGGTTGTCTAGAAATCCAAGCATGATAACTTGAGTCAGGGGCTATGACCCACTCGATATGGTGAGCTTGACTCTTGAAGAAGGACTCTTAGCAACATGAAGCTCCTTCAATCAAGCTACCAGATTCAGATTCTAACAGTTTCTTGTTTACCCCGCGAGATCCTTGAAAAAATTGCATACATATATCATACATATCATTGCATAACAGGTCTCCCAGTACAGGTCTCTTATCTTCTTCGCTGTTTATTTCAACAATCATCATGTCTACTGAACCTTCAACCGAGCAAGCTATCAAGGCCCTCCAGGCCCAGAATGCCCAATTTCAAGAGTTGGTCATGAGCCTAGCTACGGGTCAGCAGGACCTGAAGACCCTGATCCTGAAAGAGAGGAAGAATAAGAAAAAGAGGATCGTCCTGTTCAACACCGGACGCAGGTTTGGAAATGGGCTACAAAACGAAGTTGATCTGGCCACCTCATCTGGGGGGAAAGATAGTCCACAAGAAAGGAGGGCTCATAGCCCTATAGTCTCCGACAACGAGCCGGACTATGATGAAGAACAGTATCCTCCTGCTGAGGATAAGTACAAACAGCTGGAAGACCGTTTGAGCGCTATAGAGATACAGAAGGTGCCCGGTCTGGACTTTGGAGATCTAGGTCTATCCTCTGGGGTGGTGATTCCCCATAAATTCAAGGCACCCACCTTTGCCAAGTATGACGGAGCTTCCTGTCCAAAGCTGCACCTCCGGTCATATGTAAGAAAGATCCAGCCTTACACTGCTGATAAGAACTTGTGGATCCATTTCTTTCAAGACAGTCTTTTAGGGACTCAACTTGAGTGGTTCTATCAGTTGAACGGAGCCAGTATCTGCAGCTGGGAGGATTTGGCTACTGCGTTCTATAGGAAGTATCAGTATAACTCCGACCTCGCTTCTACGCGTACCCAACTCCAGGGTATGTCAATAGGGACGGGTGAAGGATTTAAAGAGTATGCTCAAAAATGGAGAGACCTTGCCGGAAGGGTGCAACCACCTTTAGTTGATCGTGAACTTGTGGATATGTTTCTTGGGACTTTGTCTGGTCCATATTTCAAACACTTGATCGGAAGCTCTTCAGCCGGATTCACCGAGCTAATACTGACCAGCGAAAGGGTCGAAGTTAGCATCAAAAGTGGGAAGATTCAAGAAGAAACACCTTCTGATGCTCAGAAAAATCCCTACAATGGGAAGAGTCCAATGCTGTGTATGGTCAAAAGACTCGTCATGACCAACACGTAGGAGAAATCTTGATATTTAATCCTACACCTGCTCAACAAAGACAGGGGCATCAGCGTAAGGAGGTCGCGCCTAAAAGACAATTCACTAAGATCAACATGTCACTGGGTCAAGCGCTACAACGCATGTTGGAGGCAGAGCTGATTACATTAAAGGCTCCTCTCCGGAACCCAAATACTTCCGCTCCTACCTATCATCCCAATGAAAGGTGTGCATACCACTCTGATAGTCCGGGACATGACACAAACAACTGTTGGGCTCTGAAGAACAAGATCCAAGACATGATTGATGCCAAGGAGATCAAGTTTGACCCTCCGGAGACTCCAAACATAATCACTGCTCTTATGACGAATCATTGAAAACTTTTGTTCATTTGAATTTTCAAGTTGTAATCTCTTTGTTATTCAAACAATTATCTATTAATGCCAAACTTTGATTCATTAATGCATTGCATATGTTTGTCTTGATTTGATCCAATCATTTTAATTACATTTAAAATATGCTTTTTACTCACTTTATGACATTCAACTCCTGCTAAAATTTACAAGCCTTTAGAGGGACGATGACGAAACAATGCCATAATCTCATACAGTATGCTTTTGGACAGACCTTGCTGACGATGTACAAGCGTTTCTTTCAAATCCTAAACACTGGAGTTATAAGGAAGACAATCCCTAGTCAACCCCTTCGAGCCAAAGAAGTAGGAGTTTTCTATTTTAAACACAAATTGAAACCTTTAATTTAAACCTGGGGCAGGGTAGTCTCTCAGTTAATTCAAAAGATGCGCATTGAAGTCGCAAAACTCTCAGTTCATAATACAACGAACGACATCAAAAGCATTCCTCTGGAATTAAAAGACAGTGGTGGTTCCTTATCTCATAGGCAGTCAATCTCTCAAAAGAGAAAAGCCCACTGAGCCAAAACCTATAAAGGAGGCTTAAGAAAGTTGGGGCATCCCGCTGACTGTAATCTCGAAAATAGGAACAGTCAGGAAAAAATTAGGGATAACAAGTCAAAAGAACGAGGTCATTACAAATCCTCAACAACATGAAAAATGTTGCAAAAAATGATGACTGCCTTCAAAATCTAACTCATGTGAACCATCACCAAAACGTCGTTCTAAATTCGAATAGAGTTCGGCGCACAATAACTGAGTTTAGGATTGAAGAGCATCACGAAGAGCGGGTGGGTACAAATATACTTTGAGCCTTTATCCTTTGTTTCTTAAACCGTGAACCAAGCCACGTTACAACCCTTCAAAAGTCCTAACTGAAGCATGGGTTAGTTCAAAAGCATACTGTTACAAAAGGTATCCTGACTCCTGTAAGGCTTTGCCCTAAATCTTGTGTTGAATTTGTCTCATAAAAAGTTTTCTGCTAAAAAACGCATTTTTCAAAACTTCGAGACAAGCATAAACTTTGCATTATTTGAATATCACTGTTTGCATTTGGCTATTTGTTTGACAGCAGAGAAATTCACACAACGAATATCCGATGAACGAAAGCCCTCTCAGTGAACAAAATCACTTCAAAAAGGATGACACTTCCATTGACAAATCTCCTATCAACAAGGGGACTTGACATGTCACTATCCAGCACACATGGGGCAGTCCAGTCAAGATTTCAAGAAATCTCTGAAGAAGTGAAGAGTAACCAGGGGCAAGTCTCCATATCCATCACTTGGGGCATTGAACATCAATCTCAGTGAAGGGTTACGTACAATTAAACATTTCCTGGCAATGTCACAAACACTTGCTACTAGGGGAAATGACAAATCTCTACAAAATCCTTCTCATAGGATGACTCCCAACAAGGTTTTAATCTCTAAAAACCTTTCCCCAGCTGATTCAACCTCAAGAATCCTCGAGGACTTCCCCCAACGAAGACGTCACCTCTCTAGCGGACTGACGACAGGGTTTATTTCCCCAATAACACTAGGATTCCCCAACTTGAGTTTGCTTCTCCGACTACTACAAATTAAAGGACCACAACTCCTCTTCCCCAGTAGATACTCTACAATCCCCCAGCAAGTTACTGTGAAACCTGGACCCGACCAGATATCAGTTCGACTTCGACTCCCCAGTAGAGCAACGGACGACTAAGACTCCTAAACTCTTTTCCCAAGAAGAAATAAACATACTCCCCACAGAGTTTTCAATATCCCCCAGTGGAGTTCTCCTCAAACAACAAAGCAGGGATCCCCGGTGGAAACATTTTGAGCAAAGTCCAAGACAAAATTACACTTCAACGACATTCATAACATATGCATACAAAATACATATGACACAAATCTCATTTTATTTTGAGAACATCATTACACAAAGCATACATCATGACATTGCATACAACTAACTCTTTACCTTTTCAGGAAAGATCAATCAACAGGCAAAGATCATCATCTTCTGAGATTCCTTCTAGAGACAGTTTAGATGCGACCCAGATATGGCTAACATTCTGATACTTATTCCAGATTCCTTCTAGAGACGGTTCAGATGCGATCCAGATATGGCTGACATTTTGATACTTATTCCAGATTCCTTCTAGAGACAGTTCAGATGTGACCCATATATGGCTGAAATTCTGATACTTATTCCAGATTCCTTCTAGAGACGGTTCAGATGCGATCTAGATATGGCTGACATTCTGATACTTATTCCAGATTCCTTCTAGAGACAGTTCAGATACGACCCAGATATGGCTGACATTCTGATACTTATTCCAGATTCCTTCTAGAGACAGTTCAGATGCGATCCAGATATGGCTGACATTCTGATACTTATTCCAGATCCCTTCTAGAGACAGTTCTGATGTGATCCAGATATGGCTGACATTCTGATACTTATTCCAGATTCATTCAAAATACAGTCCAGATACGATCCAAATTCGGATGTTATTATGTCACTCATTCAAATTACAGTCCAGATACGATCCAGATTCGGATGTCATTTTGTCACTCATTCAAATTACAGTCCATATACGATCCAGATTCGGATGTCATTCTGTCACTCATTCAAATTACAGTCCAGATACGATCTAGATTCGGATGTCATTCTGTCACTCATTCAAATACATTTCAGATACGCTCCAGATGCCGACGCAATTCTGACAATCATCCAGATTCAACTCTCAGATCCGGTTCAGATACGCTCTAGACACGGACGCCATTCTTTTGCTCATACAAACTCAATCCCCGATACAGTTCAATGGCATTCCAGACACGAATACCATTTCGATACTCATTCTTTTGGCCTACAGCATTGCGGGTCAACAAACATTCTTGGATGGCATCTTTAAGCCCATCTCCAACAAGACTCTACCATCAACTTTTTTAAGTCCCAGTTTAATACCTGTAGCAAGCCAGGAAAAATATCTGTGGACGACTGATTGTAGATTAATACCTGTAACAAGCCAGGAAAATTATCTACATGAAGAGATTGAAGATTAATACTTGTAACAAGCCAGGAAAACCATCTACACAAAGAGATTGAAGATTAACACCTGTAACAAGCCAGGAAGACCATCTTTCTTTCTCAGGTATGCAAGTTCTCGCTAAGGAATCTCTTATGCGATCGACACTCCTGCAGATGGAATCTATAAGCCCATCCCCCTACCAACAATCTCCAAATGGCATCTGTAAGCCCATTCCCGATGTCGCAATGCTGATACTACACCATGCGAGTGCAAATTTCTGGGCACTCTAGTGTTCAATCATCTTCCACCTTCGGATCACGAAAGGCACGCAAGCCAATCTACATCCTCAGGTTTAAGAAAATTGAACAGGGGCAACTGTTGTACCCCAAAATTTGCCCTCTCATGTTTTCAAAGGTCTTCCCTTACATGGTTGGTCACAAACCCTTGCCTAAGGAAAATAAAGTTTTTTGAAGATGAACAAAGTGTCTTTTGATTGGCATCTGGGAAAAGTCTTCGATTGGGCATCCAAAATCCTTCGATCAGGCTTGGTTCACCAGTCTTCGATTGGGCATTTGGCACTCTTCGATCAGGTTTTGGTTCACCATTCTTCGATTGGGCATTTGGCACTCTTCGATCATGCTCTAATTAGTAAGCTTCGATTAGGTGTTTGGAACCCTTCGATCAATATTTGGTCTGCAAGTCTTCGATTGAGCGCTGAACCCTTCGATCAAGATTTGGTCTGCAAGTCTTCGATTGAGCGTTGAACCCTTTGATCAAGCTTTGGTCTGCAAGTCTTCGATTGAGCGCTGGACCTCCTTCGATCAAGTCAATTTCATAATGCTTCGACCAGTACTTCAGAGGGTCCTTCGATTGGAACTTCATACTTTACCTCAATCAGAACATCAGAACGAAATGACCTTCGAATGACATTTCAGTGTATAGTTTCTCTTAATCTAAGATGCTCTGATGAAGGAAGTTCTGAACACTTCGAATCAGAACTTAGACTCATCACAAGGCCAAGGGCTGGTCGAAGTTGTCTAATGGGGAATGTTCTAAATAGATTCGAATTGGACTTTGAAGCTGGCAAAGAAGGCAAATTCGAAGGAAGGAAGTAGGCTGGCATGACTAAGCAAAAACACATATCCTAACCTGTCCAGAATACACAAAGTTCACAATGGCATGTGTCCCTTGCAAATATGCAATCGAAGTAGGGGGAGTCTCAATCGAAGGGGCTATTACTGGAGTAGTTCGAATGGGGACTTTGAAGCAATCAAAGAGAGAAAATTCGAAGGGGTAAGTCAGCTTTCGATTTTCATCATGTTGGAGGCCCAAATAGCTCATAACAGGCTGGCAGTAACGCATGGAAATAGATTGGAACATGATTGAATCAAATATAGCAAGTCTTTATGAAGAAATCAAATCAAATCTCTTCATCATAATGGACCAAGATTTGATACACAAATGTTGACCTAAATTCCTTGTCTATATAAACCTCATGCTCACAAAACGCTGCACAGGTGAAGGACAGGAAAAGAACACACAAAAACTCTGCAGAAACGGCCATACAGCTTTGCAAAAAACCCTTGAAAAAGTGGTGATCGAGTTTTGGTTCAGAGGCGAATTCAGACCAAAAGCAAAACGTAGCACCCTTGCCTGATATCCTGTGAAGCTGTAGGGATCAAAACCAAGCATTTCCATCGTCTATAACACGCTGTAAGTGTTCTAGAGATTGCCTCTGCACATGAAATCGTGAACCACTTTCCTTGCATCTTTTTGCCAAATGGTTTGCACATTCATACTCACCATGTAATTTACATTGATTCTGCATTATTTGATTTGATTGTTATGGCCTCTAACCCCCTACCCAGAACCTAGGTTTCTTGTATATGTTTTTTTAGGCGTTTTGTGTGCAGGCAAAATCAAGGCCAACAATGGCCATGGATGAGTTCAGGGGGGTGAGACGAGTACAGTGGTACTCTTAGCTTGCGTTTATATGTCCTAGGGAGAATTTTTGAGAGAGGCTACGAATCTTCCTGTGGAACAAAATATGCAGGTAATCTAACCAGGTTTTGTGAAGAAGATGAAGAGGTGTCATAACGTGATTGGCCAACTTGAATCAGTGGCGCGTTCCTTTTATTTTGCAGGCTTAGTATTTTGTTTCTTTATTTGATATTTGCTCCATATTATCATAACAAAGAGAACAAGCTGGTTGGTTGGTGAGCGTGTTAGTGCAGGACCCATTGGGACCTGGATTCGAATCCCAGGTCCCTAAAAACTTTCTTGTGTTTTTCCTTCAGGTATTCAGGCGCAGCATCCCAAGCGTGGACTACCATACGTCCTCAGATCTCAATGTACCAAGTGGTTTCGAGCTAGATCCAAAGGGCAGAACCATTGATCCACCATGGATTCAAGTCAATGCAAGCATAGGCAATCTGGAGGGTCAACAAAGGCCAGCGTTCTGGGCCTGAAAAAAATTGCTGAATCAACCTCCCTTCTTCAGGCCCAGCGCCCCCAAAGTTTGCTCATGTTTTTATTTTCTTTTCATATTTCTTTTTCTTTTTATTATTACTATTAAAAACTAACTAATTAATTAACAAACTAACCTTTTTTTCATAAAAAAAATCAGAAAACACAAAAAATTATATTTATTAATTTCACTACTTTTATTTTTGTAAATAAACCATTAACCAATTAATTTAGTTTTAATTAGGTTTAATGTTAACATTTTTGCAATAAATAAAAATTGACTTAGAATTAGGTTTTTTAATATTTCTGATTTTATTTCCTCAATTAAAATAAAAACTCAAAAATAGTTTCTTTAATTCCATTATTAATTTAGACTTAATTCTTAAACCAAAAAAGACCAAAAATATGCTTTATTCAATAAAAGGGTCAAAACCCTAAAGGACAATCCAATTCAATTTTCTCACGCACATATTATTTTGGATCCATATAATTGTAATTGCTCCGAGGATGTAATAGTTTTAACTTAGAACTTTTTATTTACCGCTTTGATTTATCTTTCTCGCATTTAATTTTAAGGGTTTGTTTTTGGCGATGTAAATACCCGACGCCTTGTAATAGCTTAGTTTTATTTTCCGCAATTTATTTCCGCAACCATTAACTGCTAGATGTATGAATAATAGGCTATGCATGACAAGATCTATCTTAACTTAAAATCAACTGTAGCTCACCATGACATGTAAAGATAACATAACTGAAAATTTACACACTCGCACATGCCACTCCTAGGGTACGCCTCACTTGGTTGCCTCGAACGTGGTCATTGAGTATAGGATGTTTTAGAGGTCGCCCTTTTGTCCAAAGATCATAGTTGCCTCAAAACGCTTGCCTCAGATAAAATGATCTAAGACATTAGGGTTACCGCTAAGGCGTCCTAACATTGCTTTAGTGACCACACGTCCCTTAATTGAATTGACTCGAAAACTCCAACGAAGGTGCTACCTACTTCTCAATAGTGGGATAGCATTGTCTAAAGGACATTAGCACAATTTAATTCCTTTTTGAGTAGGTAGATGTTCTTAAGTACTTGCTCCTTTTAAAACAAAACAAAACCTTTTTAACACTTACACTCTTTTTCGAACAAAGTTTTCAAAAACACTTCATACGCTCTTGAGGACAGAAGAAAGAGTTAAATCGAAGTTTCAAATAAAAACTTTTTCAAACCCACAAGCACAAAGAAAGCAATTTTGAAAACAATTGAGCGAGTACCTAAGAGCCCGTGGATAACCACTGATAGAAAGGGTGCTAACACCTTCCCTTTCTATAATCTACCTCCCGAACCCGAGAAACATCTCAAAAAGGAATTTTTCTGTGCTTTTGTCCTTTCCTTGTTGGATAAAATAAAAGACGGTGGCGACTCTTGCTTACCGCGACATTTTGCAAAAACAAACGCAAACGCGAACCAGCATTCCAAAACAGTCAGTTCTCATTCCCACCGATCACACTTACAAACTCCAACGACGGTGCTACCTATTTCTCAAATAGTAGGATAGCGCTGTCTAAAGGAAACGAGAATAGAAACAATCTTTTTTCGAGTAGGTACTTGCTCAAATAAAAACTTTTCACACTTACAATTTTCAAACAAATTTTCAAAACAACTTCGTCACACCTTTGAGGACTGACACAGGGGTTATTATGAAGTCAAACTGTTTCAAAACAAAGCACATACACAAGTAATTTTTAAAAGATGAGCAAGTACCTAAGAGCCCATGGAAAACCATGGATAGAAATGGTGCTAACACCTTCCCTTTCTATAATCTACCCCCCGTACTCAGAAACATCTCGAAAAAGGATTTTTTTTTCTGTACTTTTTTCCTTTCCGATTGGATGAAATAAAAGTCGATGGCGACTCTTGCTTACCGCGACATTTTGCAAACAAAAAATGCAAACCAGTATTAACAGTCGGTTCTTCCACCGTATCACAGAACTGATGAATCTGCTGGGGATTTGATAAGTAGGGTATACCTTAGGATCTAGGTCATCATAATTGCTTCTCTTGTTTGTTTTGGTTTCTTTACTTTTAAAGGTTTTTGTTTGGGAGTTACTATAAATCCTAACCCGATCTAGGGACACCTTTTAGGTAAGTAGCAATAAACTGTGAGGGAACTGTACTGTGTAGACCGATACGGTTGAAGCAGTAGCTACGTTGATGTGGCACATTGGTTGGTACAAGTATCCCTTGTGGAGAAACGAGGAGAATACGGGGCCGCTGCGTGGTGTCATTAAGCATCAACTGACCTTAGAACCTTTAATCGAACAACTTGGCCATTAGAAAGTAGTGAGATAGCTGGCCTCGGTGTAAAGCTGAGAACTGGTTGATACTCGATGCTACACTCATTGAGACCATACTCTCGAGATAGTTCTGGCCGCAAGAAAAGATTGCGTGAGCTGAAACCATGATCGATGGAGGATGGTCAGTGATATTGAGATCCTCTAGAACCCGGTTACTATTCTAATACTGGTTTGAACCAACTAAACTTCAAGAGGGTACTACCTTAAAGCCCATGCAATCCTAAACCTAAGGTTGTTTGTGTGACTTGTGTGCTTTCAACTTGAACTACTTGCACAGTTTTATTATCTGACAACATGAGTTCCTTGCAGGTTTTGTTTACAGTCCTTATCCAATAAATTGGATTTCTTGCCGGATTTACTTGCTTACATCACCTCGCACTTTTTCTTAAACGCATAAAATACACATCATAACATCATGCCTTAACATTTCCTTAACCATTTCAAGGATCTCAAGGGTTTGTGATGCAAGTTATGGTAAATCAAACGTCTAGCAAGGGGCAAAAGGGATTTATTTTCCTCTAGCCAATGCCGTCTAAAGATCAAAACACGATAACTTGAGTCAGTGGCTATTACCCACTCGATATGGTGAGCTTGACTCTTGAAGAAGGACTCTTAACGACACAAAGTTTCTTCAATCAAGCTGCAATCAAATTCTAACAGTTTCTTGTTTACCCCGCGAGATCCTTGAAAACATTGCATACATATATCATACATATCATTGCATAACATCTTCCAGTACAGGTCTCTCATGTTCTCGCTGTTTATTTCAGCAATGGCTCTCAAACAAGACAATAGAGATCTTCAAACTCAAGAAACTCAGTTCAGGGAAATGTTCCTAAACCTATACAAGGGGCAGGATGAGTTGAAAACACTCCTCATTGGGAACTTGGTCAAGAAAAGTCCTGAAGACAATAAGGACGAACGGCTGGAACAACTGCAAGCTGAGGTAGGTGTAATGAGAACCCAGATGCTGGGGCAGATGGCTCTTATCCAAGGCCTAGCCCAAAGACAAGAAGAGAAAAAATCCATCATCAACCAACTTCATCAAGACGGATACAACAGTATGAAGCAAACAGTCGAGGCCGGGGACCAAGTCATTGATCAACCTCCAAGAAGACAAAAGGTTGGTTTGGTGAAGAGTGGACATTTCCAAACTGCTACTACATCACGGGTCCAACAACCACCTCGCCAAAAACAACGGGTTAATCAGAGTAAGCCGGATATGCAAAAGGCAGTTTACCAATCTCAACATGTTGTTGTCTCAAGCTTTGCAACACCTGTTAAGGATGAATCTGATTACATTAATAGGACCTCGTCCAAATCCCAAGACTTCTTCCCCTAACTACAATCCTTATGCAAGGTGTGCATACCCTTCCAACAGCCCGGGGCATGATACTGATGATTATTGGGCATTGAAAAAAAATTTAGGACTTAATTGATGAAGGAGTGCTGGAATTTACACGAGATGGTCAGGCTGAGTTCTTCTACCATCCCTCCAAGGCATGTCCTCTGAAGTGACAAGATCAGACGAAGAGGCTTTTGCTCATTAGAATTTTCAATTTTCAATTTTCTTTTGATTGTTCGAACATCTATTCATGTCAAACTCTGTTACTTTATCAATGCATTGCATATGTTTGTTTTGAACCAATTCAGTTGTATTCACTATATTTAAATTGCTTTCCTTTTTGTGATATTCAACTCCCGAACAAAAGCTCTGAGCCTTTAGAGGGAGGATGACGAAAATGATATCAAAATCTCTACAGTATGCTTTTTAACAGACCCTGCTGACGATGTACAGACGTTGTTTCAAATCCTAAATAGTGGAGTTATAAGGAAGATAATCCCTAGTCAACCCCTTTGAGCCAAAGAAGTAGGAGTTTTTCTTTTCACACAAATTAAAACCCTTAATCACAACCTGGGGCAGGGTAGTTTTCTCAGTTAATCCAGGTGCACAATGAATGGCTTCAAAGACGTCCTTCCAAAACAAAAGACGGTGATGGTTCCCTATAATCGTCAAGACAGGCAGTTATTATCTCTCGAAATAAAATCCCATTAAGTCAAAACCTATGAAGGAGACTTAAGGAAAAAACTGGGGCATCCCGCTGACTGTAATCACAAAAATAAACAGTTCAGGCAAAAGATAGGGATAATAAAATAAAAAAGAAAGAGGTCCTACAAACCCTCAACAAAAAGAAATGACTGCCTATTCAAAATAAACTGTCAGTATCTGAACCATCACTGGAATATCAAAGCAAATACTCAAACGGGATCTAAATGCACAATTAACTAAGTATAGGATTGAAGAACATCACGAAGAGCGGGTGGGTACAAATAAATTTTGAGCCTTTATCCTTTGTTTCTTGAACCGTGAACCAGGCCACATTATAACCCTTAAAAGTCCTAGATGAAGCATGGGTTAGTTCGAAAGCATATTGTTACAAAAGGTATCCTGACTCCTGTAGGACTTGCTATAAATCCTGAGTTGATATCACATCTTTGCAAAATTCTATTTTTTCTATAAAAAAACTGCATTTTCAAAAATTTCAAGACATACATAAGCTTTGCATTCTTAAAATATTATTGTTTGCATATGACTATTTGTTCAACAACATAGAGATTAGCATGACGAATATCTAGTGAACAAAAACCTTCTCAATAAAAAGGATCACCTCAAGTGGAAATACACTTCCAACCAACGGGCCTAGCATGATCATTGTCCATCATCTGGGGAAGTCAAGTCAAGATTCAAGAAATCTCTCAAAGATGCCAAATAGCCAGGGGCAGATCTCCATCTGAATCCCTTGGGGCATTGGGCATGAATTCCAGCAACGAATCCTTTACGATCAAACAAACATCTTCTGGTAGTGTGGCAACACTTACTACTATGTACAGTGACAATTCTCTGTACCCGGTGAACATGGACATAGTCGGAAAATACTACGCATGAACAAAGACCCGCTAGGTTGACTAGCCTAGGAAAAAATAAGGGCATCCCGGCGAACCAAAAGGGTTCGGGCAAAAATTAGGGATAAAAAATAAAAAATCTGTACACCCGGCAAGTCGAAAACCCGAAAGGGCGGCTTGGGCAAAAAAGGGTATCCCGGTGGACTGAAAATCTGAAAAGACAGTCAAGGCAAAATTTAGGGATTAAAGCGTACGACTATGTCCCGTTATCTTGTCACTTGCATATCAGTAGAAGACTTATCATTTCGATCGGCAGTTACCAAGCACCTCATAAGTTGGGATGACACTCAATCCACAAGGCCTCCGCAGGCACTTTCTCCAGTAGGTATAGGGGCAGAAAAGTCTTGATACAAAGTCATTGTCATATCCTCAGCAAGCGTCCCAGTAACATACACTCCACGCAGAGTAAGAATTATCCAAAGACAGTGGTGTTAGCTTTCCCGAACAGGACACAACTCTCCCCAACCAAGGTTCACAATCGCGAGTGAGTCGGAAAAATTCTCCCCAAGAAGAGTTTATCTATCACCAGCAATAGAAGTTCATCCCCAGCTGAGTTTATTTCTACAAATCAACAAATATTCCAACAAAGTATCTCTCTTCCCCACAAAGTCATCTCCCATTGGATTATTTTCAAACAGAGTCTCTCCCGACGGAATATTCTCGAGCAGAACAGATGCAAATCTCCAGCTAATCATCTTCGGTCACTATCCCCAGCGAGAACGAAGAACTCAACTCCTTGTACTCTCCAGCAGCAGTCCAAGATTTATTCTCCCCAGCTAGAAAATATCACAAGAACATTGCATATCCATACATCATGGCATGCGCATACGCATCATACAGCACAATCCCATTTATTTTTCTTTACTCAATACATTTCATACATCATGACATTACATACGACTAACTCTTTACCTTTCAGGGAAAGATGCAATCAAGTTCTCACAAGTTTTCTCTGGTTCAGTCAAATCGATACTAAGATTTCTCTCCCAGTTGAAGACAACTCGAGACTTTTCCCTGGTTCAGTCAAATCGATACTAAGATTTCTATTCCAGTTTGAAATTCTGGCAACAGATACTTAATGTCACAGTGAATGTTATGACACCGTATCTAACACACTTCAAGACAGTAAATTAAAAACAGTAAAGAACACAATCAATTGTTAACCCAATTCAGTGTGTAACAACACCTACTCTGGGGGCTACCAAGCCAGGGAGGAAATTCATTATAAGAGATATTAATTCAGAATTAAACCAACCAGTTTATCTCCTTCACTTAAGACCTACCCAATGCAACTTCAATCTAAGTTCAACTTAAACCTGAGTTCCTACTCACTCCCCCTCAATCACAGCAGTGATACTAAACTATTGATTAATGAGATTATGAAGACACTCTTAAGTACACACACTTGATTTTGCTTCAAAGCTTTAATCAAGTGACACAAACACTCGTGCTTCAAAGCTTTGAGTGATACACAACCCTAACTTGATTTTGCTTCAAAGCTTTAATCAAGTGACACAAACACTCGTGCTTCAAAGCTTTGAGTGATACACAACCCTTACAATCAAATCCTACTCCAAGTCACTTATCACAATGATAATTGCTTGGCTCACAGTAGTTACAACTATACAATCCCTTATTGATCTTCTGTCAAAAAGTATCGCTAACCATTAATCTTCATGAGGACTATATAGGCAGACTATTCTTCAGTTAGGGCTTCCATGAAAATAGCTAGGGTTAACTAAAGTTAACCTAAAGACTTGGTCTTAGGCTTTCATCATACCAGATTAGGGTTAAGCAAGGTTAACCTAATGTCCACGTGAGCATCTGATCTAGACTGTATATATTAACTCAGAGAAGCATATCAGATTCCTGAAAAATATCAGGAATAACAAATCTGCACAAATGTTAGATCAGTACAAGATGTCTTAACATTGGTTATGACAACAAGAATCCTGCTCACTGATTTTGGTAGAATACACTATATATGATCATTGCTTAATGATCATGATAAACACCTCATACTGAGTAGTTCCTGTATGACATCAGTCATGACATTCGCAACTCTGGTTTTACCAAAAAAAATGCCAACAAACAAACACTTACAAACGCCCCCTTTGGCAAATTTTTGGCTAAAACCCCTAAACAATCAGAGATTAGAATGCAGCAGAATTTTTAATAACAGCTACCAAGTCTAATTCTACCAAAATTACCACAAATTCTTCTCCCCCTTTTTAGCCATAAAGAGGCCAAAGATACTTGTACTTTTAAGTTATACAATCATCCAAAAGGAATTTAAAAAAACACAGAAATAATAAGAAGTCATTTGGCAGCAACAAGTTCCAGCAGCAATCTTTTCAACAACACTGACCTTCAGGCACTCTCATCCTCTGAGGAAGCACTATCTTCAGCATTATGCTGGTGTTCATCAGCATCCTCTTCCCTTACTTGTTCTTCATTCTCCTTCTGTTATAGTCTAGCAATCAGCTCTTCAAGAGTCTTTTTTCTTGTATCAAGCTCTCTGCAGGTTTCTTTTAGCACAACTATAACATCAGTTTTCTTGGAATGAGATTTGACAGTTGATGTCTCAGCAGATGTCATAACAATGTCAGGGACATATGTTCCCTGAAACAGCTTATAGTGCAAACCAAGAGCAGGGGCTCTTTTGCATACAGAGTCTTTTTCAACCAGAATATCAGGATACTGAGCAATGATTATACCACACAGGAGAGAGGGAAAAGCAATAGGGCCTTTTATATCACA
The DNA here is from genome assembly GCA_948472305.1 of Vicia faba. Taxonomy (NCBI): domain Eukaryota; kingdom Viridiplantae; phylum Streptophyta; class Magnoliopsida; order Fabales; family Fabaceae; genus Vicia; species Vicia faba. Next base: position 217,968,021 of record OX451737.1, read on the forward strand.
ACTTCCAGCATGTTTCAATGTTTGATTAAAGATGTACTTGCCATAATCAAGCATAGATAAACCTTCCCAAACCTGTGGAAATGGTGGATTTATGGTTGGTGGGAACCCAGTTAGCTGCACCAATCTTGTGCAGTATGGCAAACTTCATGCTCAGCTTGCTTGCATTTAGCTTCCCTTTCAAGGGCCAGTGCTTGACTTGCTTGACAGTGATGATTTGACAAACTTGGTTGTCAGTAACTTCAAGCTCAGGATGAGCATCATTAGGCCTTCCTAGGAGTTTGTTTATTACAGAAGGAGAAAATTTTACCTTTCTTCCTCTCACATAAACACTCATAAAATCAGATGACTTTCCATCAGCACATCCATCAGACAAATTTACTATGAATTCTTTGACAAGAATCTCATAGCAGTTGGAAAACTTGACCACTGTTTTCATCAGGCCAACAGCTTTGATTAGATCCACGATTTCCTTACACTCAATAGCACTGCTATTCAGCTCTCTCCAAGGCAATCCTTTTCAGAAACACATACTTCCACCTGTTTGCATTTTCTGGATGGTGAAAGGAGATGTTGTCAATGGCAACTTCAGGGACTTTAGGCAGTTTTCTAGAAGAGGGTTTCTTTCTGAGAGGAATGTCTGGAACATTGCTCTTAACATCAAAGTCGGATTCCTCATCAGATTCAGAGGGTTCAGGATCCTCCCTTTTCTTGGCTATAGGTTGTCTCAAAGGTTTTAAGAGACTACCAACAGGTACTCTAGTTTTCACCTTTCCCTTCCCTTTCGAAGCTCCAGTCTTCTCAGCCTTGTTCTCAGGCTTCGCCTTCTCATGCACAACTTTAGTAGCATTCTGCTTCTCTTTTCTACTCATCATCCTTCTAGCTATGCTAGGGTTGATATTGGCAATTAAATCATTGTCAGAGAATTCTTCATCAACATCAATAACAGGAGGTTCAACAGCCTTGTCAGTAGGGTTCTTGTGATCATCATGTTTTTCTGGAGATGTCCTAATGTTGTCATCAGGTGTCTCAACATTCTGAGTGACATTTGGATCTCTTTCTACATTAGGGCTAGCAGTTTCTTGGTTCAACGGTATAGATATGCCAGGAACAGAGTGATTGTCATTAAGAATCCTAGTGACTAGTCTTGCAATAGCTTGATGTACATAAGCAGAACCCTCCCTATTAGCTATCTCTGGAGGATCAGAAGATGATGGTTGAGAAGATTTACCAGATGGAGAAGCTTGTGATCTTCTTACATGTCTGGTTCGCAGCTTATTGACCTTAGTAGGATCAGCTACCATTTCAAGAAGATGAGTTATCTCAAGAACATCAGCTTCCATGCAGTTTATGATTGCCCTAGGTTCGGTGTCAGAGGGAGAGGAAGAAGCAGTCGCCTTTGATGAAGATGATGACATGGATTGTTGAGACCTCTCGAGAGATTTAAGAAACAAGTAACAGCGAGTGTGAAATCTTCGTTTGAGAGAATGGAGACTG